>CAMZMU010000046.1:30631411-31831411 GCA_947311845.1 Poa pratensis | reverse complement strand
TGTAGAAGCAAATGACCATAAGTTTGGGTTGACAGAAGTGCTAAAAGAAAATTTGCCATCTCATGGTATTGGCATTGTCAATGAAGCCAGTTCAAATCGTCCCTTTTCAACATTTTTCTCAGGGTTGGCTGAAATCTGTAAGAAGAATGGACTGTTCTTGCCTTGGTTAAGCAGGCATTTCATAAGAATGAGCCAAATAAGATGAAAATCAAGCTTTCCATTGGTTCTTTTCCTTTTACTAATCTCTATCTTGCCGGTGCCATCTAGCATCCCAGAAGTGCTCGAATTGCCAGATTCACAAGTATCTAACAGCATGCAGTGGCGGCTCTTGTAGCATTCAGACACATCATCTGCGATAATATTTGCAAATAAGGTCTCCGCAACTTTATTCCTAACAAGCACAGGAACTTGTCCAGATTGGTCTCGCACATAGATCTGCAGATCATGAAAAGATGGTTTTACTAAACTATTTTCAGTAAGCAAATAAACTGATGTGCGTATGACTCTTACCATGAATGGTTTGTATATCTGGCCAACAACATGGAGATACTTTGGATTATCTGGACAATCAATTGGACAAGTAGTGCCTCCATGGAGGTTACTGCATAGGGATATTTAATATATCATTATATGCCAGAGCAATATATTTGTTGGTACATAATACTGATGAAAGTTTGACAAACAACATGCATGTGCATACTTTCGGTATAGAGGTAAACCACATATCCTGCATCCAGTAGTAATGAAATCTCTGACAATATCACTATGTTCATTCAAGGAAAGTTTCTCAATGACTGACAATTGTCCCTTCAAGTCAGGGGTAAGAGAACCCATTAACACCATCTTGCCAATAGACACATAAATATTCAAATCACATGACTTGGTCTGAGATAGTAGTTCCGAGATGGACAAGAAAGCTCCTGAATAATTTTCTGTTATTTCTTTCCAATTCTTCGACATCACCTACAGTACAATATTGTAAAGGTTTTATTGTTTATACAGTACAGAGTTCAAAAGAAATTGTTAATGTTTCAAGATATACAAGAAGACAAGTTTAATAATTATGATCTACTTCTGTCGCTGTGGAACTTATCAATAATGCCTTGATTGTGTGGTTCATTCATTAACATCAAACGTAAAGGTGTAATTCTGATGTAAGATGAAGTGAAAACACAGGAGACACATCCAAAAAAAATTATTGCCAAATCTAATAAACAAGTTAATATCAACAATGAAAATTTGTTGTTTGAACCTCTAAACGAGCAGAAAGAGAGATTTAGACATGTAGATTGCTAACCTATTCCAAACTAAACTGAAATTGTAATACCTCAACAGAATTATACCTGATGAAGATTTTCCGTGCAAGCACGTTTGGTGTGTAAGATCCACTCTGATACTCGTCTTAACTTTGATCTTGTAGCATTCCCGACTTTATATTTACTTATTAGTTCATCAATTCCTAATAAAAGAGCCCACGTGCTAAGTTAACAAGTAATACGGTTTGCTTTCTTTTAAAACACAAATATCTGATGTAAAAAACTGAATGAAGATGCTAATATAAATGTGACCGCCGATAATAAGTAATATCTAGATAAAATATCCCAATATGGTGTCAGAGGAAAATGTCTCGATTCCAATAATTGTCCCTCACAGTCACACAACTAAAAAATGTACGTGGCCTACTACGATCCCATGACTAAGAACATCTCTAGCAGGGCCACTAAACACAGCGCCAAATCAGCTACCCCAGGGTCCCTACTCGGGTCCCCAAAATAGAGAGGCACTCAAAATTTCCCCCCGAGCCCCAAAAATAGCGACATGAGGCGGGAGAGAATTTTCACCCCAAACCCCCGGCACCGCCCCACCTACCCGCCTCCCATCCAGCTGGCACCACTGCACTGTCAGCCTCCCCAGCACCACAACCGGCCTCTCCGGCTCCCCCCGCACCCCATGTCACCCTCCCACGCCAGCTCCCAAAACACGACCTCCCTCGGCCCAACCACATGTGGTCATCTCCGCCTCTCGCGCAGTCGTTCGCCAGTCCCGCTCCCTACTCCGGCCGACCTTCCTGCTGCATTCCACCCCTGGCTCATCCCAATATCCCAAGGTAATTTTGTTAAGCGTGAACAACGACACGAACTGTGGGCATTGTATGATTATGAGTGTGAATTTTTGTCACGGTAGTGAATTTTAAAGATGGTCATGCCTGACAATGATGACCTCGTTGAGCAATGGTGGGAGGAGCCCGATGATGATGACTACTACATTGCATATGCAATACTTGCAGACATCGAGCATCAAATGAGCAAGAACAAGTGTGTGGACCAGTCCCGAGCGCATGATTGTTCGAAGAGACAGGTTTGACGGCAATGTTTGCTTATGAGCGATTATTTTGCAAATCCTCTGTGTACCCACCAAAGTAATTCCGGAGGAGGTTCCGGATGTCCTGGGATCTCTTCATGCGCATAATGCAAAGGTGGAGGCTGATGATGATTACTTCAAACACAAGCCAAATGCAGTAGGTGTTTTTGGTGCCACTGCACTGTAGAAGGTGGTTGCCTTATTTCGCATACTTGGGCATGTTGCTCCAGCTGATAGTGTTGATGAAATTGTCATGATTGGTGAAAGCACCATTGTACAATGTTTCAAGGCATTTTTTAGGGTTGTGGTCTTTTAGGGTTGTGGTCGAGGTGTTTGGGGATCAATACTTGATGGCACTGAATGCCAAAGGCACTACAAGGCCGCTGGATATGAACAAAGTAAAAGGGTTTCCAGGATTCTTGGCTGCATTGGCTGCATGCAGTGGAGATGGCAGAATTGTCCAACAGCTTGGAAAGTGCAGTAAATAGGGCATGCAGAAGTGCCAAGCATGATGCCTGAAGCTGCTGCATTCTAGCATCTGCGGATTTTACAGTTTTTTCTTTGGCCTACCTGGTTCTCTAAATGACATCATTGTGCTCCAACGATCAACACTCTTTCAAAGATTTACTGCAGGGACAACACCCGAGGTGGAGTTCAAGGTGAATGGTAATAAGTACAACATGGGATATAATCTTGCTGATGGCATCTGCCCTTTTTGGCCCACTTTTGTGAAGACCATTTCAAATCCACAAGGAAACAAGCAAACTCGTTTCTCCAGAGTTCAGGAAGAAGTGAGGAAGAATGGAAAAAGCATTTGGTGTTCTTCCAGCTCGATTTGCAATGGTGAGGGGTCCAGCAAAATGGCGGAACAAGGAAACTCTATGGTACATCATGACAGCTTGTGTGGTATTGCACAACATGATCATCAAGAATGAACAAAACAAAGAGGTGGACTACTATTACGAGCAGGAGGATGTAGAGGTGTTACAGAGCAATACCAATGGCGTAATCCACTAGTGTTACAGGGCTTCCTTCAGATACATCAAAATATTGAAAACAGGCAGTCACACAACTTCGCGATGATCTTGTGGAGCATTTGTGGGCGGTTCATAGTGCTCGGTAGCTTGTATTTTTTCATCTTGTATGAACTATGTGATGTCTCGAAAAAAATGAATTTGAATTGTTCCGTTTGAATTTGTGGATTTGAAATGCTTCAATTCTATGCACGGAAATATTCATGTTTGAATTATTGTGGTGTTAAACTGGGAGTGGCATAGATCATATGCTTAAACAGGAGAAAAATATAGAATATGAGCTCTCTTTTGGGGCCTACTATTGGAGTTGGTGGGAGTTTGGGGACTTAAAAAAGTAGCGGCCGGCCCCTGTTAGACGTTTGGGGCCCCTGTTTTGGGGACAACTCCTGGAGGTGCTCTAAGGCATAGAGGAGCTTAGCCGTGACAGGGAAGGGGTGTTGAAAAATATTTCCCACCTTTTCTCATCGACAAAGCCGTTATGGTGTTTGCCTAGCGCCCTAGCATATGTTGGCTAATTCCCTAGATATGGTAAAAAAAATATTATTGTAATTGCTCCCGCATCTGCGCATTTTGAGGGAATGCAACAAGGCCAATGCCAATAAATAAAGACTAAAGAGCACCAATAAATAAAATAAGTGCAACATCATACCTTCGAGTTGCACTAAATATTTAGAGTTCAGCAATATTTGAACTGCAGATATCTGAGAAGCTCTTCCCTCCAAGCCATTTCTGAATTCCACTATCTTAATATCTGAAGCAAAATAAAGAGAAATGCCCAATAAGTAGAAGATAATATCTCCACCATATGTTGTTGCCATGAACATATGCTACATGGATAGATTCAATACTGAATAAGTTCACCCCAAAAAAAAAACATTCTAAGAGGTTTACGAGAACATGACTAATTCCCCTCGAAACAGGCAGCAAATGGGCATGGTTTCGCTTTCTTGAACAATTAAAGAAACTATTTGATTGCAACTGAGAACATTGCACAGGTAAGACTAAGAAGTCAGGTTGAAAGAGAGACCCTTGGATCCCCAGTTCCTTACTTTGCAACAGTAAAACATCGCCGGCGACTATGGCCGAACTAGTATTGTTGGACCACAGGGAGACAGAGAAGCTCGACCTCGTGTCGTCACCGACTTCTAGTATAATCCTCTGGTACGTCCTTCCGGTTGCAGCATTTTGTTCCTGGTGAAAGCAGAAAAAAGATTCGAACCTCGGGAAGACAAGACGAAAGATGTGTTCATACCGCATCACTGAAAAAATTCCCCATGGAAGTGTCTCCCCAAGGTTCTAACTGGAGGCCGTAGGATTGGTCGTTACCTGGTGGGGAAGGACGCGGTGAACGGACGCCAGGAGCTGCACGAGTCCGCCGACATGGCCAGAGGCCGCCGAGAGGTCGATGAGCGGCCCGTACCAGCTCACGACTGCCGCCATGGTACGGGTGCGGCCGCCGGCGAGCGGGTGCGCCTTGGGACTGAGCTGGAGAGGAGAGGACGCTGCTACCGCACGGGCTCGGGTCGATGGTTGTGCGGCGGCGCCCGTGGTGATCCGCCGCCGGTCCCTCCCTTCCCGAACGGTCCAAACGGCCGGTGAGTAGCGGCGTGGGCTCTGCTCTCGTCTTCCGCGGGGAATCCGTTTGAGATTTGTCCACCCGGAGCCTCCTACTTCAGCCTACGGAAACAAACTAGGCGGGCTGGCCCATAGCAACCGCCAAATCGTGAGTATTGCCGACGCGTCAAAATGGGGAGATGATATACGGGAGCTGCTTTACACCGCTCCTTAGCGGCGGTTCAGGCCTCCGCCGCCTACGTGTTTCCTTACGTGGGCCGGCCCAAGGCGCGGAATATATTTAGCTGCTACTTCCTCTGTTTCGTTTTTTTTCTACTGTTTCTATTCCTGAAACTTTGCAGTGAGTTTCAACACGAATATTTTTTACTCGGAATATTTTCAAAATAAGTAACATTTTAAAATCCGACATTTTCAATTTGGAACAAATTTTAAAAATGGTTATAATGTACGGAAATGCTCCAAATTTTTTGAAAATGGTCCCAATTTTTAAATTGGGAACCATTTTCAAAAATAAATAATTTTCAAATTTGTAACTATTTTTAAATTTGGAAACATTTTTTAATTTGGAACCATTATTAAATAGAACCATTTTAAAAAATAAACAATTTTGAAATTTGGAACATTTTTAAATTTGGAACCATTTTTAATATGAAACCATTTTTAAATTTGGAACCATTTTCAAAAATGAACAATTTACAAATTTGTACCATTTTAAATTCGGAACCATTTTTGAATTTGGAATCATTTTCAAAATGGAACCATTTTTAAAATTTGAACCATTTTCAAAATTTCGGAACCATTTTTAAAATGGAACCATTTTTAAATTTGGAACAATTTTAAAAAATGGAACCGTTTTCAAATATGAATGACGAGGGGTGTCCTCGGCAAGTCCCATGGCTGCTATACCTAGGGTTGATTATGTGGTAGAGAACGCGTAGTATTGGTGGAATCGACGGCTGACAAGCGGGATTTACCCAGGTTCAGGGCCCTCGAGTGAGGTAAAACCCCTACGTCCTGCTTGTCTGTATTGATTATGTGGATATGAAGGTTACAAAGGTCCGGCGAGCTGTTGATCTCACAGGGGTTCTGGTGGCTATGGTTTTGCTTGTCCCCCTGATCGATCACCCTCCCAGCCTTTATATAGGAGGCTGGGTCTCGGGAAACATAACCGACCAAGGTTACATGTATGGAAAGTCTTAACCGACTATAACTTGATCTAACTTGGAAAGCACTCTTCGTCTTAGGCCTTTCTTCGTGGCCTTCGATTAATCTTTGTGCTTCTTTGATCATCACGTGCACCAGGTAACCTTACGCTGGGGTACCCGCAGAGTATAACCTCATCATTAGCCCCCGAGTACTTGCTTGACTCGAAGAATCGAGCATATACTCCCTTCATCGTGCACGTCATAGTCTTCTGAACTTGTTCTTCTGACCCGACGTAGTTCTTCAAGCTCTAATTTGTTTTGATTTGTATGTGTATGCTAACTGAGGGATATTGACATAGTAGGTCTGATTCACTCGAATATCGAGCTCAGTTAACTACTTACTTGAGCAAAACCTTACTAGTCTTCAGTCAGACTCGAGTCCCCGGACTCGAGCCTGGAACGCAGTCGAAAGATTTTGCCTAGGGATATTGACATAGTAGGCCTGATTCACTAAAAAACCGAGCTCAGTTAACCGCACATTTGGGCGAAACCATACTAGCCTTCAGTCAGACTCGAGTCCCCGGACTCGAGCCTGGAATGCAGTCGAAAGATTTTGCCTAGGGATATTGACATAGTAGGCCTGATTCACTCGAATATCGAGCTCAGTTAACCGCACATTTGGGCGAAACCATACTAGCCTTCAATCAGGTTCAAGTCCCCGGACTCGAAGCTGGAACACTTTTGAAACTTTTGCCTAGGGATATTGACATAGTAGGCCTGATTCACTCGAAAATCGAGCTCAGTTAACTGCACATTTGGGCGAAACCATACTAGCCTTCAATCAGGTTCGAGTCCCCGGACTCGAAGCTGGAACATACTGGACAGACTCGACTCAGGCTGTTGTAGATCTTAGTGATTCATTCTGCAGTTTTAACTTTTTGATACCTAACGCGTCCGTCAGGATTTTCATCATGTCTGTTGACACGGAAAATTTCAAGAGAAAACACTGTTGTAGCGTCCCTCGGCCCATCTCGATTACTCGGCGGGTCTTACCTTTGTATTTGCTTATGCAGCATCCGAAACATCTGCGATTGGCATAGTTCGGGAATTTATGAAGTATGATTCTTTGATTTGTGAAGTACTTAATGCATTTTAGTCGAGTCTGTAGTCGAGTGGATTTTCTTACCTTGCTTTGAAATCTATGGGAGCGCGACATCGCTCCCATGGGAGTAGCCCCCGAGATTGTGATTTATTTATCTTGCAATAGAGGACAATCTCAAATCATCCTTCTGCACTGCTTCGGCCAATCGAAATTTTCTGCTTTTTTGAAATCTATGGGAGCGCGACAGCGCTCCCATGGGAGTAGCCCCCGAGATTATGCTTTATTTCATTTGGAGTAAAGGATAATCTCAATAACTTTGGTTTTCCCTGATTAATCACGAGATTTTTTTTGATACGCTCCCATGGGAGTACTTTCGCCAGTCGAATACTTTGTCGATTGTAATCTTGAATCGAATGTGTATGCTATCTTCGTACCTGACGTCATTCGTGACATCTTAGGCATGCGCTCGCTGCTTTGACAAGACATGTCTGTGTGGTCCCGAGTTTATCGAGTGCGTTTTTGTTTCCTGTTTAACTCAGCCCCCGAGCATGTCGAGTGGGGTTTGGGTTTTCTGTTTGACCCAGCCCCCGAGTATGTCGAGTGGGGTTTGGGTTTTCTGTTTGACCCAGTCCCCCGAGTATGTCGAGTGGGGTTTGGGTTTTCTGTTTGACCCAGCCCCCGAGTATGTCGAGTGGGGTTTGGGTTTTCTGTTTGACCCAGCCCCCGAGTATGTCGAGTGGGGTTAAGTCATATATGAAAAATATGGACGAACATGTATCTTTATTCGAAATATGTGTTCGACCAGCAAGTCGCCTCATTAAAAACCTTCCAGTCCCCTTAGGTACCCTGGTAAGGGAAAAGAGTGCGTCTGAAACTTGCTGGTTCTTTTGACATTATGCGCTATTACATATGAGGTTAAGAGATCTATGCATAGAACCGACGCAGGTGCGCCACGTTCCATGGGTTTGATGCTACCTCGCCCGTCTTTGCGTTCTTCAATCGATAGGCTCCTCCTTCGATGACTTCTGTGACGATGTAAGGTCCTTCCCATGGTGATGCAAGTTTATGGACTTTCTTCTGTTTCTCCCGCAGCACCAAGTCTCCCACCATGAAGGACCGTGTGCGTAATTGACGACTATGGTAGTTGCGGAGGTCTTGTTGATAAACAGCTGTTCGTCCCAACGCCGTATTGCGTGCTTCTTCCAGCAAATCGGCTGCATCTTCGAGTGCCTTGTTCGCGTCGTTTTCTTCATATGCTTCCACTCGTGGTGCATTAAACTTGACGTCGAATGGTAACACTGCTTCCGCACCATAGACCATGGAGAACGGTGTGTACTGTGTGGAGGCGTTTGGGGTGGTCCTTAAGCTCCATAGTACTGATGGGAGCTCATCAACCCATGCACCCGCGGCCCTTTTGAGTGGTACTAAGAGTCTCTTTTTGATACCGCTGCATACGAGTCCATTGGCCTTTTCGACTTGTCCATTGGATTGTGGATGTGCCACAGAGGCGTAGTTTAGTTTGATGTTTTGCTCCTTGCAAAAGGATTTGAACTCTTCCGCCGTGAAGTTTGTACCATTATCAGTTATGATGCTGTCCATTACTCCAAATCGATACATGATCGATTGTATGAAACGAACTGCCGTAGAAGCTGTTGAGCTTGTGATGGGGATAGCTTCGATCCATTTGGTGAACTTGTCGACTGCCACTAGTAAGTGAGTATGACCTCCTTTTGATGATTTCTTCAGTGGTCCCACCATGTCTAGTCCCCATTGGGCAAAAGGCCATGCTAATGGTATGGTTTTTAGCGCCGATGCGGGTGCATGTGGCTTGGAAGTGAATTTCTGGCAACCAATACATCTTTTGACTATGTCCTCTGCGTCCCTTAGCGTTGTAGGCCAGTAAAACCCTGCTCGGAAGGCTTTGGCTACGAGTGATCGACTGCCCGCGTGGTGCCCACAGGTACCGGCATGAATGTCCCGAAGGAGATCCTTGCCATCTTCGAGTGCAATGCATCTTTGGAACATACCTGAGGTGCTGCGTTTGTACAATTCACCGTTTATGATGGTGTATGCTTTTGCTCGTCGAGTGACGCGTCTGGCTTCGTTTGTATCTTCTGGTAGTTCATTGCGAAGTATGTATGCGAGAAAAGGTTGAGTCCATATTGGTTCAATGAGAAGTACCTCAATCGGAGGATCCTCTGTGCTTGGTGCTTTGCTCTTGTCTGTAGCTGCTGTCGTGGTCGATGGTCATTTGTCGATTGACCTGCGCTCTATTCGTTCGAAGAAAACACCCGGCGGTACTGGTGCTTTTGTGGAAGCAATATTGGCTAATTTGTCAGCCTCTTCGTTGCTTTCTCTCCCTACGTGTCGTAGTTCGCAGCCATCGAATCTACCCTCCATTATGTTGTACAAATCCCGATAAGCGATCATGTTGTCTGCGATTGCATCACAGGCCTTCATTGTTTGCTGCACAACTAAGTTAGAGTCGCCATAAATCATTAGTCGAGTGCATCCCATGGCTTTTGCCATACACATGCCATGGATTAGACCTTCGTATTCGGCCTCGTTATTTGATGGGAACTCGAAACCCATTTGCAAGATATAGCGCAGTTTGTCGCCTTTTGGTGATACTAGGTAAATTGGGCGCGTCGTCACGCCGCGCCTGTAGTGAAAAAAAGTAGTGGTATGTCCGGTGGAAGTTAAATTATGTTGGGAGCAAGTTTGTATGCAACAACAAAATGTATTTAATTGTAATGGTATATGTAGTGCAAAGCATATTTGAAAATTGTTTAGTTTGTAAGTTGTAAATAATAAAGAAATTTGGTTATCATATATCAGGGTTTTGTAATCATATATTGAACACATTTGTCAGAATAACAGAACAGAAGTTGTTGAAATGTAGAATTTTGAATCTTACACATTCTGAGGTAGGGCTGAATCATAAACCGTACACATGTTTAGCAAATTAAATGGAGTTGGATTGCTTAAAAACTTGCAATTTCGGGAACTCTATATTTAAGAAATAGGATTATTTGTGTATTTTAAACATGGTCTAAATAATTTTTCCGAACATGCATGAATTTGATTCAAATAGATAGATATTATCTTTATGAAAATGTTGGCATTTTTTTATTCATCTGAGTTGGAATGAATTAGTTATAATTTTTCAATTTTTTAATAAATTTTTTAAGGCGCGTGTGTGAGGAAAATTTAAATTTGGAAAATACGTTCCTTTTTTTTTGGTGGGAGTACTGTATGCTTTTGCATTTTTTGTTTTTTTAGCAAGCTAGAATGTTCAAATTAGCGGTATTTATCTTTCTTTTTTGGAGATTTTTGATGTTTTGTAGAGTATTTGGACATGTTGAGTACATTTAGTTTTTGATATGAATTTGTTTTCCGAGCTGCTGATTTGAAAACATTTGTCAGTTTCGTAAGCATTTTTGAATCTTTAATTTTGTATTTTGTTCTAATGTTAACCAAACTAAATTAGTCGAGTGCCATATGTTTTTATCTGAACTCCGTAATGAGGAGAATGCAAGATGTGGCTTATTTTGTGAGGTATATGTATTTTGGAGAATCCTTTTTTTTCCTATGTAAATTTAAGGGTGTAGTAAATATGTAATTAAACGCTATAATTGGGGAAAATACAGGGTATAAGTTTGTGTATTAAATTTTCTTCCATTTATTTAGAGGGAATGTAATTAGGTTGTTTCAAATATTTATGAAATTTAAGTGCCCAAAAATGTTTGTATTATGTCATAAGTAATTAGTACTTATTGTTCTAGACATATCGATATTTTGTACACATTTTTCTGATTGATAGTTTTCTGGAAATTCCGTAAACAGCTGGGACTCACCTGTCAGTTAGTTGAAGTCTCTGATTCTTGGGTATTTTTGAAATATATTCAGAAAATTGTAAGTTAATCGAATTTTAGAGGTAAATAATGTCACAATTTTAAGCGGTATAGATTTGGAAATTAGATTTGAAATTTATGGAAGCTATTTTTTAAAAGTTGCAGAAGTCTTTGCGAAAGATAAGCAGGAAATAAAAAAAATAGGAAAAACAAAAACAGGTTTTGAATGCATTTTTTGAAATGTTCACAATTTTGAGCGGTGCAGATTTGGAAATTAGATTTGGAAATTATGGAAGTCACATTTCAGGAGTTGCGAAAGTTTTTGGAAAAAGAAAAGCAGGGAAAAAAAAGAGGGGAAAAAAGGGACGACCCAGCTGGGGAGCAGGCAGGCCGGCCCAGTAAGTGGCCCATCTGGAGCACAGACCCGTGTGTACGTTTTTTTTTTGATAGTATTGGTCGCCGCCACGTGGGGCCCACCGTGACGCACGGATGACGTCATTTGTGACGTCTGTGCGGACGGTGAGCAGGACGCACGGCGGCGGACGCCAGCCGATTCGCCGCCACCTGGGTCGATCTGGGTCGCTGGTCGACTGTGGGAGACGCGGTTGGACGCGGGGCGCCCGGGAGCGGCTGCGCCGCTGCGAAATGGTCGCCGGAGCTTCGTTTGCGGCGGGCGAGCACGGCGGCCAAGCAAGTACACGGCAGCGTCGACTCCATGCCATCCCGGGCGAGGCAGCACGCGGCGCTCGGCGTGTAGGCGGCGGACGCGACGGCGGAGGTGCCTGTGGCCGCCGATTTGAGCAGGGAGGGTCACAGTGGCGGCAGGGTGCGTCTGCAGCGGCGGCGCCCGCCGCGTCGCACATGAAGGAAAAAGGAGGAAGGGAGGATCTGGTGAACCAAACTAAATTAGTCGAGTGCCATATGTTTTTATCTGAACTCCGTAATGAGGAGAATGCAAGATGTGGCTTATTTTGTGAGGTATATGTATTTTGGAGAATCCTTTTTTTTCCTATGTAAATTTAAGGGTGTAGTAAATATGTAATTAAATGCTATAATTGGGGAAAATACAGGGTATAAGTTTGTGTATTAAATTTTCTTCCATTTATTTAGAGGGAATGTAATTAGGTTGTTTCAAATATTTATGAAATTTAAGTGCCCAAAAATGTTTGTATTATGTCATAAGTAATTAGTACTTATTGTTCTGGACATATCGATATTTTGTACACATTTTTCTGATTGATAGTTTTCTGGAAATTCCGTAAACAGCTGGGACTCACCTGTCAGTTAGTTGAAGTCTCTGATTCTTGGGTATTTTTGAAATATATTCAGAAAATTGTAAGTTAATCGAATTTTAGAGGTAAATAATGTCACAATTTTAAGCGGTATAGATTTGGAAATTAGATTTGAAATTTATGGAAGCTATTTTTTAAAAGTTGCAGAAGTCTTTGCGAAAGATAAGCAGGAAATAAAAAAAATAGGAAAAACAAAAACAGGGTTTGAATGCATTTTTTGAAATGTTCACAATTTTGAGCGGTGCAGATTTGGAAATTAGATTTAGAAATTATGGAAGTCACATTTCAGGAGTTGCGAAAGTTTTTGGAAAAAGAAAAACAGGGAAAAAAAAGAGGGGAAAAAAGGGACGACCCAGCTGGGGAGCAGGCAGGCCGGCCCAGTAAGTGGCCCATCTGGAGCACAGACCCGTGTGTAGGTTTTTTTTTGATAGTATTGGTCGCCGCCACGTGGGGCCCACCGTGACGCACGGATGACGTCATTTGTGACGTCTGTGCGGACGGTGAGTAGGACGCACGGCGGCGGACGCCGGCCGATTCGCCGCCACCTGGGTCGATCTGGGTCGCTGGTCGACTGTGGGAGACGCGGTTGGACGCGGGGCGCCCGGGAGCCGCTGCGCCGCTGCGAAATGGTCGCCGGAGCTTCGTTTGCGGCGGGCGAGCATGGCGGCCGAAGCAAGTACACGGCGGCGTCGACTCCAGGCCGTCCCGGGCGAGGCAGCACGCGGCGCTCGGCGTGTAGGCGGTGGACGCGACGGCGGAGGTGCCTGTGGCCGCCGATTTGAGCAGGGAGGGTCACAGTGGCGGCAGGGTGCGTCGGCAGTGGCGGCGCCCGCCGCGTCGCACATGAAGGAAAAAGGACGAAGGGAGGATCTGGTGGCACTTTTGCAGAAAAGTCCTTGAACTTTTCTAAAATGATGGCTAGGTCCTTCTCAGCTGTAAAAATTAGTTTGCGGGGCAATTTCTCGGGAGCGAGGGGCCTTTTTGCGAAATGATGACGCGCACGTCCTGTGGACCGTTGGATCGGCAGCGGGCGGGCGAGATGCGCCGCGCACTGTAGTGGGGAACAGTAAATCGCGGTACTGTTCCCAGGAACAGTGGATCGCTCTCAGGGCTCGATTTCGGTTGTTCTTAATATAGTTAGGTAATGAGTATGACGTCCGCTCCTGCTCCTTCATTCTTTTTGGATCCATCGAAATACATGGTCCAGGAATTTGATACGTCAGGTACCCCTGGCAATTGAGCTTCTATCCACTCGGTGTGAAAATCGGGTAGGACTTGTGATTTGATAGCTTTCGGGTGTTCGTACTTGATTCCTAGTGGTCCTAGCTCGATGAGCCATTTTGCTACTCGTCCCGTTGCGTTGGGGTTTGTGAGGACGTCTCCAATCGCTGATTTATTGACCACCGTTATCGGGTGTTCTGTGAAGTAGTGCGCCAGCTTTCTTGATGTCATAAATACGGCGTACGCCAATTTCTGATATTGCGGGTACCGCTGTTTGGACGGGGAAAGAACTTCACTTACGTAATATACTGCCTCTGTATGCTTTGACTATGTCCTTCTTCCATGCGGTCAACCACCAGCACGGTGCTGACCACTCGATTGGTGGCTGATATGTATAGGTAGAGTGGCTCATTTTCCTTAGGTGCTACGAGGATTGGCGGACTTGTGAGCATCTTTTTGAGTTCGAGGAAAGCTGCTTCAGCTTCATCCGTCCACTCGAACTTGTCTGCTTTCTTCATCAATTTGTAAAATGGAAGTGCTTTTTCGCCTAGTTTGCTGATGAATCGACTGAGTGCTGCTACTCGACCAGCTAGCTGCTGTACCTCATGGAGTTTGGTAGGTCTCTTCATTGTGAGTATAGCTTGTATCTTTTCTGGGTCTGCTTCGATTCGTCGTGCAGATATCAAATAACCCAAGAGTTGTCCAGCTGGGACACCGAAGGTGCATTTCTTTGGGTTAAGCTTGATGTTATATCTATTGAGATTCTTGAATGTCTCCCGTAGATCACTGATTAATGTGTCCTCCTTTTCAGTCTTGATGACGATGTCGTCAACGTAAACCTGAACATTGCGTCCTATCTGTTCTTGTAGACAGTTTTGCATCATGCGCTGGTAGGTTGCGCCTGCGTTTTTGAGCCCGAAAGGCATGGTTGTGTAGCAGTAGACCCCGAGTGGGGTTATGAATGCCGTTTTGTCCTCGTCTTCTTCCTTCATCCGAATTTGATGGTATCCTGAATATGCATCCAAAAATGATAACCGAGCGCATCCTGCTGTTGAGTCGATGATCTGATCGATTCGTGGTAGTGGAAAGTGATCTTTTGGACAGCATTTGTTTAGGGCAGTAAAATCTACACACATCCGCAGGGTGTCCGAGTGCTTCTTTTCGACCAGTACAGGGTTAGCAACCCAGTCTGCCTTTTTGATTTCTCGAATGAACTTTGCAGCAAGTAACCTGTCAACTTCTGCCTCGATTGCACCTCTTTTGGGATCGGAGACACGGCGCATAGTTTGCTTGACTGGTCTAGATCCTGGCTTGAGTTGTAGAGAATGCTCGGCGAACTCTCTGGGGACACCTGGCATATCAGCTGGGCACCATGCAAATATTTCCCAGTTTTCACGAGAAATTCAACGAGCGCATTTTCCTGTTCGCTGGTAAGACTCGATGATATGTTGACTGTTTTTGAGGGATCAGTCGGGTGCACTTGATGCTTTCTTGTGTCGTTGGTAGCATTGAATTCTCTGTCGGATGCCAACCTCTTGTGTTCCGGCAGAAGTGTGCGGTCGTTAGAAACCTCGAGTTTGGCGAATGATGTTCCATCCCATACATCTCGAGATTTTGTTGAAGTCACGGTCGCATGAATCTGACCTCTGAAAGTTCCCGTTGACTGTGATGACTCCTTTTGGCCCTGGCATTTTGAGCTGGAGGTAGGCGTAGTGTGGGACGGCCATGAATCGAGCGAAAGTGGGGCGCCCAAGTATTGCATGGTATTGTGACTTCCAATCGACCACTCGAACTCAATCGACTCAGTTCTGAAGTGAGTAGGATCTCCAAACGTAACATCTAGTTGTATTGTACCTTGCGATAGCACTGCTTTGCCTGGGACAATACCGTGGAAGTGCTTGTGGATTTTGGCAGATTTTCGACTGATTTGTTCATCTTGCGCAGCGTATCTGCGAAGATTATGTTGAGGCCACTTCCTCCGTCCATGAAGACCTTGGTCATGGCATAGCCTCCGATTTGGCGTCGAGTACCAGGGCTGCATGCCCTGGTCGATATATTGCGGTGGGTGGTCCTCTTGATTGAAGATAATCGTAGTTTCTGATCCTTTCAAAAAATTTGACAGCTGGGGGTGCCATGACCGCCATATTGACGTTTCGAGTGTGTAACTTTTGCTCTCTATTGGAGGGACGTCCTCGCTGGATCATGTTCATCTGCCCGCGAGTTACGGGATATTTTTGTTCATCTCCTTGCTGCATCTGGTGCACGGCTGCTGCCATTTGTGTTCCCGTAACGGGTTGTGCTGGCACCATGTACACTGGCGTCGGTTGCGCTGGTGTTGGTAGGATACACCTGAGTAGGCTGTGTTTGCGGTGGTATGGAATATACCTGTGCTTGTTGTACTTGTTGCGCGCTGGATATGCCTGAACAGGCTGTGCTTGTGATGCAGTCGACGGAGTCTGCACTAGTTGAGGAGGTGCACGTCCATCTTTTGCAGTCGCAGTATATGTTCAATCGCAGTTGATCGAATTCCCTGCAATTTCTCAGCGAGTGGTTAGAGCGAAGCTTACCATCGTCCCCTTTATAAAGATGGAATCTGCAATAATCATCCATCCTTTCTTCGATTGAGCGCTCAGGATCTTTGTCTGCTCGCCTGCGCCACTCTGGCCTTCTGTAGCTATCGCGGTCGTCGCGTCTGTGGTCTCGACTGTCACGTCGATCGTCTGTGCGATGGTCTCGATTACCTCGGCGTCGTCCGTACGATGATCTCGATTATCACGATGATCGTCGGGTCGTCTGTCAGTTTGGTCGCGGCTGTCCCTTGGCTGGACAAAGCCTGCTGCGATGAAGTTTGGATGGTCATCGTCGTGATAACGATGCTTGCGTTTGCGCCTTCGATCATCTCTGTAGCTATCTCTGCGGTCTCGACTGCCACCCTCGTGATTTTCATGTGAGGGTACGGGTCGAGTGCCTCGTACGGAGTCTTCTCCATCTGCCCACTTTGTTGCGAGTACCATGAGTGCCGCCATTGTCTTTGGATCTTCTCGACCAAGTGTTTCTTTGAAGTCTTCTCTCCAGAGTCCGTTTTTGAAGGCGTCGATTGCCCTATCTTCTGATACGTTGCCTACTGAGTTACGGATGGTGGTCCACCGCCGTATGTACGATCTCAGAGATTCATCTGACTTTTGCTTGCAGGTCCGGAGCTCCTCGAAAGTTTTGGGGCGCTCACATAGAGGCTCGAAGTATTTGATGAAATCACCTTTGAAGTGCTCCCACGAATCGTAGTATGATTCGGGTAGCGATTTGAGCCAATCGCGAGCTGTTCCTTCCATCATGAGTTGTATGTACTGCATAGCTGTGGTTGTGTGCCGCGCTGACATCCGACTGCCAGCCTGTAATCTTCTAGCCAGCCTGATGGCTCTTGTTTGCAGTTGAACTTTGGCGTGGTAGCTAGCGAAACTTCTTGGGCATACGAGCCTCCCGGATCCGTCGAGTGAAGCATAGCGCTCCACATGGCCGATTTCTGCTTCCGAGTCTGAGCTGTTGCTGTATGACCTCCTCGAGTGGCTCCTGCTGGAACGATGACGGCGTGAGCTTTTTCGACTGCTCCTTCCCCGAGGACTTCGACTGCGACGGTCCCGATCTGTATCTCTCCTTGGAGTTGCTTGGTTGTTGTATGGCTTTTGCTGCTATTGCCAGTTGTTTGTACAGTTGGAGGTGCTGATCCCTCTTTGGGTCTCCTGCAGGAGGTTCGATTGTTCTGAGTAGGTGCCTAGCGTCATCAGCGCCCCGGCTGGCTCAGTAGGTATGGGGACTCCTTCCGCGTCGACTGCCATAAAGGCTGGGTTTAGGTTTCGAGTGACCGCTGCACGATCTGCGTCTCCGAGGTTTATGAATCGTGACCTATTCGCGGGGTCGTTTCTGCCTGTTGAACTCATAGACAATGCTCTTCGTCAGCACTCGATATGCTGGCTTGCTTTTTGCGTTCTTCGAGTACTGCTCGGTAGTTTTCAACCGTATCGATTCTTGCCACTGGAAGTATTGTAAGGTCAATACCTCTTCCGGAGTTGCGTTTGCTGGTAGCATTGTGCAGCTTTCGATTACTTTGCTCACTTTTTCCGCCATCTCTGCGGTGATGGTCAGCGTGGTTGTTCCGTCAGGCATGGTGACTGTGCAAGGGTATTCTGTAGGTCGACGGCATGTTGCAGCTGCTGACGTTTCTGCTGTACTCGCGGTGTATACCTGATACGGTACCACCCGATCTTCTACCCATGCGCTGCTAATGCGCATTATGGATTCGGCGTCGTCATCCAGGCTCATGTTGGAGTTGCTTTGCTTGCTGGGGTTTCTGTCGCAATCGAGTAGATCTTCGAGTGCTTTGTCCAGGCTATCTGCGTCGCAGGTGAATATCTCGTGGCTGGCACGGATTTCTGGGCCGTTGAGATCGGCGAGGTATATGTTGTCATCTATGTTCTCCTGTTCCCCGCGACGTTGTTGCAGTCGACGATGTCGTCGAGTGACTCGATTGAGTTGTTTGGGCGGTATGCAGATTCGATCTCGCTTCTTCCAAATCTTTTTGCCACCTCGTCACGGAACTCTTGCGAGTTCATGGATGTTGCAGAGTCACTTGGCGATTGGATCGGGACGATCTGTGATGATGCTGCCGCCAAGATGGATGGTGTTGCAGTCGAAGCGTTGTCGAGTGTCTCCGTATCGAGTGGATCTAATAGGTCCTGCACGCCATCTTTATCGACAAAGAAGTTAAATTCTCCAACTGTAATATCCAAACCTGATTCGAGTCCAGCAAAGGCTTGTTGAGCCTCCATCGAGTGCGGCGTGAGCCTCCTTGGAGATTTTGGCGAGTGATTGCTTTTTGAATTGATGCTGGTCGATCTTGCCGGCTAGTTGCCGTTTGCAGCGGTGGTCGGTGATTTGATTTTTGATGATGTAATAGGTGAGTTACCTTGTGCAGATGCGATCGGCGGGTGGCCGCTTGATGATGAAACCGGCGAAACCGTGAGCCCAATACTACCTGTTCCCACAGACGGCGCCAATTGACGAGGGTGTCCTCGGCAAGTCCCATGGTTGCTATACCTAGGGTTGATTATGTGGTAGAGAACGCGTAGTATTGGTGGAATCGATGGCTGACAAGCGGGATTTACCCAGGTTCAGGGCCCTCGAGTGAGGTAAAACCCCTACGTCCTGCTTATCTGTATTGATTATGTGGATATGAAGGTTACAAAGGTCCGGCGAGCTGTTGATCTCACCGGGGTTCTGGTGGCTATGGTTTTGCTTGTCCCCCTGATCGATCACCATCCCAGCCTTTATATAGGAGGCTGGGTCTCGGGAAACATAACCGACCAAGGTTACATGTATGGAAAGTCTTAACCGACTATAACTTGATCTAATTTGGAAAGCACTGTTCGTCTTAGGCCTTTCTTCGTGGGCTTCGATTAATCCTTGGGCTTCTTTGATCATCACGTGCACCAGGTACCCTTACGCTGGGGTACCCGCAGAGTATAACCTCGTCAATGAACCATTTTAAAATTTGGAACCATTTTCAAAAAATGAATAATTTTCAAATTTGGAACCATTTTCAGAATTTTGTAAACCATTTTTAAATTTGGAATCATTATCAAAATGAAACCATTTTTATATTTGGAACCATTTTCAAAATGGAACCGTTTTAAAAAATGAATTATTTTAAAATTTGGAACCATTTTCAAAAAACAATTTTAAAAAGAAAGAAAAACAATAAGAAAAGAAAAAAGAAACGAAAAAGGAAAAAGAAATAGAAACAAAAAAGAAAAACCGAAACAGAAAAAGAAAAAAATAAAGAAAAAGGGAACACCGTGCGATGGGCCGGCCCGGCAGAGCTCCCCCGTTAGCGGCGCGGTCGATTCGCGCCGCTAACGGGCGGCGTATAGGGTTTGCCATGATATACATGGCCCGTAGGCGGCGCTTCGCGCTAGCGCGGGCACACACTAATGGGCCGGCCCATTCGGCAACGTTGATGTTTTTTCATTTGTTTTTGCTTGTATCTTTATTTTTCTGTACGTTTTCTTTTCGGTTTTTTCCTTTATTTTATTTTACACTAATTTTTTTTACACGAATATTTTTTTAATATGAATAGTTTTAAAATATGAACAAAAATCTGGACCATTTTCGTTACTGTTTTTAATCATTTTAAAAATGAATAATTTTTAAATTTGGAACCATTTTCGAAAATGAACAATTTTTAAATTTGGAACCATTTTAAAAAAATGAACAATTTTCCAATTTGGAACCATTTTCAAAAAATGTACAATTTTCAAATTTGGAACCATTTTTAAATTTGGAACCGTTTTAAACAAGGAACCATTTTTTAATTTGGAACCATTTTCAAAATGGAATCGTTTTCGAAAATGAACCATTTTTAGATTTTGAACCATTTTTAAACTTGAAACAATTTTAAAAAATGAACAATTTTCAAATTCGGGATCATTTTTAAATTTGGAAACCATTTTTAAATTTGGAACCATTTTCTAAATGGATTTTCTTAAATGAATAATTTCCAAATTTGGAACCATTTTTGAATTTGAAACCATTTTCAAAATGAAAGCATTTTAAAAAATGAACAATTTTCAAATTTGGAACCATTTTTAAAAAAAAATTAAAAAAAGAACGAGAAAACAATAAGAAAAGAAAACGAAACAATACAGAAAAAGAGAAAAAAAAAGAAAAAGAAAAGAAAAACATAAACGAAAGAAAAAATGAGAGAAAAAAGGAAAGCCGCCCGATGGGCCGGCCCAGCAGGTGCTCCCCGTTAGCGGCGTGGCCGATTCGCGCCGCTAACGGGCGGCATATAGGGTTTGCGGTCAAAATGGCAAATCCTATTTGACGCCCAAAGCGTCCGCTACCGGGTCGACACGTACCCTGTACTGCGTCTGGGCCAAGCCCGTTAGAGTGGACAGCGACTAGATTTTCGACCATAGACGAGGACGGAGACGGGGACAGCCGGCTAGCCGTGACGTCGCCGGCGAGACGAGGAAGGGACATCATGTGGGGCCCCCAGACTTGCTGTCTGGAAACACCAGTATGCATTCATTCACGATCCCATAATCAGTCAGTCGTGAACAACATACTCGAGTTGGCATTGCAGATTACATCATCCATTACACGAATTCAAACAAGTCTTACATACATGGTCACATGACCAAGGCTCATATAGCTGCCACGCAGGGCAGGAATAACTTAACACAGCGGAAGTCTTAGCAAAACGCGATAAAGCCCATGTCAACACCTTAACAACCTACAGGCTACTGACCGTGAGACGTCCTAGTTCGAATAGTCGTCGATGAAACCTTCGTCTTCTGTAGCCTCCTCCTGAAGCTCCTCAGGGTAGTAGTCGGGCTACGACAATAGCCAGGGACGAAACCAATATGAATACGTTTGAATGTACTCGCAAACTCTATCAAAAAATAAGCTACTAGATGCAAGTATGATTTTTGTGGCTGTGGTAGGTAGGCTGTAATTAGGGCTCACTACCCATGGTGGATGGAAGATTCACCATGGTTGCTCAACATCTCCATATCTTTATTGAAAAAGATACTTCAAAAGATATTTATAACATCTCTATATCTTTATTGAAAAAGATAGTTCAAAAGATATATAGTAGTTTATCTCTCGTAGATAACAAGTATCATCGAGGTTTTAGTAAAGCTCTCCCAGAAATAGTTTTCTTTGCAGAACTTCTTGGGACTAAGGCCCCTCCGAAGTTTTTCTCCTTTAAAACGTTGTATCTCCAAAGTACTATCATTCTCGGACCATACAGTACTTCCAAGTACTCACTTTCTTTCCAACACACTCCATTTTTGAAAACATCCGACACAATGCTTGCTGCATGGCCTTTCAACTGTCCATGACCATGGATGCGGCTATTCGAATAGTTTTGACTCTGCAGAGTTTGTACACTTTCACCACAAGATTACGTACATCCGCCGTGAATCACCCACGGACTGCCCGAGACAGCATGTACCCATCAGATGACCTGTCCTAACGTCCACTATGTCTATGCTAGTATATGACTACCACTTCGAATGGGTTTGTTCTCCCCGACACCATGTGAGCTAACCGTATCAAAACCGTATCGATCCGGTTTTCCCTAGACTGCACACCGCCATGACAGGAGACCCACCATTGCTTCCCGGTGGCGAAATTAATCCCACACTTTGTATGCCCATCTCTTTGCAGCATTCAGTTCAGGGGACTCTAACCCCTTACGGCCAATTGAGGTATAATCACATACTAATACAAACAAGCTTCGATTAAGCCCCATGCCCATTTGGAGTAATGTGGTTGTACAGTAAGGCTGTACAGCGGAGACTAGGTTATGTGTCGTTTTTAGAAAAACACTCTTCCAATCTTCCTCATATTCATACCACCAACTTAGGCAAGGTCCCACCTTCCCAAGGGGGTTTTCATAAATCATTTTTGTTTTTCCAAAAACAACACAAAGGTGCCCATCCTAAAATCTCCATCTTTCTTAATCTAGTAATAAGGGGGTTGGGGCAGGGTGTCCTACAATTTTTGCTACGGGTCTGGAATATACCAGAATTGGGGTGTCTACAAGAAGGTGTATAGAATGCAATAAAAAATATATATATATAATGAGTAAAACAAAATAGGTAAATAAGTTGCAAGCTTTTGAGATGGCTTGTCTTGCTCAGTGGTTTGTCCCTGGTTCTGATGGTCAATACAATCTCCACAAAATCCCTCAGCTGATATTTCCTCCTCGTGATTTTCTAGCGTCGCAAAAATGAAAAGAACACAATCAACATACAGCAAGACACACAAAAAGAAAATATCAAGCAACTCTAACAAACAACAATCATGGTGCAAGGCTAATACAAACAAGTTTGACCATCACAACACTATTTGTTTTTCCACAATTAGGGTTAAAATAGCGATTAAGCATCTTTTAGAGATTACTACTACCATGCAAGGTAAGCACTACTAACAAACCTAAACAACCAGAAGCTAAAATCTCTACTATATAATACGAGTAGTGTTTCTTCCTCCCAATTTTCGTCCGTTTTTTTGGTACGTCGTCCTCGCGTTCGTAGCTCGATTTGTTTGGTATGTGTTGGATCGCTGGCTGTGGGCCTTCCTACCGCGTCACCTGGAGATTGCCTAATTTGGGCCAGCCCAATCAAGAGCCGAATTTGATCGTACTTCCTCTGCTACCGATTCCTTGCATAGCTCCCGATCGATTCCTATACAAACACTGCTCCCGTGCTCCAGAGTCCGGACTATGGTCGAACACCCGGCCATGGCCGTCCGCATAAAAGGTCTGGAATCTCTTGATCCAAACAACAAATTAGGATATCCGTACAGGCTACTGATCTGCTCTACCAGCTCGTACTGAACATGCAGGTTTCGGTCCAGTGAAAAAGCTGAGGAGAAAATCCATACTTTTTACTCTTATATTCTTGTTTGATTAATCAGGATTTGACTGAATAAAATGCTTATAAGTTAGCAATTCCACACATTAGCTTCTTTTGTTGTCCTTTATTTAATTCAAAATTAATAAATATAACTAGGTGGTGGCTTTGTGAGTATGAAGATGCGTCATTGTATATATTGCCAGCATATGTTAAGTTGGAAATACATAGGCTGATTCATATTATGTTTTGAGGAAATGATGATTGTATAATTCCGGTAAACATGAGCTTTATACTCTGTGTTTGCTACGTCGGATTATGCCCGTCTATCGACTTGGGGTCAATCTTTTAGTTTTAAATTTTTTGTTTCAAAAATGATTTTTTTCACCCCGTTGCAACGCACGGGTATATTTGCTAATCAAGTTCATGGTACGTGATTATCATGGTTAACTAAATTACATTTAAGAGGGTTGAATGTTGTGAACTAAAGATATTAACTTTTTTAAATCAATGGAGCACCCATCAATTCAACCTTTTGTGTAGCTAGCATCTTCGTCAAAGACAACTAGGTACGACTTTGTTATACTTTTCTCTTTCAATATCTAACTTACTTATATTGCCCCTTCACGCTTCTATACTGCATCTGCATAACGAGGAATTTGGGACCCAATCTCCAATCATATATGTCAACGAGCAAAGAAGGAAAAAAGATAGAGATAGGTATGCAAGGATGACCAACGAAGAAAAACAAGAAAAATGAAAAGGCATCATGAAGCTTATCAGCAAAGCAAAACAATTAAGGATTTAACCCAGTTGCACAAAAAATGCACGCGTGGGAGGAAGAAATATGCAGATTTAAAGCCTGAACAAAAGACAAAAAAAATGCGTGCGAGAAAAGCAAAAATATGCAAATATGCAGCCAGAACAAAACAAAAAGCTAGAATAGAGCAAATTAGAGCTAATCGCGAGTTTAGATGCAACACACCATGCAAAGAATCAATTGCGATGGTGAACCCTGCATATGTCGAATCAGAAGAGGAAGTTAGTAGAAAAAAGGCTAGAATAGAGCAAATTAGAGCTAATCGTGAGTTTAGACGCAACACACCATACAAAGAATCAATTGCAATGGTGAACACTGCATATGTCGAATCAATAGAGGAAGTTAGTAGATGAAGATCTTCGATGTATACCAAGAGATAATATGCGATCGATTTCAACCAATAGTTGTTTGTTATTCACTCCGGCCGTAGCAACCCAGGGGTGCTCTCTTTATTTGAGGTGTCAAATAATGTACATATGCTTGCTCTGTATTTTCTGTTTCCAATTTCCAGAAATTGCAAGTCTACATATTTTGAGTTGGAGATGAACATATTCACATAATGCATGTTGTAGTCTTGCAAGTTAGACACATAGACTATATTTTTGCCATTTGTTGGATGATTTTCTGGTACAAGAAATGAAATTCATATGACTATTATAGCATACCCGTTGCAACGCACGGGCATTTTGCTAGTCTTAGTTAAAAAGATTATTTGGCTCATAAGAATTATCAAGCAACACAAGCATGATTAATTTATTGTTGGAAACTTCCAACACCTCTTAACAACACAAGCTTAACTCAAACAAGCTTAACTCAAGACATTAACAGTACTAACATATACTAACATGCTAAACAACAGTAACAAGCATGTAACAGTACCAAAACAATCATCAAATAACACAAACAGCATTTTTATAATAAAGGTATTTAAATCTTTTCCTTTTTAAAAGAGGCAGAAACAACATTTCTAACAACAATTACACCTAGAGAGTTCTGTTAATCAAAAAATCTTGCAAAGCTAGATTTAGGATCTCTGTTAGCATTAGAAACTAATACAATTGGGTTTGGTCCAAAATTTTATTCACAGAAATTATGAAAAATGCTCAAAGTGCTCACTGCCTTAATCTAGAAATGCATTCCACTTTTGTTCTACGCATCCAAATCACATGAGACAAATTTCTAGTGGAAGCTCCTATCAAGGGCTTTCCAGGACAATTGGTTTCACAATTTTTAGATCAACACAACTCAAGTTATGCACAAAACATTGATTCTGACCAGTGACAGAACAACATTTTTCAAGGACACACAATAATTTAATTTTCACTTCTGCAAGTTGTACATGGTTCTAAACTTATTAGGCTACCACAGTAATTTTTAGTTTGCACAAATATTAAGTTTATATATTTTATTTCGTATTAAACCTACAGGGCAGAAACAGTTATACACAGAAAAGAATAAAACTACATAAAAAATGAATCGGGCCAGATCTGCTACTGTGCCTGGCCCAGCAGCGAGATTCAGCCCGCACGGCCTGGTCACCTAAGCGAACGAGTACACGGCCATCCGATGCGAGATGAACGGCTCGGATCCGTTCTTCCAGCTCGGAGCCGTGCTCAAACTCGGGAACCCTAAAAATGGCGGGATTCCGAGCCTGGGAGATGGGGGATCCGCGATAGCTCACCTAGGGGCGATGAACAAAGGCGGAGAGGGTTGGAAAGGGGTGTGGAGGGATGCCGAGGCCGAGAGGTGTCACAGTTCTTGTCGGCGTGGTCTGGTTCGTCGAGGCGGCTGTGGTCGCTCTGCTCGGGTCCGAGACGGCGTTGTCGACCTGTGGACACGAGAGAACGAATGGGGATGTCAACGAGGTGTTCCTCGACCAGGGCTTGCAGCCGAGCCAACAATGGCAGAGGAAGATGCAGAAGAACGACGTCAACCTCCTCTGCCAGATGCGATGGCCGACGGTGAGTTCACGCCGCTCCTGGCTCACAGAGAGCAGGAGGAGCGGAGAGGGTGTGAGAGGGTGGAGAGGTGAGTGCGAGGGAGTGGAATGGCACCGAGACGCTGTGGTTTGGGGGTTAAAACCCGAGTTGCAATGGGAGGGAGGGGTCGGTGCAGACCTTGGTGGCAATGCCGCTCTCCCGTTGGCCAGCGGGGGGCGTATCGACTCCACTGCGTGTCCTGCAGCGCGGGTGAGGGAGTGATGGCATGGCAGGGTGGAAACGAGGAGAGAGAGGCGGGAAGGAGGTTGGCCACGGTGGATCTGCTCAATCTCGTCCTCCTCGCGTGCCCAGGATTTCGGGGATGTGGTGCAGGGGTGTGTACGGTGCATCGTGACAGGGTGTGCGTGGCCACGGCTGTGTGTGCGTGCGTGGCGAGTGTGGCGTGCCCACGGTGAGCGCTTGGATGGCACGCTCGAGCACGGCCTCCTGCCACGCCACAAGTGCACACATTGCACTAGATTAGGTGTGTGAGTAGAGGGGTAGGGGTAGATGGGGTTTTGAGTGTGTTTAAACCACAATTTGAACCAATTTCAAATTCGGCCGAAAACTGCAGTTTCAGAAAATTCAGTTTCAGACTTGGTGAAAGTTTTCTAAGTCTCAGATTCCTGTTAACAAGTAGCCATAAAAACCTGATGGAATTAAGGCCTTAGGCAAGTCCAATTTGGGTGAAATGATTTTTATAAATCAGTATACACCTTAGGCATGGATGGCAAACAAGAAATTCATCCAGAAAAGAATTCTAGCTAGGAGAATTAATTGGAGAAAATGGTATGTTCATACTGTTTTTCAGTCCAGATTTTTCATAGCAACTTGGGAGCATGATTTAATTATCCTAGGCAATCCCAACATGAAAAATCTTGGCTTTACTATGAAGTACTAACATCATAATTCACTACCAGGGAAAAATTCAGAATTAAAGAACAACATTTGTCCAATAATTAAGACTCCAGAAACAGTATACAAAGAAAGGGATTTTGGAGGGTTTTAGTCTAGGGTTTTAGATTATAATTTTTTTTGCTTAAGTGTTGAGTTCAATTTTTTTGTTATTCACATTTCAAACATGCAACCAAGTGACACACCTATGCCACTATTAACAAAATCACAAGATCAAGCAAAAATGGAAACACAAACAAACACCACTTTTGGGAAAAGTTTTTGTTGGTTCAAATTTTTAGTTATTTAGAGGAATGTTAAGCAAGGCTTACCAAAATTTGGGCTGTGACACATCACCTTAGCCGGCGACGACGCGGCGGTGCCGGGTGAGGAAGAGACTTAACGGGTGTGGGTGCGCTAGCCGGCGCCGGAGAAGAAGGTGGGTGCGGGGGGGGTGGGGTGGTGGGATAGGGGTAGAAGGAAGTCGGAGTTGCGGTGTACCGGCGGCGGCCGTGGCTCGAGGAGGGCGGGACACCAAAGTGACGCTGGTGGCGGGAGGCAGGCGGTGATGGCGGGGGAGGGGAGGTCGACAAGGAGAAGAGTTGCATGCGGCAGATGTTATCGGGAGAGATGGAGATGAGAAAGACGATGAGTTTTCGGTGGGCCGGCCCATATGCACTCGTCTTCACGAGTCGATGCGTTCGCTGGTGCTAAAATAGTTCAATAGGAGCTCCCGCGTCAAATGATCGCCGAATCCTCTTCTCGCACTTGGCGTCCATGTCCGGCTATAGCGGGGAAAGCGGAAGAGGGGTGCTCCTATTCGACGCGTTTAGCATGCGCTAAACACGTCAATGCGTCAACACCTCAAGGAAGCCTCATATGGGCCAACCCACCATCGTCGCCTACCACCTCCACCATCGAGCGCTACTCTGAAAGGATCGTATGACACCTAGAGGGGGGGGGGGAGGTGAATAGGTGCTACTTCAATTTTAGTACTTTTTCAAATTAGGCTTGACACAAAAGGTAAATTATCTAGATATGCAACTATGGTGAATTTACCTATATGACAAGCGAGCAACTAAGCAAGATGCACGAAGTAAAGACGGTAAATAAGGATAAAGGTAACCGAAAGTGAAAGCACGCGGAGACACAGATGTAATCCCGAGTTCCTCCTTTTTAGGGGAGTACGTCTCGTTGGAGGGGTGTGAGCTACCACAAAGGTCACAACTCAACGCCACAAAGGCTCACCCTATTCTCCGATGAACCGCACCACAAAGGTTTGGTTCACCTTCCACTATCAGAATCCTTCAAGGCAGAATCCAGAGTCCTTACAACAACGATCCGGGGCACAACCCACAACGGGATTGGAGGCTCCCGAACAGCTACAAATCTGTCACAAAGACAACAAGTGAGTACAATAATGAGCTAGGTGTTCCCAAGGGAAATCCTAGCAAAGGGTCCCTCAAGTGAATGAGGGGGAAATGAAGAACGGCTTGGTGAAGATGTAGATCGGGGCCTTGTCCTTCAATCCTCCAAAGATCAACGAGTTTGGGTGGAGGAATTGAGAGATCTAGCAAATCTTGAGCTTGCAATAATGGTGCCTTCAAGTTTTGGGCGAGCTGCTTGTCCAAAGGTAGGTGAAGAGGTATTTATAGTCCCCTTCAATAAATGACCGTTGAAGGGTATAGGGCGTCGTCGCGCAGGAGAAGAGCCGGCCTTGGAGCCGGCCTGGGCCGGCTGGAGGGCCGGCCTAGCACCCGAGAAAACCGGCCTCGGAGCCGACCTGGGCCGGCTGGGGGGACCGGCCGAGCATCCGAGCGAACCGGCCTCGGGGCCGGCCTGGGCCGGCGGGAGGGCCGACCGAGCGCCCGAGAGAACTGGCCATGGGGCCGGCCGAGGCCGGCTTGGGGGCCGGCTGGGTGGCAGAGAGAACCGGCCTGGCAGGTCTTGGCCGGCTGGGGGGCCGGCCGCCCTGCTGCGCTCCTTCTCTCTTCACTCTTCACCTTCCGATGGCCCGTTTTCTTCCTTTTTGCATAGTGATATATACACTAGTATCTTTTTGGTGTAGACAATCATATTTCATGTGGATACTTAGCGGTGTGTTAAATACTTCCAAGTGTTGTGATCAATCATCAAAACAAGATTATCGGACTATGTCCTTTCAATCTCCCCCTTTTTTATTTTTGATGACAACACAAGGATTTGCAAAAAGATATCTCATTTATGCATGGCAAAGTTTTTGAGAGAAGCTCCCCCTTAAACTTATAAGCCAACAAGGTATACAAGAATAATATGCTCAAACGAGAACAAGAAGCAAGCACAATATATATAAACTATGTGAGCAAAGGATATGCGATAATTCTCACCATAGTCCTCATATAGATATAATCTTGGAATAATATCACCTTGCAATGGACTCTAACGAATAGAAAATAAACCGGGGAAGTCTTTACAATAGCATAACGGAGGTCCATAATATCCTTACAATAATCCATGACATAAGTTTCCAGGAAACATAACGAGAGTTCACTTAAAAACAAGTTCAATGCAAATGAGAAGGAAATATGAAAATGCAAATGGATGCAATGCAATGCAAATCCCCGAAGAACTCTCTCCCCCTTTGGCATCAAGACACCAAAAAGGGAGAAAGTGAAGTGAAAGCGCAAGATCACTCATCTTCATCCTCATCATACTCCTCATCATCCTCGGCATCATGAGCAGCTGGACCGGAGCTAGACTGACCATGGTCGCCTTGCCAATATGGAGCAAGAGAGGAGGCGTCATCGCCGAACCAGTAAGTGTACTTGTTCTGGGCCATGTAGGTGTTCTCTGAGACTTCAGCTGAACTGTCTGGATAGGAAAGATTAAGCTTGGTCATGATGGCACGTTGATTGCAGTTGTAGGCCTTCTGCTTGGTATAAGCCTTGTACTCGGATTTGCGTTTGTGCGCAAAGAAGCAGTTCATCCTCTTGAGTGTTTGAACTAAACCACCTTTCTTCTGAGGAGCCTCTTCCTTATCATCTTCTTCATCAGTTTCTTCCTCAGGAGCATCATGAGGAGGCGGCCAAACAGGACCACCCTCGGGCATAGCACGAAGAGCAACAAGGGCAGGATAAAACAGCTGAAACTGATTGAGCACATCATGATGCAACTTGGTGTTGATGAGTGTCTGCAGGAGTGGACAATAAATGGGGATCTTGTTCTTGACAACCACCAGTTGCATCTCTTGCCATAGGTAATCAAGAATATCGATTTGCTTGTTCTTTTCTTTAAGCTCAACAATATGATGAAGACAATTGACCATCCTGTAACGAACCAAACCCTTTTCTCCAAACTTGCAGGCAAGACAGTTTCTCAAAATGTTGTGAACAATTCTCCAGAAGGGATACATATGAACTGTCTTAGGAATCTTCCCATGAATCCCTATCCCTAGTGGATAACAATGACATATCCCCGTCTCAGCTGGAATAAGCTTCCCGAGATGTAGACGAACATAGCATGGTGCAACGGGCAATTCCTCAAGACCAAAAAGTGCCCCAAAATCAGCCATAGTAGCTGAACACACAGTATTTGTACTCATCCAGGTCAAAGTCCTCTTACCACGCTCAGTGGAGAAATGAACAGTAGCATATAATTGCTGAAGCAAATCAGGAGAATATGCAGTACTAACAGTCATGAGCTTAGAGATTTGATGAAAATCCATAATTGCCATCACATCAGGCCAAAGTTCTCTAGCTTGGTCAAGGTTGAAATAATCCACTGGTACATGAGCATTCTGTTTGACTACAATGTGTTGATGAAAGATTTGCTGGTGCATCTTGCAATAGAATCTGCTATCATCTAGGCCTGTGGGCTCTCCAAATGCATAAGGGTTGAAAAGCAAGCGATCTTTCTTGAAGTCACTAGGTTTTACCTTGACCCAAGATGCACGAACCGGTTCATCGGGATTGACACGAGGCTTGGCAACTTTCTTGGCAGCTTTCTTGCTTGTTGTAATCTTGATCCCAACAGATTTCTTGAGTTTCTTGGCCTTGGGCATGGAGGAGGAGTCAGCATTGAGATCATCAACTATGTCATCCAGGCCATCGAAGGTATTGCTGGACTTGCTGGCCCTGCTGGACTGAGGAACCTCCTCCCAATCATCATTCCAGTTGTTCATCCTCCCACCTTGAATGGAGCTTCAAGAATCACCAACAATGGAGGAGATCTTCCCAAATCCGGCACCAAAGGAGAAAAAGAGTGGATAGGATGGTAGATCGAGTGAATCCCCTTCGGATCTGTGGAGAGAAAGGAGTGGGGAGAGGCTCAAACGGTGGGGGAGGTGGAGGAGCTCGAGATGGGGAAGGGGGCGGCCATGGAGGAGAGCACACGAGGAAGGGGAGGAATAAAATGGTTGGACTCGGCCTCCCCGTCCACGCGGTATAAAAGATAGGCGCGCCGGCCCTGGAGCCGGCCTCGGCCGGGCGGGAGGCCGGGCTAGGACCCGAGCGAGCCAGCCCTGGAGCTGGCCTAGGCCGGGCGGAAGGCCGGGCCAGGCACAGAGCCAGCCGGCCTGGCAGCCGGCCTGGGCCGGGTGGGAGGCCGGGCTACGCACAGAGTCGTCTCCGGACGCCTTCCATCTTCTTGTCGTTGATGTTCTTGAGCTCCGAACACCGTGCATCTTCAAGAATACCACTGAGCAACCGTTGAGTAATTTGGGGAGATGCAAGACATGGAGAAAACTTCACACATCCAATGGGAAAAATAAAAACTCCAAATAAGCAACATTGGATGTGTTGCAAGAAGATGATGAACAGCGAATATGCATCAAAACCCACGGAAAAGCCAACTCTTCAAGGAGAAGAGGGCGGTGGCCGAAGCCACCATATATGAGTGTGTGGTGTGACACCGCAAAGATATATCTTGGGTTCACGGCCACTACTCATCATTGAAGCTCACAATTCATAGAAACGAATATAGATAAGCAAATGATTTATTAATGTCGGGATAATGGGGGGAGGGATAGTCCAATGTATTAGGACCACACTCCCCCTATGTCCATGCCTACACCTAAACCACATACATAGTCAAAAATATAGGTGTGTATGCAAGATAATCAAGTCAAGCTCCTTGAATCCACGATATTTAGCTCATGCCAAAAAATGTGAATCTTGCTTCATCAAGTGGCATCGTGAAAATATCGGCAAGTTGGTCTTTGGTTGGAATATAGCCAAGCTCAATATCACCTCGGGCAACATGATCCCGAATAAAATGATGACGGATCTCAATATGCTTGGTTCTTGAGTGTTGCACCGTGTTGTGGCCAATCTTGATTGCACTTTCATTGTCACACAAAAGAGGCACTTTGTCACAATTGACACCGTATTCCTTTAAAGTTTGCCTCATCCATAACAATTGAGTGCAAGCACTAGCGGCCGCCACATACTTGGCTTCGGCGGTTGAGAGAGATATGCAATTTTGCTTCTTAGAAGACCAACTCACAAAGGATCTACCAAGGAATTGGCAAGCCCCGGAAGTTGATTTTCTATCATCCTTACAACCTGCCCAATCCGAGTCTGTGTACCCGGCAAGAGAGAAATTGGATCCCTTTGGGTACCACAAACCAAACCTTGGGGTATGAACCAAATATCGAAGGATTCTATTGACCGCCTTCAAGTGGCTTTCTTTAGGAGCGGCTTGATGCCTTGCACACACCCCTACACTCAACACAATATCGGGTCTAGATGCACAAAGATAAAGCAAAGAACCAATCAAAGAGCGGTAAAGTTTTTGATCAACATCAATACCCTTGGGGTTAAGTTCAAGATTGCATTTGGTGTCCATGGGAAACCGCTTCTCCTTTGCATTTTGCATATTGAACCTCTTGATCATGTCTTGGGTATATTTGGCTCGAGAGATGAAAGTCTCTTCATTCAATTGCTTGATCTCAAATCCAAGAAAGAACTTCAATTTTCCCATCATAGACATCTCGAACCTGTCGGTCATAAGCTTTGAAAATTCATCATTGAAAGCTTTGTTTGATGAGCCAAAAATAATATCATCAACATAAAGTTGGTATATGAAAAGCTTCCCTTTAACCCTCTTGGTAAAGAGGGTGGGATCGATTAGTGATGTCTACGCACGCTTCTATTCTTGTAGACAGTGTTGGGCCTCCAAGTGCAGAGGTTTGTAGAACAGCAGCAGGTTTCCCTTAAGTGAATCACCCAAGGTTTATCGAACTTATGGAGGTAGAGGTCAAAGATATCTCTCTCAAGCAACCCTGAATTAAGATACAAGAAGTCTCTTGTGTCCCCAACACACCTAATACACTTGTCAGATGTATAGGTGCACTAGTTCGGCGAAGAGATATTAAAATACAAGTGATATGGATGATTATAAGTGGTAATTGCAATCTGAAATAAAAATGGCAGCAAGCAAACATGTAGCAGAACTGGTTGTAAACGGTGTTTCGATGCTTAGAAACAAGGCCTAGGGATCATACTTTCACTAGTGGACACTCTCAATAATAATAATATAATTGAATACATAGATATTTCTTCTTCACTATGCTACTCTGAACTATTGTCCTGTTGGATAACGAACACCAATTCACTGTGTAAGGCAAAAAAGCACACCTTAAAGTCACATTCCACATCTAGGGAACCCCACACTGTCAACTTGAACGCCCTAAATAGTACTAGATAAACACCACAATTTCATAGAGACATTCAACACAAATAATAACTCATGATAAGTATTCCTGTAATCTTTAGCCTAAGAGCCACACACGGTGCGCACACTATCAACTTCGCACCATGGGACAAAGGTGACTCCGGAGTTTACATTAATAAAACCACTCACGTAGCATATAAGATAATGAAGAGTAACACCTATGGATTCAATTAGATTACAAAGCTCATAATCACATAAAGATCACACCATGGGAGAGAGAGATAAACCACATAGCTACCGGTAGAGCCCTCAGCCCCGATGAAGAACTACTCCCTCCTCATCATGGGAGGCAGCAACGGCGATAAGATGGCGGTGGCGTCGATGGAGATGGCTCCGGGGGCAATTCCCCATCCCGGCAGGGTGCCGAAACAGAGACTTTTGTCCCCCGAATTAGAGTTTTTGGTGGCGGCGGAGCTACGAAACTCTTCTAGAGAAATCGTCGATTCTTTTAGGGTTTGCACCGCGGAGGCAATATATAGTCCAAAGGGCGTCGCGAGGAGGTGACCGAGGCGGCCACACCACCCCACGGCGCGGCCCCCCCTCTGGCCGCGCGGGCCCATGGTGTGGGGGCTGTGGGCCTCCCCCAGACTTGTCCTTCTGGCTCCCGGAGTCTCCTGGCGTTTTAGAATTTCTGTAATTTTTTCAGATTTTTCTGAGCACTTTCATTTTTGGACCTTTTCTGCAATGCACAGACATAATAAACAGAAACTGGCACTGTGGCATCTTGTTAATAGGTTAGTCCAATAAATGCATAAAAATGCTATGAAGTGTATATAAAACATGTAACAATTGGTATAATATCAACATGGAACATCCGAAATTATAGATACGTTTGAGACGTATCAAGCATCCCCAAGCTTAGTTCTACTCGTCCTCGAGTAGGTAAAACGATAAATTCAAAATAATTTATGAGGTGACATGCTACAATCATAATCTTGATAAAATAGTATTGTAAAGCACATGTTATGAATGAAGCGATCCAGGTCAATGGTCTATAGTTTGCTAGCAAGTAGATAATGAGCAAACAACTGAATCATATAAGCAAAAACTTTTCATGAATAGTACTTTCAAGACAAGCATCAAAGAGTTTTGCATAAGAGTTAACTCATAAAGCAATAGATTCTTAGTAAAAGGTATTTAACCAACACAAAGGAAGATTTAAGCTTCAGCAATTGCTTTCAACTTTCAACATATATATCTCATGGATATTTGTCTACACAAAGCAATATAATGAGTGCAATATACAAGCATATAAAAATTGTTGCACCAAAGTTGACACTAGTGTTTGCTTCTGAGATAGAAAGAAGTAGGAAAATTGACTCAACATAAAAGTAAAAGAAAGGCCCTTCGCAGAGGGAAGCATGGATTAAATCATGTGCCAGAGCTTTTTAAGTTTTTGAAATCATATAGAGAGTAAAAATAAGTTTTGGGAGGTGTTTGTTAATTGTCAACGAATCAGAAAATGGAAAGTACGTTATGACCCCTGCCAACCAGACTTTTAAGAGCGGCTCCCATGAAGGACGTTTTTTCTACCAGCAAGGCAGATCATCCATCTTTCTCTTTTGTTTACACATGCAGATATTTCACTGTTTGTCATTGTTTGACTGATAAATCAGGGCAAAAATGTGAAGAGAATTAAGCGGTTAAAGTTGTAATTAATTGGGACTGGGCACCCCATTTGCCAGCTCTTTTTGCAAAATTAATGGATAAGCGGATGTATATGCCGCTAGTCCGGTGGTAAAATCTGTTTGACAGTTGACATAAAGACATCCACCCCGTCCTCATGAGCTTGGTCAACATTGACACAAAAAGGAGTAATAGTTTTTGAATAGTTTAAAGGTAGCACATGAAAAATTTACTTGGAATGGCAAGGAAATACCACATATATGTAGTTATGGTGGACACAGATGGCATGGATTTTGGCTCAAGGTTTTGGATGCACGAGAAGCATTCCCTCTCAGTACATAGTTTAGGCTAGCAAGGTTATTTGAAGCAAACACAGGATATCAACCGACACAGCAAGACTTATATGAAAACATATTGCAAGCATTATAAGACTCTATACTGTCTTCCTTGTTAACCAAACCCTTTTACTAGAAAATATCTAGACCTTAGAGATACCAATCATGCAAACCAAATTTCAACGAGCTTTACGGTAGTTCTTCATTAATAGGTTTTAACTACATGATACAAAAGCTTAAACATGAACTACTTGATAACTCAAAACAATTGACAAGTATCAAATTATCTAATACAGTGATCTTCAAGAATATGTAAGCTTTTTCCATTATACCATCTACCACATGCGGCATTTTCTGTTCCAACCAAACACCAATCAACTTATTTCAACATAAACTCTCCAAACAATTATAAGTGAAGCAAGAGAGTACTTTCTTTAAAAGAACTAACAGCTCTGAATAAGAGATGCATGCAAAACAGGAGCTAAAAGCATAGCAATAGCTAGATAAGAATACTCAACAAGTATAAGTGAAGAATAGGAGTATTCATATGAAAAAGCGGAGCATGTCTCTCTCCCAATCAAGAATGCTGGGTCCAATCAAGTTGACCAAAATAAAAATAAAATACTGAAAATAAAAGCACACAGACGCTCCAAGTAAAGCACATATGATGTGAAAAAATTAAAATATAGTTTCACTAGAGATGACCTGATAAGTTGCTGATGAAGAAGGGATGCCTTGGGCATCCCCAAGCTTAGACGCTTGAGTCTTCTTGAAATATGCTGGGATGATCCATGGGAGCATCCCCAAGCTTAAGCTCTTCACTCTTCTTGGTCACATTATATCATCCTTCTCTCTTGACCCTTGAAAACTTCCGCCACACCAAACTCAGAGTAATTCTCATTAGAGGGTTAGTGCACAATCAAAAACTCACATGTTCTATAAGGACACAAACATGACCGTTACTTTTAACATTAACTACTGCCACTGATGTTATGTGAAGCTGTTCACCCTAAAAAAGAATTCCACTCAACACTAGTAAAAGAGAGAATGCGAAAAATAAAAGACAGAATCTGTCTAAACAGAACAGTCTGTAAAGACGAATTTTTTCGAGCCACTTACGTTGCTCAGATCGAAAAACGCAAAACTAACGAAAGATGCGTACATATCTGAGGATCACGCACAAAAAATTGCAGATTTAAATAATTTTTCTGTGATTTTACAGAAGTAAAACGGTGAACAGCAGAAATCTGTTCCTGCGAAGAAATCCAAATCTAGCATCATCTTCCTATTAGAGGCTCCACTTGGCACAACAATGCGATAAAGTAAAGATACAAAGGAATTGTTACATAAGTAAACAACTCCTTGACTCAAAAAGAAAAGAAAAATTGCAGAAATAAAACAGTGGGTTGTCTCCCATAAGCGCTTTTCTTTAACGCATTTTAGCTAGGCTAGAATATTTTAATGATGCTCACATAAGGATAAGAGTTGAAACATAAAAGAGAGCATCAAGGAGCATATATAAAACATGTTTAAATCTAACACTCTTCCTATTCATAGGAGCTTTGTAAGAAAACAAGTCAATGAAGCACAAAATGACTAGCATAGGAAGGTAAAACAGGTGTAACTTCAAAACTTTCAACATAAAGAGAGGAACTTAATATTATTGAGATATATGAAGTCATGCCTCTCTCTCTCATAAAAACTTTTGTAGCATCATTGATAAAATCCACAATATAACCATCACATGAAACATTCTTACCATGATCCATATGCATAAAAGTATCAATATTTTCCACATAAGCAAAGTTCTTCTTATTAATAACAATGGGAGTAGGATCATCATAAAGAACTCGAACATGATAGACAAGTTGTATATTAGAGGGATGGTTTTGGTAAATCCCTCTATAATTATGACAAGTTTCATGAGAATGATTGTAATTATAGCCTATGTCATAGTTATCTTTATAATAATTATCAAAGACTGGAGGCATAGTATCATCATAAGCAATAGAATAGTTATCTTCCAAAGTGTGTTCATTTGCAAACATATCATCATCATTTTTACTAGAAGGAGAGGTCTCAAATATATAATCATCAGTAGCAAAAGGATTTTCAAAAACATCACTAGGAGGAGAGGTTTCAAGAGTATAATTATTACTACCAAAAGGATTTTCAAACACCTCATCCCCAAGCTTAGTGCTTCCTATATCATCATTGGAAGGAACATGATGTAGTGCAACCTACCCTAAGCAACCCAACATATCCCAAGTCGACATTGAGCTTAAAGGTGAACTCTTTCCTCTACGAGATCCCATTTTGTGCCCCTTTGAATGGTATACTACTTGAGCATCTACCCCTTTGCTATGCTAGGTATCACATGACGAGTACGACCATCCGGGAAGATGCCGAGGAAGCTCAAGACTCAAGACCATCCAAGGTGTACGCATGGAAGAGGAGGAGAAAGCGTCAAGACGAAGAAGGAGAAGACGGAGCAAGCAGATCGGCCGGCCCTCCAGCCGGCCCAGGCCGGACCCCAGGCCGGGCGGCCACCCGAGGCAGCCGGCCTAGGCCGGGCCCAGGGCCGGGCCACCTACTGACGCCGCCGGCTTTCCAGCCGGCCCAGGCCGGCCCCAGGGCCGACCACCTACCGACGCCGCCGGCCTTCCAGCCGGCCCCAGGGCCGGACCAGCTCCAGCGCCCATCTGCGCCAACCGGCCTCCAGGCCGGCCCAGGCCGGTCTCCAGGCCGGTCTCCCCAACTACGCGTGTCCGTACCCGTTTTGTACCCATACTATAAATAGACCCCTACCCCACCAGATCTAGATAGACTATGTTTTGAGATGAGAGTAGAGCTAGGCTCCCCACCTCAAGACGGTGTCCTTCCTCCCCTTGCGGGGATGGTTCCTCCCCTTGTGGAGAAGATCCCCTTGTGGATTCAAGACCTCTACTTGTAGTTTGACTACTCGCCAATCTTTCATCCTCGGGTGACTTTATTGGATCGGCTTGGTTGGCCGTTGGAGAAAAAACCGTCCAAGATCCCTTCTTGTATCTACTTGCCGATCTCTCCACCTTCGTGTGGATTCTATTGGGCCGGTTGGACCGACCGGTAAGGGAAACGGTTCTTGTATCGTGTGCGTGTTCTTGTGTCCGGGCGTTCTTCGTGTGTTCTTCGTGTTCCTCGTGTTCTTGCGTGCGTTCGTCCACATCCTCCGTCAATCCGTGAAGATCGGTCCACCCTAGTAGTCCCCTACTACACCATATGGTATCAGAGCATGGTTGCCACGGATTTGACTATGTTTCCCCCACAAATCCCCCAATTTTTTTCTTTGATTTTGAGAAATTCGAAAATTTCCACAAAAAATAGCCCCAAATTGCTTTTGGATCGACCTGTGAATCTTGTGCGTTTTGGCAAGTTTTGATCCGTGGATCTATTGCTAAACTTGTTGATCTTGCTTCCTTTGCGTTCCCATGGCCTAATTTCATTGATTTTCCCTCCGATTTGAGGTTTTTCGGGCCGTTTTTCTGCCAAAATCGCGGATTTTCGAGGGTCAAAGTCGCGGGGGTCAACCGGCCTTCAAACCGGCCTCAAACCGGCCTAGGCCGGACCCCATCCCGACCCCGCCGGCCTCCCCGAAAACTGAAAATTTCAGATTTTGTTTTGGCCATATCTTTTGATTCCGGACTCCGTTTTTGGTGTTCTTTGGCTCGTTTCGAAGCTACGATCAAGGCCTTCATCACCATTGCGGAAGATCCATCATCCACTGATAACCCACAAGACCAGGGGATCACTGTAGCACCTCTCAATGTGGAAGTAAGGTATCGATCCGCGGGAGTAAGAAGGAAAAGTTATCTATTCCCTACAACTAAAGTGTCACAAGTTTTAGTTGATTATGCACTAAACAAGTTTAAGGAACAAGATGGTTGATTCAATGGATGGGAATGTAACAAAACAAGAATGTAAAAGTGTCCCAATCCTCTTCAATGCAAGAGGACCAGACAAAGGTTTTCTCTTATAGGAACAATGGACATGGGTTCATGGGTTCACTTAATCCTCTCTCTCATCTACGGTATACACAATTGTCATGTTTTAATGGTAGCTTTTATAATGGCTATATGTCCTAAAACACATAGTTGAAAGAAGTACTCATTTGTGTTGCTAGGTCACCCTCGTAAGACTAGCGTGGTTGCTCTCACTCCCACATCATACTCTTCCTTTTTACCCCCAGATAAAGGATGTTGGGCTGTATTTCACATGTCACTCAATACATATGCCGCTGTCACATCGGCCATCCCGTACCTACATACATCATACTTCATAATGGACAATATTCTAAACACTAGTGCAATGATTCATAATTCATGTGCATGACCACATCTCTCTCATCTATCCACACTTGGTGGTGTCAATCACCTCATGACAAGGATAAACAAGGCATTATGCATAAATCAAACCATCACATGCATCAAAGAATATCTCCAAAGTATGACAAATCATAAAAGCTCCAACACAACGGTAAATGTACAACAAATCATCTCATACCACAATATCCACCATAAGAATTACATAGATAGATCCATACTTATGTAAAGCACATCATATGGGCTCCAACAATGATCATACATAGAGAGATTAGATCAAGTTACCGCCACAAACCCAAAGTCCAGGGGGTGGACTACTCCCCCTTCATCATGGAGACGGTGGAGAAGTCGTTGGAGAAGATGGAGAGGTTGATGAAGAGGTGCAACCCGGAGTAGAGGCGGCGACCCGCAGCCGCCCACGGCGGCGGCGGCCATTGGGGGCAGCGGCGTCTGCCCTTGGTGATGAGGATGGTGTGGAGGAGGTTCTCCTCTCCCAGACGGCTACCTGGGAGGATGAAAATTGGTGGTCTTGGCTCCTCTCACGATCTAGGGTTTCCTTCTTTATAAAGACTCTTGGATTTCCGTCACTCCCTTTTAGGGTTCCACCAAAACGGGCCTACAGGCCGCATCCGAACTCCGATTGGGCTGATCTCGGGCTTAAAATCTTCGTATGGAAAATTGTGACAACTTTCTCTTTAATTTGATTCCCATTGGACGCCATCTTCGAGGGTCAAACTGACAATCTCCGTAAAAAGTTCTCAGACAGATTTCAGGAAAGTCCCAATTTGACTCCAACAAGGTTTCCTTTTGTATTTTTGATAATTCCTACACAACAAATAGGAAAACAAGAAGATTTTGCACTTTGGCAACTATTAGTTGGTTATTCTAATAAATGTCATAATATGATATAAAGTGTATATAAAACATGTGCCAATTGACATAAAACATGCATGGAACATCAAAAATTATAGATATGTTTGGGACATATCAAGCATCCCCAAGCTTAGTTCCTACTCGTCCTCGAGTAGGTAAACGATAAAACAAAATAATTTTTGAAGTGACATGCTACCATCATAATCTTGATCATATAATATTGTAAGGCACATGTTATGAATGAAGTGATGAAGTTATAGCTACATACAGTCAAATGATTCATTCTTCAAAGGAGTAGCAATGTACAAGATAGATTATGAAGTGATATCAAATACTCAATGTAAAGATGTTCAATGATAAATTCACAAAGTGTAACATAGAAGAAAATACTATGGACCAAATGTATGCATAATGAAAAGTAAAAACATCCTATGGTGGTCATAGAGTACTTCTTATGAAAACTGAGTATAAAAGGTGGACACTTTGGATAGATAAATAAGTAGAGGTAAAACATGAATAAGTTTCATCTAACTTCCAAACACTTCTACTTAAGTTAATGCTTGCAATGTGGTAGTCATTGGTGTGGAGCTCTCATTACCCCTATCATAGCATCTTGAATGATTAATGTTTAAAGTGAAAGCAAATATGAGTGGTGTGCTTGACAATGTATTGGTTGAATGTCTCATGTCCCTTGAATACCAGTACCTACACCATGTGTTACTCACTTTGGTCCACAAAGTAAATTCAAATAAAGGTCATTGCAAGTACTAATAGTATCATCAAGAACTGCACTGGGGTACCTCTTGCCCCTTGACATGAACAAGCCCATGTCAAAACAACAAGACAAACAGACAATGAACAATCTCAGCACTCTTTTATTTACTATAGGTATAGCTTTTTATTATGAGGTGCATGTGGGGACCCCGAACTAGCTGTCCGAAATACCCGATTATGCTTAACACAACGATCCCGTGATCAGTCTGTCGTTGCACATAATCCGAATTGGATACCAAAGTTTACATCCATTACAGTACCGAAATAACAAGTCTTACATAAATGGTTATTTAGACCAAGTTCTTACATAGGTGCCTTCATGGGCCAAACCAAAATATCAGCGGAAGCTACGGCGTAGTAGACATCATTCTAACGACGACGACCCGACAGCAGCTGACTTGTGGAGATCCTTAGTTCGCATAGAAGTCACCATACTCCTGCTCGACGTAGTGCTCCTCCTCGTAGTCTGGCTAGGACAATAGCCAGGGACGAAACCAATATGAGTACATTTGAATGTACTCGCAAACTACCCCAACATGAGTATGCACTAGTTTTATTTTAACTTTTCAAACTTTTATTTTCTTATAACATCTCTATATCCTTGTTAAAAGAGGTAAGAAGAGTTTTATAACCATTTTGAATAAAGACCATCATTTTATCGGTTTCTCCAAAACTCCACCTTTTTCCGACCATAGTCTGTCATGGTCCACTTTTACCAACACCTCATACCGATCTATTGGTATAGGTACAACCACATTCTCCACTTCACTTTCCTTTTTAAAACTCAAATATTTTCAAAAACTTGCACATGATCTTAGGACAGCTTCCCAATTGTCCATATCCGAGGACTCGGCTATTCGAATAGTTTTGACCTCTGCAGAGGTAGTACGCTTTTAACCCACATCCATCCGGTAACTCATCGTGTCAGCCACGTCCCGCCATACAAGGTGTATGCGAAGTTGAGCCACCGACCCTAGCCTCTCCTTTGCTCATGCTAGTATAGGATCCTACCCATATGATAATTCCCACCAACACTCAGTCCGGTCCCCGTCGGCAACCCTAAGTGTGAGGACTCATATGTTTTTCCCGGCGACCACATTTATGAAGTCTTCAATCCTCCTCCTTATCTTTCCATAGAGTTTGAGCGAGGACCCAGGTCAGGGGAGTTCACAAACCATCCCCTCATGCATAACGGAGTCATCTCCGTTGATGAGGTATCCCATACTAATAAGAGCAAATTATATGACTAAGCCCCGTTCCCATATGGGGGTAAATGTGGTCGCACAGATTAAGATTGGTTGTCATAGTACTAGGACACTGTGCATTTTTCATAAACATCAACATCCTTCATTTCTCCACTTCAATACCGACATCCCGGCATTCCATAGCCACACAAGTATTTCCAAAGGAGTTTTGAATAAACAACATTGTTTTCCATCCTAAAGTTTCATATAACTACTACATAGGGTGGCAAAATAATTTCCATACACTTTTGGAAAAGGTTTTGTAAACCATTGGTTTTAAAGTAAAGTATTTTTGATCAAAGTAGATGCATATATGTTTAGGTGCAAGCTCAGAGAGTAGCTTGCCTTGCTCGGCAAAGTGGCTTGATCTTGATCTTCAGGTTCAACAAATTCCCCTTCCTCGATAAATCCAGCAACGTTCTCGTCTAATCGATAAACAAACAAATACAAGCAATCACTAAACTATTCAAACAACATCACAACATCACAGTATCACAATCCTAAATGCTCTAAATAGCCACTGGATACATCAAACAATACAAATTGATTTCAAAACATTTGAATAAACATTATTTTTAAGTCCAAATTATGGCAGAAACTTGTTAAACAAGTTTAATTCCACAACTTGAGTTCTGTTGGTCACAAAAATACAAACTAAATTTCTATAGAAAGCTACTGATGTGTAGAAGACAACCCAATTTGAATTGGATCATTTGGAGTTACCAAACTCCCTACACATTGGTTTGAATCCAGTAGCTTAATAATCAAGTTTTGGCTACCAAATAAGTTCTGTTGTTCCAAAAATTAAATCCTTTTAGGGGTAAGTAAACATGGCTATATGTGAGCTAACAAAATTGGTCCTAACCATTTGGTCAACCAATAAACATATTTGTTTGTTTTAGTCCAGAAGGGTTTATCTTAAAGTCAACAATTAATATTGCTTAATTAATTCTACCAAAATTAGGGGAGCTAACAAGGCAGTACTAAGCTAGCAAAATTGGTTTGGAATTATTTGGACTAACAGAGTATCAGAAACAAACAAGTTTAGATTTTAAACCTTCTGTGGCATTTTCAATAATACTTTTTAATTATTTAATTAAATGACATGAGACCAATTGGGTTGGTTAAAAATTTCATAAGCTTTCCAGAACAATTGAGTTTGATTTATTTGGATTCTTAAATCTCAAGATATTGATTTTAAAAGTTGATATCAGTACTGAAATTCTTCTGAAACTAAAAATAGAAAATGTGCTCAGTGTGGATAATGTTTAAAAGTATGACATGGGGGACCCACTGGTCAGCGGCACAGCGCACGCAGGGAAATTAATAAAACCCTGACGAGCGGGGCCCGCTCGTCAGTCTCTCTCTCTCTTTCTTTTCTATCGAAACGGTAAGCTACCGTTGGATGGAGATCCAACGGTCCGCGACGAATCCATCGGCGACGACCATATCTGGGCGGCGCCGTGGCTCCGGCGACGGCGAGCAACACGAATCGCTCACCTGAGAGGGCTAGGGACGGCGGAGAGGGTGCAGATCGACGGCGGAGACTCGGGCGAACGTCCTGGCGGAGTGGTACTTGCTGGGGAGGGCTGGTTCGTCGACGGCGAGGTGCTCTGCTCCACGGCAACTTCCCGAACTCCGGCGAGCGTCTGTTCGGCGATTCTGGGCACGATCCAGAGGGAAAAAGAGGTGGGTGAGCGCGGTGTCCAAAGGGGAAGAGGGTACGGGCCAGAGAAGGGAGAGGGAAGCAGCAGCACGGCACAGCCGTGTCGTCGCCTACCTCGGGCTGTCGAGCACGGGCACGAGCAGCAGCGAGCTCGCAGCAGCGGCTCCGCCCTCGTGGTGGTGCACGGGCGAGTGGAGGTGAGTGTGGTGCAGCAAGGGAGAGGCAGTGGGGCGTGGGGAAATGCGAGGTGCGGCTCGAGTTTAAATAGGCGCGACGGCGGCGCACGGTGGTCGCGGTCCAGCGGCGTCCAGAGGGCGGGAGAGGGGCGCGCGGTGTCTGGGGGGTCCGGGCGTGGGCTAGGGTTCGCGACGTAGCGGATCGCGTGTCGAGGCGCCGCGGGCTGGGCCAATTTTGGCCGGCGCCGTCCAACTCCTCCGGGCGAGCATCGGGGGACAACGGCGTTAAGGCGAGGGGAGAGGGTCTCCTCTGCCCGCAGAGGGTGCAGAGGCACGGGGGCGAGGGTGAACGCGAGCAAGGGGGCCCTGGGGGGCCTGGGAGCGGCGACGACGGCCATGGCGACGGCGACACGCACACACAGTGAGCTAGGGGAGGTAGACGATGACGGTTTTGCAAAAACCCCCTGGCTCCTGTGCACTGCTTGTTTTCCTTCTTCTTTCTCTTATTTACTTTTTAGTCCTTCTGTTTAAACCAGAAGCACTTCTTGATTTAATTTGAGGCACTAAATCAATTTAAAAAATTTGGCAAAATTTGTGGGCCTTCCCATAATGTACAGAAGCTCCACAAAAATTGGCATAAAATAATAAAATGTTTTGAAACATTTTCTTTTATAGTGTTTTAATTAAGGCATTTTAATTTATTTTTACTTTGTTTACTTTTGAATTTTTAAAACTAGTTTGAAAATATATTTGAGAGAGATAAGTAGTAAGGATGAAATGGGAGGGTTTGCAATACCACTCCACTAAATTTTGTTGGAAACAAAATGAGATCCTCACTTGGAGAATTTTATGTGGCACTTGCCACTTTATTTTCTTGCTTTTCTTTTTTTTTATTCTCTTCTTTTCTTCTTGTTTTTAAATAGAGCAAACACACACAAACAAGAAGATAGCAACACAAGCAAGAATATGAGATCAACACACATAATTTAACAAAAGTTTTTGTTGGCTCCCATTTTTGGAATTAATAATACTTGTTAATAATTTTGGGATGTTACAATCCTTCCCTCCTTAAAATAAATCTCGTCCCGAGATTTGCTAGGCTTAGGTACTAAAGAGGCCTGGGAATTCGCTCCTAAGATAATCTTCACGTTCCCAAGTTGCTTCTTCTTCAGAGTGGTTAGTCCACTGGACTTTGTAAAACTTGATCGCACGTCTTCGGGTAACACGAACATCTTCTTCGAGAATCTTGAGGGGTCTCTCGCGATAAGTCAAATCTTGGTTCAGGTCGATGGAGAGGTGGTCGATGTTTTTGAAAACATCAGGCTGGTCAGGAACTTCAAGACACTTCCGGAGCAAGGAAATGTGGAAGACATCATGATAATCTCCTAACTCCGGTGGCAATTCCAGCTGATAGGATACTTCTCCTCGACGAGCGATGATCTTGAAGGGTCCAATATACCTTGGCGCTAACTTTCCCTTGACATGGAAACGTTGCATTCCTTTGAGGGGTGTCACTCGGAGATAAACATAATCTCCGATACTGAAAGTGAGGTCACGGCGCTTGGTGTCAGCGTAACTCTTCTGACGGGATTGGGCAGTTTTGAGGCGTTCCGAATAAGCTGAACTTGCTCTTCAGCTTCACGGAGGGTATCTGGACCGAACAATTTGCTTTCTCCGGTATCGGACCAATTCAGGGTGTACGACACTTCTTGCCGTAAAGGGCTTCAAAAGGGGCCATTTGCAGACTGGACTGATAACTATTGTTGTATGAGAACTCTGCAAACGGAAGACAATCTTCCCACTTGGAACCATAGGATAGAACACATGCGCGAAGCATGTCCTCCAATATCTGGTTCACTCGCTCAGTTTGGCCATCGGTCTGGGGATGATAAGCTGTGCTAAATGCTAACTTGGTTCCGAGGGCTTCATGAAGGGATTTCCAGAATCTTGAGGTGAATTGCGTGCCTCTATCAGATACAATCTTCTTAGGCACACCATGCAGGCTTACTATTCTGGAAATATACAAGTCTGCTAACTGAGCTCCGGTATGGGTGGTCTTGACAGGTATAAAATGAGCAACCTTGGTCAATCGATCAACGATGACCCAGATTGAATCATGGCCTCGGTTGGATCTTGGAAGTCCGGTAATAAAATCCATTCCAATCTCATCCCATTCCACTCGGGAATTTTCAAAGGTTGAAGCAATCCAGCGGGCCGCTGATGTTCAGCCTTGACTCGCTGACAGATATCACACTTGGCTACAAAAGAACCAATCTCTCGCTTCATTCCATGCCACCAAAATCTTTCTCGAAGGTCTTGGTACATTTTGGTTCCGCCGGGGTGGATTGAATAAGGGGTCTCATGGGCTTCCTTCAGGATTAACTCCTTAAGTTCCGTGACATTGGGCACACAGATACGATCATTGAATTTCAGCACTCCTTCAGCATCTTCGGTAAAACCGGGTGCTTTGCTGAGGGAGATCTTCTTCCTAATTCCTTCAATGCTTTCATGACCTTTTTGGGCTTCTTTGATTTGATCCATCAGGGTTGGGGCTAACTCCAAATTGGCGAGATATCCATGGCTAACAAGTTCTAGTCCAAAATCTTCGAACTCTTTGAACAAGGCTGGTTGTTCGGCTTGGATCAGGGCATTCAGGTACAGGGTTTGCGACTAAGGGCATCGGCAACTACATTAGCCTTTCCGGGGTGATAGTGGATTCCAATATCATAATCCTTGATTAATTCCATCCATCTCCTCTGTCGCAGGTTCAACTCCTTCTGGGTGAAAATATACTTCAAGCTCTTATGATCCGTATAGATCTCACAGCGATGTCCCGCAAGATAGGGACGCCACTTTTTAAGAGCAAGAACAACAGCAGCTAATTCCAGGTCATGGGTTGGGTAATTCTCTTCATGCGGTCGCAACTGCCGGGACAGATACGACACAACTTTGCCTTCTTGCATCAGAACGCAACCAAGTCCGAGGCGTGATGCATCGCAATACACGTCGAAACTCTGGGTGACGTCTGGCATAACCAGGATTGGGGTGGAGGTTAGTCTCTTCTTCAACTCTTGGAAACTATCTTCGCACTTCTGAGTCCATTCAAATTTCTTGTCCTTCTTCAACAGTTGGGTCAAGGCTTGGCTATACTGGAAAATCCTTCAACGAACTTGCGGTAATAACCGGCGAGTCCGAGAAAGCTTCGGATTTCAGTCACACTGGTTGGGGATAACCAGTCAATAATGGCTTGGATCTTCTCTGGGTCAACAGAAATTCCTCCAGCAGATACTATGTCCGAGAAATGCCACTTCATTGAGCCAAAACTCACACTTGCTAAGCTTGGCATACAGCTGGTGCTCTCGGAGGGTCTCCAAAACTAGACGCAGGTGTTCAGCATGCTCTTCTTCGGTCTTGGAATAAATAAGGATGTCATCAAGGAAACTACCACGAACTTGTCGAGGTACTCCATGAAAATCTTGTTCATGAGATTCATGAAATAGGCTGGGGCATTGGTCAGACCAAAGGACATCACGTGTATTCAAACAAACCGTAACGAGTGGTGAAGGCGGTCTTGGGAATGTCTGTCTCTCGATCTTCAACTGATGGTATCCTGTCCGAAGATCGATCTTTGAAAAGACTCGGGCTCCGTTCATCTGATCGAACAGATCCTCGATCTTGGGAAGGGGTACTTGTTTTTAATGGTCACGTCATTTAGCCTGCGATAATCCACACACAGTCGTGTGGTACCGTCTCTCTTGTCCACAAAAATAAGGTGATCCCCAGGGTGAAGCGCTTGGACGAACAAGTCCTTTGCTGAGCATATCTGCCAACTGCTTCTTCAACTCAACCAGTTCTTCCGGATTCATCCGATAAGGCCTTTGGGATATTGGGGCTGTTCCTGGGATAAGCTCAATTATGAACTCAATTTCCCGGTCTGGCGGCATACCAGGCAATTCCTCAGGAAAACATCTCGGAATAGGTGAACAACACGGATCTCATCTAGGGTGGGTCGAGCTATGCTCTCATGGCAGCCTGGTTGGGGTGATTGGGTTCAGACACATACTCCACTTCTACTTCTTTGTCGGTGGTGATGGATACAGCTCTTCTGGCACAGTCAATTCGACCATGGTACTTGGCTAGCCAATTCATACCGAGTATGACATCTATGCCTTGGGTTCCTAAAACAATTAGGTCGGCTGCAAATTTTTCGCCTGAAATCTCTATGGCAGTATTTGGACAAAATCTCTTGGTTTCTAGGGTGGAACCAGGGATTTGTATACTCAAGGTTTTAGTTAGGAAGCCTTCTACTAAACCTCCCTTAGCAACAAACTCCTCGGTAACAAATGAATGTGTTGCACCAGAATCAAACAGAACAGTTGCAGGTACTGAGTTGACAAGGAACGTACCCAGCACAACATCCGGCGCATCTGAGCTTCTTCAGCATTGATGTGGTGCAGACGACCCTTGACAACAGCATTTCCGCGGGGTGCGGCATTCTTGCCATTACCATTTCCATTGCGGCCTTGACCATTGTTCGGCGCGTTGGGCGCTGAACATTCCTCTTGGGATTGGGGCATTCCTTGGAGTAGTGACCTTTGTTGCCACATTCAAAGCAGACAACATTGGCATTGGGGTTGAAGTTGTTGAAGTTTCCTCTGGGACGGTTATTGTCATTGGGGCGGTTGAAGTTGTTTGGGCGGTTAGGGAAATTGGGGCGTGGAGCTTGGGGTGGTCGATAGGCAGGTTTGGGGTTTTGCTGAAAGATACGAGGCTTCTGACTGCTCGAACCTTCCTGAGCATTCATCCTCCTCTTGCGACCTTCAAACATAGACTTGCGCTTGGTTCCAGCTGGATGGCTTTGTCCACAAGTGACTCCAGATCACGGAAGTCATGGATAACCAGAGCACACTGCAGTTCATCATGAAGTCCACTCATGAAACGCTCCATCTTCTTCTCTTCTTTGTCGGTGTCATCAGGAGCATACCGAGATAAGTCGGTAAACTCCTCAAGATAACCGACCACATCTCTACTTCCCTGCCTCAGCTTGCGGAACTCATCCTTCTTCCTTCAATGAGTCCATAGGGAATGTGCTTCTTGCGGAATTTCTCCTGGAACTCAGCCCAGTTGATGACATGATCAGCTGCTGGAGAGCTTGGTAGTTTCCCACCAAGCTCTTGCAGGTCCAGCGAGATAGTGGGTTGCATACAACACTTTTCATTTTCTCCCACAGCAGCAACTTGAAGATTGTTGTCGATGGTGCGAAGCCAATCATCGGCTCCAGCGGGTGAAGTCCCTTGGAGAAGGTAGGTGGGTTGGTCTTCTGGAAATCGCCTAAGGTGGATCGCTGGTTCTCATTGCCATTGCCATTACCACCATTGTTGTTGTTGTTGTTGTTGTTGTTGTTGTTGTTGTAGCGGCTGCGAGTTGTTGTAAGGCAGCAGATGAGCTTGGCGCTCTTGCCGGGCATTTTCACGTTCCTCCATGATAAGTGCGAGAAGTTGGGGGGGGTTGGGTCCGGTGGTGGTGGTGCTGATCCTGATCCTCCGCATTGCTGCGACGGGGCGGCATCCTGAAGCACACCGGGTATAAGAGGCAAGGCAAGAAAAGTTCGACTAAGGGAAAGACGATTTCGCAAGTGGTTGATTATTTAAGGATTATATGAAAATATTTACACAGATCTAACAAGACAAACATACTTATATTTCACAAACATCACATCAAGGAGTTCACAACAACATCAAGCTTACAACCTCAAGCTTACAACATCACCTTACATCTAAGATACATAGCATCTGGTTTCCAAAAGAACCACTACTTCTACTCGACTAGTGATAGGGTCAACCTAATCCTGCGGTAGTGATCAAGTCACTCGCCTACTGAGGTGGAACCTCCAGCTCTAACACGTCAGCATCTGACTGGTAGAGTGGCTCCTCGGGATCCTCCTCCTCGTCCTCGAGAACTGCCTCGAGTGGCTCCTCCTCCTCGTCAACTAACTCCTCCTCATCATCTCCTCCTCACAGTCCATCTCCTCCACAAAGTCATCATCGTCACTGAGGAAAGCGTTGTTCTCCTTGCGGAGATCCTCGCCCTCCTCCTCCATCTCGTCAGTATGGTGCTCTAGATCCTCGATCAGCTGGTCCTGCTCCGCCACCTTTTGCGGAGCTTCAGATGGTCCTCCTCAGCTGGGCCCTCTTCCGAGAAGAGCGACCTTCTCCTCCAGCAGCTTCTCCTCACTCTCGCGAAGCTCAACGAGCGACTCGCGGTCAAAGCGAAGCTGAATCCTAGTGCGCAACAGATCATCCTGAGTGTGCTGAAGTAAGAGCTCCATGTCCATGATGTAGCTCCCAAACATCGGGTGGCAAGGGGAAGGAGTAGGGTGTCCGTCGCAGTTGCGCCTCCCGTAGAACCGGAAACGGGAGTCTACTAACTCCGCCTTGTGCTCCTCACAAAGTCGGGCTAGCATCCTCTGTGTAGCAGTACAGAGACCGTCAACCCAGGTGGCCTCCTTGGTGGTGAAGACGAGCGTCCTGGAACTGGGAGACTTGATGTTCCTGCGAACTGACGACCTGATGAGCCAGCTCAGCCTTCCGACACCGTGAACATCAATCTGAGCTCCCTCAAACTCTGGAGCGGGGCGACCTAACAGCTTGCTCAACTCGAACAAGTCACTCTCGAACGTCAGCTTGCTATCCTTCTCCAACTGAACGAACTCGGTCCAGTGGAGTGCCATCTACAAATTTTTAAGCAAATTTTAAGTTAGTAGCTGACGAGTGTACCAAATTTTAAATGTAGTGGGCAACAAGTGAGTCGAAATTTAAGTTTAAAGAGAAGTGTGCACAATTTTAAGGATACAAAGAAAAATATGATATTTAATGAGAGTAAATTTTGTATAAGTAAGGGATTGGAGATAAGCAGTTTTCAAAAATACTTCTTCCTTTTTCTTTAGAAATTCATCTTTTTGTAACATTTGACAAACGACCATGCTAACTAAGGTTTCCTAAAGTCAGGATGGCTCTGATACCAAGTCTGTGGGGACCCCGGACTAGCTGTCCGAAATACCCGATTATGCTTAACACAACGATCCCGTGATCAGTCTGTCGTTGCACATAATCCGAATTGGATACCAAAGTTTACATCCATTACAGTACCGAATAAAAGTCTTACATAAATGGTCATTTAGACCAAGTTCTTACATAGGTGCCTTCATGGGCCAAACCAAAATATCAGCGGAAGCTACGGCGTAGTAGACATCATTCTAACGACGACGACCCGACAGGCAGCTGACTTGTGGAGATCCTTAGTTCGCATAGAAGTCACCATACTCCTGCTCGGCGTAGTGCTCCTCCTCGTAGTCTGGCTAGGACAATAGCCAGGGACGAAACCAATATGAGTACATTTGAATGTACTCGCAAACTACCCCAACATGAGTATGCACTAGTTTTATTTTAACTTTTCAAACTTTTATTTTCTTATAACATCTCTATATCCTTGTTAAAAGAGGTAAGAAGAGTTTTTATAACCATTTTGAATAAAGACCATCATTTTATCGGTTTCTCCAAAACTCCACCTTTTTCCGACCATAGTCTGTCATGGTCCACTTTTACCAACACCTCATACCGATCTATTGGTATAGGTACAACCACATTCTCCACTTCACTTTCCTTTTTAAAACTCAAATATTTTCAAAAACTTGCACATGATCTTAGGACAGCTTCCCAATTGTCCATATCCGAGGACTCGGCTATTCGAATAGTTTTGACCCTCTGCAGAGGTAGCACGCTTTTAACCCACATCCATCCGGTAACTCATCGTGTCAGCCACGTCCCGCCATACAAGGTGTATGCGAAGTTGAGCCACCGACCCTAGCCTCTCCTTTGCTCATGCTAGTATAGGATCCTACCCATATGATAATTCCCACCAACACTCAGTCCGGTCCCCGTCGGCAACCCTAAGTGTGAGGACTCATATGTTTTTCCCGGCGACCACATTGATGAAGTCTTCAATCCTCCTCCTTATCTTTCCATAGAGTTTGAGCGAGGACCCAGGTCAGGGGAGTTCACAAACCATCCCCTCATGCATAACGGAGTCATCTCCGTTGATGAGGTATCCCATACTAATAAGAGCAAATTATATGACTAAGCCCCGTTCCCATATGGGGGTAAATGTGGTCGCACAGATTAAGATTGGTTGTCATAGTACTAGGACACTGTGCATTTTTCATAAACATCAACATCCTTCATTTCTCCACTTCAATACCGACATCCGGCATTCCATAGCCACACAAGTATTTCCAAAGGAGTTTTGAATAAACAACATTGTTTCCATCCTAAAGTTTCATATAACTACTACATAGGGTGGCAAAATAATTTCCATACACTTTTGAAAAGGTTTTGTAAACCATTGGTTTTAAGTTTAAGAGTAATTCATTTGATCAAAGTAGATGCATATATGTTTAGGTGCAAGCTCAGAGAGTAGCTTGCCTTGCTCGGCAAAGTGGCCTTGATCTTGATCTTCAGGTTCAACAAATTCCCCTTCCTCGATAAATCCAGCAACGTTCTCGTCTAATCGATAAACAAACAAATACAAGCAATCACTAAACTATTCAAACAACATCACAACATCACAGTATCACAATCCTAAATGCTCTAAATAGCCACTGGATACATCAAACAATATAAATTGATTTCAAAACATTTGAAATAAACATTATTTGTTTAAGTCCAAATTATGGCAGAAACTTGTTAAACAAGTTTAATTCCACAACTTGAGTTCTGTTGGTCACAAAAATACAAACTAAATTTCTATAGAAAGCTACTGATGTGTAGAAGACAACCCAATTTGAATTGGATCATTTGGAGTTACCAAACTCCCTACACATTGGTTTGAATCCAGTAGCTTAATAATCAAGTTTTGGCTACCAAATAAGTTCTGTTGTTCCAAAAATTAAATCCTTTTAGGGGTAAGTAAACATGGCTATATGTGAGCTAAAAAATTGGTCCTAACCCATTTGGGTCAACCAATAAACATATTTGTTTGTTTTAGTCTAGAAGGGTTTATCTTAAAGTCAACAATTAATATTGCTTAATTAATTCTACCAAAATTAGGGAGCTAATACAAGGCAGTACTAAGCTAGAAAAATTGGTTTGGAATTAATTGGACTAACAGAGTATCAGAAACAAACAAGTTTAGATTTTAAACCTTCTGTGGCATTTTCAATAATACTTTTTAATTATTTAATTAAATGACATGAGACCAATTGGGTTGGTTCAACAATTTCATAAGCTTTCCAGAACAATTGAGTTTGATTTATTTGGATTCTTAAATCTCAAGATATTGATTTTTAAAGTTGATATCAGTACTGAAATTCTTCTGAAACTAAAAATAGAAAATGTGCTCAGTGGGATAATGTTTAAAAGTATGACATGGGGGACCCACTGGTCAGCGGCTCAGCGCACGCAGGGAAATTAATAAAACCCTGACGAGCGGGGCCCGCTCGTCAGTCTCTCTCTCTCTTTCTTTTCTATTCGAAACGGTAAGCTACCGTTGGATGGAGATCCAACGGTCCGCGACGAATCCATCGGCGACGACCATATCTGGGCGGCGCCGTGGCTCCGGCGACGGCGAGCAACACGAATCGCTCACCTGAGAGGGCTAGGGACGGCGGAGAGGGTGCAGATCGACGGCGGAGACTTGGGCGAACGTCCTGGCGGAGTGGTACTTGCTGGGGAGGGCTGGTTCGTCGACGGCGAGGTGCTCTGCTCCACGGCAACTTCCCGAACTCCGGCGAGCGTCTGTTCGGCGATTCTGGGCACGATCCAGAGGGAAAAAGAGGTGGGTGAGCGCGGTGTCCAAAGGGGAAGAGGGTACGGGCCAGAGAAGGGAGAGGGAAGCAGCAGCACGGCACAGCCGTGTCGTCGCCTACCTCGGGTTGTCGAGCACGGGCACGAGCAGCAGCGAGCTCGCAGCAGCGGCTCCGCCCTCGTGGTGGTGCACGGGCGAGTGGAGGTGAGTGTGGTGCAGCAAGGGAGAGGCAGTGGGGCGTGGGGAAATGCGAGGTGCGGCTCGAGTTTAAATAGGCGCGACGGCGGTGCACGGTGGTCGCGGTCCAGCAGCGTCCAGAGGGCGGGAGAGGCCGGCGCGCGGTGTCTGGGGGGTCCGGGCGTGGGCTAGGGTTCGCGACGTAGCGGATCGCGTGTCGAGGCGCCGCGGGCTGGGCCAATTTGGCCGGTCGCCGTCCAACTCCTCCGCGGCGAGCATCGGGGGACAACGGCGTTAAGGCGAGGGGAGAGGGTCTCCTCTGCCCGCAGAGGGTGCAGAGGCACGGGGGCGAGGGTGAACGCGAGCAGGGGGGCCCTTGGGGGCCTGGGAGCGGCGACGACGGCCATGGCGACGGCGACACACACGCACACAGTGAGCTAGGGGAGGTAGACGATGACGGTTTTGCAAAAAAACCCTGGTTCCTGTGCACTGCTTGTTTTCCTTCTTCTTTCTCTTATTTACGGTTTAGTCCTTCTGTTTAAAACCAGAAGCACTTCTTGATTTAATTTGAGGCACTAAATCAATTTAGAAAAATTTGGCAAAATTTGTGGGGCCTTCCCATAATGTACAGAAGCTCCACAAAAATTGGCATAAAATAATAAAATGTTTTGAAACATTTTCTTTTATAGTGTTTTAATTAAGGCATTTTAATTTATTTTTACTTTGTTTACTTTTGAATTTTTAAAACTAGTTTGAAAATAATATTTGAGAGATACAAGTAGTAAGGATGAAATGGGAGGGTTTGCAATACCACTCCACTAAATTTTGTTGGAAACAAAATGAGATCCTCACTTGGAGAATTTTATGTGACACTTGTCACTTTATTTTCTTGCTTTTCTTTTCTTTTTATTTCTCTTCTTTTCTTCTTGTTTTTAAATAGAGCAAACCACACACAAACAAGAAGACTTAGCAACACAAGCAAGAATATGAGATCAACACACATAATTTAACAAAAGTTTTTGTTGGCTCCCATTTTTGGAATTGATAATACTTGTTAATAATTTTGGGATGTTACAGTGCATCACTGAATGAACATTATGGTTATGCTGTAAATTTCCACCATGAATGATGCATGGCTTAGATTAGCGGCCCAGGCATTTCTCTAACCATTTATACAAACTCTTTGAACTTACTAAGTATCCTCATTCATTTCACCCATGATAGGCATCCATAAACAAAAGTACATGACATCAACTAAATATAAATAAGTGCAATGTTGAAAGCTTGCCATGTGACAGCACATATGGGCTAACTCCCAACCAAAACTATTCTCAAGCCCACAACTTCATAATTTTAATCACAATGGTTCATGCTTATTAAATGCAATAAAAGTAAATTGTGCATCAAGTTCGTGAGAGCTTTTAACCAATTTTACCCATGACAATCAATAACATAAGCATTTAAATTTAGAAATGTAGATAACACAATATAACATGATAAACATACTTGGAATAGCATAAAGCTAATAGGTAGATATGGTGGACTCACTGGAAAAACTTTGGTTGAAGGTGTTGGGAAACAAGCTTTTTACTTGTTGTAATTTTTGGGCTAGCAATAGGGAGAAAGTTGACCATCTAAATGCATGCATAAGTGTCCATATAACTAATCAATCCATGTTAAACCAAGTAAAGTTAAAATTCAACATCTAAACATGGTAAAAGATAGCTCTTGACAACACACTTGCAAATTAACATTCATTCAAAACACATGAATTACGCAACTATATGTATCTTTTAAAATCAACTCAAACATCCCTATCCCAATATATTTAATAGCATCCAACATAATTCAACCCAAACTTCAAGTAGCTCTCTCATATATAAATGATAGTGTGGTGGTCTCACAAAAATAAAAATCTAATCTAAACAAACGAAAAGACGCTCCAAGTTTATGCGACAAAGTGTTTCGACCGAAAAACAGATTTTAGACGTGTGCAAACCGAGAGTGTGTAGGTCCAGTGGGGTTGTATTCACATCCCCAAGCTTATGGTCTTCACCATCCTTGGATAGCTCTCGGTGCATCTCCTCTAATCCCTGTGAAAAAACTTTAAAACACCGTTTCTCCCATTTCTTTTTCTATGGGGCACATTAGTAGTGATAAACAAATAGATTTCTTGCTGCATATAATCCTTAGAAAAAAATTCATATGGATGTCCAGAACATGTATAATGTTGTATGCTTACTCATAAACTCAATTGGATCAAAAAGATTCATGTTAAAAGTTCTAAGCATGCATCAAACAAAATGGAACAGAATCTGTCCAGAAAAACAGCAGCAGTAAAACGTATTTTTCTACCCTACTTAACTTTGTCAGAAAATTCCGAAACAATTCATGCATACAGAGGATGAAAAGTTGCCATTACAGTTTAAATATGAGCTCATTAGGAGTTACAGAATAAGAATAAAAAATCATATCGTGCACAGATTCGTGCAGGAATAATATCTCCGAACGCTATAAGCAACTTCTTCATACCAAAATGAGTAAAACTTGGCACTTTATGAAAATTTCAGAATCTAAACTAAACACTAAGTCTCTTGTTACAGCAAGAGGACACAAAGAAAATGAAAAATAAAAACAACCGGGTTGCCTCCCGTAAAGCGCTTTCTTTATAGCCATATAGCTAGGCTTCTTACTTGATGTTCATGAAGGTTGAAGCTCATGAGGGAACTTATACTTTGATGTGTCCCTCTTCCTTGGAAAGTGTTCATACATAATACCAGGATCCCATGGTGTTCTCAAACCAATCGAAATAATAGTCAAGTTGAACCCTGGTTGAGAGAAAAACAAAACACAAAAGTAATAACAACGGAGTCTAACTTTCTTTCAATGCATTGGCATTTTGTATATGAATGAATCACCATAAATAGAAGTCTCCCAATGCATATTAACAATATTTACTTGCATCATATAATTATTAGCATAAAGAGGGTTCTTATCGCCTCCTCTTTCATAATAGTTGCAAGTAGTAGAAATAAATTCAACCATATAACCACAAGAATCATTCAACTTAGATAATTTAGGCACATAAAGAGGATTATTAAATTTGTAATGGAATTCATTAGCATGCTTCCCTCTTTCAAAATAGTTAATAAGATCAATATTAAGTTTAATATCATGGTTGCAACAAAGATTTGGAACTAAAGGTAATTGCAAACCACATAAGTATTTCTCAACATAAGCAATTTTCTCCTCTATGGTGTAATTAGGAGAATTTAAGAACAAAGTAGGACTCTCATGAGTAAGAGTACCATCACAAACAGGAAGTATATCATTTTTATCCTCACATAATTTAGTAACAACTAAACATGGAGGTTTATCGATAAGCATAGGACCATCATCTAAATCATTATCATATAGCATATTTAAGCAATACTCCTCATTATCATTAATAAGTTCACTAGTAGTATTAATAGAAAGTAAAGGAGCATTATTAGTTTCATCATAATAGCATGGGTTATCATATAGGACCATAGCATTTTCAGTTTCACACTCATCATAACATGGATTCTCATAAATAACAAAAGATTTTTGAATTTGAGTGTTACTATCATTTGTTGATGGTGAAGTTGGTAGATCCAACTCTTCCCCAAGCTTAGGTTGGAATATATCCTTTTCAATCTCCTCTTCACATTCTTCCTCTTCCAAGGTTATGTTTTCATCATCCTCTTGGGGTTGCACGGGCATCCCCAAGCTTAGGTTTTTATCCTCCTCTTCCTGCAAAATATTAGTACTTTCCATGGCAGCAATAATTCTTTCTTTAGGAGTAAAATATTTAAGAAAAACCTTCCTCAAACTACTCCATTCAATAGTAACTTCTTCATCCAAATACTTGAACCAAATACGAGCATTACCAGATAAAGACAAATATAATAGCTTCCTTTTTACCTGATCATCAGAAATACCAGGAAGCCTAAATAAACCACATATATCTTCAACTGTCTCCACGTGTTCACGTGCAGACTTAGTTCCATCCCCTGTAAATGGATTTTTCATAACTCTTTTAACATGACCAACGGGAATTTTATATCCCACTTTAGGTATCTCAGACACAGTAGTTTCAACTACTTTAGGAGCATTAGCATAAGCACTTTCATATAAAGCAAGATGCAGCGAAGCACGATTCATAAATGCCATAGTAATAGTATCAATAGTTTTTATGTATTTTATGTTTTTAATGAAAACTGAAAAGAAAACTAAATTAAATGCAAAACTGAAAATAAATATCTAGTGCAAACAAGAATAAAAACTTAAGCGCTACGCTCCCGGCAACGGCGCCAGAAAAGTACTTGATAACCCCCAAGAGCAGGGGATCACTGTAGCACCTCTCAATGTGGAAGTAAGGTATCGATCCGCAGGAGCAAGAAGGAAAAGTTATCTATTCTCTACAACTAAAGTGTCACAAGTTTTAGTTGATTATGCACTAAACAAGTTTAAGGAACAAGATGGTTGATTCAATGGATGGGAATGTAACAAAACAAGAATGTAAAAGTGTCCCAATCCTCTTCAATGCAAGAGGACAAGACAAATGTTTTCTCTTATAGGAACAATGGACATGGGTTCATGGGTTCACTTAATCCTCTCTCTCATCTACGGTGATTATCATGTTATAGATAAAGTACACACAATTGTCATGTTTTAATGGTAGCTTTTATAACGGCTATATGTCCTAAAACACATAGTTGAAAGAAGTACTCATTTGTGTTGCTAGGTCACTGTAACAGCCCAAAGCTGAGAACCTAAAAACCTGTGTAATTTTTCCACTTTTGAGCTAGTTGCATCATGGCATCCATGCATAAACATGCCTCTTTTGAGTTAACACAACATTGGTATCGAAATGATACGAAGTTGCTAAAACCAAATGCCAAAGTGCTCTAACAAAACTTCCACACAATGTTGGCACTCAAAGTTGCAAAATAACATTACTTGGGCATCCTCTATCTGGCAAGGAAGTTCCAAGAGCTCCAAACTAATATGTTGCTTTTGCTCCAAATTTCTAAAGGAGCAACATCTTTGAATTTAGCAAAAATGCCCTATTCACCTTTCTAAACAAAAGTGTTCCAAACTAATTTATTTTGAGACACCAAAATTTGTGGAGTTCCTCCAGGTTAAGGGGAGCATCCCCAAATTTTTCCTTAATTTTTGGAGCAGTGCAAGTGCCCTAATTAAAACCAGAAAAAGGGAGAACCGGATAATCCGGTCCGAAAGACCACCGGATTATCCGGTCGAGGTCATCTTCTTCCTGTAGCGACCGAAGAACGCAGCTCGCGTCGCACCCGCACGCACGCCTCGCCCCGGGGGCCCCCTCTGCCCTCTCCACCTGCAAGGAGAGCAAGACACGACCCCCACCTGCTCCTCACCCATCCACTCGTTCCCCCTGCTCCTCTCTCCATTCCTCTCGCCCACGAGCTCCACGAGCCGAGCCATGGCCGCCGCCTAGCGCCGAGGCTGTGGTCCACCCCGAGCAAATCGCCGCCAACCAAAAGCTCCGCCGTGCTGCCCTCCTCCTCTCCTCCGAAGGAATCGAGCCAGGAAGTGACACATTGCCCGGGATTCGAGTTCTTCTCCGACGAACTCCGCCGCACGCCGAGCTCGATTACCGCTGCTCCTGTCCATCCCCGGCCTAGCTGAGCACCCCCATGAGTTCATGGTGAGCACTATACCCTTGATGACCCCTTTCCCTCTCCCCATTTGCTCTAGTTCGAGTTTTGGCTATAGCCCATGAATTTCAGCTGTAACTTGAAGATCCAGGCCGGATATTCCGGCCTCCCACAAAATGTCCGGCTTGAATTTTCCGGCCGAGTCCAGTGGCTCGCGCCTTTGAGTCCTTAGCCGTTTTCACGAGTGGCCAAGAATTGAGACCGGATATTCCGGTCTGGCACGACTCGGATTATCCAGCCTCTGGGAGCTTTTTGCCTATTTTGGCTAAGTTGCACATGGTCTCCTCACAACTTAAAACTTGCATCTTCTCATGAGCATGACATTCATATGCAAGTTAACCCTAGGGTTCATCGATCTTTATCAACTAGTAAAGTTGTTGTAACCCTTAAACCCCACGGTATAGTCGCGATGCACCGTGATGCATCCACACTCCGTTTAAATTGTTTAGTTGAATCATCCTCGTCTCGGGGATTTAAAATGTCATGTCATCATATGTTTTCGCATTGCATTTGTTAAGCATATGTGTGGTGATTGATTGTTCTCTCCCGCTGTTTGTTGTTCGTTAGATCAAGCAACCGGGGTTACTCCACAATACCCCGAAGACCCGTACTACGAGCACCTTGATCAAGGCAAGCGTAATCCCCCCTCTGAGCATGTCTTATCCTATATTTCCGCAAATATTTTCTCCACTATAATATTGCATGCGGTTCCAAATGTCAATTTTATTGGATTAGAGTATCCTATAGTTGCATTAAGATTTCGATGCCAATACATGTTTTCCCTCCTAATATCCATAGGATTGTATTGTTGGCCGAGATACTTATTATGCTATGTTGATGCTTAGCCATGCTTAGTTTAATTGCATAGCTATTACGAAGGATGGTTTGTGGTGGAAACAGGTGATGAGATAAATGGTTGATGGTGGAGGAAATTGTGGAGATGGATAATAAAATGCTAAAAGGTGGGGATGAGAGGCCACTGTGGTTGTGGTGTTTTGTCTCGTTCCCGTCGCCTAGGTGCGAGTTCTGTACCTCTTGAACCAAGACTGAGCGTGCAACCATGCGTGAGGCCTATGCATTCGCAGTGCAGGAACCATCATAGACTAAATAACTCGAGCAGGGCTAGCCAGGGTCCTCTAGTTCGGGCTTCCATTTGCGCGTGCGTGATGATGGTGGTATGAACTGGGATGAGGATGGTGGTGTTAGGAAAATGAGTGGTTGTGGGGCGGGGTGTTGTGATCCAGGTAGTCCTACCGCCACTGATGATCCTGGAAAGTCCTTAATGAGGGAGAAGTCGACACCGCTCCCACCCAGCCGGCTCTCCAAGGAAGAGAGCTAAAAGCTAGGTAATGGGCCGGACGGTACGCGTGGCAAACATTTGTACACCCCTGCAGGGTTAAATCTTTTCGAAAAGCCGTGTCCACGGTTAAGGACAACTTGGGAATGGACGATGATCATAGAATAACTTTAACGGAATGATTAAAAACTGGGTACTAGAGGTACCACTCAAGATTGTAAGGTGAGCTTCCTCGAGGGTGATTCGGGGAGGTGCCTTTGATGAACAGGTACAGTGGTTGATGATGGTTTATGATGAGTAAGGTGATGAAAGAAAGAGTTACTCCTTACCTCTTTTGAAAATATTCTGAATAGTCGATGCCTTTGAGTTATGTTTTCATAAATAAAATCAGCTTTATGCAAAACAACCATAAAACTTTGAAAGCCTCATCGAGCATATATTAGCTCTTAATCTTGTGAGTTCATCGAACTCAACGCCGTTTGTTTTGTTTCAGAGGAGGACTTCACCGACCTCGAAGGTGGGTTCTTTGTGGACGTCGACGAGTAGTCTGGGGTTCCCAGGTGGCAGCTTGGGACATCCCGGAACAGCTGGCGCTGGATGTTTATTTTGTAGGCCTTTTAGGCCATAATTTGGATCTTGTTGTTTAGAACAACTTAATTTGCTTCCGCTTGTTGTAATGTTGGGTCTGTGACCTCTGGTTGTCATTTGTTAACTTTCTCTATTATAAGAGTTGAACTATATGATTTGTGTCGTAGAGTCTGTGATGTGCCAGTTGTTTCACAAGTTTTGATCTCTCTATTATGCTTTGATAGTGTGTCTGGTGGTATCGGATAACCGAAGACACAGTATCACTGTATAGCAGTCAGGTCGGGGCGCCACAGTCACCCTCGTAAGGCTAGCGTGGTTGCTCTCACTCCCACATCATACTCTTCCTTTTTACCCCCAGATAAAGGATGTTGGGCTGTATTTCACATGTCACTCAATACATATGCCGCTGTCACATCGGCCATCCCGTACCTACATACATCATACTTCATAATGGACAATATTCTAAACACTAGTGCAATGATTCATAATTCATGTGCATGACCACATCTCTCTCATCTTTCCACACTTGGTGGTGTCAATCACCTCATGACAAGGATAAACAAGGCATTATGCATAAATCAAAGCATCACATGCATCAAAGAATATCTCCAAAGTATGACAAATCATAAAAGCTCCAACACAATGGTAAATGTATAACAAATCATCTCATACCACAATATCCACCATAAGAATAACATAGATAGATCCATACTTATGCAAAGCACATCATATGGGCTCCAACAATGATCATACATAGAGAGATTAGATCAAGTTACCGCCACAAACCCAAAGTCCAGGGGGTGGACTACTCCCCCTTCATCATGGAGACGGTGGAGAAGTCGTTGGAGAAGATAGAGAGGTTGATGAAGAGGTGCTGCCCGGAGTGGAGGCGGCGACCCGCAGCAGCCCACGGCGGCGGCGGCCCTTGGGGGCGGCGGCGGCTGCCCTTGGTGATGAGGATGGTGTGGAGGAGGTTCTCCTCCCCCAGACGGCTGCCTGGGAGGATGAAAATTCGTGGTCTTGGCTCCTCTCACGACCTAGGGTTTCCTTCTTTATATAGACTCTCGAATTTCCGTCACCCCCTTTTAGGGTTCTACCAAAACGGGCCTACAGGCCGCGTCCAAACTCCGATTGGGCTGATCTCGGGCTTAAAATCTTCGTATGGAAAATTGTGACAATTTTCTCTTTAATTTGATTTCCATTGGACGCCATCTTCGAGGGTCAAACTGACAATCTCCGTAAAAAGTTCTCAGACAGATTTCAGGAAAGTCCCAATTTGACTCCAACAAGGTTTCCTTTTGTATTTTTGATAATTCCTACACAACAAATAGGAAAACAAGAAGATTTTGCACTTTGGCAACTATTAGTAGGTTATTCTAATAAATGTCATAATATGATATAAAGTGTATATAAAACATGTGCCCATTGACATAAAACATGCATGGAACATCAAAAATTATAGATACGTTTGGGACGTATCATCCACCACCACCAAAATTCGTGGGCAAGCACAAAGCTTCTACATCAACGGGTGAAGATCGTCGACGAAAGGTATAAACATCGTGAATCTTTTCCCCCTTGCCATTCCTTTGATAGCCATCATACCCTTGTGTTTATCTTGTCCTATTGAGGCTAGCTCTTGATGATTGCTTGGGCTTTGCACATTTGCACCGTGTAGTTTCCGAGCAAAAGTTGTGCGCTAGTTCATATATCATATATCTTGTTGTTGGCATCAAAAAGTGGGTGAGCAAAAAGCAAAAAGATAAAAGAAGAAAAAAGAGCAAGAAAGAAAGAAAGAAAGAAAAGAAGAAACACCACTTGCCATATCTTGTAGGAAGCGCGCAAGCTCGATGAACATCTAGTAGGTGGTGCATTGTTGTGCAAATCTTGTAGCCCACCAAATAAATTGCAATCGAGCTAGTGACTCTCCTTGTACTTGTGCAACACGAGCTTATAGTCTTCGCTAGGATCATATGGTTCTTTAGCTCACTTCTTGGTTGCATGAGTCCCATTTATCTCTCCGTGCGTGTGTTTCCTATTTTTTGAGATTGACTTGTTTTGCTTTGAGATCATCGTGGTTCTCTACTTGCTTTGACAATATCTTAGTTTCCGATTGGTTCAATTTGCTTTCCACCTACCATACCTTCCTACCAACTTTTAAGCCATGTGTGTTTTGGAGTTTGCTTTGGATACTTGAACACAAGCATTTTACTTTGTGATCGTTTCCCTTGGTTGTCCACGACGTCCAATACTATCTACAAGGTGAGAGGTTGTGTTCTAGTTCCTTTCCACTCCACATATATACACTTGTCTTGTGAGTTGACATGTCTAGGGAGAGCGAATGCAACTATGGAGCCTATGAGGACTACACGATGAGTCACATGTACTATGAGGCCCCAAGCATTGAGGACATGGGGGACTACTACGACTACACCGACAATGACCCCCATGACATAAGGGATCATCACCAAGACTTCCGCTACAACTACTCCGACTACGACTCCGTGAGCTTGGATGACTTGGTGGAGCCATACATCGACGATGATTGCTCAAGCTTCACCGACATGGAGAACTACTACGACTACAACTCCAAGTACTCCGACGAGAACTTTGGTTCTACCATGGTCAAGAGCGGCACCACCAAACATCGTGGCATAACCTTCTACGGTTCAAGCTCAAGACGGTGCTCCTACGAGCCCACCATGCACTCATCCTTTGGAGCTCCACGGTGCTCCTACAAGACCACCATGCACTCATCCTTCGGAGCTCCATCTAATTCAAGAAGGCGCCATGAGACGGACATTGCAAAATGTGCCAAGTGTCCCAAATCTCCATCAACCTCCCAAAGGCGCCATGACAAGGACATAGCCAAGAGCGCCAAGCTTCGACATTCTACATCGACAACAAGGCGGCGCCCCAAGAAATGCATTGACAAGGCCAGGCCAAGTCAAGGCCCATCTAGCTCATCAAGGCGCCACAAGAAAGATGTCACGGTGGACCACAACATGTCCAAGCTTCAAGACGACATGGACACACTCGCCAAGCTTCGGAACATATCACCAAGTTCGAGTGGGAACTCCAAGCCAAGGTCACCAAAGCAACAAGCACGCCAACACCAACATGAGGAGAAGCATTCGAATGACTTTCGGCGACACCCCTCCACTCAAGAGCGTCAACGTCGACATGAGAAGAAGACGGCGACAAAGGTGCATCCTATGGTGTCCCCTCGTGCTACCACTTCAAGTGCGCCAACAAGAGCTCCAAGGTTCCCCTTCGGCGAATTGCCAAAGTTTGAGTCTTGCATTGATGAGATCATGGCTGACTTCGACAACTTCGTCGCGAAAAGCCTACGTCGACGCCGGAAGAAGCATGGTCACAAACGTGAGCCCACAACCAAGACGGCGCCCTTCTCAAGCACTTCTCTTGATATGACGTCTACACCAAGTGCCATCACCGCATTGGCCCCCATATGGGAAAAATGAAGACCTTCTATGTGACAATTGCCAAGGCCAAGAGCATGATCCACGAGAATGTCCCAATCTCTTGTTCCCACTATGCAATAGAAGAGGTCACATGATGTGGGAATGCCAAGTTGGTGAACAAGACGGTGACCAAGGTGGTGAGAAGACGGTCGAGCATGGGATTTTCCCTTCGACCATGGAGGTGAGCATGGAGAATGCTATCACCTATGACCATGGGTCAAGTGATGACGATGCCGAGCATGGGATGTTCCCTTCGGCAATGGAGTCAAGTGATGAAGCGGAGCATGGGATTTTCCCTTCCGCAAAGGAGTCGAGTGATGATGCCTACACTTTGGCATTGATCTTTGGAGGCGAGATGGTTGAGGAGGTTTAGCATGGGAGTTTCCCTTCAACCTTGGAGGCGTATGGAGATGACAACATTGAGCCTATCCCTATGAGCTTGAGTTATGATATGGTACCAATCCCATGTGAGAATGAGAGCCACCTAGCCCACTTGAGTGAGAGTGAGAGTGAGTTGAGTGCCTCCACCATATGTGAGTTTGAGTGCTTTCACTTTGAGGGAATGAGTGATACACCACTTGAGTTGAGAGAGGTAGTTGATAGGTCTTGTGAGGCCATTTCGATTTCTAACAACTTAACTTCTACCTCTAGTGTGTTTTCTCATTGTGTGCTAGGTTCCATGGATGATGAGATGCCACTCCTCGACATGACGGTGCCTCAAATGGAGAAGGTGTACATGGAGGATGATGATGATGCCACACCATGTCTACTTCAAGATGAACAAGTCGGCTACATGGAAGCCCCTACTACTTCAACACCTACTTCACATGGGTGGGACTACCAAGGTATGGGTGTTGATGTGACCATGATCCCTCTAGTGGACATGATGAATTATGATTGCTTGCATGCTATGGATGATTTTATAGATGTCACATATGATTTGTTCTTATTTCCTTGTGATACTTTGTTTGAAACCAATGTTGATCAAGTGGAATTACCTATTTGTGATGATTTTGCCATGAGCATGCCTTGTTTTGAGTGTTTCCACTTTTCTTCCATTGTTGCTCGCAATATGTTGAACAATTCTTCTTTCACATGTGTTGCTTGCAATAATGTTGAAATGATTGATAATGAGATTGCCCCCATAGCTTTCTCACATGTTGGAGATGTTTCGTTTTCTCTTATGGACCTTGTTCCATCCTTCACTTTGCATAGTGACTATCCACATATGTCATATTTTCCAATTGATTTTGATGTGGTTGGTGATGTGCAAATGAAGAGACACTTCATGATGGATGATGTGTTCATATACCGTGCACATAACTTCTTCATATGTTGTCTTGTGTGTGCCGGTAACCGCATGATAATGTCAACCTCAATTGAGCATGAGTTGACAATACGAGCTCTTGAGAGCATACATTTGAGTTGTGGATTGAATCCAACTCGAAATTCTTTCTCATGTTTTGCATCAAACAAGTTGACTAATTTCTCTTGCTTTTGGTTTATTTGTAAACATGTTTGTGATATTGGTTTCCCCTATGGCAAGAATATATCCTTTATCTTTCATATGAATTATTTATGTGTTGCCACAAATATGATGAACAATTGTTCTTTCCAATGGCTTGTTTGCAACCATAATGACATTTTATGCATGTCTTGTCTTGAGTGTTTTGGTTTCTACCAATTTGGTGTTGCAACAAATATGAAGAAAACTTGCTCTTTCATGTGCTTTGTTTGCCACCATGATGCTATTTTGGACATTCTACATTGTGTATTTTTGCCAAATTCTCCTCTTGTTGCATCAAGGTTGATGACAAATTGTCCCTTTCAATGCCTTGTGTGCAATAATGATCATACGGTACAAATGAGATATCTAGATGGCATCCTCATATTTTCATGGAGTTTTGGTGTTTCCACATTTTGAAGATGTTCCATTGGATTGCTTGCACTTTGACCTTGCACTACCTTTTCATATTCTTGTGTTGTGCTAACGGTGCTATGATAAAGAATGGACATGTCATTGTTGATATGCTCCTCTTTCTTACACACACATGGTTTGCGTGGTCTTTGGTGTTTGTAGGCATGGTGAATTCCACTTCTTCGACAACACATCTACCTCCTTTACATGGTGATGAAGAGCAAGAGTCGAGGACGACTCTTTTTAAAGAGAGGGGAGATGATGTAGTGCAACCTACCCTAAGCAACCCAACATATCCCAAGTTGACATTGAGCTTAAAGGTGAACTCTTTCCTCTACGAGATCCCATTTCGTGCCCCTTTGAATGGTATACTACTTGAGCATCTACCCCTTTGCTATGCTAGGTATCACATGACGAGTACGACCATCCGGGAAGATGCCGAGGAAGCTCAAGACTCAAGACCATCCAAGGCGTACGCATGGAAGAGGAGGAGAAAGCGTCAAGACGAAGAAGGAGAAGACGGAGCAAGCAGCTCGGCCGGCCCTCCAGCCGGCCTAGGACGGACCCCAGGCCGGGCGGCCACCCGAGGCAGCCGGCCACCCAGCCGGCCTAGGCCGGGCCCAGGGCCGGACCACCTACCGACGTTGCCGGCTTTCCAGCCGGCCCAGGCCGGCCCCAGGGCCGGACCACCTACCGACGCCGCTGGCCTTCCAGCCGGCCCAGGCCGGCCCCAGGGCCGGACCAGCTCAAGCGCCCGTCTGCGCCAACCGGCCTCCAGGCCGGCCCAGGCCGCTCTCCAGGCCGGTCTCCCCTACTGCGCGTGTCCGTACCCGTTTTGTACCCATACTATAAATAGACCCCTACCCCTCCAGATCTAGATAGACTATGTTTTGAGATTAGAGTAGAGCTAGGCTCCCCACCTCAAGACGGTCTCCTTCCTCCCCTTGCGGGGATGGTTCCTCCCCTTGTGGAAAAGATCCCCTTGTGGATTCAAGACCTCTACTTGTAGTTTGACTACTCGCCAATCTTTCATCCTCGGGTGACTTTATTGGATCGGCTTGGTTGGCCGTTGGAGAAACAACCGTCCAAGATCCCTTCTTGTATCTACTTGCCGATCTCTCCACCTTCGTGTGGATTCTATTGGGCCGGTTGGACCGACCGGTAAGGGAAACGGTTCTTGTATCGTGTGCGTGTTCTTGTGTTCGGGGCGTTCTTCGTGTGTTCTTCGTGTTCCTCGTGTTATTGCGTGCGTTCGTCCACATCCTCCGTCAATCCGTGAAGATCGGGCCACCCTAGTAGTCCCCTACTACATCAAAACATGGATAGTACTAATAGTATAGCAATTATTAAAATCATCATTTTCAGAATTGGTACCCAAAAGATTTTCAATATCAAAAGTAGTGTGCTTTTCCCAATTATGATCACTACTATAAGTAACAGGCATTGGATCATCATCGAATTCAGACCCATCAGCAACAACTATAATAGGAGCAACATGTTTAGGGGAAGATACCATTTCCTCTCTCATTTTACTCCTCTTCTTCTTCTTCTTTCCCTCTTTAGGAGGGAGAGGCTCGAAAGGAGGCTTCTCCACATACCCTGGTTTATTGTTAGAAACAATAGAAGAAAGTTGGGAGGATTCCTCTCTTTCATTAATAAGAACAAAACACATATTAGTCCTGTCATATTTTGGTAACGTCCCATCTTTTATAATATTTTGTATGTAAGTATTTGCGTGGCAATTATCAACACAATAAAGATGACATCCATGCAGGACGCTATTCATATCAAAAGCACTCATATCTACCAAAGAAGTTTTTCTCGATAACTCTTCACACCCCAAAAATAATGTAAGTTCATCATGCTGATTATGAGTGATCATATCATCACAATACAAACTCGCAGTACTCATTGGATTCGAAATACTATTATCATAGCCTGAGCATTGAAAATTGAAATGACCCACTTTATAGCAAAGTTCACAAATAAAAGGATAGAGGGCACAAACTTTTTCACCAAGATCATTTAGAGCCCTGTGCCACGTTCTAGTTTTTTCATTCCTATGATGGATACAATATTCTTCTTCGATTTGATTCATTTCACAAGGTCTAAGTGCTCCACAAAAATTAACATGCTTATAAGAAATAGTATTTTCAGAAGTTTGAGCATGTTTATTACAATCATTAATAACAATTTCATTTTTCATGCAAGTGTCTTTAAAAGGTTCATGATACATGTCCAAATTTTCTTTAGGAACATTAATATGAGAAGCAAAGGCTCTACAATAATCAACAATAATTTGAGGATCAAGACCATATTTAGCACTAAGCTCTTGAAAATTAGCAGTTTTAGCGAAAGACTTAATGCAATCATACTCATAGTTTATACCCGATTCTTTACCTTTGTCGTTATCCCAATCTTCAGTATTGCTTTGAATTGTTTCAAGAAGATCCCATTTAGCTTCAACCTTCTTACTTGTGAAAGAACCCTCTGAACAGGCATCTAGATAATCCTTGCAATGACCTGAAAGCATTGCATAAAAATTAGTAACAAATATTTCCTCAGGAAGCTCATGGTTAGGACATTTGAGTATTAGTTTTTTCAGTCTCCCCCAAGCTTGAGCAATGCTTTCTCCATCACGATGACAAAAATTATAAATGTAATTCCTATCTAAATGCATTTCATAAGGAGGATAAAATTTAGAGTAAAAGAGAGATTCAAGCTCCTTCCACTCCGAATGATGAGGATCATCCAGTAGCTCATACCACTCCTTTGCTTTGTCCTTAAGTGACAATGGAAATAATTTCTTCATGGCACTTTCTCTTGATAACCCTGCAACCTTAAACAACTCAGAAAGTTCTGTAAGTTTCAACAAGTGATCACGTGGATGGACTTTTCCATCCCTTGCATAACGTTCATCCATAACCTTTTCAACAATTTCCATAGGTATTTCAAAAGGAATACTTTCAGTAGGTGGATTTAGAATATCACAAGCATCATTAGAATTATCACATATGGGAGACAAAGTATTATCAAGGCAAATTTTCTCCTCCAAAGCTGGGGAACTAAAAAGATCATTTTTATCAAAACCGGCTTCCCCAACCTTAGATTTTTCCATAGCATTAGCAATAATGGTGTTCAAAGAATTCATGCTAATAACATTGTTACCACTATTATGCAAAGAAATTTCCATAGGTTTTTTAATTTTCACTTCAAAAGCATCATGTCCTAATTCAATATAAAGTTCATAAAGATCTCTAATTTTGTTGTTGATTTCCATTAAGCCTAACTAGTGAAATAAAAACAAGAAAAAAAAGATATAATTGCAGAATCTAAAGGAAATACCTTCGAGCACTCACTCCCCGGCAACGGCGCCAGAAAATAGCTTGATGTCTACGCACGCTTCTATTCTTGGAGACAGTATTGGCCTCCAAGTGCAGAGGTTTGTAGAATAACAGCAAGTTTTCCTTAAGTGAATCACCCAAGGTTTATCGAACTCAGGGAGGTGGAGGTCAAAGATATCCCTCTCAAGCAACCCTGCAATTAAGATACAAGAAGTCTCTTGTGTCCCCAACACACCTAATACACTTGTCAGATGTATAGGTGCACTAGTTCGGCGAAGAGATATTAAAATACAAGTGATATGGATGATTATAAGTGGTAATTGCAACCTGAAATAAAAATGGTAGCAAGCAAACATGTAGCAGAACTGGTTGTAAATGGTGTTTCGATGCTTAGAAACAAGGCCTAGTGATCATACTTTCACTAGTGGACACTCTCAACAATAATAATATAATTGAATACATAGATATTTCCTCTTCACCATGCTACTCTGAACTATTCTCCTGTTGGATAACGAACACCAATTCACTGTGTAGGGCTATAAAATCACACCTTAAAGTCGCCTTCCACATCTAGGGAACCCCACACTATCAACTTGAGCGCCCTAAATAGTACTAGACAAACACCACAATTTCATAGAGACATCCAACACAAATAATAACTCATGATAAGTATTCCTGTAATCTTTAGACTAAGAGCCACTGATTACCCCCAAGAGCAAGGGATCACCGTAGCACCTCTCAATATGGAAGTAAGGTATCGATCCGCAGGAGCAAGAAGGAAAAGTTATCTATTCCCTACAACTAAAGTGTCACAAGTTTTAGTTGATTATGCACTAAACAAGTTTAAAGAACAAGGTGGTTGATTTGATGGATGGAAGTTTAATGTAACCAAGCAAGAATGTAAAAGTGTCCCAATCCTCTTCAATGCAAGAGGACAAGACAAAGGTTTTATCTTATAGGAACAATGGACATGGGTTCATGGGTTCACTTAATCTCTCTCTCTCATCTATGGTGATTATCATGTTATAGATAAAGTACACATAATTGTCATGCTTTAATGGTAGCTTTTATAACGGCTATATGTCCTAAAACACATAGTTGAAAGAAGTACTCATTTGTGTTGCTAGGTCACCCTCGTAAGGCTAGCGTGGTTGCTGTCACACCCACATCATACTTCTCCCTTTTTACCCCCAGATAAAGGATGTTGGACGGTACTGTGTCACTCAATACCTATGCCTTCTGTCACATTGGCCACCCAGTACCCACATACATCATACTTCATAATGGATAATATTCTAAACACTAGTGCAATGATTTATATTTCGTGTGTGTGACCACATCTCTCTCATCTATCTACACTTGGTGGTGTCAATCACCTCATGATAAAGATAAACAAGGCATTATGCATAAATCAAACCATCACATGCATCATAGAATATCTCCAAAGTATGACAAGTCATAAAAGATCCAACACAATAGTAAATGCATAACAAATATTATCTCACACCACAATATCCACCATGGGAATTACATAGATGACCGTAATCATGTTCAGCAGCTCATACGGTACAAATTAGTGAAGCTCAAAGAGAGGAGAGATACATAAGTTACCACCACAAACCCAAATCCAGGGGGTGGACTACTCCCCCTTCATCATGGAGACAGTGGAGAAGTCATTGGAGAAGGTGGAGACCACCCCGGCAGCGCCCCGCCGGAGTTTTCCCCTCCAATCTGCAGCTTCAGATCTCCGTTTCGGTGTTTCTGTGTTTCGGCGGCGCTCCTTCCAGAGAATGTCGGGGGACCTTTTTTATAGGCATTTTTAGGTCAAGACGATGTCGGTGGAGAAAAGATCGAAGGCAACGGAGCCACGAGGCATAGCCCTTATATGATGCAAATATGATTGGAATATAAGCAATTAAAGTGCAAAGTTCATGTATGCATTTTACATGCATCAACATCCCCAAGCTTAATCCATGCTCATCCTCGAGTATGAAGATGATAAAACTAACATGGACTTTGCAATTTAATACTTAACAATGAATATCAAAGATGATTACTATTGCTACATATAGTCAAATGATTCATTCTTCAAAGGAGTAGCAATATGCAAATAGTTTATGAAGTGATATCAAGTATTCAAGACAAGGATGTTCATTGATAGTTCACAAAGTGTAACATGGTAGCAAGTAATATGGAACACATGTATGCATAATGATAAGTAGAACATCCTGCAATGGTCATAGAGTGTAGATGAAAATCTGAATATGATAGGTGTACACTTTGGAAAGATGTATATGTGAGTAGAGGTAAACATGCATAAGTTTCATCCAACTTCCAAACTCTTCTACTTAAGTTAATGATTGCAATAAGGTATTCATTGGGGTCAAGCTCTCATTGCCCCTATCATAGCATCTTGAATGATTAAGGTTAAAGTGAAAGCAAATATGAGTAGTGTGCTTGATAAAGAATGGGTTGAATGCCTCATGCCCCTTGAATACAAGTACTTACACCATGTGTTACTCAACTTGGGAAACAAAGCAAGTTCAATTAAATATCATTGTAAGCATAATAGTATCATCAAGAGCGTCAACTGGGGTACCTCTTGTCTCAAGATATGGAATAAGCCCATATCAAAATGACAAGACAAACAAACAAAATGAACAATCTCAACACCCTTTTTATTTACCATTTGGAATAGTTTTTTATTGCAAGGTGTATCACAGAAGGTTCACCATAGTATGTAAGTAAATTTCCACCATGAATGATGCATGACTTAGATTAGCGGCCCAGGCGTCTCTCTAACCATTTACACAAACTCATTTAAACTCACTCTATTTTCACATTTATTTCAACATGATAAGCATCCATAGACAAAAGCACATGATATCAACTAAATGAGATGAAGAGCGTGTTGAAAGCTTGCCATGTGACAACACATATGGGCTAACTTCCAACCCAAAACATTCATCAAGCCACAAACATCATAATCTTAATCACAATGGGTCAAGTTTTATTAATGCAAATAAAAGAACATTGTGCATCAAGTTCGTGAGAGCTATATAACCAATTTTTTTTCATTGCAATCAATAACATAAACATTTTCATTCAGAGGTAAGATAACACAAACAACATGTTAAACATACTCAGAATAGCATAAAGCCAATAGGTAGATATGGTGGACTCACTGGAATAACTTTGGTCTAATGTGTTGGAAACAAGTTTTTGCTTGTTGGAGTTTTTGGGCTAGCAAAAGGGAGAAAGTTGACCATCTAGATGCATGCATGAGTGTCCATAGAACTAACTAATCCATGTTAAACCAAGTGAAATAACAATCAGCACCAAAACATGAATAAGTGATAGCTCTACAAAAAGAATTTGCAAACTATTACTCATAAACAAGCTCATGAATCATGCAACTATATGTATGATTAAAAATCAAGTCAAACATCCCTTTTCCCAATCTTATAAAAGCATCCAACATATTTCAACCCATATTTCTAGTAGCTCTCCCATATATAAATGATAGTGTGGTGGTCTCTCAAAGAATCAAACAAAAACAAAAACGACGCTCCAAGTTTATGCGATAAAGTGTTTCGATTGAAAAACAGAAGTTGGAAGTGTGCAAACCGAGAGTGTGTAGGTCCAGTGGGGTTGTCTTCACATCCCCAAGCTTATGGTCTTCACCATCCTTGGATAGCTCTTGTTGCATCTCCTCCAATCCCTGTGAAAAAACTTCAAAACACCGTTTCTCCCATTTCTTTTTTGTGTGGTGCATTAATAGTGATAAACAAATAGGTTTCTTGCTGCATATAATCCTTGAAAAAAAATTCATATGAGATGTCCAGAAAGTGTATAATGTTGTATGCCTACTCATAAACTCAATTGGATCAAAAAGATTCAACTTAAAAGCTTAAAGCATGCATCAAACAAAATGGGACAGAATCTGTCCAGAAAAACAGCAGCAGCAAAACGTATTTTTCTACCCTACCAAACTTTCTCGAAAAATTCCGAACAAATTCATGCATACATAGGATGAAAAGCTGCAACTACAGTTCAAATATGAGCTCATTCGGAGTTACAGAATAAGAATTAAAAATCATACCGTGCACTGATTCGTGCAGGAATAAAATCTCCGAACGCTATAAGCAACTTTTTCAAATAAAAAAGGGTAAAACTTGGCACTTTATTTAAAACTCCAGAAACTAAACTAGGCACAAAGTCTCTTGTTACAGCAAGAGGACACAAAGAAAAATCACACACAAAAATAACCGGGTTGCCTCCCGCAAAGCGCTTTCTTTATAGCCATATAGCTAGGCTTGATAGTTTTAATGATGCTCACATAGAGAAAAATATGAAACACATTTAAGTCTAACCCACTTCCTATGCATTGGGATCTTGTAGGAAAGTAAATCAATAAAGCACAAAGTGACTAGCATAGGAAGGCAAAGCAAGTGCAACTTCAAGATTTTCAATAAAGAGAGAGGAGACTTAATATTATTGTGGTATGTGAAGTCATGTCTCCCTCTCTCATAAAAACTTTCAGTAGCATCACTGATAAAATCTACAATATAACCATCACATGAAACATTCTTACCATGATCCATATGCATAAAAGTATCAATATTTTCCACATAAGCAAAGTTCTTATTATTAATAGCAATGGAAGTAGGATCATTGTAAAGAACTCGAACATGATAGACAAGTTGTATATTAATTGGATGGTTTTGGGTGATCCTTCCATAACTATGACAAGTTTTATGAGGATGATTGTAATTATTAGCATCATCATTTTCAGAATTAGTACCAAAGAGATTTTCAATATCAAAAGTACTATGCTTTTCCCAATCATGATCACTACTATAAGTAACAGGCATAGGATCATCATCGAAATCAGACTCATCAGTAACAACTATAATAGGAGCAACATGCTTAGGGGAAGATATCGTTTCCTCTTTTTCATTAATAAGAGTAAAACAAACATTAGTCCTTTCATATTTTGGTAAAGTAGTTCCATCTTTTATAATATTTTGTATGTAAGTGTTGGCATGGCAATTATTAACACAATAGAGAAAACATCCATGTAACACGCTATTTATATCAAAAGCACTCATATCTAACGAAGAAGTTTTTCTTGATAACTCTTCACACCCCAAAAATAATGTAAGTTCATCATGTTGATTAGGAGTGATCATGTTATCACAAAAGTCTCCCGCAATATCCTTATTAGAACCTGAGCATTGAAATTCGAAATGACCCTCTTTATAGCAAAGTTCACAAATAAAAGTATAGCGGGCACACACTTTTTCAGCCAAATCACTTAGAGCTCTATACCATGTTGTAGTTTTTTCATTCCTATGATGAATACAATATTCCTCTTCGATTTTATTCTTTTCACAAGGTCTAAGTGCTCCACAAAAATTAACATGCTTATAAGAAATACTCCCTCCGTTCCAAATTAATTGACTTCCATTTGTCCACATGTGAATGTATCTATACGCGTAACATGTCTAGATACATCCATATGTGCACAAATAGAAGTCAATTAATTTGGAACGGAGGGAGTAGTATTTTCAGAAGTTTGAGCATGTTTATTGCAATCATTAGTAACAATTTCGGTTTCCAAACAAGTGTCTTTAAAAGGTTCATGATACATGTCCCAATTCTCTTTAGGAATATTAATATGAGAAGCAATGGTTTTACAACAATCAACAATAATTTGAGAATCAAGACCAAATTTAGCACTAAGCCCATGAAAACTAGCAGTTTCAGTGAAAGACTTAATGCAATCATACTCAAAGTTTATACCTGATTCTTTACCTTTGTCGTTCTCCCAATCTTCAGTATTGCGTTGAATTGTTTCAAGAAGATCCCATTTAGCTTCAACCTTATTACTTGTGAAAGAACCACCTGAAGAAGCATCTAGATAATCCTTGTAATGACCTGAAAGCCTTGCTTAAAAATTAGTAACAATTATTTCCTTAGGAAGCTCATGGTTAGAACATTTGAGTATTAATGTTTTCTGTCTTCCCCAAGCTTGAGCAATGCTTTCTCTATCATGAGGATAAAAATTGAAAATGTAACTCCTAGCTAGATGCACTTCATGAAGAGGATAAAATTTAGAGTAAAAGAGAGATTCAAGCTGTTTCCAATTCGAAGGATGATCATCCAGCATCCTATACCACTTTTTTGCTTTGTCCTTAAGTGAAAATGAAAATAATTTCCTCTTGACATCTTCTCTTGATAAACCTGCAACCTCAAACAACTCACAAAGTTCTGTAAGTTTCAACAAGTGATCATGTGGACGGACTGTTCCATCCCCTGCATAACGTTCCTTCATAACCATTTCAACAATTTCCATAGGTATTTCAAAAGGAATACTTTTAGTAGATGGATTTAGAATATCACAAGTATCATTAGAATTATCACATATCGGAGACAAAGTATTATCTAAGCAAATTTTCTCCACCAAAGCTGGGGAACTACAAGGATCATTTTTATAAAAACTAGCTTCCCCAAGCTTAGACTTTTCCATAGCATTAGCAATAGTGTGCAAAGAATTTATAGTAATAACATTGCTACCATCATGCAAATGATTTTCCATAGATTTTTTAATTTTCTGCTCAAACTCATCATGTCCTAACTCAAGAAAAAATTCATAAAGCTCTCTATTTTTGTTGTTGTTTTCCATTTTCTAATTTTTATGGGTTTTTGATATATATGAAACTACTGAGAAACTCACAACCAAACAAGTTTAAAGGAACCTCCCCAAGCTTAGATGATTGCAAGATATAAAACAAGATAAAATAAATCTAAGTCTAGTGCACACAAGAATAGAAACTTAAGCGCTACGCTCCCCGGCAACGGCGCCAGAAAAGTACTTGATTACCCCCAAGAGCAAGGGATCACCGTAGCACCTCTCAATGTGGAAGTAAGGTATCGATCCGCAGGAGCAAGAAGGAAAAGTTATCTATTCCCTACAACTAAAGTGTCACAAGTTTTAGGTGATTATGCACTAAACAAGTTTAAAGAACAAGGTGGTTGATTTGATGGATGGAAGTTTAATGTAACCAAGCAAGAATGTAAAAGTGTCCCAATCCTCTTCAATGCAAGAGGACAAGATAAAGGCTTTCTCTTATAGGAACAATGGACATGGGTTCATGGGTTCACTTAATCCTCTCTCTCATCTATGGTGATTACCATGTTATAGATAAAGTACACATAATTGTCATGCTTTTATGGTAGCTTTTATAACGGCTATATGTCCTAAAACACATAGTTGAAAGAAGTACTCATTTGTGTTTCTAGGTCACCCTCGTAAGGCTAGCGTGGTTGCTGTCACACCCACATCATACTTCTCCCTTTTTACCCCCAGATAAAGGATGTTGGACGGTACCGTGTCACTCAATACCTATGCCTTCTGTCACATTGGCCACCCAGTACCCACATACATCATACTTCATAATGGATAATATTCTAAACACTAGTGCAATGATTTATATTTCGTGTGTGTGACCACATCTATCTACACTTGGTGGTGTCAATCACCTCATGATAAAGATAAACAAGGCATTATGCATAAATCAAACCATCACATGCATCATAGAATATCTCCAAAATATGACAAGTCATAAAAGATCCAACACAACAGTAAATGCATAACAAATATTATCTCACACCACAATATCCACCATGGGAATTACATAGATGACCGTAATCATGTTCAGCAGCTCATACGGTACAAATTAGTGAAGCTCAAAGAGAGGAGAGATACATAAGTTACCACCACAATCCCAAATCCAGGGGGTGGACTACTCCCCCTTCATCATGGAGACGGTGGAGAAGTCGTTGGAGAAGGTGGAGACCACCCCGGCAGCGCCCCGCCGGAGTTTTCCCCCTCCAATCTGCAGCTTCAGATCGCCGTTTCGGTGTCTCTGTGTTTCGGCGGCGCTCCTTCCAGAGAACGTCGGGGGACCTTTTTTATAGGCGTTTTTAGGTCAAGACGATGTCGGTGGAGAAAAGATCGAAGGCAACGGAGCCATGAGGCCCAAATGGGTGGGTCCCACGCGGCTACAGTACCAGGCCGCGTGGGCCCCCCTCGTTTGGCCCTCGAGCCTCCGTTTGCTCGCTTCCTTCACCCACAGGTCTTCTTCCTTCCAAACATTGACGCCCGTAAATTTCCAGGTGATTTTGTTGACGTTTGGGTCCCTGAAACATTAAAATAAGAAAACGGGGTTTTCTGCCTGTGCAGGGTTAATTCCATAAAAATAGGAAATAAATGAATATTCCAAAAAATCATTATAAAACATTGATATAACCCTTATATGATGCAAATATGATTGGAATATAAGCAATTAAAGTGCAAAGTTCATGTATGCATTTTACATGCATCAGCCACACACGGTGCGCACACTGTCAACTTCGCACCATGGGACAAAGGTGACTCCGGAGTTTACATTAATAAAACCACTCAAGTAGCATATAAGATAATGAAGAGTAACATCTATGGATTCAACTAGATTACAAAGCTCATGATCACATAAAGATCACACCATGGGAGAGAGAGATAAACCACATAGCTACCGGTAGAGCCCTCAGCCCCGATGAAGAACTACTCCCTCCTCATCATGGGAGGCAGCAACGGCGATGAAGATGGCGGTGGCGTCGACGGAGATGGCTCCGGGGACAATTCCCCGTCCCGGCAGGGTGCCGAAATAGAGACTTCTGTCCCCCTGAATTAGGGTTTTTGGTGGCGGCGGAGCTATGGAACTCTTCTGGAGAAATCGTCAATTCTTTTAGGGTTTCCACCGTGGAGGCAATATATAGTCCAAAGGGCGTCGCGAGGAGGTGACCGAGGCGGCCACACCACCCCACGGCGCGCCCCCCCTCTGGCCGCGTGGGCCCATGGTGTGGGGGCTGTGGGCCTCCCCCAGACTTGTCCTTCTGGCTCCCGGAGTCTTCTGGCGTTTTAGAATTTCTATAATGTTTTCAGATTTTTCTGAGCACTTTCATTTTTGGACCTTTTCTGCAATGCACAGACATAATAAACAGAAACTGGCACTGTGGCATCTTGTTAATAGGTTAGTCCAATAAATGCATAAAAATGCTACGAAGTGTATATAAAACATGTAACAATTGGTATGCTATCAACATGGAACATCAGAAATTATAGATACGTTTGAGACGTATCAATTAGCCCCACTTCAAATCCACGGTCTTGCAATAGCTCTCTTAGGTGCTCATACCAAGTACGAGGTGCTTGTTTGAGACCATCGAGCGCCTTATCAAGCTTGTAGACATGGTTAGGGAATTTGGGATCCTCAAAATCCGGTGGTTGCTTAACATATACCAACTTCTTTAAAGGACCATTAAGAAAGGCACTTTTCACATCCATTTGTTGCAACTTAAAATTATGATGTGATGCATATGCAAGAAGGATACGGATGGACTCAAGGCGAGCCACGGGTGCATAAGTCTCTCCAAAATCAATGCCTTCAACTTGAGAGTATCCTTGTGCAACCAATCTTGCTTTGTTCCTCACAACCATTCCATGCTCATCTTGCTTGTTCTTGAATATCCACTTTGTGCCTATAACATTGCAGCAATCTTTTGGCTTCTCAACGAGATTCCACACTTTGTTGCGCTTGAAGTTATTGAGTTCATCATGCATAGCTTCCAACCAATCCAGATCTTCAAGAGCTTCAAACACTTTCTTTGGTTCCACCATGGAAATATGAGCTTGATGTTCACTAAAGCTTGCCAATTGTCTTCTTGTGGTGACACCTTTATCTAGGTCACCAAGGATTTCTTCTAGCTTGTGACTCTTTATTTCAAAGTCTCTTGCAATCCTTTCTTTTCGATGGGCTTCGATATCTCTATTTCTTCTTGGAGGTATCTCTTGATCATCTTGATCATTTGAGTCCCCGTCTTGACCAGAATGTTGACCTTGATCATCATTATGCACATCTTCAACAAAGGAAGGAGAGGGTTGAACTTGGTTCTTGCGTAGCAACTTGGTCAACATGAGGAGGGTCTTGAACTTTCTTGGTATGGTGCATCATTCGCTTCCATGATAGGTGCCGTTTCAACTTGTGATGAAGAGGTCTCCACTTGAATGGAGCTTGGACTTGCTTGAGGAGAGTCGTAATGAATCTCAACAGGACGATGGAAACCAATGCCCATTCTTCTTATAGCATCTTGAGGCTCCTCATTATCTACATCACAAACATGAAATTGCGCCACTTGGGAGCCGTCATTCTCATCGAACCTCACATCACAAGACTATGACTTTCCCAACGGTTTTGTCATAGACTCTATAGGTGAGACTTGGCACCGTACCCAACAAAAACACCCTCTAAAGCTTTAGATTCAAATTTAGACAAACGAACACCTTTGATCTTATAGAAACACTTACAACCAAATACTCGGTAGTAGGAGACATTGGGCTTGTTGCCGGTGAGCATCTCATAAGGTGTAAACTTCTTGCCTACGTGAAAGAATAGCCGGTTTGATGAATGACATGCCGTGGAGATAGCTTCGGCCCATAAGAAAGTGGAGACTTAAACTCCGCCAACATAGACCTTGCCATATCCATGAGAGTCCGGTTCTTTCTTTCGGCTACACCATTTTGTTGAGGGGTATATGCAGCGGAATATTGATGACGAATCCCCTCTTCACTAAGAAACTCATTTAGGGTGTAGTTCTTGAACTCGGAGCCATTATCACACCCAATGACCAATATAGGGACATTGTGTTGGCGTTGAACTTCATTGGAAAAGTCGATGACGGCTTGTTGGGTCTCATCCTTCGTCTTGAAGAAATAAACCCAAGTAAATCTTGAATAGTCATCAACAATCACCAAACAATATTTCTTAACGGCACCAAAGAGATCAACATGAAGAAGTTCCAATATCCTCTTTGATGAAATGATGGTCTTGCTTGGATGGGGAGAATCATGCATCTTTCCTTCAACACAAGCCCTACAAAGACGATCTCTAGAAAAAGAAACATTGTCTTTTAGTCCAAGAATGTGGCCACCCTTGTGAAGACTTTGCAAAGTTCTCATGTTGACATGGGACAAGCGGCGATGCCACAACCATCCCACGTCGGCCTTTCCGAATAGGCATATTGCTTGAGTGTTGGTAGACCCCGAAAAGTCCACCACAAACAACTCATTTTCAACATACCCAACGAACATGACCTTTAGAGTCTTGCTCCTCAAGAGTACCACCATATCAATAGTAAAATGGACATCAAAATTCATCTTATTAAGTGCACGAACGGACATAAGATTGTAACCGAGGGACTCGACAAGCATGACATTTACAAGGGTGATATCCTTTGCAACTACCACCTTGCCGAGACCCTTACCTCCGCTTTTGATTTATCACCATAGGAGACGGATGCTTGATTTATATTTGGTCCCAAATCCGTCATGATCTCCTTGCTTCCAGTCATATGACTAGTGCATCCACTATCAACCACCCATTTAGACCCACAGGAAGCATAGTCCTACAAGAAATCATTGCTTGGTTTTAGGTACCCATCTTGCAATGGGTCCTCTTTGGTTAGCAACAAGAGTCTTTGGGATCCAAATAGCATGAGCAACATAACCATCATAAGGTCCAACATATTTAGCATAAACATCACCATAATAATCAACATATAGAATGTAGTGAGGGTTAGCTTTTCCCGCAAAGTCACTACGAGTGGTCTTGCCCCTCGTGGCATTCCCACTCGCAATGGGAGTCTTGGTTTGTGCGGGCTTGGACTTGTTCTCCATGTTGTTGCTCTTCTTCTTCTTTGCCTTGGATACATAACCAAGACCCTCCTTCCCTTTGTGTGGTTTTTGCTCAAACACTTGAGCAACAACCTTTTCTTAACCTTTAGGAATTGAGGTTTTGGCACTAGTGGCCTTGGCAAGCTCAACCTTCAACCTAGCATTTTCCTCAATAACATTTGCATGATCACAAGAGGGAGTAGAAGAGCTAGGTGAGCTAGATTTAGAAAGTTGAGTTTGAAGTTGCTCATGAGACTTGACTAGAAGAGAGTAGGTACTTTCCAAGGCCTTGTGAGCCTTGTCAAGTTTCTCCATATCCTCAAGGAGTCTAGCATTAGCAACCACAAACTCAGCTTTCTCCTTTTTAATCACTTTATATTTAGCAAAGACATGGTCTCTATCCTTAATGATTTTAGCAATTATTTCATCATTTTTATCATCAAGTGAGTCAAGTCTTTCCTCAAGAAAAGTTCTATATTCACTCTCTTCTACAAGAGAGGCATTCAAGGATGCAATGGTGAGAGCATCCTCTCTCTCAATTTTTCCCTTGTCATCAAGGATTTCTTCGGCTGCATCAAGTTGTCTCAAGAGTGACTCAACATATGCCTTAGTTTCACCTTGCAAGTTAGCCACAGTAGAATCGGAAGCAACAAGTTCTTTCTTAATCACAGGACTAGATTTATCATCCATTTCATGCATAGTCTTGGGAGTAGAAGATGATACCTCGGTGACGTGAGCCATGAGGCAACGAGCGGTGTTGATGGAGAGGTTCTCATTGGGGGATTCAAGAGAGAAGGAGGTGGAGTTGATACAATGGCCAATGCGGCCACCTCACGAGTGGGTTCTTCTTCTTCTTCGGAATCATCGGAAGGATACTCTTCTTGAGTCATCAACACGATTCTTGGTGCTTTCTTGAAGAAAGGCTTCTTCTTGATGAAAGGCTTTTTTGTATCATGTTTGATTGGCCCTTGAGGACAAGCCTTCCACCGTGTTACTCTCTATTCTCATAAGGACAATCTTTGATGAAGTGATGCTTGTTATGACAATTGTAGCAAGTCTTTATCCTATTAGCAAACTCTTTCTTCCCACTTGGATTGCTTGTTCGATCAAGTTGAGCCTTTGCCTTGGCCGGGTCATCCCAAAATGTCCTTGTAGCAAGAGCTATGTGACCATGGAGGGCTTGTTCAAGGTCATCGGGAGGAATGTTGTTCGAGCATGATTCAACTTCATCATGTTCATCAAGGCACACAACCTTGGCCTTCAAAGCAAGTGAGGGACCTTGTTTCATTCCCATGGCCCTAGCACGGTTGTCCAGAGCATTCTTGGTGGCAACCTTGCAGGCTTGCATCTCTTGCATAACTTCATTGGATGTCATCTCAAGGTAGCTGTATTGTCCTTGAAGGGCCTTCAAGTCAACAGGCTCGAAGGGCATGAGAGCATTCACATACTTCCTCTTGACCCAAGCATCATCCGCATAAGTTGCCCCAACATTAAAAAGGCTTGGGCAAGAGTCTTCAGTCTTGCATACATCTCTTCATGAGTTTCACTATCAAGCATGTAGAAGCCTTCGGCTTCATTGTTCAAAGCATCAAATATATTCCTCTTCATGCTCTCATTCCCAAGGAACACCTCGGAAAGGCAATCCCAAGCTTCTTTGGCGGTGGTGAGATTTTGGATGTGATAGAGATCCTTTTCTCCAACGGCAAGTTCAATCATGTGAAGAGCGGAGGCATTGAGTTGCTGATGCATGTAAAATGCATACATGAACTTTGCACTTTATTACTCATATTCCAATCATATTTCCATCATATAAGGGTTATATCAATGTTTTATCATGATTTTGGAAATATTTTAATGATTTCCTATTTTTATGGAATTAACCCTGCACGGGCAGAAAACCCTATTTTTCTATTTTAATGTTTCAGGGACCCAAACGTCGTCCAAATCACCTACAAATTTACGGGCATTAATATTTGGAAGGAAGAAGACCTGTGGGCGAAGGAAGCGAACAAACGGAGGCCCGAGGGCCAAAAGAGGGGGGCCCACGCGGCCTCTGTACCTGGCCGTGTGGGACTACTCCGTTTGGCCCTCGAGGCTCCGTTGCCATCGATCTTTCCTCCACCGACTAGGTTTTGACCTAAAAACGCCTATAAAAATAGTCCCCCGAGGAGTTTCGCGAGGAGGCGGCGGAGAAACACAAAACCACAAAACAGGAGATAGAAGGCTGCTGCCGGAGAAGATTGGAGGGCGGAACCGCCGCCGGAATCACCTCCGGAAGGCTCCTCCGTCCCTCCTCCGGAGTCTCCATCAACACCACCGCCATCTTCATCGCCGTTGCTGCCTCCCATGATGAGGGGGGAGTAGTTCTTCATCGAGGCTGAGGGCTCTACCAGTAGCTATGTGGTTCATCTCTCTCTCTCATGGTGTGATCTTTATGTGATCATGAGCTTTGTAATCTAGTTGAATCCATATATATGAATTATGATACTTGAGTGGTTTTATTAATGTAATTTTCGGAGTCACCTTTGTCCCATGGTGTGAAGTTGACAGTGTGCGCACCGTGTGTGACTCTTAGGCTAAAGGTTACATAAATACTTACCATGAGTTATTCTTGTGTTGGATGTCACTATAAAATTGTGGTGTTTGTTTAGTACTATTTTGGGGCATTCATAGTGACCTTGGGGTTCCCTAGATGTGGAAGACAGACTTTAAGGTGTGCTTTTGTAGCCCTACACGATGGTCTTGGTGTTCAATGATATTGTGGTGTTTGTTCACTCAGACTTTAAGGTGTGCTCTTGTAGCCCTACGCATTAGATTGGTATTTCTATCCAACATGAGAATAGTTCAGAGTAGCATAGTGAAGAGGAAATATCTATGTTCAATTATATTATTATTGTTGAGAATGTCCACTAGTGAAAGTATGATCCCTAGGCCTTATTTACAAGCATTGAAACACCGTTTGCTCTCATTTTGGCTCAAGTTTGCTTGCTGCCATTTTTATTTCAGATTGCCATCACCACTTATAATCATCCATATCACTTGTATTTCACTATCTCTTCGCCGAACTAGTGCACCTATACACCTGACAAGTGTATTGGGTGTGTTGGGGACACAAGAGACTTCTTGTATCTTAATTGCAGGGTTGCTTGAGAGGGTTATCTTTGACCTATACCTCCCCGAGTTCGATAAACCTTGGGTTATTCACTTAAGGGAAACTTGCTGCTGTTCTACAAACCTCTGCACTTGGAGGCCCAACACTGTCTACAAGAATAGAAGTGTGCGTAGACATCAAGCTATTTTCTGGCGCCGTTGCCGGGGAGGTAAGTGCTTGAAGGTATCTCCTTTAGGTCCTGCAGTTATATCTTTTTGTTTCTTGTTTTTATTTCACTAGTTAGGCTTAATGGAAAACAACAAAAAAATTAGAGAGCTTATGAAATTTATCGAGTTAGGACATGATGTTTTGAAGAGAAAATAAAAAAGCAATGGGAGTTTGTTTGCATAATAGTGATAACAATGTTGTTAACATGAATGCTTTGAACACCATTATTCCTAATGATGTGAAAAGTCTAAGCTTGGGGAAGCTAGTTTATATGAAAATGATCTTTTTAGTTCCCCAGCTTTGGAGAATAAAATTGCCTTGATAATGCTTTGTCTCCCATATGTGATAATTCTAATGATGCTTGTAATATTCCAAATCCACCTACTGAAAGTACTGCTTTTGAAATACATGTGGAACTTGTTGAAATGGTTATGGAAGAACCTTATGCAGGGGATGGAACAGTTCGTCCGAATGATCACTTGTTGAAACTTACAGAACTTTGTGAGTTGTTTAAAGTTGCAGGTTTATCAAGAGAAGATGTCATGAGGAAAGTTTTCCATTTTCACTTAAGGACAAAGCAAAGGAGTGGTATAGGCTGTTGGATGATCGTCCTTCGAATTGGAAACAGCTTGAATCTCTCTTTTGCTCTAAATTTTATCCCTTCATGAAGTGCATCGAGATAGGAGTTACATTTTCAATTTTTATCCTCATGATGTAGAAAGCATTGCTCAAGCTTGGGGAAGACTGAAAACATTAATACTCAAATGTCCTAACCATGAGCTTTCTGAGGAAATAATTATTTCCAATTTTATGCAAGGCTTTCAGGTCATCATAAGGATTATCTAGATTCTTCTTCAGGTGGTTCTTTCACAAGTAAGAAGGTTGAAGCTAAATGGGATCTTCTTGAAAAAATTCAACGCAATACTGAAGATTGGGAGATCGACAAAGGTAAAGAATCAGGTATAAACTATGAGTATGGTTGCATTAAGTCTTTCTCTAAAACTGCTGTTTTTCATGAGCTTAGTGCTAAATTTGGTCTTGATTCTCAAATTATGGTTGATTGTTGTAAAACCTTTGCTTCTCATATATATTCCTAAAGAAAATTGGGACATGTATCATGAACCTTTTAAAGAAACTTGCATGAAAATGAAATTGTTATTAATGATTGCAATAAACATGCTCAAACTTCTGAAAATACTATTTCTTATAAGCATGTTAATTATTGTGGAGCACTTAGACCTTGTGAAAAGAATCAAATCGAAGAAGAATATTGTATCCATCATAGGAATGAAAAACTACAACATGGTACAGAGCTCTAGTGATCTTGCTGAAAAAGTTTGTGCCACCTATCCTTTTACTTGTGAACTTTGCTATAAAGAGGGGCATTTCGAATTCCAATGCTCAGGTTCTAATAAGGATATTGCGGGAGACTTTTGTGATAACATGATCACTCCTAATCAACATGATGAACTTACATTATTTTTGGGGTGTGAAGAGTTATCAAGAAAAACTTCTTCGTTAGATATGAGTGCTTTTGATATGAATAGTGTGTTACATGGATGTTATCTCTATTGTGTTAATAATTGCCATGCCAACACTTACATACAAAATATTATAAAAGATGGAACTTTACCAAAATATGAAAGGACTAATGTTTGTTTTACTCTTATTAATGAAAAGAGGAATCCTCCCAAGTTTCTTCTATTGTTTCTAACAATAAACCAGGTATGGAGAAGCTTCCTTCCAAGCCTTTCTCCTAAAGAGGGAAAGAGAAGAAGAAGAAGAAGAAGAAGAGATAAAAAGGAGAGGAAACGGTATCTTCCCCTAAACATGTTGCTCCTATTATAGATGTTGCTGATGAGTCTGAATTCGATGATGATCCTATGCCTGTTACTATATAGTGATCATGATTGGGAAAAGCATAGTACTTTTGATATTGAAAATCTCTTGGGTACCAATTCAGAAAATGATGATGTTAATAATTGTTATACTATTAGTACTATCATGTTCTTTCCAATGATGATATGAAAAGCTCTAAGCTTGGGGAAGAGGTGTTTGAAAATCCTTTTGCTAGATGATTATATATTTGAGACATATCTTTCTAGTAAAAATGATGATGATGATGAATGATATTTTCAGTCCACCCACTATTGAGTATAAAGTTTATTGTGATTATGATATGCCTCCTATATATGATGATTACAATGATTATGTGATGTTTTACTCCCACTATTCCTAATGAAACTGTTTATGCTTATGTGGAGAGTAATGATACTTTTATTCATATGGATCATGATAAGAATGTTTCATGTGATAGCTATATTGTTGAGTTTATCAATGATGCTACTGAAAGTTTTTATGAGAGAGGGAGACATGATTTCATATATCTCAAAAATATTAAGTCTTCTCTCTTTTTGTTGAAATTTTTGAAGTTGCACTTGCTTTGCCTTCCTATGCTAGTCACTTTGTGCTTTATTGATTTATTTTCTTACAAGATCCCAATGCATAGGAAGTGGGTTAGACCTAAATGTGTTTGATATTTGCTTCTTGATGCTCTTTTATATTCAACATCTATTCTTATGTGAGCATCATTAAAACTATCATGCCTAGCTATATGGCTATAAAGAAAGCGCTTTGCGGGAGGCAACCCGGTTGGTTTTTTTTGTGTGTTTTCTTTGTGTCCTCTTGCTGTAACAAGAGATTTGTTTTAGTTTAGTTTCTGGAGTTTTAATAAAGTGCCAAGTTTTACCCTTTTTGGTTTGAAAAGTTGCTTATAGCGTTCGGAGATTTTATTCCTGCACGAGTCAGTGCACGGTATGATTTTTAATTCTTATTCTGTAACTCCGAATGAGCTCATATTTGAACTGTAGTTGCAACTTTTCATCCTCTGTGCATGAATTTTTTCGGAATTTTTCGAGAAAGTTTGGTAGGGTAGAAAAATACGTTTTGCTGCTGCTGTTTTTCTGGACAGATTCTGTCCCATTTTGTTTGATGCATGCTTTGAGCTTTTAAGTTGAATCTTTTTTATCCAATTGAGTTTATGAGTAGGCATACAACATTATACACTTTCTGGACATTCATATGAATTTTTGTTCAAGGATTATATGCAGCAAGGAACCTATTTGTTTATCACTATTAATGCACCCCACAGAAAAGAAATGGGAGAAACGGTGTTTTGAAGTTTTTTCACAGGGATTGGAGGAGATGCACCAAGAGCTATCCAAGGATGGTGAAGACCATAAGCTTGGGGATGTGAAGACAACCCCGCTGGACCTACACACTCTCGGTTTGCACACGTCCAACTTCTGTTTTTCGATCGAAACACTTTATCGCATAAACTTGGAGCGTCTTTTTGTTTGTTTTTGTTTTGAGAGACCACCACACTATCATTTATATATGAGAGAGCTACTGGAAATATGGGTTGAAATATGTTGGATGCTTTTATAAGATTGGGAAAAGGGATGTTTGAGTTGATTTTTAATGATACATATAGTTGCATGATTCATGAGCTTGTTTATGAGTAATAGTTTGCAAATCCTTTTTGAAGAGCTATCACTTATTCATGTTTTGGTGCTGATTTTATTTTACTTGGTTTAACATGGATTAGTTAGTTCTATGGACACTCATGCATGCATCTAGATGGTCAACTTTCTCCCTTTTGCTAGCCCAAACATTCCAACAAGTCAAAACTTGTTTCCAACACCTTCAACCAAAGTTATTCCAGTGAGTCCACCATATCTACCTACTAGCTATATGCTATTCCGAGTATGTTCATCATGATATTTGTGTTATCTATACCTCTGAATGAAAATGTTATGTTATTGATTGCCATGGGAAAAGTTGGTTATATAGCTCTCACGAACTTGATGCACATTTTACTATCATTGCAATAAATAAAACATGACCCATTGTGATTAAGATTATGATGCTAGTGGCTTGATAAATGTTCGAGGTTGGGAGTTAGCCCATATGTGCTGTCACATGCAAAGCTTTCAACATGCTCCTTCATCTCATTTAGTTGATATCATGTACTTTTGTTTATGGATGCCTATCATGGTGAAATGAGTGGAAATGAAGTAGTTTAAATGAGTTTGTATAAATGGTTAGAGAGACGCCTGGGCCGCTAATCTAAGCCATGCATCATTCATGGTGGAAATTTACTTACATGCTATGGTGAACCGTCTGTGATACACCTTATAATAAAAGCTATTCCAATGGTAAATAAAAAGGGTGTTGAGGTTGTTCATCTTGTTTGTTTGTCTTGTCATTTTGATATGGGCTTGTTCCATATCCTGGGACAAGAGGTACCCCAGTTGACGCTCTTGATGATACTATTATTACTTACAATGATATATAACTTGAACTTGCTTTGTTTCCTAAGTTGAGTAATCATGGTGTAGGTACTTGTATTCAAGGGGCATGAGACACCTAACCTTTACTTTGTCAAGCACACTACTCATATTTGCTCTCACATTAAACTATAATCATTCAAGATGCTATGATAGGGGAATGAGAGCTTGACACCAAGTATTACCACATTGCAATCATTAACTTAAGTAGAAGAGTTTGGAGGTTAGATGAAACTTATGCATGCTTTACCTCTACTCACTTATACATCTTTCCAAAGTGTCCACCTATCATATTCAGATTTTCATCATTACTCTATGACCAATGTAGGATGTCCATACTTATCATTATGCATACATGTGGTCCATACTACTATCTGTTATGTTACACTTTGTGAACTATCATTGAACATCCTTGCATTGAATACTTGATATCACTTCATAAACTATCTTGCATATTGCTACTCCTTTGAAGAATGAATCATTTGACTTATGTAGCAATTGTAATCATCTTTGATATCCATTGTTAGTATTAAATTGCAAAGTCCATGTTAGTTTTATCACCTTCATACTCGAGGACGAGCATGGGTTAAGCTTGGGGATGTTGATGCATGTAAAATGCATACATGAACTTTGCACTTTATTACTCATATTCCAATCATATTTGCATCATATAAGGGTTATATCAATGTTTTATCATGATTTTGGAAATATTTTAATGATTTCCTATTTTTATGGAATTAACCCTGCACAGGCAGAAAACCCTATTTTTCTATTTTAATGTTTCAGGGACCCAAACGTCGTCCAAATCACCTGCAAATTTACGGGCGTTAATATTTGGAAGGAAGAAGACCTCTGGGCGAAGGAAGCGAAAACACGGAGGCCCGAGGGCCAAAAGAGGGGGCCCACGCGGCCTCTGTACCTGGCCATGTGGGACTACCCCGTTTGGCCCTCGAGGCTCCGTTGCCGTCGATCTTTCCTCCAGCGACTAGGTTTTGACCTAAAAACGCCTATAAAAATAGTCCCCCGAGGAGTTTCGCGAGGAGGCGGCGGAGAAACACAAAACCACGAAACAGGAGATAGAAGGCTGCTGCCGGAGAAGATTGGAGGGGGGAACCGCCGCCGGAATCACCTCCGGAAGGCTCCTCCGTCCCTCCTCCGGTGTCTCCATCAACACCACCGCCATCTTCATCGCCGTTGCTACCTCCCATGATGAGGGGGGAGTAGTTCTTCATCGAGGCTGAGGGCTCTACCGGTAGCTATGTGGTTCATCTCTCTCTCATGGTGTGATCTTTATGTGATCATGAGCTTTGTAATCTAGTTGAATCCATAGATATGAATTATGCTACTTGAGTGGTTTTATTAATGTAATTTCAGAGTCACCTTTGTCCCATGGTGTGAAGTTGACAGTGTGTGCACCGTGTGTGACTCTTAGGCTAAAGGTTACAGAAATACTTACCATGAGTTATTCTTGTGTTGGATGTCACTATAAAATTGTGGTGTTTGTTTAGTACTATTTTGGGGCATTCATAGTGACCTTGGGGTTCCCTAGATGTGGAAGACAGACTTTAAGGTGTGCTTTTGTAGCCCTACACGATGGTCTTGGTGTTCTATGATATTGTGGTGTTTGTTCACTCAGACTTTAAGGTGTGCTCTTGTAGCCCTACGCAGTAGATTGGTATTTCTATCCAACATGAGAATAGTTCAGAGTAGCATAGTGAAGAGGAAATATCTATGTGTTCAATTATATTATTATTGTTGAGAGTGTCCACTAGTGAAAGTATGATCCCTAGGCCTTATTTACAAGCATTGAAACACTGTTTGCTCTCATTTGGCTCAAGTTTGCTTGCTGCCATTTTTATTTCAGATTGCCATCACCACTTATAATCATCCATATCACTTGTATTTCACTATCTCTTCGCCGAACTAGTGCACCTATACACCTGACAAGTGTATTGAGTGTGTTGGGGACACAAGAGACTTCTTGTATCTTAATTGCAGGGTTACTTGAGAGGGTTATCTTTGACCTATACGTCCCCGAGTTCGATAAACCTTGGGTTATTCACTTAAGGGAAACTTGCTGCTGTTCTACAAACCTCTGCACTTGGAGGCCCAACACTGTCTACAAGAATAGAAGTGTGCGTAGACATCAAGTTGTTAGGATTCATGGCCTTGTATCCCACTTGAATGATCCTCCAAAGCTCGATAGAGGAACTGTTGATATGAGATTTCATTAAGTGTTGCCAAGTAGCAAAAGCCAATTCATTAAGCTTAGGAGGAGGACCTAATGGGTTTATGTGAGTATGATGGATAGGTGGGTCGGGAGAGTACACAAGGGGAACCGCATGGTACTCCGGCTTCCCACCTTCGGGTATGGTGGTAGATGTGGAGGGATTTTTAAGATCGGTGTTTTCAACCCCTTTCTTTTTCTCTTTTTCCTCCTCGGTATCACCGTCATTGGAGTTAGCGGAGTCCTCTAGTGGGATGGTCTCCGTAGGAACCTTGCCACTTGCGAGTTGCTTGAGCAAGTCACGCATCTCAGCAAATTGGGTATCCATGGACGATTTCAAAGATGTCTCCATCAATTTGAGATCGGCCATGGATGCCGGAGTGGCTTGGTTATCCGCGGGATCACCCTCACCGTTCATACTTCTCTTAGGCGGTTAAGCCCGACAAGAGAACCTTGCTCTGATACCAATTGAAAGGATCGTATGACACCTAGAGGGGGGGGGGTGAATAGGTGCTACTTCAATTTTAGTACTTTTTCAAATTAGGCTTGACACAAAAGGTAAATTCTCTAGACATGCAACTATGGTGAATTTACCTATATGACAAGCTAGCAACTAAGCAAGATACACGAAGTAAAGACGGTAAATAAGGATAGAGGTAACAGAAAGTGAAAGCACGTGGAGACACGGATGTAATCCCGAGTTCCTCCTTTTTAGGGGAGTACGTCTCGTTGGAGGGGTGTGAGCTACCACAAAGGTCACAACTCAACGCCACAAAGGCTCACCCTATTCTCCGATGAACCGCACCACAAAGGTTTGGTTCACCTTCCACTATCGGAATCCTTCAAGGCGGAATCCGGAGCCCTTACAACAATGATCCGGGGCACAACCCACAACGGGATTGGGGGCTCCCGAACAGCTACAAATCTGTCACAAAGACAACAAGTGAGTACAATAATGAGCTAGGTTTTCCTAAGGAAAATCCTAGCAAAAGGTCCCTCAAGTGAATGAGGGGGAAATGAAGAACGGCTTGGGGAAGATGTAGATCGGGGCCTTCTCCTTCAATCCTCCAAAGATCAACGAGTTTGGGTGGAGGTATTGAGAGATCTAGCAAATCTTGAGCTTGAAATAATGGTGTCTTCAAGTTTTGGGCGAGCTGCTTGTCCAAAGGTAGGTGAAGAGGTATTTATAGTCCCCTTCAATAAATGACCGTTGAAGGGGTACGGGGCGTCGTCGCGCAGGAGAAGAGCCGGCCTTGGGGCTGGTCTCGGCCGGCTGGAGGGCCAGCCTAGCACCCGAGCAAACCGGCCTCGGGGACGGCCGAGCATCCGAGCGAATCGGCCTCGGGGCCGGCCTGGGCCGGCGGGAGGGCCGGCCGAGCGCCTGAGAGAACCGGCCATGGGGCCAGCCGAGGCCGGCTTGGGGGCCGGCTGGGTGGCCGAGAGAACCGGCCTGGAGGCCGGTCTTGGCCGGCTGGGGCCGGCCGCCCTGCTGCGCTCCTTCTCTCTTCACTCTTCACCTTCCGATGGCTCGCTTTCTTCCTTTTTGCATAGTGATATATACACTAGTATCTTTTTAGTGTAGACAATCATATTTCCCGTGGATACTTAGCGTTGTGTTAAATACTTCCAAGTGTTGTGATCAATCATCAAAACAAGATTATCGGACTATGTCCTTTCATACTCCCGCAGTCACCATCCTGCACCACCATCGTCGCGTAGACCGTCGTAGACGGCACCAACCGCCCTCTAGAACTAACCCCGCGGCCGACCGTTCACATGACCATAGGGAATCTATACTCTAGCCTTTGACTTGGCCTTGACAGGATAGGTCGGAATCGCTCTTGATATGGTCTACTGGGGCCTACAACTTCGCCAAAGCTGACTAGTCGCCGCCCGACCTTCCCTCTAAACACCCGCCCTCTTCTCCAATACCGGCGATGTCCATCGTACCCGATCCCGCGCTTGTTAATAAGTCTTTTCCTTGCCTCCACATGCGCCGTCGCGGTGAGCCACGTCGTTGACGGCTACAGTGAGACCCATTCCTCGCCTTGCCGGCGATGTCGTGGCCAGCCACAATGTCCCCGCTTGCGACGAGGTCGGTTGATGCCGTGCGTAGCGTCTCGTCCATAGGGCACCAACCACCTCGTCTTCCACTTCTCCAGTCGCCGGAGCTGATAATAGGTCGGGCCCATAAGCGACGGGGGTGTGCGGAGCAGAATCACGCACGCGTTGAGCGGCAAATAGCGGCAAATATTATTTGCCGCTGAAGAGGGAAGTGCCAAATCTTCACACGGCTGTGTACCAAATCTCCTGGTTGTCCAACGTTCAGAGTTAAACATGATCATCATGGGCAAGATCCGAGTCCAACAACTCAAAAAAGGTTCACTTACAAGTGCTACCGGAAAATAGATGGACCATCACATCAAAAACTCAAAAAAAGGTTCACTTAGAGCATCTCCACTCGGGGCGCCCAAACGGCCGTCCAAAGCCCTTTGGGGCGTGCCGGACAGGTTTTCGCTCCCACTCGCGCCACCCAAACGCGTTTTGGGTCCGGCGCGGCCCAGTTTTGTGTCTGGCACGTCCAGCCCACGCCCTCAACTTGGGGAGGCTTTGGGCGGCCCTGAACGGAACGAAACGCGATGTCACGTCTGCCTCCGACACGCGGGCCATGCCTGTCAGTGAGAGGCGACTTCAACCGGCGGTGGTCAAAGTCGTCGTCAAAGGCGCGTGCCGCGTCGTGGCGACGCCTCATTTTCACTGCCGGCAGACGCCAGTGAGCCGTCGCGTCCCACTGCTCGTCGGCGTGAATGCGGCACGCCTTTTCGAGGCAGCGGCGTTAATGCCACCACTCTCCGGTGGCCATAAAAGGCGTATGCCGACCCCGTACTCGCCACCGCTCTCTTCTCTTCCTTCTTCCTTCTCCGCCCGCCACCGCGAACCACACTCTGCCGCCACCGCACCAGGAGATGGCCGGGAACTGGAGGCGCACCGGGGACGCGGCGGCGAACGGCTTCGCGTCACGCACCCTCCTCCGCGAGAAGTCGGAGGCATTGCGGGACAACGGTTACCCGGTGCCGCCCGACATGCGCGTCGGAGGCCGCTGGGCGATCTCCGTCCGCGGGATCCCAGTGCCGCGCCCGCCGACGAGGGCGAACCGCGACTTCCCGGCCTCCATGATCGCGCATTACTGGCACGAGCTGACGCCGGAGATGCGTCAGGACCCGCACTGGAACCCGGAGAACGCGGCCAATTACGGCCGCTACGAGGCGGCGTTCCAGCGCCTCTTCGACGAGGAGATGCGCCGCTGGGACGGCCCCGGGCCGGTGCCCGTGGACAAGAACGTCGCCAGGCGCGAGGCGATCTGGAGCGTGCCCGGGCGCATGCTCCACGCCGTCATGGAGCACATCTCCAACGGCGGATCCCTGCTGGAGACGTCGGCGCCTGCTCCGCCTCCACCTCCTCCGGCCACAAACCTATGGGTGTCGCGTGCGTCGGCTTCCTCGTCGCGCTCGTCAGCGCCCTCGTCGCGGGCCTCCTCGTCGCGCTCCTCCTCCTCCCGCTCCCGCACCTCGCCTCTGCTCACGCCGAAGCCGGAGCAGATGAAGGTCATGGCGGAGCCGGGGCTGTCGCCGCTCATGGCCGAGCTCGTCGCGGCGCAGTCGGGCGCGGACGACGACGCCATCGCGCAGGCCGTCCTCGCCGCATCCATGGACGGCGTGTCACCGCTCGACGGGCCCAGTGCATGCGCATGGTCCGCGTTTGACCACGCCAAGGCCAAAGGCGTGCCCTTCTTCGACCTCACCGGCGGCGCCGGCCCTAACCGCATCAAGGAGGAGGACGGCGGCGCAGGATCAAGCAGCGGCGGCGCCGTTGTGAAGAAGGAGAAGGAGGAGGACCCCTACTACGCCTTCAGGCGCCGCTACCGGGGCCAGTAGATTAGGTTTAGTTTTTTAAAATTTCATTCGAATCTGTAAAATTTCCTAAAATTTGAATAAAAATCGCCGAAATTTAAATTTACAAAAAAATATTTGAACGCCGCGAGTGGAGAGCGACAGCGCCCAAAAGCGCCAGGTAGTCCGGACGGCGCCCAAATAGCCCGTCCGGAAGGCCCAAAATAGATGGACCATCCCATCAAATCATACCTGGGCTGCTCGGCACGTCACTACTCGAGTCATCGTCTCGTCAGGGGTTTCGAAGTCAGAAGATTAACGGCAGAGGCAAGTTACCACATGGCATAAGTGGTTAGCAACCCAAAAAAAAAAAACGGCAGAGACAAGTTATCCATCTACACAGCATCCGGTACCCCGCACTTGGGGCAGAAAAGCTACGCGAGCTTCTCAAAAAAAAAAAAAAAACTACGCGAGCCAAAATATTCTACGCGCCAAGTCCAACTTGGCCAGTGGCCACCAAACAGGCAAACATCCAACTATCCAAGCCGCCCGTCCCCAGTCGACGCACCGCCCCTGACGTCCGGGTCCGCGGTTTCGTCAACGCCAAGAGGAGAAAGAGTCCAACCGCACTCCCCATTTCCACGATCCTCCCTCCCACTTTCCCCGCTCTTCCTCCTCCCCTACCAGTCCACGGCCGATGCCGCCGGCGTCGCCGCCGACCTAACGCCATGCCGCGCCACCACCGCCGGATCCTCTTCTCATACGACGACGACCATGAGGCCTGCGAAGGTTGGTACAACTGCGCCTCGCCTCCCTCCCCGCCTCCTTCCACCCTTCCTCCAACCCCATCCCCCTCGCCTTCCACCTATTGGGATTTTCCGATCCCTCCTCCTAGCCCGGAACTTGCGCCGGCCCCTTCGCCGGTCCGTCACCCCGCCGCGGGCAGGAGAAACCAGGGAGGAACCAACGTCTACGCCCCCCGCCCCCGGCAGCCGCCGCGACCGACGTCCACCACCGCCGCTTCGTCACCAACGTCCTGGCCGCCTCCGCGGCGCTCGTCTTCCTCTCCCTGATCCTCCTCGGCGTATCGGTCGCCGTACGCCGCCGGAACCTACGGCGCCAGCGGCGCCATGCGCTCCTCGCCCAGCCGCCGGCCGCGACGACCAACGTCGGGAACGACGACCCGGAGGGCGGCGGCGGGGGCGGCGTAATACATCACGTCTGGTACATCCGGACCGTGGGGCTCGACCAGGCGGCGATCGACTCGATCGCGGCCATGCGGTACCGCGCCGGGGCAGGCGGGCTCCTCGGCGCCGCCGACTGCTCCGTGTGCCTCGGCGAGTTCGCCGACGGCGAGCTCGTGCGCCTGCTGCCCAAGTGCGCCCACGCCTTCCACGTCCCCTGCATCGACACCTGGCTCCGCGCCCACGTCAACTGCCCGCTCTGCCGCTCCGACGTCATCGACCCCGCCGTCGCCGAGAGCGGCGCGGACTCCAGCTTCAGCGCGCCAGCTGATCCAGATGCAAACGCCGTCGCCGCAGACGAGCAAGTGGCTGTCGCGATTGATGATAACTCAACGCCGGAGCACGAAGACCAGCACCAAGACCAAGAAGAGCCGCACGTTGAGGAAGAGCAGCAGCTCAGCTCGCCGGAACCATTGCCGCAGCTCCCGTGCCCGCTGCCGTGGAATGTGCGGCGCGCGGCTTCCATGGACGCGGCGACAGTCTCTGCCGCGGCAGACGTGGCAGCGTTGGATCGGCTGCCAGAGGCGGCTCCCGAAGGGGAGCAGAGTGACAGAGAGAAGGATCTAACTGGTGCGGACGGCCATACGAGGAGCATCGAGAGGCTCGCTTCCGGCGGTCCCCCGAGGTTCTTCTTCTCGCGGCACTGCCGTGCTCGGAGCTCTGTGCTGCCCTTGTGACGGTGACCAGGACCCGAGCTGAATTTTGATCCTTGCTTGCTAATAATGTTACGTGATCAGCGGCCCAGTGTGTGTAAAAGTAATTGTTACTTGTAATCTCAAAACTGATGATTACAAGTGTAAACCCCAAATGCAGTAAAGAGAAGTCTGCAGTCGATTAATACATATATGCATCTTGCACACTGTATATACTTCTTCCCTTGCAAATTGGATTCATCAAGCTCAGTCCAAGTGCCATATCAAGCTTTATGTATTCTTTCGCTCTCTCATGTTATCTTGTTTTCCTTCAAGTGCAGTTAAGAACAGAGATCATCTCAAAACAAGAATAGAGAACACAGATGTTCCTGAAGCAGACATTGCACTTTGTCGGCTGGCGCTCTTTCTTTGTAACATGCGAGGGAGCCGCGTCGCCTGTCCTAACTTTGTTAAGGGAAACATGCCTTACACGACAAGATTTTTATCTGTTCATTCTTTAAATTTATGTTTTGATTACAGTTACTAGTCTGAACGTGCCCCCATGCATGTAGTACTGTGGTAGTGGTGCAGCACATGATGAGCTCGGAGCTGTTTGATTAAAAGCTTTATCTGATCATAAACTACAAATCGCAGTCAAGACGGTCGCTAGCGCCAACGAAGATCTCCTCATGTTTCCACCAGCTTTCTTATAGCATCTTGAGTACTTGCATTTCCTTTCAAGTACACGAGATTAGAGTAGGATTGGCCTGTAACCTTTAGCTCAATACTCAAATCTATAACTGAAGCATCTGAGTCCGCATCAATCGAGGATATACAACAGAAGGAATTGTTAGTTCACCTCACCTCTCCAAAGTGTGGTTTTGCTTTACTAATACCGTTCTCTCTATGTGAATCCCATCTCTTCTCGAAGACAGAGGTGTAGGTAGGGCTAAAAAACAAAAAAAAAAGAGTCAAATTGCACCATCCCTATAATAAGTAAATGCCTTTTTTTTCTCCTGAGGTTGTCGGAATTATTCGCAATAAAATATTGGCTACAATTGAGGAGGTCTTATTAATGAAATTTTCATTGGCATGGGATCTAGGTATAATCACTAGTACAAAACGACACATCAGAAACGGACAAAAAATCCCATCAAAAACGGAGAAACGGTCCATGTCCCCATCCCTGATACTGATGTGAAGGTGCACAATGGCAACAGTGATAATCGTATCCAATAAGTTTGGCAACAGACATAATATATAATCGTTGCCTTAAATCTTTTGACCGTTTGTAATGAGGGCTATAGGAAACAAAAAAAAGCCGGTGACGCCTGCTGCGCTATCGATGGAGCCTGGCTAGCTCCTGCGTGACGGCCGTCGGTTCATTCTTTAAATTTATGTTTTGATTACAGTAACTAGTCTGAACGTGCTCCCATGTGGTAGTGGTGCAGCACATGATGAGCCTGGAGCTGTTTGATTAAGATTTATCTGATCAACTACGCAAAACCCATTTCGGTCAAGACAGATCGCTAGCGCCAACGAAGATCTCCTCATGTTTCCACCAGCTTTCTTATAGCATCTTCACTACTGGAAAAACTACTGGAAAGTGTCTTTGGCTCCCGAGCAATAGTAAGGTTTAAAAAATTCGAAAACATTGTTTATGAGTTTTAAAAAAATTGAAAAAATTCTCGGATGTAGCCAATGATATATATTACAAACGTGCAAAAAATTAACTTCAAACGATGTAGTTTGGGCTACACGAAAATGACAAAAGTGTGGATCTAAATATGTATATTTTCAAATATCCAATTTTCTCATTTTCGTGTAGCCCAAAATATAATGTATTTGAAGTTGATTTTTTGCACGTTTGTGGGATACATAATTGGCTACATCTGAGATTTTTTCAGATATTTTTAGAACTCATAAATAGTGTTTTCGAATTTTTTAAACTACCGGGATCACTAGTGCTCGGTAGCACGAAATCTCCTTGATATCCCACAAGTATAGGGGATCGTTTGTAGCCTTTTCGATAAGTAAGAGTGTTGAACCCAACGAGGAGCTAAAGGTAGGATAAGTATTCTCTCAAGTTCTATCAACCACTGATACAACTCTACGCACACTACACGTTTGCATTATCTAGGAAATAAAACTAGAGTAACAATACGGGTACTAGAGATAGCTTTGCAGGATAATAAATAACAGGAAAGTAAAGTTAGTTGCTGCAGCAATAAAATATACTAAGTAACACTAAACTAACAGAACCATGAGTGTGGAGAAGTGGTGGAAAGTGTGATGGATTTGTACAAGATTAACTAGTGAAGATACTTGGTTCATTGTCTTCGATGCAGTTTTCCATGTGGGAGAGGCTAAATATATATGCACTCAACTACTTATGATTACACATACTATATGATTGGATTGTTAGCAAACATACATAACTACCAACAATGCATTAAGGTTTCCCAACCATAGCCTTAAGTTAATGGTCCTCTTACTCCCATCCGTGCAACATTCCGGTTCGAGCCCTCAGGTTTCTGTCGATCCGGCAGGTCTACCCCCTTCCTTTACACATACTACAAACCCTATGATGTTGATCCATGCGCGCACAAACATAATGGACCCCAAAGGACTGAACTATATCAACATACAACTCTAATGAACCAAAGACATTCAACCATTCAATCTAAGAACAAAGAAACTACACAAACATGACATAGATCATAGAATAATACTTTATAGCATCAAACACCATGTTTACATAGAGCGGTACAGAGGTGTGTGGGAGGATGAACCACTGTATACAAGTAGGAGTTGGTGATGGAGATGGCGGTGAAGACGGTGAAGGGGGCAGCGAGGAGCGCAGGGCGGCGCCGGCGGTGGCATGGGGAACTCCTCCCGCGCCGCCGGCATCAAGGGGAAGCACCGCCCCTTACCCCCTTCCTTCATGGCTTCTTGGGAGCCCTCCCCCATGGAGATGGGATCCATGGGGAGGCAAAAACGTGGCTTTGGTGGCTGCAATTTTTGGGTGGAAGCTCCTCCCCACGAGCTAGGTTTCCTCCCTTTATATAGACTCTCAGATTTCCGTCATCTCATTTAGGGTTTCGGTAAATCGGGCTTATCTCGGCCGTCCGGACTCTGATTGGGCCGAACTTTATGTCCAGATCCATTAGGAGAAAATTCCCTGCAACGTTCGCGACTAGATTTTTCCGTTTGACGTCGTCTTCTGTCCGGTACGTGACAATCTTCAAACAGAGTTTTCAGACAGATTTCAGGAAAGTCTCAATTCGACTCCAACGAGATTTCCTCTTGTATTTTTGATAATTCCTACACATCAAAGAGTAAAACAAGAACATTGTGCACTTTTGCAACTATTAATAGGTTAGTCTAAATAAATCATAAACTTAATATAAAAACAATTGTCAAAAGCATAAAAGTAGCAAAACCATAAAAAATTATAGATACGTTTTGGACGTATCAACATCCCCAAGCTTAGTTCCTACTCGTCCTCGAGTAGGTAAAACGATAACAAAATAATTTTTGATGCTGAATACTATGATCAGGTCTTTAACAATGCATGACAAATGATGTATAAATAATAAAACTTAGCAATCATGTTACCTAATGAAAAGATATCAACGAACTAAGAGTTCATAGTATGAAATTTATAAACATTAACAAGATTGTTATGATCATAATAAAGCATGGTAGAGTGGTATCTCGCTTGCCCTTTATTGTGGAGCAAAACATAAATGCTAGAGCACCTCTGAAGTTTAAGTGAAGACTAGATATAAAGATATCAAAGATAAAAGCATCAAAGTTACACCTGAGCTAACAGTATTCTGGGACAAGCACATTACACTAAGAATGACCGTTATGCTCTCGAAGAAGTGCTCAAAGAAAGGATGGTGACTCAACGTTAAAATAAAAGATTGGCCCTTCGCAGAGGGAAGCAGGGATTAACATGTGCTAGAGCTTTTTATTTTTTTTAAACAGAAGTAAATTGTTTTGAGAGGTGGTTGTTCCTGTCAACGAATAGCAATAGAGTTCTTGTTATCTTCCATACTAAAACAAGTTTTGAGAGCGGTTCCGAGATATTAAAATTAGGCATTTATAGCATGCACTTTTATATAGTATGACACTCCTCCCAACCTTTGCTCACACAACCGAATCCTCGGGTGCCTGCCAACAATCTCATACCATGGAGGAGTGTCTATTTATTTTACTTTTATTTTTAGATGTTATAATGGTCTAACCAGCTCTTTGCAAAATTAGTGACGAGCAGATGAAGCATGCAAGTCGGAAACTTAATTTAGCATGGAAGATAACAAACCCAACTACTACGTCCTCATGAGCTGAAAACAGTGTCACAAAATGAGAAGTATTTGAAGGTTTTAAAGGTAGCACATGAAAATTTACTTAGAATGGTTTAAATACCATGCATAGGAATTTATGGTGGACTCTTTGGAATAACTTGGTTTTAAGATTTTGGATGCACGAGCAGCATTCCCGCTCAGTACAGGTGAAGGCTAGCAATAGACTGGGAAGCGACAACCAAGAGAGCAATAACTGCCATAATCATACTTGCGACAGAATAAAATTAACAAGGCATAAAAGTGATACTAGAACTCTGAGGCAAAATAAATCATCAAGGCTTTAATTGACTTTTATTTTCAGTCATAAACATGTGTGAGCATGTGCCAAGTCAATTCAAGTAAATCATTCAGAGGAGGATACCACAATGTCATACCATCTTATGAACAGGACAATGCATGTTAACATCAAAATAACATAATATACACTATTAGCTAGTTGAAACTAACCATAGGAAAACATAAACTACTAAACAATATCATTCACACACCATTTTTAAGTTTCAACAAATAATCCATTAAACAAATAAACTTCGAACCACCTCTCCACACAGGGGATAAATAAAAGATGTGACGATCAACTTATTAATGTAACCGGTGTTTGATGCTAAGACAAATAAATAATAAGATACAACGCTCCAAGTTTATTCAAGTTTCTATGTTGCTCGAAAAACAAAGTTTAAAGGTTTGCAAACCGAGGGGTTATTGATGAAGAGGGATGCGGAGACATCCCCAAGCTTATGACTTTGGCCATTCTTCAATATTTCTCTGTTTGGTGTTCCTTCATTCTCTGTGAAAAAACTTCAACACAAAAACTTTCCCATTCTTTTCTGCGGTTAGACATTAGTGCAATAGATAATATTCCCAAAGTGCTGCTATTAAACCAAATCAAATTTTGTTTTTAAGTTACAGAAAGGTTGCTTAAGTGGCCAACTTCTAAATGAAAGGTAAGACCCAAAAAGAATCAAATGAAAATGCAAAGAGGCCACTCTTGCAACAGAAGTCAGAATCTGTCCAGAAAAACAGCAGCTGGAAAACGTAATTTTTAGGTGCACTTAAACATGTCAGAAATTTTTGCCAATTTTTGTGCATGCAGAGGATTAGGTGATACGTAATAATAAATTTTACGTGATTTTTAGAGTTTCCAGTAAAATATGAAAAATCGCGCAATAAGCAGTAGATGCTGAAAACAGAAAATCACTTTTTACATATGTATCAACTAAGCCAAATGGGTAAAACTTGGTACTTTATTCTTGAGAAACTAAGAGACCAGAGGCTAAACAAGATCTAAACATGCTAGTAGCAGCAAGTAATACTTCAAATAAAACCAAAAGTAAAAACTAAAATAGAATTCAAACAAAGAAGCAAAAGAAAAGAAAATATTTTTGTTGTTTTGAATTTATAAGTGAAAGCAAAAGAGGAAGCAATAAAACCAAATAAAGAACCAAATAAAACTAAAGAAGGTAAAACCAAGACATATAAAAGCAATTATAATACAAGTTAAGACAATACATATCATGTGGACGGGTAATATAGAGTATGAAGGAGACAACCTCATGTTAGTTGATGAATAGGGGGATGACTCGGGCATCCCCAAGCTTAGATGATTGTATCTTCTTGAATATGTTCTTGGGATGCACCTACACATCCCCAAGCTTGACCTCTTGCGTCTTCTTGTTCATCTCATATCACCATATTGATTAGATCTATAGGCTACATCCACATAAAACTTCACAAAACTCATTAGTAGGGTTAGTACTCATTAAATAAAATCCACTCATGTTCAAGTGTTGGCAAATTTCATAATATTTATTAAACATTAGCCACTGTATATACCGAGGTTCTTATCATTTCCGTTGTCCGTCGAAAAACTAAGGAAACTAAGAGCACTAAGTACAATATTGAATAAACAAAGAAATCTGTCAAAACTGAACAGTCTGTAAAGATGGCACTCAACGAGATAGTTACGTAGCTCAAATCGAAAAACTCAGAACTAATGAAAGACAGATCATAATCTCAGGTTTATGCACAAAAAATTCAGATCAAAATACTATCCTGAGATTTATCACGATTTTATTTACAGAGAAGCACAGAAATCTGTCTAAACTGATCAGTCAGAGAAAATCGATTTTTTTGAGATATCTACGTAACTCAAATCACACAAAGTTAGTCTAATGAAAGAAAGATAAAAAGCAGTACTTTGCCCTCAAGAAATTTCAGATCAATATCACGTTCTGGTGATTTTAAACATTTTATACGGTGAAGCACAGAAAATCTGTTTCTGGATAGCAAACAAAACTTTCACTTTCTTATAACTAGAGACTACAATTAGCACTTTACTTTTATGGTACAGAGAAATATGTACAATATATACATGTTTTAGCTGAAAAGCTTCCATGGAAATATTTGTTTTGGTTTCATAGGCATGAACACAAGTGTTCAAGGTCGACCCCCACTAAACCATTACTCATCTTTCCAATCACTTTTCTTTTTGAAAACGTTTTTAGATAACAAGTACAACTATTTTTTTTGTAATTCGCATTCCCTATCCATACTAAGATAGAGAACAACTTAGAACTGGAAGTAAAAACTACTTAGAGACAAAGCAAACAAGTGCACACAAGAATATCACCTACGCTATGGCTCCCCGGCAACGGCGCCAGAAAAGGTCTTGATATCCCACAAGTATAGGGGATCGTTTGTAGCCTTTTCGATAAGTAAGAGTGTCGAACCCAACGAGGAGCTAAAGGTAGGATAATATTCTCTCAAGTTCTATCAACCACTGATACAACTCTAGCACACTAAACGTTTACATTAGCTAGGAAATAAAACTAGAGTAACAATACGGGTACTAGAGATAGCTTTGCAGGATAATAAATAATAGAAAGTAAAGTTAGTTGCTGCAGCAATAAAATATACTAAGTAACACTAAACTAATAGAACCATGAGTGTGGAGAAGTGGTGGAAAGTGTGATGGATTTGTACAAGATTAACTAGTGAATATACTTGGTTCATTGTCTTCGATGCAGTTTTCCATGTGGGAGAGGCTAAATATATATGCACTCAACTAATTTTGATTACACATACTATATGATTGGATTGTTAGCAATAATCCGTAACTACTAACAATGCATTAAGGTTTCCCCAACCATTGCCTTAAGTTAATGGTCCTCTTACTTCCATACGTGCAACATTTCGGTTCGAGCCCTCAGGTTTCTGTCGCTCCGGCAGGTCTACCCCCTTCCTTTACACATACTACAAACCTTATGATTTTGATCCATGCGCGCACAAATATAATGGACACCAAAGGACTGCACCATATTAACATACAACTCTAATGAACCAAAGACATTCAACCATTCAATCTAAGAACAAAGAAACTACACAAACACGACATAGATCATAGGATAATACTTATAGCATCAAACACCATGTTTACATAGAGCGGTACAGAGGTGTGTGGGAGGATGAACCACTGTATACAAGGAGGAGTTGGTGATGGAGATGACGGTGAAGACGGGAAGGGGGCAGCGAGGAGCGCAGGGCAACGCCGGGGGTGGCACGGGAACTCCTCCCACGCCGCCGACATCAGGGGGAAGCACCACCCCTTAGTCCCCTTCCTTCATGGATTATTGGGAGCCCTCCCCCATGGAGATGGGATCCATGGGGAGGAAAAAACGTGGCTTTGGTGGCTGCAATTTTTGGGTGGAAGGTCCTCCCCACGAGCTAGGTTTCCTCCTTTATATAGACTCTCGGATTTCCGTCATCCCATTTAGGGTTTCGGTAAATCGGGCTTATCTCGGCCTTCCGGACTCGGATTGGGCCGAACGTTATGTCCAGATCCATTAGGAGACAATTCCCTGCAACGTTTGCGACTAGACTTTTTCCGTTTGACGTCGTCTTCTGTCCGGTACGTGACAATCTTCAAAAAGAGTTTTCAGACAGATTTCAGGAAAGTCTCAATTCGACTCCAACGAGGTTTCCTCTTGTATTTTTGATAATTCCTACACATCAAAGAGTAAAACAAGAACATTGTGCACTTTTGCAACTATTAATAGGTTAGTCTAAATAAATCATAAACTTAATATAAAAACAATTGTCAAAAGCATAAAAGTAGCATAAAACCATAAAAAATTATAGATGCGTTTTGGACGTATCACTTCTCTCCTTCACTAGATTTTCATTTGCTGAAAATATAGCTGGAGATTCAGATCTCCCATAACTGGTTCGCGCTTCCACATAGTACCATACGTATGGCGTACGTGTGTGTACCGTTGTGTTTAGCGACTATACGCGAGTCTGCACCGTTTCATCTGTTTCGTTTCAAAATCTGATTGTATTTTCGATGCATATCGTCCCACAGTTTGAATAAAATAACAGCTAATAACACAATCTGAAAACAAATAAATGTACGGTTTTCTTTAAATGTGAGAAAATTTGTGAATTAAAAAATTCCCAGATTTTCAAAAAAAACATAAATTTTAAAAATATCATGAATTTGAAAAAATGGTTCATGAATTTGAAAATTGGTTCGTGAATTTAGAATGTTCTAAATTTGAAAAAGTTCATGTATTTGAAAAATGGTTCACGAATTTGAAAATAGTTCATGAATTTAAAAAAATGGTTCATCAAATTAAAATGTGTTTAATTTTAAGAAGTTCATGAATTTGAAAAATGGTTCATGAATTTGAAAATGGTTCGTGTATTTCATTTTTGAAAGTTCATGAATTCGAAAAATGGTTCAATTTTTTTAAAATGGTTCGTCAATTTAATTTTTAAAAGTTCATGAATTCCAAAAATGGTTCAAGAATTTGAAAGTGGTTCATGAATTTAATAAGTTCATGAATTTTGAAAATTGTTCACAATTGTTTTTAAAATGAACATTTTTAAAATTTCAACACTTATAAATTTGAATATTTTTAAATATGAAGATTTTCAAAAATATGATTTTTTTAATTTTGAACTCTTTTCAAAAACGAAAAACAAAAAAAAGGAAAAATACAGGAAAATAGAAAAATAAAAACCGTCGGAAAAAACAAAGAAGAAAAAAGAAAAAATCAAAACCGGTCGGAAGCAAAGGTTCCTAAAACCGAAAAGAACCAGCAAAAGCCACCATACCTGGGCCGGCCCACTTATCCCGGTCGTGTAGGCGTTTCCGTGCTAACCATTGCAGCGGGCGCTGAATAGGAATCACCCAAAACGACCCAGAGCTGCCGTGGATGCATGGGCTGTGAGAAAATGAGAGACTAGTCTCGTTCGTTAATTGGCCAATTTAGTCGGTTGAGTTGTTTGCACTTTTGATGTTTATGTAAGGAGCAATCTCGCTGCTGATGCCAAGAACTGATCTGAACACGTTTTTATTCGTCCAACATGTTCGGTTGTAGGGAGCTGCCTGTCATAACTCATAGTACTGCCCAAGGGAGTCAACGATAGCATTGACAGTTTTCGTTCTCTCTGACAATGTTTCGGGAGAGAAGTGTAAAGTCAATAAAGATTGGTTTGTCCCCAAACTACACCTAGCTTTGTTTGAAGTTCTAAACCCAGAGAAGTTTTTTTTTCGACAAACTGATGGAGTAGAGATTTCTGGCAACCATCTCCAGTGATCTCTCTATTATTTTTTTTAAAAAAATCATCTTATAAGTTTCAAAAAAAATCCGAAAAAAATCTTGCATGTTTCAATGATTTATCCCTGAATTTGAAATAGTTCATATTCCGAGCTACACAAAAATGACAAATGTGTGATTCTGTCATTTTTGTGTACAAATCGAGATTTGCACATTGGTGGGATGCATTATTAACAACTCGGGAGCCAAAATGACTTTCTGAGAATAATACCTCTTTATTCATTAATAATAAAGGTTGCATCATTGACTAAAAGACTCTGTTTGTCATGTCTTGTGTGTAACGGTGCTGCGAGTTTGGGTACGTTTAAACAGCCAGTGCGCCGACTTGGAATTTATTATGGGCAATTCCTATATATCGCATGTTGGCAGCGCGGAGCATCACGCCGCCTTAAGCCGGATGCCAATGAGCCGGCCCATCTGGCCATCTTTTCATTTTCTTTTTTTCTTCTATGTTTTTTTGGTTGTATCCTTTTTATTGTATGTTTTTTCTTTTTCATTTTTGTCAAGTTTTTATGATTTAAAAATGTTCAAATTTGAAAATTGTTTTAAAAAATCATTTTTATTTTTTCACCTTTTTATGATTTTCAAAAAAATTCAGTTTAAAAAAAGTTCCAATCTAAAATCGTTCAAATTTTGAAATCAATTAAATTTTAAAATTCAGACTTGTAATCTGTTGAAATATAAAAAAATGTCCAGAGTTGAAAATGTTCAGACTTGAAACAAAAATCGGATTTTGAAAATGTTCATATTTTAAAAATGATACAGCTTTGAGTGTATTCAACAACATAAGATGTGAGTCTATTTTGCACTGTAAGCATTTGTACAAATTACAGCTAGTAGTCAGTGGTAACAGACAAAACAGTACATCAGGTAACGAGCTAAGACGAGAAGATATCTAGTGCTCCCTGCATTTAGGGTGCTACCTGTTCTACCGTAAAAAAAGTCAAATTTAAATGTTTCAAAATATTCTACGAAAAATTGTGGACGTTCACAATGTATATTTGTACAACCTCCAAAATTTGCAGCTCCAAATTCAAAATAAATATTGATAAGCAAAAAACAACAAATATGGTATGAATAGTGTCATATTTTGGTTTTTGTCTTTTTTGACACCCATGATACTATTCATGCCTGATTTGTCTTTTTTGTTTCTCAATGTACATTTTGAATTTGGAGTTGAAAGTTTTGAAGGTTGTATATCCATAATTTTCATAGATTTTTTTGCATATTAAAAAATGTTTTTCTTAGTGGTAGCACAGGGAGCACCCTAAGGGGTGGGAGCACTAGATACTTCCTCGAGCGAAGACAAGAAGCAAATACATCAGGAGCTAGCTCGGGGTAATGGGCTGGCCCGTCTAAGATTTTCTTCAGGCGGTGCGACGCTTCTGCGCCGGAGGAGCGCCCTTTTTCATGTGTGGCGGCCACCATGACATGTTGGGAACTGCGTGATGTGGGCTCAGGAGACATGCCTTGTATGAGAACATACCTACTCTTTGGATGCGAAGTACTTCCGACTCTCCCACCGACATTGTAACTCTTTTAGTTTAAGGATGTAAGCGTGATCGTGAATGAATAAATAGTTAACATGTGTTAAAATGAAAGAAAAAACTCTTAAATAGAAGAATGCCAGCGCTAGCGTGTGTGCCAGATCTAAAAGATATCGACTTGTCATTGTTAGCTTTTGGGAAAGAACAATAAGAACAAGGAGCACAAAATTATACTCTCCTTAGGGAGAGAGACATGTGGTATATATTATCAGTTTCATTTGTTTCATTTGATATTTATGAAACTGGGAGCTGGGTGCTCCTTTGATCCAGAGAGAAAAAAAGCTATACTCTCGTTTTCACTGACTTCTGTGTCACTTGTCATTTGTGTAGATAACCAGTAAGAGAGCATTAGGAAAAAAAACAAGCACATACAAGACGCTACTTGCGTCCACGGGTTGGTGTTCTGTTCCGTAGCATCCAGAGGATCGCCCCGCGTCTTCCATGCCGGCCGGACGGGCGGCTCGCCTGTTTCAGACGTTGATTCTGGCGCCCAGCCGCTAGAGACAATATTGGCCGGCGGTCAGCAAGCACAGCCGCCACGCGACGCAACAGTAACCATGCCACGTTCTTATCCGCTAACTACTCCCTGTTGTTTACACCTGCATTTGTCCCCATATGAGCTAGTGTCTGAATTTACAAATGTAGTCTGACCGACAAAACCCAGCCCTCGTAAACAACAAATTGGTGACGGTCAGCCTCTCATTTAACAACCCCGGCAATTTCCCAACCCCGGTTTACCAACAAGAATCTCTTTTCGAACTAAGAATCTCCCCGAAAATGATTAAAGGGGTCGCACAAATTCTTCTAATCCCACTAACAGTTGTCTCTCGCGAAAAAGCTCCATGAAAAAAATTCGATCTTCCGAAAAAGAGAAGGCCCTCATCTGTAAGTGGAAAAGGGTGGAGATATCCAGAGAGGAACATTTTTCAGTTTTTCTCCCTTTGCCCAGGTTATTAATCCCATCGGACGGAATCTACAGGCATATCCAACTGCAAACATTCTACTAGTTCTACTGTTCTACTACTTCCTCCGTTCTAAAATAATTGACACAAATGGGAGTCATTTAATTTGGAACGGAGGGAGTACCTACCAAGCTAAAAAAGACGAAAAAATATGGGTGTGCCTAGCGCTCGATTGACCGAGAAATAAGAACGCGCTCGGTCAACCCCCGCATTTGCTTTCTTCCTCCCTTCCGGCGACCCCCGCAGCCACCACCGGCCGGGCCGCCGTCTTCCCCGCCCGCGGCCTGCCCCAAGCTCCACCGCTGCATCTCCTCCACCTCCTCCTCTCTTCTTCTTCCTCCTTCCTCCCCGCCTGCTGCCGACGAACCGCCATCCGACGCCGGCCGTGCCGCCTGCTGCCGCCACCCGCGGCCGGCGCTCGCTACCGCGCCGCCTCGCCGCCCGCCCTGCCCCAGCCGCCTCCTCCGCCGGTCCGCCGTCACCCGGCCGGCCATCCCTCGAAACCCCCCCACCCCGCACCAAAACCGAACTCCGGCCACCGGCGAGCACCCGCACAGATAACAGTTTGCTTCCTCACCTCCACCTGCACCGCCGCGGCGAGCCGCGTCGCCGCCGGCTACGGCGAGGTCCATCCCTCGCCTGGCCGGCGACGTCGCGGCCAGCCGCGCCGTCCCCGTCGGCGGCGAGGTCCTCAGACTCGTGCAGCTCCGCGCGCTCTTCTTCCTCCGTCGAGGAGCTCCGCTTCCTATTCTCCTCGGCCTCCTCCTTTCTCAATTTGTCACAGCAGGAATCAACCGAGCGTTTGTTTATTTCTCGGTTAGCCGAGCGTTAGCAAATCCGAAAAAATATATGCATATCCTCAACGAAAAGGAAGCAGATTACACGCAATTTTCTACGGTCACAAGGTCCCCGTGGGGCCGTCGATGTCGAATGTGGACAGACGTCATCATGGCCGCGCCGCCGCCGCCGCCGCCGGTGAGGGTGAGGCCGCCCCCTTCCTACTCTACTCGGCGTCATCCCGTCCCCTCCTCGTGGACCCGTCCCAGCCCTTCCGCACCGACCCGTCGCCTCCGCCTCGGGCCCACGACATCGTCCTGGCCAGGAACGCCTGCCACCGACGCCCGCCGTGGGTACTGCTACCGCCGGCGCCGCCTCCGACAACCGCGCGCCGTCCTCCGCGCGAGCTCCCCTCGGGGCTCATGCCGGAGAGGTCGATCATGCTGGTGGCGTGGCGCAGGCGGCGCGCCCTGAGCACCTGCTCCCGCACGTGCTGCGGCAGCCGCAGCGTGAACCTCTCGTGGTCGCTCCGCTCGGCGGACGCCGGGAAGAGCGAGTGCCCCGTCGAGTTGGACCTCGGCAGCCGCGCCGCCCGCCGCTCGCTGCGCAGCATCTCCAGCTCCATCGCCTCCTCCTTCCTGTCATCCTCGTCGCTCTCCTCCTCCTCCTCTTCCTGCGTCGGCGGTACCGCTATCGCCACGGCGTGCGGCGGCGAGGGCGCAGGCGAAGGCTGACGTGGTGGCGCCGGAGTCTGCTCCGGCGACGAGGGCGCAGCCGACGGCGGCAGTGGCGGCTTCTCGAGGTTGGCGCGGCAGAGCGGGCACGTGATCCGCGACTCGAGCCAGGGGTCGATGCACTCGGGGTGGAACACGTGGGAGCAGTGCGGCAGCAGCCGGAGGTCGTCCTCCTCCTCGAACGCCGTCAGGCACACGGCGCACTCCAGCTTGCCCCTTCCGATCTTGTGGTCCTTGATCTCCCGGTAGGACACGATCGGGAACGTGGCCACCACCGCCGGGTCCAGCCCGCGCTTCCCCCCCTGGACGGCCCTCCTCCCGCCGCGGCGTTGCGGCCCTGCGGCGCGCCGCCGTCGCCGGCGAGGCGGCACTGGTTGATGTAGGCGCAGAAGAAGAGCAGGAAGAAGAAGACGCTGATGGCCACCGTGATGACCGTCGATTCCGCTCTCACGCGACAACATAGAGATGGGGAGCCGGTGGTGTCTTGTAGTGTGCTACGCTGCAACGTTGCGGCGGCGGGCGCCCAAATTCCCACCTGCCTTTTCTTGCGACTAGGGTAAGAATTTCTGCCGTTTCTTTTCTAGTGCATCTGGGATTGATCTTTGTTGACTAATTTTAGCAAGACACCGCTCAGCAAAACACTAAATGCGATGTTACTATGCAGGGAAGGCGAGTACTGATTGTACTCCGCCGTTATGCGTTGCAGGGGAGGCGAGTACTGATTTTATACTGGGGAATATTTCAGTGCTTTGGAAAGCTGTGGATGTGGCTAATGATGCCCAATTACGCCGTAGACGATAGGCCGAGAAATCCTTAAACAAGCTCAACTGGATCTTGACAGGTTCTTTATATGCACACAACAATCATGCCAAGCATAAGAACAATATATGGTGAAGTGTGCATAAGAACAACAGGGTCAATTGTACTGTGATCATCAGTTGGTGTCTCCCCCACCAGCGTGGAGTAGTCGTACTTTTTTTTTTGACTTCGGAGTAGTTGTACCTGGAAAAACAAATCATGTGTCACCCTCAATTCGTGAGCGCTACAGGTTATGGTACGGCGCAATCAGTTACCAACTCTAGCTCATGCTACACCTGGAAATATACTCAGATATATTCGCTACAATTAGGCTGGTGCCAGTGCACCGCCTCACTATCGCCCCGCCACGTCAGCTTTTACCCCCACACTCACCTCACTCTCACCTCACGGTGCCAGTGCATGGGCTGTAGTCCCAGGCTATAGCCACATCACCTTTTTTCTTCCCTTTTTTCCCTTCACCTTTTAATTCTTTTTCCCTTTTCTTCCAGGCGGACCCACACGTCAGCCTCTCACGCCCGCCTCTCGCCTCCCTCTCGCCTGCAGCCGCCAGCGCGTCGCCCCGCTCTCGCCCGCATCTCGCCTCCCTCTCGCCCGCGCCATGGTGCCAATGCGGGCTGTAGTGGGGCGGTAGCGCCCGCTACCCGCCGGGCGACGGATCCGTCGCCCGCCGCTACCGTCTCGCCTCCCTCTCGCCTCTCTCTCGCCCGCGCCGGGCGGTACCGCCCGCGCTATCGCCCCCACTGGCACCAGCCTTAAGCATGAAATAGTGCTGGAGTCCATTATTATCGATTCATTCATGCCGTAACACAGAAGCAGGCAGCTGTTCCCTCAGGAGCACTCGCGTGCCTTGCTTGTTAGTATACAACTCTTCTGCAACATCAGTTCTCTAAAGCTATCTGCCGTCTAGGTAAAACCCGCACCCAGAAAAGCGTCGAACAGCCTGTTGCAGGCCGAGATGTCAAACTCCGGAGCTTTCGAACGCAGCCACTGGTCGACGACCTCCGCGGCATCCTTCACCTGCCCGCACATCAGATAGGAGGAGAGCACGCAGATGTAGTTTCGACTGGTCATCCTCTGCGAAGTCATCTCCATCGACTTCCATATGTCCTTTACCCTGTCTAGGTTGCCCAGACCCGCGTGTAAGATGACGAGGAAATCATATGTTATCCACTCCCTCTGGCTGATCTTCACCTCGGCTTCGACCAGCGAGTTTCCTGAGCTAACTAGCTGGGTGGCATCGACATAAATACTGGCGAGGTTTCGGTACAGTGTCCATCCTTCGTTGGAGTTTGGATCTTTCGACATCTCGCCAAGAATTCCTTTGAACACCTCAAGATCCATGGATGCAGCAGATGCGCTGACACGAAGGTTGTACGTGAAAAGGTCCGGAGAAATATTCTGCCTCTTCAGTTCTTCAGCAACTTTTGGAACTTTATCAAGCTCGCCAACAGAAATATACAAGGTCATCATTTCATTGTAAACAAGGACGTCAATAGGTAGATTGGCGTCCTTCATTCTCCCAAACAGCCTCTCAGCTTTGTCTGTCATCTTTGATCGAGCATAGGAGTGGAGGAGTGCCGTATATGCTTCCAGCGATTTGGCTCCAGGTGGAAGCTTCTCAAAAAAGTCTTCGGCTGCATTTGCACCAAAAACCTTGGTAATCAAGTCAATGCGCACTCCGTAGTCGTTCTCAGATAAATCAGACTCGTGATGTGTCTTCATCCACTCCGCTACCTGCAAATTCAAAGTTCAGAACTAATTATCTCAGCTCCTTCCTTTTTGCTCTTACAGGAGAAATATAGCAGCAACGGTTGAACTGCTTGATCTCGTTTGTAAGCATTTTATTGGTATCAGAGTAAGCAATAAGAAGAAACTTCTGTATGAACTATGAATATATGCCTTGAGCATCAGAAGGTGAAGGTTTGATGTGCAGCGCTTTCCATGGCCAAACGTTATTGTTCTCATATAATCTAACATCTCAAGAGCAGATATCTCCGGGCACAGCAACTTTTGTAGATAATAAAGTTAAAGTGGTTCATCATGTAGTAGGACACCACATAGTGGATTAAGTCACTCCGAAATAAACGGCACAGCATAAAGTACATGAGATAGATGTTTAAATGTTTAACTGACAATAACTAGCTCCTTAATACTCCTTAAGACACTGAATTGCAGGTTACATCTCCTTGTGACTAAATACTACTCCCTCCGTTCCGAATTACTTGATTTGGGTTTGTCCAAATACGGATGTATCTAGACACTAAACAAGTATAGATACATCAGTATTTGGACAAACTCAAGTCAAGTAATTTGGAACGGAGGGAGTATATGAGCTTCTCTACATGCTACAGCATTTCCAATCATTCTAGTTGCATGAGAAACACTAAGGCACATAGATGATATATATCATTGGAATGCTCAGCTCCATATGGAAGCATCACTTCCTGTTAAAATTGAAGAAATTAACCCCACGGCACAACTCAGTTTAAATCCCCCGTCATTTGTATTGATACACCAATCAGGCATTCTAGAAGGCAGTGAATAGGGAACAGACTACATATCGATTTCTGCTACTCCCTCCGATCCATATTAGTGGGCATAGATTTGTCTAAATTCATATGTATCTAGTTAAGTATTTAGACTAGATACATGTGTATCTAGACAAAGTTGTGCCCACTAATATGGATCGGAGGGAGTATATAAATCTACATCGGCAACATTTCATGACCATTTCCAAACGAATTAGGATCAGATCGTATCGCGGTACCCCATGGACGAGAATTTTCCGCGAACCCCTCTATAACTGGGCAGAGCAATCAGAACTGAGCAGGGATCTGGGAGTGCGCGAACCTCGAGCGCGTGCTTGAAGCGGCGGGCGCGGCTGAGATCGCGGGCGATGCGGCGGAGCTCCGGAGCGGGAGCGGCGCGGCCCTCGCCGGCCCACTTTTCGAGCGCCTCCGTGGCGCTGCGCTTCGCTAGCCGGAGACGAAAGACGCGGCTCCTCAGGTCGTCCTCTTCGCCTACGACAATCACCGCGTCGTCAACGCCGGCCGCGATGCCCGGGGTCTCGCCGGCAGGGAACGGCGTCTCCGCTGTAGAGGCGGCGGAGGAGGATAGTGGGCTAGGGCTTGCGCCGATGGAGCGGGGGAGAGCGAGGGACCGCGAAGCGCCAGCGGCTCGGAGGAGTATCGCCGCCATCTCGTCTGGCCTGCCGCGGCGTTCCGCACGAGCGAACAGGGTTAGCGTTCTGCAGTGGCTGCAGTGTTTACAGTCACACAGAGTTTTTCTCGTCACATCTTTCTAGCAGCAAAACTGACTTTATTGAAGGGTTTTGTACTTTTGTTAAGTCTTAATCGACTAAGATTTTTTTACTTACCCTGTCCTTTTTATAATACTCCCTCCGATCCATATTAATGGACTCAACATTGTCTAGATATGGATGCATCTAGTCTAAACACTTAACTAGATACATCCGTGTCTAGATACATCTAGACACAGATGTATCTAGTTAAGTGTTTAGACTAGATGCATCCGTATCTAGACAATGTTGAGTCCATTAATATGGATCGGAGGTAGTACGTTTTTTACAAGTTTAATTAGCTATTTTTCAGAGAGAGTATGTCTCAACCAATTTAGAAATACAATTACAGTTTATTCAGCAAACTATCAAATGTGTATCTCATGTGGAAAGTATACTCGAGGACATATACATATTCTTCAGAACAAAATGGTGACTCAAACATTCCAAACCAACACCAAACTCAAGCATCTTCAATGCATGGTCCATGGATCGGGTTCGAAAAAGAAAAAAAATGCATGGTCCATGGACGAGCTAGAGTCAACATGTTGGCGAGTAACAAAGGCAGCGTGGCAGAGCGAGCTTGATGTGTACATGAAGGAGGACCAAACGCGGAAATTCAATATAGATTTCGAACTGATCATATGCTCTCGGCTGACTACGAAATTTCAAAAAAAAAATACTTCAAGAAAATATTAAACTTTTTGTCAACAAACACATTCAAGTGTTCTATATACGTGCAAAGTTTCGTGAGAAATAAAATTATTGGTGCTCTATGCAAAAAAAAAAAAAAATCAGTGGCTAAAATGGGATTAAAATTGTCTTCTTAGATCACTGATTTTTTTCACAAAGAACCAAAAATGTCATTTCTTTCCCAAACTTTGCACATATGTATATAACACTTAGACATGTTAGTCTTTGATTGTTTTCTGATTCTTTTGAGTTCTTTTACTATTTTTCGAATTTTGTAATCAGCCAGGAGCATATGTGCTTTAAACTGCTCTCCCAAAATGCAAGAACTATCTTACAATCTCGCTTATGGCACAAGACGATTGATATTTTTATCATTCCTACGTCAACGATAACTTTCGGATGGGCTTTCTCCATCGGAAGCAGGGGCGGATCTACCGCCCCTCCAACCCGACAGCCGCTCAGACTTACAAGTGTGCGGAGTCTAGCGTTATTTGACTTTGTAAAGTGACCTCGTCCATAAACGTGGCGTCTTAAACATGTTTGCCTAGGGTTTTAGAGTTTCTCGGTCCAACAGAAATCGCGTGAAAAGTGACTAACGGAGTAGACTGAGTAGTGGAACGGTTGCTAGACCGATATGTTTGCAGGATCGGATGCGCCCATCATGTAAATTGAAGTCCTCTTCTTGAATAATAAATTATGTTATTTCAATAAATTAACAAAATCGTATTGACACTTTTCAGTTGTATTGATCTCACAACAATAGTACAACAATGGCAGCCTTCTTTGTACTTGTTCCTTATCTACTTTTAGACATTGCACATAAATAGTTTCTTAGTATGATAAATTACCTTGCTTTGTCGGTTATGGATCTGTTTTGTTGCTTGTAGACAGATAAACAAATTCTGAAAGCTATCATTGTCACATCTAAACTTATGAAAGTATTTTGGTTATGTAAACTGAGAAATCAACAGATTAAATACTGTTGGTTAAGGTCACTTAATTGTAGTGCTGAAAACTTATAATTTGGACAAACCTCTTTGGCTTTCTACGGGATTATTTTTGAGTTTATGTTGATCATAATGACCTGTTTGTAAATAATCTGTGATGGTACTTGTATGTCAGATTTAGTCTCTAATTGTATAATGTCATGCTAATAAAAGTAGTGCATACAGAGGAGATATGATGTCTCTGAATTTATGTGCAATTTGTGTGGGACATCCTACAAAATCACACTAAATTTGTTATGTTGTGGGTTGAGTGGCTCGTTGATAGTTTTCTGCCCAGATTATTATGCATGGTGTGAAGCGAACATCCTGGTCCCATCCCACTTGGATTCCTAAATGAGATCCTTGTCACCACCTTCATTAGCGACCACACGACTCCTTAGCGGCGTTCTATGGTAGCGGTGAGTGGAGGGAGATGGTGGCACGATAGTGTTAGGTCACTCATGTCGCCTTGATGAGAGCGACGCGGGCCGAGCGAACCGTTTCCACTCTCTTCTCAAACACCGGTGTCGGTATAACATATCCAAAATTATGAAGTGTTTACGATCTTGTTTGAGTTTTAAGATGAAGCCAGGTTTAATCCGTAATAATATATAAAATTCAACATCTTCTCACAAACTTTTGTCTAGGTTTTCTTTTTTGCACCGAAAAATGAGGGATCAAGAAAAGGACTTTCCAAGATCATCCTAGTACTACCCTTGGTCGAGCATGCTCAAGTTTTTTTCCTTGACACCATTTTTTTGCTACATTGGACATATCACCACTACCGTGGGCGGTATTGTTATTTTTGGTTGGAAAGGTTTTTTCATAATGTTCTGGAACCCATATTGTTTTACATAATAACAAGATTATTTAAAGAAATACCAGACAGATTAATTACCCCAAAGAAATGCTGAAAAAAACCAATGAAAATTGATTCATGTTTCCTTTTGTATCTAAGCTCTGAACGATGACTCTTGGGAGGAGAGAAATGTCAGCTATTGTTGTTGAAAGCTGTAACGGCCTAATATTCCTGAATGATTTCGCCTACGTAATAAGCTTATGAAGCTGAGTTGCTGTCGGCACCAGTTGACGAATGCAACGCCATCTCCCGTTCGATCCTGTCAAGGTAGCTGTGCATCACTTGGAGACTCTCCTCGTCTGCATATATCGAGTACACAAAACTTTAAACGTGCGAACACAGTCTGGAACCTTTTCACTGATAAGCTTCTCCTGTTTTGCTGAATGTTCCAGTTCAGTCCGGCCATGAACTCGAATGCTTTCTTCCAATCAACTGAACTCTTACAGGACAAGATAAAAAAAAACTAAGGGCGCTTACCAAGTCTGGGAATCGTGTGGCCGGCCGGGTGACGAATAACAAGTGGATCCACGCAGTGGCGGACCCAGGGCAAACTCAAAGCCCGGGCAAACAGTGCATTTGAAGGTATAAATTGATTTTTTTTAGACAATATACTGTACAAATACCATACAAGTACCCTACGCATCCGGCCGGAAGCCCGGGCGAGCGCCGGGGAGTAGGGGCGCTGGATCCGCCGCTGGATCCACGAATGAGTCGGCCAGCTCCTCGCCGTGGGTTTTCGCAAAGTCATTGTCGCCTGCGTAAGTAGATGCTCATTTAGCTGTTGCAATTACTCATTTCCAGTGACAATCAGAAAGAGGAAAACAGTGTCCAGGTTACCAATGAAGTGAAGCGAAGGACACTTGATCTTGTTGGTGTACGCCTTCGCGGCCAATGCCGGCGACTGGATCTTCCCTCCGGAAATAACTATAAGGTAATTCACCTTAGGGACTCTGTTCAATGCCAGCCCCTGCCAGAAAAACGCAAGAGCAAAATGGTGAGATCGCTTAACATGGACTGGAGTCAACGACGAATGTAACTCACTTGTTCCTGGAGCCCAGCAAGCGCTGACGACAGGAGGGCACCCTGGATGTAATGTCAGCATGATCACAGGCATCAGTCAATGCCGCAATGGTGTAGTACTGTACTTATTACATGTCTGAAAGTAAGCTCGAAGCAAATCGATTATCAATCCCATTTTTGCCACCTGAGAGAAACCGAACAGTCCGTCGAACGGTCCTTCTCTGACCATCAACTCCTCGATGTTGGCCAAGCACTCGCCGAAGTTGCTGCACTTGAGGAAATCCTGTCCCGAGATCGATCCGAAGCGTGAGCAGATCTTGTCAAATTGGAGAGTGAACTGCACATTACAGTCGAAGTGGCAGCGAACTGTTATGGAATCAAGGGAAGCTGGGCTGACCTCGCCGACGAACTGGCACCACTCGTAGTAGGGCGGGTCGAAGACGCCGCGCACGGGGACTCGCCCGCGGCGGGGAAGGGCGCGTCGGCGAAGGCGAGGTCCAGGCGGGACGTGACGTCGGCTGGCCACCTGTCCGCCACCTGCCTCCGCATGATCTCCCCGCTGGTGCGGAACCCGTGCAGGCACAGGAACCGCGGCGCCGGCGCCGCCCGCCTCGTCGCCCCGACGTCGTCCCCCTCCTCGCCGCTGAGCGCTAGAAGCCGGCGGCGTTGGCAGCTGGCGACGCGCGGCTCTCGACCCGTAGGGAGGCGACGGCACGAGAGCGACGGAGCGGGGTTGGTGGATGTCTGATGAGCGTTGCTCGTCGAACTGAAGGTGTTGGGACGACAGAGATGAGCTGCTGCGGCCATCTTTCTGAAGTTCAGGTTGCTGCTGCTGCCTGCGTCCCTTCTGATTTTTATATGTGATCGCTTCGTTCTGCTTGTGCTGTCGTTTCTTTATGAATCTAGTGATTGCTTTGTTAAATGGGAGTGCCTAGCGCTCAGTCGACCGAGCGCAAAGGTAACGCTCGGTCATCTTCTTCCTCCCCTCCGGCGACCCTCCGCCTCCGTGCCACCGGCCATGCCGCCAGCAGCCGCCGCCCGCGCCCGGCGCCGCTACCGCGCCGCCTCGGCGCCCCGCCCTCCTCCAACCACGGCCCACCGCCGGTCCGCCGCCGCCCGGACCTTCCCTCTAAACCCCCCCCACGGCCGGCCGAATCTTCTCCGGCGCCGGCACCCCTACCCCCCAGTTAAGTTTCTTGCTCGCCTCCACCTCCTCCGCCGCGGCCAGCCGCGTCTTCGTCGCCTCCGGCTCGCTCAAGTCGTCGCCGTCGCCGTCGAGGAGCTCGGCCTCCTCTCTCTCTCTCTCCCCCATCTCGATTTGCACTGCACGGGATCGACCGAGCGTTAAGCTCAATCTCAGGTATCTGAGCGTTAGCAAAAGCGTTGTTAAATTAGTCGTTCTTTCAGGATCGTCAGTTCATTTGGTTTGAGAACTCTCACTGGAGACGGAGACGCGACGGCCTCGGTGGACTCTTCGTCCTCGATCACGATTCACAACAGTTGTTTACCGACCAATTTGATAGGTGTACTTTCTGACGAAATGCAACTTATGTACTCACCGTTTTTATTGAATGGTCACACATTTGCTCCCCCACATGAGGATATAAAATTACAAATGCAACATCATGCTTTGCCTATATTCCAATTTGAATGATATTCAGATACACATTTCCCAGGTCCTATCAGATACAAATTTCTTTTTCTGTCAACATCGGCCGATGCTTCGGTCTTGGTGGATGAATGTTCAGATAACTCCTTTTCCATCTTGTCAAGGAAACAGGACATCACTTCCAGACTTTTCTCATCTGCATAACAACAAGCATGGTTTTACTTACGCACTTTGGCATTCATAACTTAGCAAACTACTATTAAGTACTCTCCGTTTTTTAATATAAGATGTTTTAGGTGTTGCACATGTTGTCTAGATACATACTAAAGTGAGTGAACATGCACACTAACACATGTCTACATACATTTGTGTACATGTGCTAAAACATCTTATATTAAAAAACGGAGGGAGTAACTAATAGCCCACTTAATGTCTGAAAGTTCATCCATCTAGAAGTATGTTTAGCATGTAAGAACATCCTGAGCTAGACTAACAGAGCGACATTGAAATTTGTTTCCAGCTAAAGTTTTCGATACTGCTGACTCCTGTCACAAATAGATCATGTTTACAGTTTACCTACAGATTCCTTTTTAAATTATTTTTTGTATGAAATTTAGTACAAGTAGATAAATTTATCACTGCCTAACTTTTTATACAGTTCAAGGAGCTTGGTAAATGAAAATATGAAATTACCAACAATCCTTGGAACCGTGTGGCCCTTCGGGTGCCGTATGATGAATGGATCCACAAATGACTCTATGAGCTCTTCACCACCGCTTTTAAGAAAGTCATGGTCACCTGCACATCAGATAATCGGCATTTAAAGGTTACTCCCTGCTAACCACTCAGTGGACCAACAAAGGCCTCAAGTATTCCAAAATGATATTTGACTTGGAACGACACGAAAAATAGACCATCGACTGAAGTAACTAATGAAAATGGTGATAACGGCAAGCAATACTAGATATGATGTCATGAAAGAATATGCCAATATTTCATCCGCAAATTATCACTATTAATCTTCTATTTAACATCGTTATATTATATCAAGCTTTGACACATTTTCATCGGTAGATTTTTCATATGTAAATTTCCATCCATTCATCTGCTAATTACTATCATTAGAATACACAGAGCTTCTGGGAGTTTTATGAAAGTAGTATGACGCAAAAGAAGCACACAATTGGTGTGAGTACATTAAGCACATTGACTAAAAGACATAAACACTAGAAACATAAGACAACACATGCATGAAGTAAGCATGCTAGTGGAAAATAAAAAAAAAGGTGTATTCTGAAAATGTACACAAGAACCGGTTTAGACAAAACTGAAAATGTACTCGAGCGAACAATGAACCAGTATAGCAATTGCAATGGTGTATTCTGTGCAGAAAAGATTGAACTACCGAGGAAGTGAAGCGAGGGGATTTTGATCTTGTTGGCGTAGGCCTTTGCGGACACGGTGGGTGAGCGGAATCGGGCTCCGCCTATGATTACGAGGAACTTGATCTTAGGAACTCTAGTCAAGGCCAACCCCTGCCAACAGAACAAAAGCAATGAGGTAAAGAAAGATGTAGCTGTATCAGCAATTCAGCATAGTTAAGTAGTACTACCCTGAAATAAAGGCCAACTGCGTGCCAAAAAAAAAGTACTACCTCTGATCTATATTAGTGGGCATAACTTTGTCTAGATACACATGTATCTAGTCTAAATACTTAACTAGATACATACTCCCTCCGTTCCAAATTACTTGACATGCATTTGTCTAGTAACGAATGTATCTAGACACTAAACAAGTATATATACATCCGTATTTTGACAAACACAAGTCAATTAATTTGGAACGGAGGGAGTATGAATTTAGACAAAGCTATGCCCACTAATATGGATCGGAGGGAGTACTACCAACAGTATAAGTTGTATAACAGGCCGGGTAACTCTCCTTTTCGAAAAAAATAGTACAGTACTACCAGCAGTATAACATGAGTTTCTGCGGCATAGCACTAGAGCATTATGAATCGGCTTACTTGTTCTTGGAGCCCCACCAGCGCACCAGATAGAACCGAACCCTGATATCGTCAATTGACAGTTTAGTCACCAAATCACCAGATATATCATATGTTTACAGAATAATAGCTAAGCGATCCCAGGGGTATGTTACCTGAGAGAAACCCATGAGTCCATCAAAGGGCCCTTGTGTAATCATCAGCTCCTCGATGTAGTCGAAGCATTTGTCTAAATTCCTGTACTCGGTGAAGCCCTGTGGAGAGATTAAATCTCACGAACATTGCAGTGGAGTAATAATGTCGAATCCGGAGGGCCGACATTCCGGGGAGACGAAAACAAGAGGATTGAATAAAAATAGCGAAAAGGTTGTACTACTAACTCCAGCTAATCCGTTTTTAAATAAAAGGGGAAAATAGGTGAGGCCACGACGAGAGCAATGTGTCTGGCCGTGGTGACGCGATGCGAGGGGAGGGAGGGAGGGGATGCGGACCTCGTCGAACTGGAACCACTCGTAGTAGGGCCCGTCGAAGATGCCCTCGACGGCGGACTTGGCCTCGGCGGGGAAGGGCGCGTCGGGGAAGACGAGGTCGAGGCGCGCGGTGACGTGGGCGGGCCACTTCCCGACGACCTGCTTCCGCATGATCTCGCCGCTGGTCCGGAACCCGTGCAGGCACAGGAACCGCGGCCGCCTGGCGCCGCCCACCCCGCCGCAGCCTCCCAGGCTGCCCATCCTGCCGACTGGAGGGAGGAGGAGGCCGCTTCGCGGTCGGTCGGTCGGTCGGCCTGCGTTGCTTCCTGGAAGGCTTGGTGGTTCCGTGCGGGGTGGCTACCATTTTATTGTCTTGGCTGGGGGCGTGGTAGGTACACGGCGTTGCTGTCAGAGACGTGTACAGTGACGCTTCCTGGCACTTGGCTCCATAGTCAGAGCCTCCGAGGACCGAGGATTCGGTCTTTGGCGCGATCTCGCAGAGAACCGCATGCGTCCGCGTGCTTCTACTAGAAAATTATGTTCCCCTCCGGAACACATGGTGTTCGAAAGAATACAAAAAAAAAAAAAAAAACGAACACGTCACGCATGGCCACGAGTAGGGCCGGGGCAAGAAGTGAGGCAACCAAAACATAAAAGTATATCTCAACCCCGACTCTAGACTGTCCATTCTTGCTATATAATTCGTGGATGTTCTCATTTATTTAGAAAAATAAACAAAATTAGCTCCCAGGTTACCGGGTAGTCGAGCCAGATAGTAGCAGGCGCAGCTAGGAAGAAATAATTCACGGACAAAACCAAAAGAGAGCACAGAAAAGTTCACTTGACGTCCAATTTTATCTACACACCCCAGTCTCAACGTAGATCATACCATTAACACACTATTACCGAGGAGAGGCGTTCTAACTCCCAAGCTGCGACTAAATAATTCGAAGCAAGTAGTAAAACATTTAAGAAAAAACTGAATATTTCTTACAACAAACATATACAATTTTCACATACGTGCAAAGTACGTGATGAAAATGACATTTGTGTTGCTTTGTGCAAAAAAAAGTACACAGTTTTTTTATTTTTTTGAATGTTTTACTTTTTTTGAATTTTTAATACATAGCATGTGAGCTCGGGAGCCATTGTCAATTTCCGCTATTACTGGGTTAATGTAATACTACAACTATACTATATTGTGCATTCAAGTGTTATGGCGAAGACATTTTCCATTGTCAATTTCCGCTATTACCGTGGTTTATATTGGCCATGTTCTGCTATCTCACGCGACTGTAAACCGTCCGATCTTCGTGTAAGCTTTGTGCAACTTTTATTTATATTTAGCACAAAGGAATGTACTCAACTTTTATTTCCGCTATTACCGTGGTTTATAGCATGTACTTTCTTACGAAATACGACTTATGTACTCCCCCTTTTCATTGAATGATGAATAGTCACACATTTGCGCCTCACACGAGGATATAAAATTACAAATGCATCCAGATACAAATTTTCCAGGTCCTATCAGATGCACATTTCTTTTTCGTCAACATCGGCCGATGCTTCGGTCTTGGCGGATGAATGTTCAGATAACTCCTTTTCCATCTTGTCAAGGAAAATGGACATCACTTCCAGACTTTTCTCATCTGCATAACAGGAAGCATGGTTTTACTTTGGCAGTTTGGCATTCATAACAAGAGCTTAATGTTTATGAGACCTTTGAGAGTTCCTCCATTCAGAAATATGTTTAGCATGTAAGAACATCCTGAATTAGACCAACTGAGCGACACTACAGTTGTATTCCAGCTAAAGTTTTGGATAGTGTTGACTCCAGTCACAAATAGCTCATGTTTGCAGTTTAACTACGATTCCTTTTTAACTCTTTTTTGTTATGAAATTTAGTACACGTACATAAATACCACTGACTTAACTTTATACAGTCAAGGAACTTGATAAATGAAAATATGCCCTTACCAATAAGCCTTGGAACCGTGTGGCCCTTCGGGTGCCGTATGATGAATGGATCCACAAATGACTCTAGGAGCTCTTCACCACCGTCTTTAAGAAAGTCGTTGTCACCTGCACATCAAATAAACCAGCGTTTAGAGGTGCCTGCTAAGTGGACCAGTCACTTAGGTAACTAACGAAAATGATGATAAAGGAGGGAAATACGATGTCATTAAAGAATATGCCAAAGTTTAATCCGCAAATTATCACTATTAATCTTCTATTTACCATCATTAGATTATATCAAGCTTTTGACACATTTTCATCAGTAGATTTTTCGTATGTAAATTTCCATCCATTCATCTGTTAATTACTATCATTAGAATGCATGGAGCTTCTGGGAGCTTTATGAAAGTTGTATGACCCAAAAGAAGACACAGTTGGTGTCATGGTGTGAGTACATTAAGCACATTGGCAAAAAGACATAAACACTAACAAAGCAAGACAACACATGAAGTAAGCATGCCGGTGGAAAATATAAAAAAATGATAAAAAGAGACAGGCGTCGCACGCAAGAAGTCAAGAACCGGTTTGGACAAAAATGAAAATATACTTTAGCTAACAGTCAACCAGTTTAGCCATTGCAATGGTCTATTCTGTGCAGAAAAGATTGAAGTACCGAGGAAGTGAAGCGCTGGGATTTTGATCTTGTTGACGTACGCCTTTGCGCAGAGTGTGGGTGAGCGGAATCGGGCTCCGCCTATGATTATGAGGAACTTGATCTTAGGAACTCTGGTCAGAGCCAACCCCTGCCAACACAACAAAAACAATGAGCTAAAGGAAGATGTAGCTGTATCAGCATAGTTAACCCCATGGTTAAGTAGTACTGCCCAACAGTATAACTGCATTTTATGCGGTATAGCACTAGAGCGGTATCAATCGGCTTACTTGTTCTTGGAGCCCTACGAGCGCAGCAGATAGAATCGAACCCTGATATAATAGCCATGACAATTTGCAATCGTTAATTGCCAATTTAGATATGCGTACTACAGAATAACTAAGTGGTCTCGGTGGTATGTTACCTGGGAGAAACCCATGAGCCCATCAAATGGCCCTTGTTTAATCATCAGCTCCTCGATGTAGTCGAAGCACTTGTCTAAATTCCTGTACTCGGTGAAGCCCTGTGGAAAGATGAAACCTCGTGAATACAACGGGGGAAATAATATCGAATCCGGAGGGCCGACGACGAGAATAAGTGGGACGAATAAAAACAGCAAAAAGGCGCTACGAACTCCACCTAATTCTTTTTTTAAAGGACAAAATAGTTCAGGCCTCGAGAGCAATGTGGACTATGTGGTGTTTATGAGAGGGGAGGGGATGCGGACCTCGTCGAACTGGAACCACTCGTAGTAGGGCCCGTCGAAGATGCCCTCGACGGCGGACTTGCCCTCGGCGGGGAAGGGCGCGTCGGGGAAGACGAGGTCGAGGCGGGCCGTGACGTGGGCGGGCCACTTCCCCACGACCTGCTTCCGCATGATCTCGCCGCTGGTCCGGAACCCGTGCAGGCACAGGAACCGCGGCCGCCTGGCGCCGCCGGTGCCCAGGCTGCCCATCCTGCCAACTGGAGGGAGGAGGAGTCCGCTTCGCGGTGTTTGTTCGGGCGGGGAAGGGGATGGTCTGCGGCGGGCGCTGGCGTGAGGAGGAATTGCTTGGTGGTTCCGTGCGGGGTGGCTACCTTTTTATTGTCTCCGCTGGGGGCGTGGACACTGGACGGTACACCGCGTCGCTGTCAGTGTGGGGGGGTTGGCGCAGCGCGTGGTGGCAACGCCCCGCACGCACGAGGGGTGAGGAGAGCGGAGACGTGTACAGTAACGCTTCCTGCCACTTGGCAGCCTGGCGGCATCGGAGTTCAGAAGAGGGTACGAGCTCCATAATCCAGAGTCAGAGGATTCGGTCTTCGGGCGCGATCACGCAGAGAACCACATGCATCCGCGTGGTTCTAGAAAATTAGGAGTATATCCACGGAAAAACAAACAGGTGGAGCCGCTAATAACATAGAGTTTTGAGAATTCTAAATAAAACATGTACAATGTCTCGCTAATAGCACGTTATATAGCGTGATATAGCACGCTAAAAGCATATTTTAAGGCTAACGCTATTTTTTTTCCTTGAGTATATCTCAACCGACTCTATACAGTCCATTCTTCCTTTGTAATTCAAGCATGTTTTCATTTAGAGAAAGAAACAAAATGTGCTCCCGAGTAGTCAAGCCAGTGAGCAGGGGCGGAGCTACGACGAAATAACTGACTGACCAAACCATAAGAGCATCTCCACCGGTGCGCTCAATAGTGTTATTGGGTGCAACGGCCTCAACGGCGAGCTCAATAGCCCAAATATTGTTGGCGCACCCCAATACAGTGTCCGGCAACCCCCCCCCCCTTCTCGCCCTAGAACCCTGTTTCTAGGGAGGCAAGCACACGCGCCGGCAAACCACGGCAACTCCGCCACATCGGATTCTAACGCGCGGGACCGACGCGTCAGCGACACACGACAGAATATATCACTTTTCGCTCCCTCCCGTCAATTTTCAGTCTCCCGTCAGTTGGCTCCCCCGCCCACCTCCTTCCTGCCTTTCCCACCTTGGGTGATCCGCGTCCGCCGCCGATGTCTCCCCACAAGCGAAACCGTGGCGGTGCTCCCGGCGGCGCATAACGACGGGGCACTGCTCGCAGTGGCACCGCTGGTTATGTCGTCCCTCGCAAATCCCGCGCACAGCCGGAGGATATGTCGGATGTAGATTGGGCGGAGGAGCACGAATGCGCCGGGGGGGCATCGCCGTCGAACCCAGCGTACTTCGATGGCGGTGACGCCACTCCACGTTCAGGGCAACGGACCTCACCAGGGTTTGGTGAGAGCAGCCGCTCCGAGTCACCAAACGTCGGCCTCCGCGTCGACCTGAACCAGGTGTTCATCGACTCATCGGTTCTGCAGAGGCGTCGGCCACACCCAAGTGCCGATGCGAGTGGCCGCCAATGTCTCTTTGGGAGCGGCCACGACGGTTCCGGCAACAGCGATGGGAATGGTTCCCACATGTTCGATGGAATGCCGACCGACGCGGACGACGAGATGGTATGAAATCTACGTCCTTTGCCTCGTTCCTCTCGTGTTCATGACATGAAACCGACGTGCGCGTTGATCTTTACCACAACTCGACTGTTCGGATGTGTTGTGTGGCTTGATCAGTGATGTGATACGTGCCAGTTCCTGTTTTCTGCTGTCTTTTTGTTTCAGAAAATCTATTCTGGAAATATTCTCGGAATCGGACGCCAATTTAACTGATTTATTTCTGGACCGAGACGGAGCAGCAGCCAGGAGGACGGAGCCGGGGGCCACACCAGGCAGGGCGGCGGGCCCACGGCGCGGCCTAGGGTGGGGCCACGCACCTAGGCCGCCGCCCCACCTTGGCTGGCCACTGGCGCCGCCCTTTCGCCTATAAATTGCATCTAATCGGGAAACCCTAGATACCCGAGTAAAAATCCACGAAAAGTTCCGAGGCCGCCGTCGTCTTCAACCCTAGTTCGGGAGGGTTTCTGCAGTTCTTCCCGGCACCTTGCCGGAGGGGAAATCATCACTGGAGGATCTACATCACCATGCCTGCCTCCGGAGTGCTGTGTGAGTAATTCTCCACGGGACTACGGGTCCATAGCAGTAGCTAGTTGGTAGTCTCTCCACCTTGTGCTATCATGTTTAGATCTTGTGAGCTGCCTAACATGATCAAGATCATCTTTATGTAATGCTACATGTTGTGTTTGCTGGGATCCGATGAATTGTGAAGTTATGATCAAGTTTGTTCATCTATCTATATTATGGTTTATCTATGTTCCTGCATGCTCTCCGTTGTTAGTAGATGTTTTGGCCAAGTAGATGCTAATGACTTCAAGATAGGGTATTAATACTAGATAGTGGGTTCATGCCTCTAGAAGCTTGGGCTTGATAGACAGAAACAACTAAGGCTGTAGATGTGCTGTTGCCACTAGGGATAAAATAACCGATGCTTAGCTTAAGGGTACTGCTGTTAAGTCTAATGCATTTGTTTACATTACACACTTTGCTTAATGCTATAATATGTTGCTTGCAACTTAATACTCATGGGAGACCCGAAAGCTATCTTGTGAGTGGATTATGAGTCATAGATGCAGCTAGTAAGCGGTCTATGTATATTGTTGTAATGACCAGTAGATATAACAATGAACATGTGCTTGTCATATATTGCATTGGCATGCGTTTGCAATTTGTCAATTGCCCAGCTGTAATTCGTTCACCCAACATGTATGTTTATTTGTCTTATGGAGAGACACCATTAGTGAACTGTGGACCCCGGTAATTTATTCCACACTGATACAAACACCGTTTTCACCACGCTCTACGTTACTTCCTGCTGCTACTTTTGTGTTCATCATCATATTCTACACCATATGTTTAATCCTTTGTATTCAGCAAGCCGGGGAGATTGACAACCTTCCTGTTTTGTTGGGGCAAAGTACTTTGATTGTGTGTGTACAGGTCCACGTCAGTGATCGGGTAACGGCGCCGTTGACACCTTTCTGAAGCTCTTCCAATTCCTACTGGATCTGACAACCTTGGTTTTGTAATCAAGGGAAAACTTTGCTGCTGACTACATGATACCTTCCTCTTGGGGCTTCCCAGCGAACGTGCGTTCCACGTCATCAAGCAACTTTTTCTGGCGCCATTGCCGGGGAATTGGAGGCTACAGTAAGGGGAGTTACACGTCACCATTCTCTTTACTTTGTTTTTGTCTTTCTTAGTTTATTTTTATTTTATCTTGTTTGCTTTTATAATCGAAAAACACAAAAAATTAGTTCTAGTTTTATTTCCTGTTTTTACTCTAGTCAAAATGAGTTCTCTTAAAAATACCAAGTTGTGTGACTTCACTAGCACAAACAATAATGACTTTATTTGCACACCTATTGCTCCACCTGCTTCCAAAGCAGAGTCCTATGAAATTAAACCTGCTTTACTAAATCTTGTTATGAGGGAGCAATTTTCTGGTGTTAGCACGGATGATGCTGCCTCTCACCTTAATAACTTTGTCGAATTATGTGATATCCAGAAGTACAAAGAGGTAGAAGGTGACATTATTAAACTGAAACTATTCCCTTTCTCTTTAAGAGGAAAAGCTAAAGAATGGTTATTATCCTTACCTAGGAATAGCATTGATTTATGGACTAAATGTAAAGATGTTTTCATAAGAAAATACTACCCTCCTGCTAAAATTATATCATTGAGAAGTGGCATTATGAATTTTAAGCAATATGATAATGAGCATGTTGCCCAAGCTTGGGAAAGGATGAAAAGCTTGGTTAAAAATTGCCCCGCACATGGACTGACTTCTTGGATGATTATTCAAACCTTCTATGCAGGATTAAACTTTTCTTCAAGGAATTTGTTGAATTCGGCCGCTGGAGGGACCTTCATGTCCATCACTTTGGGTAGAGAAACAAAACTCCTAGATGAGATGATGGTAAATTATTCCCAATGGCATACTGAAAAGGCACCAACAGGTAAAAAGGTAAACTCTGTTGAGGAAATTTCTTCATTGAATGATAAGGTTAATGCAATTATGTCCATGCTTTCTGGTAATCAAGTGCCTGTTGATCCAAACAATGTTCCCTTGGCTTCATTGGTTGCTCAAGAAGAGCATGTTGATGTGAACTTCATTAAAAACAACAATTTCAACAACAATGCTTATAGGAACAATTTTGGTAATAACAATTATAAACCATATCCTTCCAATAGTGGCAATGCTTATGGTAATACTTATGGTAGCTCTTTTGGTAATCCACGAATGCTTAGTGATGAGAAGGTGATAGATATAGAAAAGGCTACTAAAGATTTTATGCATGCCCAGTATGAACAAAACAAAGTCTTTTCATGAACTATGGATGAACATTCTTCTATGATGAAAAATATAAGTCATCAACTGGATAGTTTGAATAAGGAGATTTCGAATTTGCAAACTTGGCTATCTCATACTGAAACTTGCATTTCGAATGTGTCTGAAGCGCAAGCCTCCCTGATAAACAAAATGGCAGCTAAGCCTGAAACATCTGAAAATAACACTTTTGGGTCTGTTAATGCTATAGTTGCCACTATTTTCACCAGTGAAGACGTTAAAACTTTGAGCACTAGTGAATTACCTACAGGTCCTAATCATACTAGTAACAAGAAAATTAAAATTGGAGAAGGTCCCACTTCTGTTGAGAAGGGCTCCAAGTCACTTAATGACACTAAAGTTACTCCTGAGAAAAGTGCTGAAATTTTTCGTGTTGTTAGGAATGATACTCCTATTTCTTTTGATGATAATGCGTTTGATTTTGATAGTTGCAACCTTACTGAAGTTATTAAGTTCTTACAAAAGCTTGCTCAAACTCCTAATGCTAGTGAAATAAACATGGCTTTCACTAAGCACATCACTAATGCTCTTATGAAGGCTAGGGAGGAGAAACTTAAACGTGAGGCATCTATTCCTATAAAGTTAGAAGATGTTTATGAACCTACTGTTAAAATGAGAGTAAATGATTTTGATTGCAATGCTTTGTGTGATCTTGGTGCTAGTGTCTCTGTTATGCCTAAGAAACTTTATGAAATTCTTGATTTAGCACTATTAGAGGATTGTCACTTGAATGTTCATTTTCCTGATTCTACTATGAAGAAACCTGTGGGTAGAGTGAATAATGTTCTTATAATGGTTAACAACAATTATGTCCCTGTAAATTTCATTATTTTGGATATTGAATGTAAGGCTTCCTGTCCTATTGTTTTGGGAAGACCTTTTCTTAAAACTGTTGGTGCCATTATTGACATGAAAGAAGGAACTGTCAAATATCAGTTTCCACTCTGCAAGGTGTGGCGCCCCGACCCGACTGTTATACAGTGATGCTGTGTGTCACCGGTTAAGCGATACAACCAGAGGTTACGGGTTTACCAATCCCTGGCCAAAACCTTTGGCGGGCGTTGCTCGGAATGGATCATCGGCAACGCAACTCCCCGATTGATGCCTTAACACAGGCACAACCCTCAATGTATAATAGAGAGATCAAGACTTGTGGAACAACTGGCACATCACAGACTCTACGACACAAAAATCATAGTAGTTCAACTCTTATAGTAGAGAAAGATAGCAAATGACAACCAGAGGTCACAGACCCAACATTACAACAAGCGGAAGCGAATTAAGTTGTTCTAAACAACAAGAACCAAATTATGGCCTAAGAGGCCTACGGATAAACATCACAACGCCAGCTGTTCCAGGATGTCCCAAGCTGCCACCTGGGAACCCCAGACTACTCGTCGACGTCCACAAAGAACCCACCTTCGAGGTCGGTGAAGTCCTCCTCTGAAACAAAACAAACGACGTTGAGTTCGATGAACTCGCAAGATTAAGAGCTAATATATGCTCTATGATTAGCTTTCAAGGTTTTATGGCTGTTTTGCATAAAGCTGATTTTATTTTGAAAGACATAACTCAAAGGCATCGACTAATCAGAATATTTTCAAAAGAGGTAAGGAGTAACTCTTTCTTTCATCACCTTACTCACCAACAAACATTGTCAACCATTGTACCTGTTCATCAAAGGCACCTCCCCGAATAGCCCTCGAGGAAGCTCACCTTGCATTTGTGAGTGGTACCTCTAGTACCCAGTTTTTAATCATTCCGTTAAAGTTATTCTATGATCTCTGAATCCGTCACCAAGTCATCCATAACCGCGGACACGACTTTTTGAAAAGATTTATCCCTGCAGGGGTGTACAATGTGAAAGTCGCCAGGCTCCCGAGGGCCCTCCCAGCTCCTTATCCATGCGTACCGTCCGGCCCATTGCCTAGCTCTTAGCTCTCTTCCGGGGAAAGCCGGCTGGGTGGGAGCGGCTACGACCTTTACCTCGCTTAAGACTAACCAAGGATCATCAGTGGCGGTAGGACAGCCAGGATCACAACACCCCGCCCCACGGCCACTCATTTTCCTAACACCACAGTCCTCATCTCCGTCTTGGCCACCAACTCAACGCACGCGCAAATGGAAAGCCAAACTAGAGGACCCTCAGCTAGTCCGCCACAAGTTAGTCGGTCGACGAGGTTCCATATGCCCACGCATGGTTGCACGCTGTAACATCCCAGGATTTAGAGTCCCAAATTAGAGTGGACACACAAGCGTGCATTGCATTCATGCATCAGAAAATCCGAAGAATTTTCGCGCAAATAATTTTAAAACACAAAGTGATTGAAGTTTCACTTGAGTTGGTGGAATTGAAGTAGATCATCAACTTGAGCGTTACAAACTTTGATATGATCTTGGCTTAAAACCTATTTTTGGGCAGAGAGGTACTCGATAAAATTGTTAAACCCAGTGGGAATATATCTTGTTACATCAAAACATTACCTCAGGAGTGTAACATAAATCTAGTCATTCTTAGGTATCATCTCATCATCTTGTCTAACCTTATATGTTAGACATATCTCTAGTAGATGGAAATCATTCTAGTCTTAAAGACAAATTGAATTACCTAAAATCTTAACAAAGATCTTTTCATCTTATCTAGTGAATCTTAACTTCTTATGTCCTAATCTTCTTGAAGTTATTCAACCAGGGAAGCATCTCAAGAAAAGAGGTAAAGCAACAAGAAGGTGTTGAAGAAGGAATTCCAGGATGGCATAGAAGTATTATGCCACATTAGCATTGAGAATTTGGAAACTCTACTATCATACTCCGTTCTGAACAATCTCTCTAGTAAGAGTGTGATATTCTAATGTTATTGTATTATAGAAGTAGTTTGGTAACAAGCCTTATAACCTTGTTAACAAATCACTTTTGTATTCTCAAACAATTGAGTGTCATATACAAATAAACAGAAGGTCAGATAATTCAGTACATCTCAGCCACTTGGATATAAGAAGTGATTTGGTGACAGGATTGATCATCTTGTTAACAAATTCTTTTATATGCATAAGGCAAATTGAGATGTCATAAAACACATATATATTCTTCTATCATCAATTAATGAAATCACATGAGTTACTTCACAAATTCATGTGAGTGTGGACATGTCTCATAGGAGAGGAGCTCACAAGTTCATCCAGTGACAAGAGCCACTTGGCTTGTTCAAATCTTTATTCTCATGATGAGATGAATTTGGACATGCGGTAAATGGAACCCATGGACTAACTGATAATCTCTTGTATAAGCAACTTGCTTCCACACACATAAGAATTTGATCTTAAAAAGGGAGAATATCATTTTTGATATTATCAGTATGAGTGAGAGAATCAAGTATGATTCTGTTCTTATCATTCTATTCATCTATTTTACCATAAGTCCTGATCACAGGCAGGATATCACTACCTTGTGTATCTATACACATATGATCATGTTTTCACATGATTAATATGTCAGGTATCACAAGTTAAAACCACTGAGGCAATATTTCATGTGTGGCATGGAGTTATGTTGAAACATTGTGCATACTCTCTGCAGGCACCACAGTGTGACTTCATGCATATACTGATGGACCATAATTTAGGTGTTGCCCAATATTTCATCAAACACTTAATCCATCTCCTGGACATCTATTGAAATCTATAGTTTGATTATCTATAATCACCTACTTTGTGAATTCAAGTAAGAAATATTAATTAATATTGAAAGTAGCAAATACTCACAAACAATAGTATAACAATATATGTATTCATTTATGTTGCTATAATTATAACCCTACAATTTGAAAACTCACAACTTATACAATTGTGAGTAAATAATAAATCCAATTTGGTTAAATTCCTTTTAATTGGAGAATGAATTCAAAGCATGCAAAATATTCACAAATGATCATTATAGCAAAATACATATTCATGTTGTTATTAATGTCCCACCAAAAACAGAAGTTATAAGAAATAACTTTTGTAGTAGAAAATAAATTCCATTATGACCAAAATCATTACCATTCCAAATGAATTTATAATGTAGCAAACTCCCCAAATAATCAAATGGTAATAAATAAATTCTTATGCAAATAGTGCTTAACAAAAATATAAACTGTAAGCTACAAATTTAATAATGTAAAATGAATACAAATATGCCCAAATTCACTTTAAATGGCGGAGGAATTCAAAATGCACTAAATATTCAAATCTCCATGTTGGAATATACTTCCTTGTGAAATTCTACACAGTTCAGGGGCTTCTATGCAATTAAAACTCTTCTAAATAGATCCAAAACAGGAGCCAGGGGCCTGTTTCAACTGTTTCTGTTATTTCCTGGAAACCCAGGGGGTTTTCTGCAAAATGCCCTTTTCCTTTCGTTTTCTTCTTCCTCCGGCCAGAAGGAGGAGCGCGCCGTGTCGATTCCGCCGTGCTCGCGTGTCTCTCTGGCTTGTCTCTCTCTCGCGGCGATAAGGAAGAGGAGGCGTCCGCATCTCTCTCTCCCTACTCACTCCCGCATCTCTCTCTCTGCTTCTTTCCCAAACCCTAACCCTAACTCTCGGGTACTCGCAAGGTGCCGTCGATTGCGACCTCGCCGTGCCGTTCTAGGTAGCTGGGAAGGTCTGTTGTGCCGCCCGTATGATCCTCGCCGAGTTGTGCAAGCTGGGAAGCTCGGAAGGGGAAGAATTTCATTTTCTTCTCCAACCCCGGCCGCCGGACGCCGATCATCTTTTCGTCGCCGTCGAGCATCTCCCTGCTTCTCCGAGGCTTCCTACGCGTTCGTGGTGAGCATACGCTCCTCTCCATGCCCTCAATTTGTTCCAATTTGTCCGGAAGAATTGTCGTGCCGTGTGCCGACTCCGGCCGCCGCAAAGCTCGCCGCCGTGCTTGCTCCGGTGACCAAACTTGAGCGGCGCCACCACCATATAGTTCGCTTCGTTGTGCTCTATCATATGCACACTCGAATTCGTGTTGGTTCGTTCGAAATCGTCAGGATTGAGCTCGGCAGGGAGTTCAACTCCATTGCTGACGTCATGCTGACGTCAGCGGACCAATCAGGAATTTTCCTGAATTTCTTTTAAAAAATAAATAAAATTATGACATGTGGACCCTACTGTCAGATATTTAATTATTTAGGAAATCAATTCTGGTAATTATTAAAACTATGACAGGTGGGACCAACTTAATTTAATAAAACCCAGAAATTGTTTAAATTGAATTTAAATTTTGGAAATTCATAACTAAATCATTTTAAATCAGAATAATACGAATAATATACCAAAATGACCAGAAAAATAAAATTTATCTGTTTGTACAAATAAAATATTTGTTTGACTAGAATTGAATTATTCTAAAATTAAAACAACAATTTACTTATTACTTTAAATATGGGGTTAATTTGAAATGCTATTTTGGATGCATTTCAATTCCATTTAAATTTCTCCATATGTTTAAATTTCAAACATGAACATATGTTTTAATCATAACATGTCATACATTATGTCCATTTTAAAAATTCCATGTGTGGACATATATAAATAATATTCCTCAAGTGGTTAATTAAAATAATGTTTTCCATAGTGAAAATAATTATTAGGTAATGATTCTATAATACAAAACTGAAATATATAACTTTACCATATTATTATTTCATAAGATGTAATGAATATTCCAAAGTAGTTCTTAATGTATAAAAGTAATTCACTATTTAATAAAACTTGATCACTATTATTAATACTTTTAATAATTAAATTAATTTTGTGTTACAAATTTTAAGTCATCAATCCAAAGTAATAATTACTTCATAACATGAGTTTAATTGTTATGTTTCTTCCAAATGTTAGTGTTTAAGTCATATTATTTTATTACTTAAAGAAAAGTTAAACACATAAGTAACTACTCTTAATATTTAATAATATACCATCAATTAAATAAGTACCATTATGGTATGATACCAACAAATATATATATGATTTATTTCTTCAAAAGTTACTCTTTTTTATTCATGAATAATATTACTACACCATTTCTTCAATTAAATTCATGTCAATACATGTTCTTTATAAACATAAAGATGATAACCAATCCTAACACAACCATTTAGTATTATGATGTTGTTTTACTTTATTCTTATGCTTAACATGGTATTTTAAAGTTAGAGTTTTAAAAATTCATCTTTCTTGTGAAGTAAACTTGAAGATTAAATAAATCTAAAAAATAATCACCAAACTCAAAATAACCCTCAACCATCGAGAGTCAGTTACGGGGTTTAGGGCAATGCATCTCATACTTATGCATAATAGCATATTGCTTCTTCAAACATTAGTCCTTACCGGACCAATGATGTTTTTTCTAGATTTTGGAGTCTTTATTGTAACGAAGACCTTGGTTGCATAATCTTGCAATCAAAAAGGCAAGTTCACTCTTGCTCATGTCCTACTTGATTATGTTTATCAAAGTAAATGAAAAATACTATGGTTTATCATTGCATGAAAAAGAAAAACGTATCTTCGAATGATGTGAATTGCTATATATATATTGTTGGCTGGCAGATGGAACCATGGAATGATGTGGATGGTGGAGGTTCCATTTGCACGGGAAAGTATTACTTAGGACTTAAGAACCAATGCCGTCAGCGTTCTTGCGCCGTAAATGAAGCGTTAACCATGAGACTTGGAATGGGACGGGAAAGTCATCTGTGATCTTCTCCCTTTCGCATGTCAACGGACTGCCAGTTCCTTAGGCTGTAGATCTTGCGGGACTACATGCACATGGGTGGGATCCCTTAATTCCCAACGGTAACTGGGGTCTATGATGGTCTGCAAGGGGATGCCTAGGTATCTACCGTGAGGGGTAGAGCCAGGGGTTATTCTGCTATGCATGAATTGGGTGGGCATGCGGGGTTGTTGGAGAAGCACGGCGAATGGCTTGGATCAACAATCGGGCCCCACACCATAGGAAGTGTGGACAGGAAAGTACGCCTGGTTGTGCAACATGATGTTGGTCTCTTATGGGTAAAGTAACGCACCTCTGCAGAGTGTAAAAATGTGACATGTTACTCCACGTTCCAGGAAGGAACGGCGAACGCTGCAGGAAAGGAGGCTCCTCAAGGCCCTAGCACCTGTGAATCGATGACGGGCATAGTTTTCTGAAGATAAAATAAATCTTTTCCTAAAAATGTTTTACAAAGTTATGCATGTTCATCCATGACCTTTTGGTATGGATGGTAGCTAGTGCATAAAACACCTTATTCCTATTATATGAACTTGCTGAGTAACGCTCGTGTTGCTCACTCTTTCCTCCGTTGACCCCTGCTTAGATTACTGGAGACTGCAGAGGAAGGACAGGAATCCATAGCAATATTGGTGAGATCTTCAACAAGGAGTCAAAGCAACCTGGTGGAGCTTGAAGGAGTCAACCTCTACTTTGCCAACGGATGAGTGACGACAACAATGTCTATGGAGAAAACAATGATTATTTGGAAGGAGGAGCACAACTCTAGACACGGAAATTCCAGATGGATAGATTAGGGCTGTGACAACAGCCGTAGTGGATCAGAAGTTAGAGGTAGAGCTGATATTCAGCTTAGTACTACGACTTGGATCTTTTGAGAGTTTCATTTGCACGAGACCTACTTCTGTATGTAAAGGAGGTTCTCGAGATTTTGTATTGAATAGTGTTGTAATCCTATAATGTTACCTTGGACCGACTATGTTTCTGTTGTACTACTCTGAAGGATGTAATATTTACGGAATGGTCCTTCCGTGAGTATTATGTCATCGACTTGTACACTACAACATGCAGTGGTGTGCTGGGTCACTACACACGCTCAACTTGGCTCGTAGGCGAGAACTCGCACTTAGGCGGCGAGAACGAGACAACCCACCACATCCCATGTGGCCTCTCATCCCCACCTTTAAGCATTTTATTACCTTTCTCCACAATTTCTCCACCATCATCTGAACACTTCAACAACCTGTTTCCAACTTGAAGTATCCATCGGACGGCTAAGCATTTAACTAAGCATGGCTAAGCATCAACATTGCATAGTTAAGTATTTCAGGCCAACAATACAAACCTATGGATAATAGGAGGGAAAACAGGTATTGGCATCGGAAACTTAATGCAACTATAGGATACTCTAATCCAAGCAAATTGACATTTGGAACCGCATGCAATATTATAGTGGAGAAAATAGTTGCGGAAAATAGGATAGGATATGCTCAGAGGGGGGATTACGCTTGCCTTGTTCAGGGTACGGGTAGTACGGATCCTCGGGGTATTGTGGAGTAACCCCGGCTGCTTGATCTATCAAGACATAACAACGGAAGAAACAATCAATCACCACACGTGCTTACAAATGCAATGCGCAAATACATGATGGCATGACATTTTAAAATGCACCCTAAAAGCATTTATCATGATCAACCAGTTAAATGGGGTCCCCATTATATTATTTGCAATATTTGGAATAACCCCATATTAAAACTTAATGATTATAATTACTTCTAGAGCAAATTACTGTAATTGTGATCAAATATGCATGATGATGATGATTCTGGATTACTCATGTTTTTATGAACATTTTGGTATATCGAACACCTTTTTCTGAGGTCCCGATAGAAAGTTATTAATTTTAGAATCTCCTCTTTTTAGATATTTGCTTTTAATTAATTTATTTCCAACAACTATCAAGGATTAATTATTCGGATTCGGGAAAGAGAGGGGTGGAGTAATCGAATCCTCGAATCGATGTTCCTAACGCGCGAGGGAGTAGCCGGAAGCATGCGCGAGAGGGAGAGGAAAAAGAAAAAGGAACAACCCAAAAAAAAACAGGTAACCCGGCCTCCAGGCCGGTCTGGGCCGGCTGGCAGGCGGGCCTGCTAACAGAGGCAACCGGCCTCCCCACCGGTTTGGGCCGGCTGGTGGGCCGGCCACCTAACAGAGGCCAACGGCCTCCCGCCCGGCCTGGGCTGGCTGTGAGGCCGGGCAGCGTGCTCTGCCTTGACGATGGACGCGGGGACGCGCTACGGCGACGACGGCGGCAATACGGCGACGCTACGGCGGGGATACGGCACGAGGAAGGGCATGGAGGGGTGCTACGGGACGGCAAGCTCACCTTGGTCACGTACAACGAAACGGCGAGGGCGGGGATGGATCACAGCTACGGCAATCGTCCGCGGCGTCCGCGGCGGAGCTCGGACGGCCGCGCGGAGAAATGGGGATGGCGGCGGCGATTTAAAGCTTCCCAAATCGATTCCTTGGGCAGGGTGGTAGCAGGCGACGCGGCAGAGCCTCGGGGGTGCTTCGATTGGCTTCGGGGGCCTTCAAACGGCGGCGACGAGCTCGGCAAGCTCGGCCATGGCTCCACGGCTGCGAACTCGAGGGGAGAGGAACGAGGAAACGGGGAAGGAAGCGAGGAAGGGAGCTCGTGCTCCTTGCAGGGGAGAGGGCAAAGGAGGGGCTCGGGTGTGGCATGCGCAGCGACGCTGGTCCGGCGGGAGCAGCACGTCGCCCCGGGTCGCTACAGGAAGAAGAGATGGAGGTTTCGCAAATAGGCCCCTAGCAAGAATTATTTTCTCACGGATAGATCCTTTTCAGTACTGTAAAGAAAATACCCAGCAATGTATTTGATTTTATTTGAAGCCTTTCCACACTTCCAAAAATTGTGAATTTTTTTGGAAATGCTCCCCTTAACCTTTAGTAGCTCCACAAATTTTGGCATCTCCAGATAAAAGTTTTTGACAACATTTGATCATAGCCTCAAAATAGAGCATTTTCCTCAAATTCCAAATGTTATTACTTTAGAAATTCTGAATCAAGGGGAAAAATATTATTTTGAGCTCTTGGAACTTCCTTGACAATCTGGAAGTTTTAGTTGAGTTGATTTTGTCACAACAAATTCATTTGTGTTTAGTGTTTTTGATTCCCTTTGTTGTCATTTGTTCTCCAAGTATTGGTTTAAACATGAGCAATTAAACAGATGAGGCCATGATGCATGCATGAAAAGCCAAAGCGAACATTTTACACAGGTTTTCAGGTTTCCAACTTTGGGCTGTTACAAATCTACCCCACTTACAGGAATCTCGTCCCGAGATTCTAAGGTTGCGGAAAGAAGTCGGGATACTCCTCACGAAGACTAGACTCTCGTTCCCAAGTTGCTTCTTCTTCGGAACTATGAGACCATTGAACTTTGAGAAACTTGGTGGTCTTGTTACGAGTCTTCCTTTCAGCTTCATCCAGGACACGGATAGGATGTTCGCTGTAAGTAAGATCTTCCTGGAGATCCAGCTCCTCATGATTGACCCCATGGATAGGATCTTTGAAACACCGGCGAAGTTGAGAGACATGAAACACATCATGTACATTGGGAAAGATGACCGGTAACTCCAACTTATAAGAAAGATCTCCTCGCTTGGCCAGAATGGTGAAAGGGCCAACATAGCGAGGTGCCAATTTCCCTTTGATACCGAAGCGGCGAACGCCACGAAGGGGAGAGACACGAGATAAGCTTTATCACCAATTTCATAGTGAATTTCCTGATGGTGCTTATCATAGTAGCTCTTCTGCCTAGACTGAGCAATCTTCAGATTCTCTCTTATGATTCTAACCTTCTCCTCAGCTTCATTGATCACATCCGGACCAAAGAGTGCTCTCTCTCCGGTTTCGGACCAATTTAGAGGAGTGCGGCATTTTCTTCCATATAGAGCCTCAAATGGAGCCATGCCCAGACTAGCTTGATAGCTATTGTTGTAGGAGAATTCCGCGAAAGGGAGATACTTTTCCCAACCCTTGCCAAAAGAGATTACACATGCCCGAAGCATGTCTTCCAAACTTGGTTCACTCTTTCGGTCTGACCATCAGTTTGAGGATGGAACGCGGTGCTGAAGTTGAGACGAGTTCCCATAGCAGCTTGGAAACTAGCCCAAAACTTAGAGGTGAAAAGGCTTCCACGATCAGAAATTATCTTCTTGGGAATACCGTGAAGTACAACGATCCGAGAAACATACAGGTCTGCCAACCTGGCAGCTGTAATGTCAACGCGAACGGGGAGGAAGTGAGCCACTTTTGATAGTCGATCAATGATGACCCAAATGGCATCATTTCCCTTTGGAGACTTCGGCAGACCAGTAATGAAGTCCATACCAATTTCATCCCATTTCCACTCGGGAGTAGTAGGGCGAAGAGTGCCGGCAGGCCTTTGATGTTCAGCCTTTACCCGTCGACAGGTGTCGCATTCAGCAACATACTTGGCAATTTCTCGTTTCATACGAGTCCACCAGAATTGTGGTCGAAGGTCTTGGTACATCTTGGTACTACCGGGATGAATAGAGAGAGGTGATTCATGAGCTTCTTGGAGAATGAGCTCCCTCAAATTTCGTTCTTTGGCACTACCAAGCGGTCACCAAAATAAACAACTCCGGATTCATCTTCCGAGAAACATTTGGCCTTGCCACTAGCAATGTTCTTCTTGATATTCCGGATACCCTCATCCAGCTTCTGAGCATCCTTAATCTGGTCTACAAGAGTAGCTTTGATCTCCAGATTTGCAAGGTAGCCGGAGGGAACAATTTCCAGGTTCAAACGGGCAAACTCTTCATAGAGGGCAGGTTGGCCTTCTCAATCATCAGATTGTTGCAATAGGACTTCCGACTTAGCGCGTCAGCCACGACGTTTGCTTTGCCGGGTTGATAGTTCAGACTCACATTAGTCCGTGATTAACTCCAACCAACGCCTTTGCCTGAGATTTAAATCCGGCTGGGTGAAGAGGTACTTCAGACTCTTGTGATCCGAGAAGATCTCGCAACGGTTACCAAACAGGTATGGTCTCCATTGCTTCAAAGCATAAACCACAGCGGCAAGCTCTAGATCATGAGTTGGGTATTGTGCTCATGCGGCTTAATTGGCGAGAAGCATATGCCACCACATGGCCATCTTGCATCAATACACAACCCAAGCCTTGTAGAGAGGCGTCACAGAAGACGACGAAATCCTTGCTGTGTCCGGCAGGACAAGCACAGGAGCGGACGTGAGCTTGGCTTTCAGTGTTTGGAAACTCTCTTCAGCTTCGGCCGACCATACAAACTTTTTATCCTTCTTGAGAAGGTCAGTCAGGCCTTGGCTATCTTGGAGAAACCTTCGATGAATCGGCGGTAGTAACCCGCCAATCCGAGAAAGCTTCGAATGTCCTTGACTGACATTGGAGTTTTCCAATCCAGAATGGACTGAATCTTGTCAGGAATGACAGCCACACCATCGCGGATATCACATGACCAAGGAAGATGAGATTATCCAACCAAAACTCACACTTGGAGAACTTGGCATAGAGGCGGTGTTCTCGAAGTCTTGTCAGAACCAAACGAAGATGTTCCTCATGCTCTTCATTGGTTTTGGAATAGATGAGGATGTCATCAATGTAAATGACGACAAACTTATCAAGATAATCCATGAAATGGAGTTCATGAGCCTCATGAAAGTAGCTGGGCATTTGTGAGACCAAAGGACATGACGGTATACTCATATGAGCCATAACGAGTAACAAATGCCGTCTTTGGAATATCCTCCTTTCTGATTTTTATCTGATGGTAGCCTGACCTCAGATCCATCTTGGAGAATACCGTTGCACCAGCTAACTGATCCAACAGATCATTGATGCGAGGAATAGGATACTTGTTCTTGATTGTCACCGCATTCAACGGTCGATAGTCAGAGACTAGACGAGGCACGGTAGAATCCCTCTTCTTGACAAAGAGTACCGGACAACCCCAAGGTGAACTGCTAGGCTGGATGAACTCCTTGCTAACAGCTGATCAATTTGCTCTTTCAACAGAGCCAACTCTTCCACCGGCATACGGTAGGGCTTCTTGGAAATTGGAGCGGTACCGGGAAGTAGCTCTATGACAAACTCCACACTTCGGTCAGGAGGCATGCCAGGCAATTCTTCCGGGAACACATCCGGGAAGTCACACACCACGTGTATGTCCTGGATTTCAGGAGGGGATTCGCCTTCCATAAAGCAAAGGAGATCTCAGGTGAGCGGGGTACGATGGCGGACGGAGGTATTGATGTTGCAGGCCAATACTTCACAATGTCACCGGAAGGAGCGGTCACAGTAATGGTCTTGGCGGCACAGTCGAGATTAGCCTGTATTTGGTAGCCAGTTCATGCCCAGTATGACATCAATGCCTTTGGACTTCAGAGCTACCAAGGCATAAGGAAAAGACAAGGAACCTATATTAATCTGGACCTCAGGAGTAACCCATCGGTTTGCCATTTGGAACCAGGAGTAGCGATCACCAAGGACGGCTCATTTTCTCGAACGGTATTTGTGCTCTTTTGCAAACGCTATGGATATGAATGAATGCGATGCTCCAGAGTCAAACAAAACTGTAGCTGTATTGCCGTTGATTCGTAACTCACCCATAAGAACGCCGGGGTCATCTTCAGCTTCTTCAATAGAGACGTGGTTCAGGCGACCACGCACATAGGTCCAGCCTTGCCAGTTGGAGTGGCAGGGGCTCGTGCAGGAGTTATCGCGAGAGGTGCCTTCTGGGGGCACTCCCTGGAGTAGTGACCAGCCTGGCCACAGGTGTAGCAAGTGACTCCAGGTGGAGCAGGTAGCATAGGACGGTACCCACTTCCGCCTACCCAAGTGTCGAAGTAGTGGGGCGCGGAGGAGGTGGCCTGTATCCTGCTCTGGCATGAATGGAGCACGAGGTACGGCGCTGTAGGGACAAACACCCTGCGCTTCTTGCTCTCAGAACCCGAGGAACTCTGGTGGTCCCCATGTGCGGGCCTCTTGGAAGCTTCAAGTTCCTTTCTTCCTTGCTCAAGGTGAAAGCCTGGTTGAACAGCTCCTGATAGGTCTGGAACCTGAAGGGCAACAACTCATAGCGGAGCTGCGGAGTCAGACCCTTGCGGAACAGCTCTTGCTTGTCAGCATCATTGGTCACGTCCCTTGGGGCGTAACGAGAGAGATGGTTGAACTCACGACCATAAGTGCGGAGGTCCATCCGTCCCTGTTGCAAATCCAGGAACTCCCTCCTCTTCAAGTCCATGATCGGCTGGGAATGTACTCCGCACGGAAGGCAGTGCGAAATCAGCCCAGGTGAAGACATGGTTGGCTGGAAACAAAGCCACATGGCTTTCCCACCAACAGCCAGCAGCACCAACCAAGAGATAGGTGGCAAAGTTGACTTGCTCGCCAATGGGACATGAAGCGCGGAGAACTTGCGCTCCAAAGCACGAAGCCAATCATCAGCTTCCAGTGGCTCCTTAGCATCAGCAAAGTGGGTGGCTGCGAACGCAGGAACTCGTGAGAGTGTTGCACTCGTTCCTCCGTGCATTCTGCTGCACCAACTCTCAAGCAAGCGCTCATTGCGCCCACGGTTCTCCTCAATGGCCATCAAGACTCAGCCATCGAGGGTGGTGGCGGCAGATCATCCTCATCATCATTGTGGTTACCGCGACCACCACGGCCTCCACGCCTCCTCGAGCCATTCTGGAGATTTGACAATGACACGGTTAGTATCTTTCTCCGAATGGTCGAACAATAGCATTAGCGTCTACACAAGTACACAGACTAGGGACGATAATACTTTGCGAGAAGGAAAACAACAAGATAGAACTTGGGTCAAAGATCAGCATCATGTGCTACTAGTGAGAGTTAAGAAATCACAACTTAACACACTCTAGTTGCACAATCCGGGACCTTATGTTCAAGTCCGTGGGTTAAAACCCAAAGAAAGGATCAAAGATTAGATTCGGTAGAAACATCTGAGTTGATTTGGGATTGCAACGCAGCGGGAGCAACTGACACATAACACTAAAGGTCGAACCCACCCCGTTTCTAATCATTTTGAAGTAACAGACGAGGAGTAAAACCTTTAAACTCAAATCGAGGTAAGATTGCTCCGAGATTAGAGGGTAACCAGATAAGGAGTAAAAAGAATCCTAAGATGGTTTTCACAACTCATTTTTAGGTTAAAAATATTTTCACAAACACTAGACTCAACATCGACCAGTAGAAGGGTTTCCTACAGGCAGTACTGCTCTGATACCAACTTGTGGCGCCCCGACCCGACTGTTATACAGTGATGCTGTGTGTCACCGGTTAAGCGATACAACCGGAGGTTACGGGTTTACCAATCCCCGGCCAAAACCTTTGGCAGGCGTTGCTCGGAATGGATCATCGGCAACGCAACACCCCGATTGATGCCTTAACACAGGCACAACCCTCAATGTATAATAGAGAGATCAAGACTTGTGGAACAACTGGCACATCACAGACTCTACGACACAAAATCATATAGTTCAACTCTTATAATAGAGAAAGATAGCAAATGACAACCAGAGGTCACAGACCCAACATTACAACAAGCGGAAGCGAATTAGTTGTTCTAAACAACAAGAACCAAATATGGCCTAAGAGGCCTACAGATAAACATCACAACGCCAGCTGTTCCAGGATGTCCCAAGCTGCCACCTGGGAACCCCAGACTACTCGTCGACGTCCACAAAGAACCCACCTTCGAGGTCGGTGAAGTCCTCCTCTGAAACAAAACAAACGACGTTGAGTTCGACGAACTCGCAAGATTAAGAGCTAATATATGCTCGATGAGGCTTTCAAGGTTTTATGGCTGTTTTGCATAAAGCTGATTTTATTTTGAAAACATAACTCAAAGGCATCGACTAATCAGAATATTTTCAAAAGAGGTAAGGAGTAACTCTTTCTTTCATCACCTTACTCACAACAACATCAACCATTGTACCTGTTCATCAAAGGCACCTCCCCGAATCACCCTCGAGGAAGCTCACCTTGCATTTGTGAGTGGTACCTCTAGTACCCAGTTTTTAATCATTCCGTTAAAGTTATTCTATGATCTCTGAATCCGTCACCAAGTCGTCCATAACCGCGGACACGGCTTTTCGAAAAGATTTATCCCTGCAGGGGTGTACAATGTGAAAGTCGCCAGGTTCCCGAGGGACCTCCCAGCTCCTTATCCATGCGTACCGTCCGGCCCATTGCCTAGCTCTTAGCTCTCTTCCGGGGAAAGCCGGCTGGGTGGGAGCGGCTACGACCTTTACCTCGCTTAAGACTAACCAAGGATCATCAGTGGCGGTAGGACAGCCAGGATCACAACACCCCGCCCCACGGCCACTCATTTTCCTAACACCACAGTCCTCATCTCCGTCTTGGCCACCAACTCAACGCACGCGCGAATGGAAACCAAACTAGAGGACCCTCGGCTAGTCCGCCACAAGTTAGTCAGTCGACGAGGTTCCATATGCCCACGCATGGTTGCGCGCTCAACTTGGCTCGTAGGCGAGAACTCGCACTTAGGCGGCGAGAACGAGACAACCTATCACATCCCATGTGGCCTCTCATCCCCACCTTTAAGCATTTTATTACCTTTCTCCACAATTTCTCCACCATCATCTGAACACTTCAACAACCTGTTTCCAACTTGAAGTATCCATCGGACGGCTAAGCATTTAACTAAGCATGGCTAAGCATCAACATTGCATAGTTAAGTATTTCAGGCCAACAATACAAACCTATGGATAATAGGAGGGAAAATAGGTATTGGCATCGGAAACTTAATGCAACTATAGGATACTCTAATCCAAGCAAATTGACATTTGGAACCGCATGCAATATTATAGTGGAGAAAATAGTTGCGGAAAATAGGATAAGATATGCTCAGAGGGGGGATTACGCTTGCCTTGTTCAGGGTACGGGTAGTACGGATCCTCGGGGTATTGTGGAGTAACCCCGGCTGCTTGATCTATCGAGACATAACAACGGAAGAAACAATCAATCACCACATGTGCTTACAAATGCAATGCGCAAACACATGATGGCATGACATTTTAAAATGCACCCTAAAAGCATTTATCATGATCAACCAGTTAAATGGGGTCCCCATTATATTATTTGCATTATTTGGAATAACCCCATATTAAAACTTAATGATTATAATTACTTCTAGAGCACATTACTGTAATTGTGATCAAATATGCATGATGATGATGATTCTGGATTACTCATGTTTTTCTGAACATTTCGGTATATCGAACACCTTTTTCTGAGGTCCCGATAGAAAGTTATTAATTTTAGAATCTCCTCTTTTTAGATATTTGCTTTTAATTAATTTATTTCCAACAACTATCAAGGATTAATTATTCGGATTCGGGAGAGAGAGGGGTGGAGTAATCGAATCCTCGAATCAACGTTCCTAACGCGCGAGGGAGTAGCCGGAAGTATGCGCGAGAGGGAGAGCAAAAAGAAAAAGGAACAACCCAAAAAAAAAACAGGTAAACCGGCCTCCAGGCCGGTCTGGGCCGGCTGGCAGGCCGGCCTGCTAACAGAGGCAACCGGCCTCCCCACCGGTTTGGGCCGGCTGGTGGGCCGGCCACCTAACAGAGGCCAACGGCCTCCCGCCCGGCCTGGGCTGGCTGTGAGGCCGGGCAGCGTGCTCTGCCTCGACGATGGACGCGGGGACGCGCTACGGCGACGACGGCGGCAGTACGGCGACGCTACGGCGGGGATACGGCACGAGGAAGGGCATGGAGGGGTGCTACGGACGGCAAGCTCACCTTGGTCACGTACAACGAAACGGCGAGGGTGGGGATGGATCACAGCTACGGCAATCGTCCGCGGTGTCCGCGACGGAGCTCGGACGGCCGCGCGGAGAAATGGGGACGGCGGCGGCGATTTAAAGCTTCCCAAATCGATTCCTTGGGCAGGGTGGTAGCAGGCGACGCGGCGGAGCCTCGGGGGTGCTTCGATTTGCTTCGGGGGCCTTCAAACGGCGGCGACGAGCTCGGCAAGCTCGGCCATGGCTCCACGGCTGCGAACTCGAGGGGAGAGGAACGAGGAAACGGGGAAGGAAGCGAGGAAGGGAGCTCGTGCTCCTTGCAGGGGAGAGGGCAAAGGAGGGGCTCGGGCGCGGCGTGCACAGCGACACTGGTCCGGCGGGAGCAGCACGTCGCCCCGGGTCACTACAGGAAGAAGAGATGGAGGTTTCGCAAATAGGCCCCTAGCAAGAAATATTTTCTCACGGATAGATCCTTTTCAGTACTGTAAAGAAAATACCCAGCAATGTATTTGATTTTATTTGAAGCCTTTCCACACTTCCAAAAATTGTGAATTTTTTGGAAATGCTCCCCTTAACCTTTAGTAGCTCCACAAATTTTGGTATCTCCAGATAAAAGTTTTTGACAACATTTGATCATAGCCTCAAAATAGAGCATTTTCCTCAAATTCCAAATGTTATTACTTTAGAAATTCTGAATCAAGGGGAAAAATATTATTTTGAGCTCTTGAAACTTCCTTGACAATCTAGAAGTTTTAGTTGAGTTGATTTTGTCACAACAAATTCATTTGTGTTTAGTGTTTTTGATTCCCTTTGTTGTCATTTGTTCTCCAAGTATTGGTTTAAACATGAGCAATTAAACAGATGAGGCCATGATGCATGCATGAAAAGCCAAAGCGAAAATTTTACACAGGTTTTCAGGGTTTCCAACTTTGGGCTGTTACACAAGGGGATGGAACACTTTACTAGAAAGAAGGTGAAACAACCTTTTGAGTCTATTGTTAGAACAAGTTATGCTTTCAATGCTACTCTTGATAATACTTGATCTTTTTGCTACTGCGCCTAGCTGAAAGGCGTTAAAGAAAAACGCTTGTTGGGAGACAACCCAATTTTATTTCCTGTTATTTTTTTGTTTTCTTGAGTCGAGGAGGTTGTTTACTTCTGTAACAACTCATTTGTATCTTTTATTTTTGTTTTTGTTGTGCCAAGAAAAGCCTCTAATGCAAGAGGGTGGTAAAGTTTTATTTGCTGTCCAGAAACAGATTTATGTGCCTCACGGTAAAAATTCGTGAACAATCACGGATTACTATTTTAATCTGTCAATTTTTTAGCAGAAGTCTGAACTTATTACCTATCTTTCGTTAGTTAACCATTTTCTGATTTGACCATCGGAAGTGCCTCGAAAAAATTCGTCTTTACGGACTGTTCTGGTTTTGACAGATTCGGTCTTTGTTTTGCATTGTCTCTTTTGCAAGTATAGATTCACGTTCTTTGGGGGGAGATCACGATCTTGCTTAGTAACAGTAGCTAATGTTTGAACTAAAGTATGCAATGTGTTTTTACATAACCAAGTGAGTTTATGTTTTGATGCACTAACCCCTCTAATGAAGTTTGTGAGTTATCTTTGTGTGAAAGAAGTTTTCAAGTATTAGGAGAGGAGGATGATATAAGAAGATCAAGAAGAGAAAAAAGCTTAAGCTTGGGGAGGCTCCCTTGGATCTCCCCAGCATATATCAAGAAGACTCAAGCGTCTAAGCTTGGGGATGCCCAAGGCATCCCCTTCTTCATCAACAAATTTCAGGTCAACCCTAGTGAGACTATATTTTTATTGCTTCACATATTGTGTATTGTTCTTAGAGCGTCTGTGTGTTTTATTTTCTGTTTTGTTTTTTTTGTTTTCTGATCATAACTTAGTTGGATCCTAGCACTCTTGTTTGGGAGTGAGACACGCTCCGCTTTAGTTTAGAATACTCCTGTTCTTCACTTATACTTGTTGAGTTTTCTTGTTTAGCACTGCTATGCTATTAGCTCTTGTTTTTCATGTATCTCTTGTTCAGAGCTATTAGTTCTTTTATAGAAAGTACTCTCTTGCGTCACTAGATTTGTTTGGAGAGTTGTATAATTGGCGTCTGGTTGGAACAGAAAATGCTAAAGTGTGTGGTAGTTGTATAATGGAAAAACTTGCATAGTCTTGTAGATCATTAAACTTTGATAACTTGATTCCTTGCAAATGTTTTGAGATATTAAGAAATTAGATGTTAAATGCTTGCTGGTTAATTAAAGCTAAAATCTGATTAGTGGTTGTGTTATTAAAGCTTGTACCGTACTACAAACTCTTAAAATTGCTGAAGGTGTAGTTGGACTTGATAGCTTCTCATGTCTGAAGGTTTTTGGAAACAACATAGTTGCGTGCTAAGGTCGAGGGATCTAGCGGGGTACTTGTGCCTCCGTGAACGGCCCTGCTTGGGGTAAATTTAATCAAGCTCTTAATATTGAATCTGCTAGTTGTTTGCAATAAACTTGTGAGTTCTTTTTGACTAATGTTGAGCTACGGTTTTTGCCACTTCCACCATCCATATTTTGCTAGCATCTTCGGTGTTATGCATTGCCTTCTGCTCACATTGAGAGTTGTGCATACTTCGCCAGTACATCCAACCCCGTGGGAGACCTTCATCTTGTTCTCCTACACATAAGCCAAACATCTTCCTCAAAATAGCCACCATAACTACCTATCACAGCATTTCCATAGCTGTTCCGAGATATATTGCCATGCAACTTCCACCTTACATTACATGACTTCTTGTCAATCATCATTGTTATATATTGCTTTGCATAATTCTATACAGCTGATGTGTGGTTTTACCCATGTTACGCTAGATCATTGCGCATCCTGCTACACTGGCAGAGGCATACAGTTTTATACATCATGTTTTGTTCATTATGAGTTATTTGTACCAAAAAAGTGTGTTGTCATATTAGAGTGTTGCCCCTACAGTGAGGGAGAGAAAAGTGAAAAAGCCACAGAGACCATTGAAAGAGAAACATAAAAAGAAAAAAAGAGAAAAAGAAAAAAAATAAAGAGAGAGGGGGCAACATTACTATCTTTTATCCACACTTGTGCTCATGTTTAGCACCAGTTTTATAGTCATCATTTGTGCTAGTAGCACCTATGCTTCATATGAGAGAGTTCTCATGTTTCATTAGTATAACTATGTGGGGAATTTACGTTATACAACTTGGGTTGTATATTCCAATGATGAGCCTCATCAAAAGTGCTCTAGGTCTTCATGAGCAACCAAGTTGGATGCACCCCCACTAGTTTCATTGGAGAGGTTTCATACACTTATAGCTCTATGTGCATCCGTTGCATGGCAATCACTACTCCTTGCATAGCTTCGATTATAAGACTTTCTCTTGTCTAATGATCATTTATAGCTTTGTGAGCCTTTCTTCCATTGGCCTTCCAAACCCCCATTATTATTCTCTTTGCCATAACATCCTGGTGCCAATACCAAATGCTTACGCTCACCGGTTGAGTAAAACTTCTAACCAGTGAATTCATTACGTTTGTGATACTTTTGCTTGACTGGATCCTTTCTATGTTTGTGAAAGATTGCTGGATGCTTGAGTAGAAAGATAACTTGTATACTGAATGCTTAAAACATCTATAATGAACTTTGTACGGTTTCATGTCTTTATAGCATCTTCCATGAAAGGTTTTTTCTTGTTTAATTGTCTTGCTTTATTCATCTATGTGTTTAATATCAAACATAGACTTTTGCTTTGAATGATTTGATCTCAGCTCACATGCTTTACATTACTATATGATCAAGATTATGTTGGTAGCATGTCACCTCAAAAATTATCTTTGTGTTATCGTTTACCTACTCGAGGACGAGTAGGAACTAAGCTTTGGGATGCTTGATACGTCCAAAACGTATCTATAATTTTTGATGTTCCATGCCTATTATATATTGATTACCACATGTTTATCTTACACTTTATATCATTTTTATGCATTTTCTGGGACTAACCTATTAACAAGATGCCACAGTGCCAGTTCCAGTTTTCTGCTGTCTTTTTGTTTCAGAAAATCTATTATGGAAATATTCTCAGAATCGGACGCCAATTTAACTGATTTATTTCTGGACCGAGACGGAGCAACAGCCAGGAGGACGGAGCCGGGGGCCACACCAGGCAGGCCAGCGAGCCCACGGCGCGGCCCAGGGTGGGGTCGCGCACCTAGGCCGCCGCCCCACCTCGACTGGCCACCGACGCCGCCCTTTCGCCTATAAATTGCATCTAATCGGGAAACCCTAGATACCCGAGCAAAAATCCACGAAAAGTTCCGAGGCCACCGTCGTCTTCAACCCTAGTTTGGGAGGGTTTCTGCAGTTCTTCCCGGCACCTTGCCGGAGGGGAAATTATCACCGGAGGGATCTACATCACCATGCCTGCCTCCGGAGTGATGCGTGAGTAGTTCTCCACGGGACTACGGGTCCATAGAAGTAGCTAGTTGGTAGTCTCTCCACCTTGTGCTATCATGTTTAGATCTTGTGAGCTGCCTAACATGATCAAGATCATCTTTATGTAATGCTACATGTTGTGTTTGCTGGGATCCGATGAATTGTGAATTATGATCAAGTTTGTTCATCTATCTATAATATGTTTTATCTATGTTCTTGCCTGCTCTCTGTTGTTAGTAGATGCTTTGGCCAAGTAGATGCTAATGACTTCAAGAGAGAGTATTTATGCTAGATAGTGGGTTCATGCATCTAGAAGACTGGGCTTGATAGACAGAAACAACTAAGGCTGTAGATGTGTTGTTGCCACTGGGGATAAAATAACCGATGCTTAGCTTAAGGGTACTGTTGTTAAGTGAAAGGACAAGGATGTCGCCTAGAGGGGGGTGAATAGGCGATTTAAACTTTTCTGGTTTAGTCTTGATAAATGCAGAATAAAACTAGGTGTTTAAATTAACAAGCCAACAACCTAAATATACTAGGCTCACCTATGTGCACCAACAACTTATGCTAAGCTATACAAGCAACAAGGTGATAGCAATATAGAATACTTCAAGCACGAAGACTATCACAATGTAAAGTGCATAAGTAAAAGGCTCGGGGTATAGAAATAACCGAGGCACGCGGAGACGAAGATGTATTCCCGAGTTCCTCCTTTTTAGGGGAGTATGTCTCGTTGGAGAGGTGTGAGGCACCACAAAGGTCGATCTCAACGCCACAAAGGCTCAGCCTATTCTCCGATGAACCGCACCACAAAGGATTGGTTCACCTTCCACTATCGGAATCCTTCAAGGCGGAATCTGGAGCCTTTACAACAACAATCCGAGGCACAACCCAACTGGATTGGGGGCTCCCGAACGGCTACAAGTGACCACAAAGGTCTCAACCACCACAAAGGCGTCTAGGGTCCAATGACCCAAGAGTAACAAGCTCACAAACTTTCACTTCCATGAATCCTCGTGGAGAGCACAAACCGATGCACAAAGCAATGGCAAGAACACAAGAAGTGCTCAAGTCCTTCACTCTCAAATCCCACCACAAGCAACTAATGCTTGTGGGGGGAGAAGAGAGGAAGAACAATGGAGGAGAAACACCAAGAACTCCAAGATCAAGATCTACTAGGTTCCCCTCACTTAGAGGAGAGATGGATTGGTGGAAATGTAGATCTAGATCTCCTCTCTCTTTTCCCTCAAAGATATGCAAGAATCATGAGAGGAATTGAGAGAGGGGTAAGCTTTCCAAGGTCAACAGTGGTGGAGAATAGAGGGAAAAACGTGCTTGGCTTGAGGTAGAAGAAGGGGAGGGTATTTATAGGCCCTCCCAAAATATAACCATTACAGCAGGAAAAACCGGATATTCTGGGTCAATTTAGGACCGGAAAATCCGGTTCAGAAGTTAACCAGAACGCGAAACCTTCTGGAGGGAGCCGGATATTTCTAACCGGAAATTCCGAAAGTTAATCGGAATATCCGGTTGTCTGAAAACTGACAGAAACAACAAAACGAAAACTGCAATAACTTTTTCATCGGACTCCGATTTCGATGATCTTGGGCTCGTTGGAATCGCTACGAAGATCTCTTCAAGATTATGCAGAGAAACATCATATTCCATCATGTGACGAGGAATCCAAATATAGAAAGGTAAACCTCTCTATAAAAAGATGAACCGGCAAAATCTCCAAAACCGAAAACGCAACAAGTTTTCTATACGAAATCCATTTTCGGTGAACTAGAGCTTGGTATGGAGATGAACACAAGCTCTAAATTCTCACATGGATAAAAGCCAAATAAGAACCAAGAAAGATGATATGCCAAGAATGCAAATGTTTGAGCTCTCCACAAAGGTGCGATCAAGTTACTCACTTGAGAACCCCTCTTGATAGTACGACATATATCCTATAACCCGGTCTCCCACTAACACCATGAGACCGGTAAAATAGAAATCCTATCAAGATCATACCTTTGCCTTGCGCATTCCACTTGAGCTAGATGATGACGATCTTGATCTCTTCAAGTGGACCACCTTTCTTGATTGCGCTTCGCTTGGTGAAGACTCACATATCGCTCCCCCATACACCAAGATGGGAGAGTCTCTATAAGGCACATCTTCACTTGACCAATATCTCTAAATGGGTGACAAACTTCAAGCATAGGATTTATTCGATATGCTTCTCTTGAACTTGCACTTCATCTTCTTCTCTTAATATATATGATGGCTTGGAGATAAACATGAATGTTCACTCAATCTTCTTTTCTAAGCCACACTTGCAATAAGCTCAACTCTAGATGACCATTTGTGTGGATCACACCTTGAATATTACTTTGGTCATCACTTTATCTTCTTCTTTCAATCTTGATACCAACACATGGTGTTCAAGCATTGCCAATGGACAAGCCCTACAAGGATAGCTCAATGCAACCATTAGTCCATAGAGATTGTCATTAATTACCAAAACCACACATGACAGCTCATGCACTTTCATTAAGTCTAATGCGTTTGTTTACATTACACACTTTGCTTAATGCTATAATCTGTTGCTTGCAACTTAATACTCATGGCAGACCCGGAAGCTATCTTGTGAGTGGATTATGAGTCATAGATGCAGCTAGTAAGCGGTCTATGTATATTGTTGTAATGCCCAATAGATATAACAATGAACATGTGCTTGTCATATATTGTATTGTCATGCGTTTGCAATTTGTCAATTGCCCAGCTGTAATTCGTTCACCCAACATGTATGTTTATTTGTCTTATGGAGAGACACCACTAGTGAACTGTGTACCCCGGTCCTTTATTCCACACTGATACAAACACCATTTTCACCACGCTCTACGTTACTTCCTGCTGCTACTTTTGTGTTCATCATCATATTCTACACCATACGTTTAATCTTTTGTATTCAGCAAGCCGGGAAGATTGACAACCTTCCTGTTTCGTTGGGCAAAGTACTTTGATTGTGTGTGTAAAGGTCCACGTCAGTGATCGGGTAACGGCGCCGCTGACACCTTTCTCAAGCTCTTCCAATTCCTACTGGACCTGACAACCTTGGTTTTGTAATCAAGGAAAAAATTTGCTGCTGACTACATCATACCTTCCTCTTGGGGTTTCCCAGCGAACGTGCGTTCCACGTCATCATGAATCCACGGGCAGGACCGGCACTCCGGAAGAGGAAGAACAGGACCGCGGTAAGGAGAAGGAGGACTACGGTGAGGGGGAGGAGGGCAACGGTGAGAGAGGACAGCGAGGCCGACGTGAATGCCGATGTGCACGACGTCGAGACCGGGATGGTCCGCAAGACGAGGAAGAAAGGCACTAAAGGCAAGAGGTGGAAGACCAAGGAGGACGAGTGCATAGTTGACACATGGAAGCTTCTGACCAACGACTCCATCGTTGGCTCCAACCAAACCTATGGCCGGTATTGGAAGAGGGTCGAAGAACAATTGCACGAGACGATGATCTATGGTGACTATGCCAAGGTGACAATGGATCACAATTGGAATGTCATGTCACATAGGTGGAGGACCATCCAAGCCGAATGCAACAAAGTTTCACATCGACCTTGAGCAAATCAAGAGAAGGAAGGAGGGCAGCAAGAATGTCAAGGACGAGTTGTCCGACGCTGTCACGTTCTTTCGAGAGAACAACAAGCAAGAGGGGTTCAAGTTCATGCATTGCTTTGTGAAGCTTGAAAACAACAAGAAGTGGGAGAAGACCCGGATCGATCTCAACGGCGGCCACGGCGCCCGTGGGCCGAACGACCCGTCATTCCCGCGTCAGAGAGACGCCCTATTGGTAACAAGAAGGCCAAGTCCGATAAGAACGGCGCATCGACCGCGGCGTCCTTGCAAGCGTCCATTGACAAGTACCTCGCCAAAGTCACAACCATGTCGAAGCAAAATGCAAGCACGTTCGCCGACTGTTGGTCGTCTTTGATGAGCAAGCATGACGAGAAGGTCGTCGTGGAGAAGGAGAAAGTCATCGTCGAGAAGGAGAGGCTCTCCGTCGAGAGGGAGAAGGTGCAGGCAGTTGTCATGCATGCAAGCCGACACGTCAAGAATCCAGGCGATGTTAGAGGCGTCGCAATCCATCGTCCGGAAGATGAAGGAGGACTCCAAGATCTGACCGTGACCTCTCCGCCTAGCCACCACCGGTGAGGCCTTGGTTTGTGATCTGGCAACAACACATCTAGTGTGATATGGGTCTTCTGCCGCCGGAGTCGATGCCGATGGACACGACGGGGGAGCCAACGACAAGCACGACGCCCTCCGAGCCGGAGCCAGCGGCGCGCCGGGCTGGGAAGACGCCGAGACACAGGAGGAGCCGGAGATGCCGATCGATTGATTTACATCATTCGACGTTTTGTAATATGATCGCCAGACCTGGCGATGCTTTTGGGCGTGCGAACTTGACCGACGCTATTCAAACTTGACCACCGGTCATTTTTTTAATCTGATCGGTATTCTATGGGGAGCCGTCTATTGGGAGCGACCGGTGGGGCGAGACGCTCCCAATAGCACGGCAACATGTGCCGGCGCTCCCAATAACATGTGTCCGGCAACGTTGCCGGACGTTCTATTGGGCACGCCGGTGGAGATAGCAAAAAAAAGTTCACTTGACGTCCAATTTTATCTACACACCTCAGTGTTTTGCTCCGAACTGGATGGGCCATGGCCGTGTTCATCCTCAACGTAGCTCCGATCATACCACTGACACACTATTACCGGGGCGAGGTGTTTTGACTCCCGAGCTCAGATGTTCCTGCCCGATTAAAAAATTCGAAGCAAATAGTAAAACATTTAAGAAAATCTGAATATTTATGACAACAAACATATACAGTTTTCACATAAGTGCAAAGTTCCGTGATGAAATGACATTTGTATTGCTTTGTGCAAAAAAAAAAATCAGTGTACTTTTTTTTTTGAAATGTTTTACTATTTTCTCGATTTTATAATTGGACAGAGCATGTGAGCTCGGGAGCCATTGTCAATTTCTGCTATGACCGTGGTTAGTGTAATACTACAACAAGACTAGATTGTGTATTCAAGTGTTATGGCGAAGACATTTTCCATCTATAAAGGCTCTGTTTATTTGTTTTATTGCGTCGTGTTGTGCTATCTCGCACCACTATAGACCGTCCGATCTTCGTCGAAGCTTTGTGCAACCTTTATTTTAGCACAAAAAAAAAGTGTTGTGGGGATCCAAACCAGTAAACTGATATTGGCATGCTTAGTGCAATACCATTAGACTAAATTATGTATTTCATTTATGTAAGGGGTTTGCATAAAAAATACAATTCCATAAAAATACATTGGCACCAACATAAGTGCAGTATATTGCACAATTTTAAGACGATCATTTACATGCAACAATTATTATTTGCAGCCGTCCGAATTCCCTGGATTCTTTCCTCAGGAAACTCAAACAAATGGCACGGTAGTTCATTATGCATTGTAAGATCTTTTTTTGCTCCACTAAACCTTATGCCAGACCTACACAAGGAGAAACAGATCCAGCAAAATCTGCTGATAAGAAATCTTGTGAGTCTTTCCCTGCTCCATGAATGTACTAAAAAGATTGAGAGATTATTTTTCCTAAGTTTTGATGCAAGTCGATGATGAGGGATTTTTTTTAAATAATACACGAAATTTATTTAATTATGGAAATATTACGCAAATGTTGTTTTTCAAAAATATTATCCAATCGGCCTCGTGGAAGCCGACAGGGCCTACTCGTCCTTGCCGTAGACGACTAGGCCCACTCGTCTACGCGTAAGTCGAGTAGTGGATGGGCCACGTCGCTGGGAGGCCTGTCGGTCCTGGAGGCCTGTCGTCTTCGCCGACGACGACATGGCGGGCACAGTCGGCTTTGCCGAAGATGACAACGCAGTAAAGATGGTCGAGCGCACGGGAGCCCTTGTCTTCTCTTTCCTTCTTTCTTCTTCCTTGAACGTGCATGTTCTTCCTTTCCTCTCTCCACTCTCCACACAAACCGAATTAAACCAGCAATTTAGACCAATAATCTTCATGTTTGCCACCATTAATCGGTGCTAGAAGGTTGAGGGAGGCTAGGGGAATTCCGATCTCCTGATGGGATAGCTCGTGGTGGTGGTGGTGGTGGTGATGGTTGGTGGGTGGTTGTGGTGGTGATGGTGGTGGTGGTGCTGGAGGGATGCATGGTGGTGGTGGTGCTGGAGGGCTGCATTGTGGTGGTGCTGCTCGTGTTGGTGCGCCGTTGATTCGAGACCGCCGGACGTCGTCGCCTCTCACGCTTCTAGGGTATGATTCAATTTATCAAAATTGTAGTGCTATATCTGTTACATGTATGAACGTGTTGTTAAAAAATAGTTTGTGATGGTAGTAAATATTGTAGCTATATTTGTAGGTTAATTCGAAAAAATGTAGCTATATTTTTTAGGAGTCTATTTATGCGGAATAATATTAACGATGGTCAATATTTATTTATGTCAGCGGAGATGTCTGATTTAGTGAAGATCAGGTTTTTCTATGGTCCTGATAGAGTCCAAATGTGTGATACGGGAGCTGATCTGAGTGAGTTTGATTCTATAGATGTCGACCTGCCAGCTCCTGAAATATGGTCTCTAAGTTAGGTAAAAGATTGGTTGACGGGAAGTTTAGGGCTTGATAATCAGACACAGACCATCAGTGTTCATGCTTGGTGGAGTCATTCAACCACTAGAGTGTGATTCTGATTGGATGCGATGGTTAAAAGGCTGCGCAAAAAGGATTGCTCTCCTTGTGCCCTAGTTCTTCCCGCCTTGATCGAGGTCAGTGCCCCTGAGTACGAGTTTAGTGCCAATGAAGGTGAGGATGCTTATAATCCTGGCCAAGGAAGTGAAGAGATGAACATATCTATGTCCAATTATGGGTCTGATTTTGGTGGTGGTGGTTACGAGTCGGGGCAGAGCAGTCAAGTACAAGGAGGGGACACTGAGGTATATGACAGTGCGGAGGCGGATGGCGACGAGGTAGATGGGCACATGAAGAACGAGATGGAAGATGAAGATACAGATGGCTATAGTGCTCAAGGCGATGATTCCGATGAGTCAGACGGGGAAGAGAACGTAGATTAGGTACCTAATCCTGCAACATGGAATCAGGACCAATCTTCCGCGATGATCGTAAACGATGGTCATGATTCGGCATGGCAATATCATGAGAACAACATTGCGAAGGGTGCTATGTATACTGACAAGCAAGCTTTGAGGGATGCAGTCATTGAATGTGCATTGTCCACCCACAGGATTATGAAAACTGTGGTGTCAAGTCAAAAATATTTGACAATGGAATGCGAGAATATAAATTGTCCCGGCAGGGTGCATGGACATCTCCCAAAGAATGGCTATGGTTGGAGGATAAGTGACTTCGTACCTCACTCATGTCGAATTGATAATATCCCTGAAGATCATCGTAATCTTTCTTCCACGCTTATAGCTCGGTTACTATACAGCGAGATAGTGGCATGCGCAGCGATGGAAGTGAGTGCCATCCAGACAAAAGTGGCTGTCAGATTGAAGTACACGATATCTTATGGCAAGGCTTGGAGGGCTAAGCATACGGCGCTTGAGAACAGATTTGGTTCATATTTGGACGCATATGACTCTGTTATCCGGCTGTTGCATAGTCTGCAGTACCGGAATCCAGGCACCTATATAGATATCCAAGATTTGTTCAGGCCAGAGTTCCCAACTGTGAGGGTGCTGCATCGAGTGTTTTTCCCATTCACCGTATGCATCGAGGCTTTCAGACATTGTCGTCCGGTGATATGTGTAGATGGCACCTTTCTCACAGGCAAGTATAGGGGACAGATCCTGACCGCCATTGGTCAAGATGGTAACAATATGGTTGTGCCCCTCGCATTTGCTTTTGTGGAGAGCGAGAACATTGACAATTGGACTTGGTTCTTCAGGCAAGTGAAAATAGCAGTTGTAGAGGATAAGCCGAACGTGTGCATCCTTCATGACAGGCATGCAGGGCCTCAGCGCGATAAAGACACTCACCAATCCTGCGCGTGAGGAACAGACTCCATGGCAGGACATGCAGAGCCATTGGTGCATGTGCCATCTAGGTGCCAACTTCTACTCGCAGTTTAGAAATAAGGACCTGATGAGCCTATTCAAGAAACTCTGCAAGCAGAACCAAGAATGGAAGTACACGAAGATACGTGAAAGACTTGATTTGTGCACGCAGAGACATGTTCGGGACAGGAAGAGGCGACGAGCAGCAGCTGTTGCTGCACATACAGAAGCTGTTGCTGCAGAGTTAGCTACAGGACCACCTGCCGAGGAGGACGAGCCTGTTGGTCTTTTGCGACCTACCCGGATTTGACCCGCCTGGAACTAGGAGAAGAGGTGGGAAGACAATTAAAACTTTTCAGCAGTGGATAGAGCATGAACCTTTGGAGAGGTGGTCTTTGTTGCACGACACACATGGAGCAAGATACGGTGTCATGACAACGAACCTAGCTGAAACATACAACTTTGTCCTCAGAGGAAACCGTGCGTTGCCACTAACAGCCATCGTGGAGGGTATTTTCTATGGCACGGTGAAATATTTCAGAGAAAGACGTGAAAGAGCTGAGAAGCATATGATGGACAACCCGACCTCGCCTTACTGTGAGAAGGTTACGAAGTACATGAATGAGAAGCTGGCAAAATGTTGCTCCCACACTGTAACTGCCGCTGGGAATCAAGAAAGGAGGTTTGAGGTCCGGTTAGCCCACAACAAGTTCGGATGTGCAAACGAGGTGAGGACGCATGAGGTGAAGATTGGTAATGAGATTTGGCCAACTTGTGAGTGCACCTGCAACAAACCAAAATTGCTTCACCTTCCTTGCTCCCATGTCCTCGCTGCCTGCAGGCAGTTACGGTTGAACTCAATCTCCTTCGTGTCTCCATATTTTATGAAAGAGGCAGTTATCAATACTTGGACAGGTGAGATGATGGGATTTCGATCAATGGGTAACTTCAACACTGTACCGCCTGGTCAGAGGCGGTACATTCCAGCTCCTGAGCTATTGCGTACATGCATAGGCAGCCGACAGTGTCGTCACATCAGGAATGATATGGATGAATCCGAAGCCGGAGGCCCCACAATGCAATGCCTTCAATGCAACAGATTTGGCCTTAGGGACCCTGATTGTCCCATTTTTCCTGGAGAGAGACCTCCCGTGCGTGGACGGGTAACCGGCGTGGGCGAGGACAAAGAGCGAGAGGAAGAAACTAGGTGGCTGATACGTCTCAAACGTATCTATAATTTCTGATGTTCCATGTTGATATTATACCAATTGTTATATGTTTTATATACACTTCATAGCATTTTTATGCATTTTCTGGGACTAACCTATTAACAAGATGCCACAGTGCCAGTTCTTGTTTTCTGCTGTTTTTGTATTCCAGAAAAGCTAGTCTGGAAATATTCTCGGAATTGGACGAAACTTGGACAGAACCTCCTATTTTTCCAACACGAACACGGAGTCCAAAGGAGAGACGGAGGAGAGCCACGTGGCAGCCACACCATGGGGCCACGCGGCCCCCCTGCCACGTCGTGGGGTGGTGTGGGGCCCACGTGGGTCTCCAGCCGCCGCCCTTTCGCCTATTTATTCCTCTCGACACGAAAACCCTAAATTTCCGAGCCATTATCCACGAAAAGTTCCAGAGACGCCGCCGCCATCAACCCTAGCTCGGGAGGGTTCAGAAGCTCTTCCCGGCACCCTGTCGGAGAGGGGAATCATCACCGGAGGGCTCTACATCACCATGCCTGCCTCCGGAGTGATGCGTGAGTAGTTCATCCTTGGACTACGGGTCCATGGCAGTAGCTAGATGGTTGTCTCTCCACTTTATGCTATCATGTTTAGATCTTGTGAGCTGCCTATCATGATCAAGATCATCTTATTGTAATGCTACATGTTGTGTTTGCTGGGATCCGATGAATATTGAATACTATGTCAAGTTGATTATCAATCTATCTTATATGTTATTTATGATCTTGCATGCTTTCCTTTACTAGTAGATGCTTTGGCCAAGTAGATGCTTGTAACTCCAAGAGTGAGTATTTATGCTAGATAGTGGGTTCATGCCTCCGGTAATCTGGGAGAGTGACAATAACTTCTAAGATTGTGGATGTGCTATTGCCACTAGGGATAAAATAACCGATGCTTAGCTTAAGGGTGCGCCGTTAGGTCTAATGCATTTGTTTACATTACGCATATTACTTAATGCAATTATCCGTTGCTTGCAACTTAATACCAACGGGGAACTCGGATGACAACCTGGCGGTGGATTATTAGTCATAGACGCTGTTGGATAACGGTCTATGTATTTTGTCGTAATGCCCACATGAATATCATAGTAATCATCATGTCATATATATGCATTGTCATGCGCTCAATATTTTGTCAATTGCCCAGCTGTAATTTGTTCACTCAGCATGTTAGCTATCTTTTATGGAGAGACACCACTAGTGAACTGTGGACCCCGGTCCATTTTTTTTACACTGATAATACAACCAACTGTAAACATTGTTCCTTTTCATTATCTGCAATTTACAACTGTTTTCCACACCATACGTTTAACCCTTTGTTTTCAGCAAGCCGGTGAGATTGACAACCTCACTGTTTCATTGGGGCAAAGTAGTTTGACTGTGTTGTGTGCAGGTTCCACGTCAGCACGCCACTGACAACCTTCAGAAGTGATTTCTTGCTCCTACTGGTTCGATTAAACCTTGGTTTCATACTGAGGAAAACTGCTGCAACACTGCTTCATACCTTCCTCTTGGGGTCTCCCAACGAACGTGTGATCCACGCAATCAGTGGCACTATGTTTGAATTTCTATTAAGTATGGAACTATGTTTAAATTTGTATTAAGTGTGACACTATGTTTAAATTTTATTAAGTGTGGCACTATGTTTGAATTTCTATTAAGTATGGAACTATGTTTACATTTGTATTAAGTGTGGCACTATGTTTGAATCTGTATTCAATATGGAACATGTTTGTATTTCTACTAATTTAAATTATCTATGCAACTATATTCTAATAAGTGCAGTGATGGAGGGAATGTGGTTGCTTGATGCTACAATTGATAGTGGGCACCGTGCTAAGGTATTAGAGGCGAATCCAAGGAAACTTAAGCCCCTAATCACTCGCACGCCAAAGGAAAACTGGAGGATTCACCCTACGTGGGTACAGAGGTATTGGTCGTATTTATTTTACAGACGCATCTTTTCTATTTATATTAGTGTGCTAAACTAGATTGTTATGTTCTTTTGGATACACAGGTTGAAATGGGCCGGGCTCTTACCTTTCGCGCGTCTAGTAGAGTCCACTGATACCTCTTGAAAGGACACGGATGTCGCCTAGAGGGGGGTGAATAGGCGATTAAAATTCTTTGCGGTTTAGGCTTGAATAAATGCGGAATAAAACTAGAGTTTAATTTATCAAGCACGAAACCTAAACAAGCTAGGTTAACCTATGTGCGCCAACAACTTATGCTAAACAAGATAAGCAAATATGTGATAACAAGATATATTACTTCAAGCTCGATGACTATCACAAAGTAAATAGCATAAGTAAGAAGCTCGGGTATAGAAATACCGAGGCACTTGGAGACGATGATTTATCCCGAAGTTCACTTCCCAATGGAAGCTACGTCTCCGTTGGAGCGGTGCGGAGTCACAAAGTGATCCCCGAATAGCCGTCAAATGGCACACCGTAATCTCCTTCGTGCCTCCACCAATGCGGAGTGCCACGAACCACTATGGAACACTTGAGGGTGGTCACCGAACCCGTACAAGGATGAGGCACACTCCACAACTTAATTGGAGGCTCTTTACCAAATTCCCACGGCTCCCAAAGCCACAAGAATCACAAGGTTGGGGCGCGACTCCACAACTTAATTGGAGGCTCCCAACTATCCCGCGAGCCACCAAAACTCCGAGATCAACAAGGACCGTCTAGGGCACTCCAAGTACCCAAGAGGACAAGCTCTAGGGCACCCCAAGTACCCCAAGAGTAACAAGCTTCTCAACTTCGATTTCCACGTATCACCGTGGAGAACTCAAACCGATGCAACCGATGCAAGAAGGCAAGACCACTAGAAGTGGTCAAATCCTTCACTCCCAAATCCCACCAAAATCAACTAATGCTTGTGGGGGGAGAAGAGAGGAAGAACAAGGAAGAACTCAACAAATGGAACTTCAAGATCACGATCTACTAGGTTCCCCTCACTTAGAGAAGGAATGGATTGGATGAATATGTAGATCTAGATCTCCTCTCAAATTCTCTCAAAGATATGTAAGAATCATGGGAGGGATTGAGAGGAAGGCAAGCTTTTCCAAATGTCAACAATGGAGGAGAGAGAGGGGAAAAGCTAGCTCAAGGGGTGAGAGAACCGTTGGGGAAGAAACCCCCTTAAAAAGGTCCTCTCAAAATCTGCCAGTTGCAGACAAAAAGGCTGCAGCGGTAGTACCGGGCCGATCCCGGTAGTACCGAGCCGTGTTGACTCGAGGAAGAACGAAGACCAGTCAGCGCTCCCAGAGTCGGCGCGCAACGGTAGTACCGGACCACCTGGCCCGTAGTGCTCCCTTCCCGGTAGTACCGCGCCACTACCGGGCAACTACCGGGTTAAAACTTCGAGAGGCAGAGAGCCATCCGGAGATGCGGTACTGGGCCCGGTACTGCCCGCGGTAGTTTCGCAAGGGGTCACCCGGTAGAACCGGGCGAGGGTCGGTACTACCGGCCTAAGAAGAAACTGCAGAACCAGGAAAGGAGAACTGCAATAACTTTTGCAAGGAAGCTCCAAACGAGATGAAACCAACGAGGTTGGAAAGGCAGCGACAAGAGCATTCCTACAAAAAGTGGAAATATTAAGGGTCACTAATACAGAGGGGATACCACACATGGGAAGGTGTGGACCCTATCTCGAAGGTGGACCGATAATATTTCCAACCTGAAAATGCAACAAGTTTTCCATACGAAATCCGTTTTCGGAGAACTTGGGCTTGTCATGAAGATCACAACAAGCACCAAAGCCCAACAAGGAGAAAATCCAAATAAGAACCAAGAAAGATGATGAAGGCAAGTATGCAAACGTTTGAGCTCTCTCCAACTGATACGCTAAAGCTCAATCGAGAGCCCCTCTTGATAGTACGGTATCTATCCTATAACCCGGTCTCCCAGCTAGTACCATGGGACCGGTAAAATAGAAACCCTATCATACCTTTGCCTTGCGCATTCCACTTGAGCTAGATGACGTCGATCTTGATCTCTTCAAGTGGACCACCTTTCTTGATTGCGCTTCTCTTGGTGAAGACCCAAACATTGCTCCCCCATACTCCACTATGGGAGAGCCTCTCTTAGGCACATCTTCACATGAACATTATCTCTAAATGGGTGGCAAGCTTCAAGCCTAGGATTTCTTCGAGATGCTCCTCTTGAACTTGCGCTTCTCAATATTGATGACGATCACCACTTTACATCATCGATCATGGGCCATATGAAATCTTTATTTGATGCAAGCCCATAGAAAGATACCTAACCACACATAGAAATGCTACACACATATCATGGGTTATTCACAAAGCTATATGGACAATTGCTTACCATACCAAGAGATACATGATCCCACTTGGTACATCTTGTAGCTTTGTGTGTTGATCAATACTTGATCAACCTTGTATCTTTTCTTCTCTTTTTAATAGATGATGTCTTGAAGATAACCATGAATGATCACATAATTCTTTTCTTCAAGACATACTTGCAATATGCTCAACTCTATGATCTTGATGCTAAATACTTCATTATATCAATATACTCATGGCATCAACCTTGAATCCAACATATGGAGTTCAAGCATGGTCTACGGACAAACACTACAAGTAAAACTCAATGCAACCGTTAGTCCATAGGGATTGTTATTAATTACCAAAACCACACGTGGGGGCGCCATGCCCTTTCACCTCTACGTGTATGATGATGGACGGATCTTTACTCACCTGCTTGGTGGACCGATGGAGGCCGGAGACGCACACGTTCCACTTTCGCTGGGGAGAAATGGCTCCTACTCTACAGGATGTATCATTCTTGCTAGGTTTACCTTTGGCGGGTGAGGCTGTTGGACCTTTGGACGCACCGGTGAATTGGAGGACGATTTGATAGACTGTTTCGAGGGTATTTTCGACGGTGCTCCACCTTTACAGGCGGATTCTCACGACCCAAGCTTGATTGGTTGCTTGGCTTTCAGGTTAATTCATGTGTCTCATAATCTGTTATTTCTCATTTGTCGTTATACTAATTATATTTTTACCATGAATATAGGTCCACAAGTTTCCAGAGTATCCAGATGATTTGGAACGGGAACAACTCAATCGCAGCTTCGAGGCATACATCATGTGGCTTCTTGGTAAGGTGATGTTCACCGAGAACCATGTCGACACTATTACCACGCGCTACCTCCCTTTGGCACGGGAGATCGCTGATGCTACTGAGCCGGCGCACATCAGTTAGAGGAGTTGGGGTTCCGCTGTCTTAGCGGCTACGTACCGAGCTATGTGCAATGTTTGCATGCTGCATTCAGCTAAGTCAGCCATTCTCGGATGCCCTCTTTTTCTGCAGCTCTGGTCGTGGGAGAGGTTCTCTATTGGACGGCCAGTCATATCTGACGACTCTTTCCCATTGTGGGAAATCTTTGACGGTGACAACATCGACAAGCCTACTTTTGCGACCGTCTATACACGCTATAAGGTACGTATCTTGTTATAATTTAATACATCTCGTGTACTGTGTATGAAACTAACTTGTGTTGTACGCAGAGACGCTTTGCTACTGAGCAGACGAAGCAGTGCTACACTGCTTTTAACGAGCAATTTGATATGTACATTTCGGTGATCTGGGAGCTGTACACGAAGGAGCTCATTCAGCAAAGATACCCCGGAGGTATTTCTGATCTCTGCACACGTGACCGAGCGTATTGGATGACACAATCGAAGATCATCTTCGATGTCTTCGTGGAGGAGATGTCTCAACATAGGGTTATGAGGCAATTTGGTCTTCGACAGTTGGTAGATCCTCCGCCAGTAGAGCATCCCCTCCCAGATATGTACCACAGGTATGTCTAAAGTTGTTATTTCCCTAAATTGTTCATACTAAATCAATTTGTACTGATAAAACACTCACCCAAATTTTAGGACCACAAGGAAGGGGATTAGTTGGACCGCGTAGGGTGGCTGCGGAGGGTACAACCTTACGTTTCAGACTGGGACACTGCGACGACACGGCTCTGGGTCGAGACTGTCGGGTTTGATATCACTCTATACAATGCCTGCTTGCAGAGGTACATGTTCGGAACACGGCTACTTATCATTCGGCACTCTCACCCGGAGGTTATACCTACCCCTACTACGTTGGATACATACCCGATATATGATACTTCTGCGTCCAGACAGCACGCAGTAATATTTTATTTCATTTCACTAATTCATCTAACTGGTACATGCTTTGACATATATATATTTAATACTTTTTATTTCTATTGTCAGGCTAATTTGACACCGGAGATTCATAATGATTTCGCTGAGTATGGACGTTCTCTTTCCGCTGGCCCTCCTTTGGTACCATGGGAGCAGCCGATATCCTGGCTCAGGAGGCTGGAGGGAAGCTACGGGACGTCTACGCGACATCACGTGCACCCGCACAGAGGACGTTGTTCGCCACCCGGTGGGACAACGACCCCCGCGCCCCCGACACGACGCCAGTAGCAGCAGCGGCAATAGGAGATGCATCAGGAGCAGCATCAGCACGAGGAGGAGGAGCAGCACGACGACCAGCATCTCCTGCACCAGCACACGAGGAGCAGCCGCATCACCGACATGAGCCGCGTCCACGTCTATCACCACAGCCCAGGCCACCTCCTCCTGACCAGGCAGGAGGTTCGGCGTGGCATGGTCCCACTTCCAGTTACGGGTATCGGCCACAGTCTCCTCCTCAGTACCGACGTCCCGCCCCGGCATTCCCGGATCACGGTACGTATATTGTTTTCATATTTCAATTAGGACTGCGTATTTCTTATGTACTAATGATTCCATCGGTAGGAGCCTATGGACATCACGCGGTTACGTCCGGACACCAGGCGTCCGGATCTGGATCAGGGTGGGGGAGTGACCATGAGGCTCGGACCCACGCGGACGAGGAAATGTCCACCTGGTTCGGCCTTTTCGACACTCCAGAATACCCAACGCATCCGCCACAGGGTCCCATTCACCAGACTCCTCCACCATACCCCACACAGGATACACAGGATGATGAGGACTTGACAGTGCCTCGTCAAAACCGGGCACCACACAGGTATATGTGGACGAGGCCCATCCAGCCCCCTCCTCGTGATCCTTGGCAATGCAGGGGTCAGTGATATCTTCGGGACATATTCGTATTTAGGATGTATGAGACATATCCGTATTTCTATTTGTATGTGAGACATATTCATATTTATGTTTGTATGAGACATATTATCTATGTACGAGACATATTATTATCTATGTACGAGACATATTATAATTGATACGAAACATTCCACATTGCATCGATAAATTAATTTAACATACAACTACAGGTCTACGTTACAACTTCAGTATTTCTAAATACTGGATAGAACAACTACTTGTAAATAATACATGAAACTCAATGATAACTAATTCTAATCAACGACTTCACTTCCCTCTGCCACGTGTTCGTGATGGAGGCATGAAGTCGTCATCACTATTTTCCTCGGCGACATCCTTCGATGCACCAACACTCTTCAACTTACGTCTAAAGTTGCCTCATTTAGGAGGCATGAAATCATCATCACTATCATCTTGAACGGCTTTCTTGGATGATCCACCACTCTTCGCCTTTGATATAGCCCTCTTCACTGCATCAGCGTGAGGAGTATTCTGTGGACGCCTATCAGGACAAGCGCCAAAAAGAATTTTCATCTAACCAAAATGAGGGATCTCTTTGTTGAGAAACTGTGCGTCGGCGGGCCAGTGCTGAAAATTAACAATATCAGACGAAAATAAGTTAGTACGATAATACTAGATTCTAACGTAATATAACTTCGGTACTTAGTTATCTCAACGTGAAATGCATAGGCCTTCGGCGAAAAATGGATTATCTTTGACTTAGGTGTCATAGGCATGTCCCGAAGACCCGCCTCGATATCTTTTAGCTCATGCACTCTCTGCCACTTCCACCGCCACCCATCAATTTCATCTAAAATTTCTGCAGGGGTCATCTGCGGGATTTTGGCTATAATTTCTCCCAGCTCACAAATGTTGCCCCTCTCACTAACTAGCTCTCTATAACAGCTCTTGGCCCTACCCTCCCTAATACTACCTTCAGTCCATCTTGCGGCTTCATACAGAATACACCACGACCTATATGGGCCCAAACCAGGACCCGAACTACCAGGCATCGTTCCTATGCGACTAAGGAAATAACCGCGCACCACACGCCTCCATCACAAAATCTGCTGGGGTATATATAGGCTCACCCGGAAGAAAAAGAGCGGGAGAAAAATGGCGGGAGAAGAAGGGCGGGAGGAAAATGGCGGGAACAAAATGGCGGGAGAAGAAGGGCGGGAGAAAAAGGCGGGAGAAGAAGGGCGGGAGAAATATGGCGGGAGAAGAAGGACGGGAGAAAAAGACGGGGGAGAAAAATGGCGGGAACAATTAACCGCGAAACAAATTTAGTCGACAAAACAAAAAATCCATGCACTACTCGGCTTCGCCTAAGCCAATTAGGGCTAATCGGTTTTGCCAAAGCCGATTAGGGCTTGTCGTCCTCGCCTAAGCCGATTGGGGCATGCATCTGGGGACGAGTGGCCTGTCGGCTTCGACAAAGACGACAAGCGTCTAGTCGTCTACGGCAAGGACGAGTAGGCCCTGTTGGCTTCCACGAGGCCAATTGGATAATATTTTTGAAAAAAAAATTGCATAATATTTCCATAATTAAATAAATTTGGTGTATTATTTAAAAAATGTTCTCGATGATGTGCAGCTAACTTGGCATTGATTGGTCCAATCGTCTTGTGGTGTGTTGCTGTGTTGGTTTAATATGGTGGATGGCGGTTGAAGCCTCGTGTTCCTCGCCCAAACCTACTTATAATCTCCTTGCCTGTGAAGGTAGCAATCAGCCATCTGAACAATCTTCATGTTGATTCTTCTCGAGATATGCCCTAATGCTTAGCCCCTCTGAAAACGATCGTTTAGCTGCTGTGTTGTCATGATCGGATACGATCATACGAGAGCAGACTTGTGGTGCAGGACTAGCAACTGTACGTGCGACGATGCGTACGCCTCTACTGTCCACCTACAGGCTACAGCGACACAAGGAAAACGATGGAAGGGGGTGAATACTGGACTGGACCCTAGACATTCCGCTGCACCCATTGTACTCTCTTTACTAGCAAAAAAAGCCCAGATAGAACAGTGCTTGACTTATCTTAACCCATGTTAGGCCCCTAGCAAGACCGGTTTAGAAACTTGAGTCCCGTATTGACCCATTTTGATCCCCTAAAAAAAGACCCATTTTGGATACCAGAGCTCAGACTTTCCAAAAAAAAAAACTTTTCTATTCACTCAAACAAATGTCCTAAAAAAACAGCTCATACCTTTCGAACGCTGCCCCGACATTTGGTAGACACTCTCGCGTGAGAGATGGAAGAACAACGGATAACGCGTTTTGGCTCCCGAGCATGTAGCTCGTTTCGAAAATTCAAAATCGGCACTTTTTGGTTTTCAAAAGGCAAAAAAAATCTCAGATGTAGATAGTGTCGAGATCTAATCCCGTGCAAAATTTAAACACGAAATTCGTTATATTGTGGGATGCACAAAAATGAAAAATAGGTGAACTGGCTGGTGAACAATACAATTCAAAAACTTCTACATGTGGGATTTTTTTCTCGTTTTTTGGAAACAAAAAAGTGTCGATTTTGATTTTTTTGAAGAAACGAACTACATGTAGCTTGGAGCCATTTGCACTTTTCAGCTTTGGTCATTCGCGGAGCTTGGTCCCCCCCCCCCCCCATGATTTGCACATGCAGGCATGATTTGTTTTTGGATAGAGCATATGTTGAACTGTTTTGTGTGTTTTGCCCACACCACCCCCCCCCCCCCCCCCCCCCCCCCCCCCCCAAAGAATGTATGCTATTTTGCCCCCTCAGAAGGTTCTGGCAAGCTCCGCCACTGTTTCGAGCCTTTTACTTGTTACATTTATACGCGTCTTTGGCAGTGGCGTCGTGTCGGCGGTGAGATGTATACATCTTGCCTCCATCCCTGACATGTCCACAACGGTTCCTTGACGGGCCCCAGCCCATTTAGCAACAGGGTGCGTCCATATCCACAAAGCATTTACGATGTTTGCTTCTCTTTATTTATGGTGGGCTTCCCTTTACATGTGAGGTGTGTCCAGTTTTTGTAGTTACGTTTTTCTAAATACATGGAGGAATGCGAAGATGCTAATTACAAATTTAAGGGACACTGGCATTGAATTCGGAACATACAAAGTTCTTAAGGCCTTTTATTTTTTTTGTGGTTGTTTCGATCTATTTTACCTCTTCTGATGAACTAAAGTCAAGGTGTTGTGAAAAAAATCGACTAGCTTACGCCCCCTAAAAAAATGTTTACTTTGGAAACAAAAAAAACGTACTCACAATGTCACATGATTCAACAGGTAAAGAAAGAGTCATGATTGTGTCGTGTGTTTGTGTGTATTAACCTGCTGGGACCTGAAGACATGTACGTGCACGTGTTCTCGACGTCCGAAATCGAAGGGCGCGCGACATGCATGGACGACATCTAACGTACCGCACTGCAGACCTGCTCAACTAATTGACTCGATCGATCCTCTCGTGATCGCCGTGTTCGAGAACCGAATGATTTGCTTGATCGACCGGCCGAAATGATTGGAAGGGAAAGACCGGCCCATGAGCTTTTTTTTTTGAAACTCACAAACTTTATAAATTACTCAGACAAATTACAAGGTTGTTGCAGGCATCCTCGTAGGAAAAGCGGGATGCAATTCACCCATAAGCATCTACGTCTAAAGCTACTAGCTTGCTTCGCACACAGATGTGCAGCCTCATTAGATATACGTGGTACATGCGATAAAGAACATCTAACAAAGCTATCAGCTAACTCATCAACCAGGCGGCAAAGTCCTCCAATATTTGCCCTCTCATAATTTTTCGACTTGAACAGGTTCACCACTTCTAGAGCATCACTCTCCACCACAATCTGAGAGTAGCCGAGATCGCTGGCGAGTCGTAGGCCATCCCTCAACGCCATAGTCTCCATAGTCCTCGCATCCACGGCGAGCTCATACCAGATCGCTTGGGCACGGATCAAGCCGCCAGACGAGTTCCGAAGGATAACCCCAGTAGTACCCGACCTGGAGGACATGTCATAGCCAGCATCAACATTCACTTTGATAAAATTCTCCGGGGGCGGTGACCATTGTTGTTTAGGCTTGGTCACGGACTTTGGAATTTTTTCTGGCACCGATAAATCACACGCAGTGTCAGCCGCCCACCGCACCGAGGCCTCCACCGATCTTCCCTTCTCCCAATGGCGCCGAGTGTTTCGCTCCGTCCACACTGCCCAGCAGCCACACATGATGACAGCTGGGCTACGGTAAGGAACTATCCCTCCATCAAGCATATCAGACGCCCAAGACTCTAGATGCAGAGACGGCAACTTCACACCGGTGGTCCTCTTTATTTCTTCCCAGAATAGTTTGGCCCAGGTGCATGTGAATAATGAGTGGTAAATTGTCTCCTCCTCACCACAGTCCTCACAGTTCGATATTCTCTCCACATGTTTGACCTTAAGGACATGTCGACATGGTATGAATTTCTGAATCGTACGCCACCAGAAATTTCGAACCTTCGGAGGCACTGCCATCTTCCAGAGTGACTTCCAAAACGGTTGCGTGGCTCCTACAGAACTCGACGGGGCAGCAGAGAACCTGCGCTGTTTGGACAGACTAGAGTAAGCAGACCTCACCGTGAAGTTGCCAGATTTTTCCAAACTCCAGGCCCAGATATCCTCCTCCTCGCCTAAGGTGATGCGGCTGATTGCTTGGACATCTGGGTAGACGAAGTGCTCCTCCAGTTTTGTAAGATTCCACTCCCCACTCTGTTGATCAATTAGCTCTTCCACTAGAGTAACCATCGAGTCAGAGGGCTTCCGAGCAAGTGGTTTAAAACCAATATTTGCTTCAATCCATGGGTCTTCCCAAACGCGGATGGAGGAACCATTACCCACCCTCTTGATCAGGCCAAGCTTTAGAGCTGACCGGCCATGAATGATCGCCCGCCAAGTATGTGAGGAATTCCTATTTATTCCAGCAGCCATGAACTCTCTATCATGGAAGTATCGTCCCTTAAGAACTCGTGCACATAGTGATTCAGGTCTTGTCATCAACCGCCACCCCTGTTTAGCAAGCATAGCTTGATTAAAAAGTTCAAAATCTCGAAAGCCCATGCCGCCTTCAGATTTTGGGATAGCAATATCCGCCCACTTCCTCCAATGCATGCGTCTCTTTTTGTCATCACCTCCCCACCAAAACCTCGCCACAATTGAGGTGAGCTTTTTACAAAATTTCTTCGACAATCGAAAACAGCTCATCGAAAAGGTGGGAATGGCTTGGCACACAGCTTTAATGAACACCTCTCTTCCCGCACTACTCAACAATCTTGGCATCCCACCATTCAGAAGTAGTTGCAGCTGCACGTACTGAACTTGAATTGAACTGCCAGCGCGTTCCTTTTGCCGCGTGGGCCGTACGGGCTACGTGCGCCTCTCGTCTCGGACGACAGGGGTGACGCTTAGCTAGCTTGGTCCACGAATCCTCCAGGTCGAAATCAGCGGACAATCTCGTGGTGACAAGTGTCGTCTTCTCCTTCGTGCGGTATAAACAGTTGCATGCATGTTCGCCAACTGTCACAACCATATTGAAAGTGGGGAGCAGGAGAGAGAAATGGACACGGGAGGTGGGAGGGCAGTTTTTTCCCTTTTGTTTTCAAAACCGAAACTTTAAAACGAAATATCTCGAGAACCGTTTATCCAAATTACGAACCATTTTCATTTTTGAGCTCCTCGCGTCGAGATCTTCAAAACTAGATCCCATGTTGATAAGTTTCGACGAACTCTTTTTTTGTACTCTCGATTATGTATAGTTTGTACATTCTGTTTCTGTTACTTTGTACAACCATTTCTGTGTAGTTCGTACTTTTGTATGATGAGAGAGAAGGGATAGTGAGGTGGGAGGGCAACTTTTTCCCTTTTATTTTTCTAAACTGAATTTTTGAATTGAAATATTTCGAGAACCGTTTATCCAAATTACGAACCGTTCGAGCTCATCGCGTCGAGATCTTCAAAACTAGATCCCATGTTGATAGGTTTTGACGAACTTTATTTTTGTACTACCGGTTATGCATAGTTGTACAACATGTGTCTGTGTAGTTGTATAACCTATATTTGTACAAACTGTGTTTGCGTAGTTGTACAATATGTGCCTATATAGTTGTACAACCTGTGTATGTACAACCTGTGTCTGTGTAGTTGTACAACCCGTCTGTGTAGTTGTACAACCTGTGTCAGTACAACATGTGCCTGTCTAGTTGTACTCCCTGTTATATGTACATCCTGTTATGAGTACTTTGTACTATCACTTTTGTGTTTTTTGTTCTCCTGTTATGTGTGATGTACAGCCAGCCACGCAGGGATTCGTCGTACACGCGGAAAAGTACTGCGTACCAGGAACGGGCAACAGACTTACATGCGGGGCTTCGCACGTCGGCCGGCCGGAACGTACGCGAACGTGATCGCTGGAAGAAACAGACGTCGGGCACTGGACGCGCGGGGCTTCAGCCAAGTCGTACACAGTCCGCATAGCACGCACGCACGCACGCGGACCAGGAGGGTGCCGTATCCAAGTTTGTTTTTGCTGCCTCGCAGGTTCACACGGTGGCCACGTGGCGCGTACAGCTACACCAGTTTACCTTTCAGAAGTGAACTCTTTTTCTAATCGCACCCCCTCCAGGTCGATAGCTATTCCCTCCCACACACCCCTCTGTTCGTATGGGCCTGGCCCAGTTCAATCGAGTAAGGACGGCGGCTACCGGTGTAGAAGAGAAGGCCGTATGGGCCTGGCCCAATTTTCCTTTTCCTTTCTTCTTTTTCCTTTTCTTCCTGTTTCTTTTTCTTTTCGTTTTTCTTTTTTTGGCTGTTTCTTTTTTCTTTCTTCTTTTCTGTTTCCTTTTTTAGATATTATTTTTAAATTTTATTTTCGAAAAATGTTCAGATTTGAAAAAAAAATATTATTTGAAAATTATTCAGATTTGAAATTTGTTCAGATTTGAAAATTATTCATATTTTAAAAATCGTTCAAAAATAATTTCCGTTCATATAGTATTTTATGTTCACTTTTTAAAAATCGTTCAAAAATAATTTTTGTTCATGGACTTTTTTGTTCAATTTTTAAAATTGTTCAAAAATCGATTTCGTTCACTAGCTTTTGATGTCCACTTTTAAAATCGTTCAAAAATAGTTTCCGTTCACCGTCATTTTCTGTTCATTTTTTAAAATCGTTCAAAAATAGTTTTTGTTCACCGGCCTTTTCTGTTCACTTTTAAAATCGTTCAAAACAGTTTCCGTTCACCGCCATTCTCTGTTCATTTTTAAAATCGTTAAAAAATTGTTTTCGTTCACCGTCATTTTCGTTTTTCTTTTTTGGTGGTTTCTTTTTCTTTCTTCTTTTATGTTTTCATTTTAGATAGTATTTTATTTTATTTTAAAAAAATGATAAAAAATGTTCAGATTTGAAAAATCATTCAAAATAATTTCCGTTCATAGAGTTTTTCTATTCGCTTTTTAAAAATTGTTCAAAAATAATTTTCGTTCATAGACTTTTTCTGTTCACTTTTTAAAATCGTTCAAAAATAGTTTTTGTTCATTGGTCTTTTCTGTTCACTTTGAAAATCGTTCAAAAATAGTTTCCGTTCACCGCCATTCTCTGTTCATTTGTTAAAATCGTTCAAAAGTAGTTTTATTCACCGGCCTTTTCTGTTCACTTTTAAAATTATCGAAACGAAAAAATTACAACATGAAAGCTCTGCGAAACGTAGATATTAAACTAGTCGTCAAATGATATTTCAAACGGTCAACCGAGTGCGACGAATTCGATAAAATTTAGCTAAAAAGGGTTCGAACAGCTATTCAAAATTGAGAAGTTACAATCGACAAAACTAGAAACTGAGTATAAGAATGGAAACTACTCGTGGACGCGCATAATTCTCGTGTACACATTTTTAAAATAGTTCGAGTATTCATACTTCAGTAAAGGTAGTAGGATCGTACTTATGTACGTTTTTCAAAGAGAACTGAACCCGCACTCCATGCATGCGATGCGAAATTACTGCAAAAACAGGATACAGGTGAAGCGGTAGGAAAAATAGTTGAAAGCGTCGAAACATGAAACAGTCCAATGTGGGCTGGCCCAATAATGCTCAGCGGGTATGTGGAGAGTTATTTCGTCCGCATAGGTTGTGAACTAGGTGGTCGCTTCATGATGAAAAGTCTATAATGCCCTGAGATGATTTTGTGTTTTAACTACCTCATAATGAGTTGTTTCTTATTGTTTTCTAGAATTTGAGAAAGAAAAAATTCAGAATTTACTGTAGGCACTCATACATGACAACAAAGAAACGGATCTTGAGGCTCCAACGGAGAAATTGGAAGTGATTGCTACCGAGGTGGCTGGCGAGCTCCAGCCGGCCGGCCGGCCGGCGAGCCCGGTGAGCAGATCAACCGTATCAGCAAGCACCCAGATGGATCCTGCCCCACGAGCTAGATCTCCGCTCGATCCAGGCCGACAGTGGACCTTGAGCTAGCACGCCGGGGATTGACGAGGGTGGCGAACGGAGCAGAAGGTCGGCCGGTACCTTGAGCTGCCACAGGTCGGGAGAAGTAGTGTTGATGACCAATTTTTGGCTTACAAAAAGGTGCCACCAAGATGAGCTCAGATGAAAATATAATGTGAATGAAAGTTGTGCGTATCATCGAGACAACCAATTTTTGTTCTTGGATCATCTCAATCCGAGGTCATATGCAACTTGTGGAGCAAAAATAATGTGGACACATAACCATAGACATGCTCTGTCCTTGGGAGCGCAGGCAGGGGAGCTGAGCATAGGCGGGTCGGCCTACCATAGACACCCTCTGCCCTCGGGTGAGCGCAATTCGGAAAGGCTAAAAAACGAGTCGAATTTCTCCCGACTGGATTTAAAGGGTCCAGATGAAGTTAAATGGAAAACGCATAACATGAAACTTCTTCGTCTTTTCGAAGCGAACAACTTCTCTATTTACAAGATTTCGATCCGGAGTCGTTTACTGCCTCAAAAACGACCCGCAAGGCGTAGACCGAATAGTTTTGGAAGGTTCGGTCCAGTCCATCCGAATTCGACCCAGATTAGGGTTTTGGACGTGAATCCAAATCTTTTCTTGCACGGAAAGTCCAGCCGCCTCTTATATACGTGAGGGGTGACGGCCGATTGAACCAACACCAATCGAACAAACACATCTACTACTTTTTTGTGTTCATCTACTTTTTATCCCTCTCCCTTGTATCTTTCTCCTCGTTCTTTGTCGTTCTTCAATATTGGAGGCTGCGAATCCACGAGGCTCTAGGGGCGGTCAGGTCGACCTAGGGCAACCCATAGCCGCCGCGAGCCCTGACGGGGTCCCTCCCGGGCGAGCGGGGTTTCGGGTCTACAAAATCGCCCGTCGGATTCTCTTGCGTATCGCGCTTCCGGCGAGCCTCTCGCGGAGTGAGTTGCGGAGCATCTCCCTCGACGCCGCGGGTACACGTGACGTGTTCGTGTCTCAACACACTTTTTGGCGACTCCGCTGGGGACGAAGCGAACGGTCTACAACCCGTTCTTGCTACGAGGTGCGCATCAAGAAACTGCAATCTACATCAGTAACATGAATTCACGATCTCCTTGTGTAGATGCAAATTACTCTTATGTTGACGTTAGTAGATCTTTTGATATGAGTGTTGTATCGGTTAACCCTAGTTTACACTATGCGCATAAACCAATGCAAAATAATCTCTATGATGCAAATCCTTATAATATTAGCAACGTGCAACATATATATTCGAATTCGCATGCATCGGCTGCCCCATATCTTAGGCCAATGAGTAACGTGGGTTATTCGATAGATCAGTATGAGACACCTCACGGGCAAGATGATGTCTCACGGTTTTATCCATCGGCTGCCGACTCGCAATATGCGGGGTCGTCCCCAGACAGGCCGATGGATGAGGGAATCGGTTATGCTGGTACCAGCGACTTGGCCAGTTACTCCCAACCGACATATATTTCGCCTTATATGATTACTCAATCGGCACCTTATGTTACTAACATTTCAGCTTCATGTGGAACTAGTCAGACACATAATTCGGCTTCGCACTTTCACAGTGTTCACAGCCGAACATGTGAAAATTTAACAGGAGCACATGTACCTTCATCTTCTACCGACGCATATGAATTTGATGATTGGAAGGAAAAAACGTGTAGCATATTTCAAAAGGGCCAATGCCATTTGCCTAGAATACGAAAGAAATCCACATGGTCCTGCTGCAATACAAGCTTATGAGGCGTATATGAAGGAACGTGAAGAGGAGCGTGAACAATTCAAGATCAATTTTTATTCTTCACAGTCACAAAGTTTCGGCAACGCACCACCGAAAGAAACAAAAAATATTGGGGGGGCAATCATGCCATACAGAGGATAGCACCGAAGAATTCACTACGCCGACTCTTGAGGAATTACCGACCGAGTATCGACAAGCTTATGAAGAACTCAGGAGGAAGCGTACAAAAGAATTGGAGGCATGGAGGAAAAAAATAGGCGGAAGAAGATTTAAAAGCATTTGAGAATGATCTTCAAGACTTTATCAAGTCCACTCTTCCACGCGATAACCAAGCTGAAACAGTGCTAAAGCAAGAAGAAGAAGCTTTGCAAATTGATGAAAGCCATGGAGAAAAGATGAATGGTTCGGAAAGTATGGTTACTTCGGTTGTTGAAGCCAAATTAGATAGTACTTGTGCCGAATCTACTAAATCAAAAGAAGAAAGCTTCATTGATCAAGAGCATGGCATGGCTAGCAAAACACCCGTGATTGATTTTTCTAGGTGTAAAGGAGTTTATATGCTACCCTATGAATTTCGTGCCAAAGGAATTAATGAACATCAAGTAGAGAATATTGCCGAACAAAGTTCGGATGACATTGAACATCAAAGTGGGGCGCGAGATCTAGAAAAGGAAGAAGACAAGGCGTTGGAGATCATCTAGAGGCCAAACAAGATATTGTTCAGGACATGCAACAATCATGCTCTACCGACGTCTTTAATAAGAAAGTTTGCGTACTACCTGACAAATTTTGTGCCAAAGACGATGAGCATCACGAACAAGAAGACACGACCGAACAAAGTTCGTTTAGTGGTGAACATCAAGAACTAGAGAAAGAAGCCGAACAATGTTCGGTTGATGAAGAGCATCCGGATGATGTTGCACGGGATCCAGAAGAGGAGGAAGAGGCGTTGAAGAGTTATCCAGAGATGGAGCAAAGCAATATTGCTCCTGATGTACCAGCATCACACTCTCTCAACGTCTTCGAAGAGGTACGCCCAGCCAACAATTTACTTATCTTTCGATTCGGTCAAAATAATAATGTTGATGCATCCAATGATAAAATTCATGTTAGATTTAAAAGACCAGTCGAGATGATTAGTTTGTTTGTTAGGAATAATCTTGTCACTAATCATGCTGGCCAACATATCATACCATTCGTAGAGGCCGAAAGTGACAATTTATCGCAATCAAAGTTGTTCCCGTCATGCCGGCTAAGCTTTATATTCATATGGGCAACTTTGCTTGTTTCATGCCTGGCTAACATTTGGTCTCAGATGAGACATATATTCTGCAGCTATTTTGGTTGCAGAAACACAAAGCCGGGTTCAAAGTCCTTCAAGATAGCTGATTCAGAAAAATCAGAAAAAGAGGGTGAAAGACAATTCATAGCCGAGTTGGATGAATTTAAGCCGGCACCACTCGGTTTCATAATTCCAAAGCTGGTATTCCAATATCGGTTAAGGGATGAACAGTGTACCATCAGTCATGGCCTGGGGGATCACATTGTCGGTGCATCGCGAACTAACCCAATCATAATAAAAGATCACCAGGTCCAGCCGTCAAGACAAGAGCGAATGCAGAATTCGTTCGAGCAGAATAACAAAAACTGCGACGTGTTTTATGAAGCACAATCGGCCTTCAAAGGACGATTGCAATTTGTTGAAGCACAATCAGATAGCCATCCTGTTTACATTAATCTTGACGGCGATCAAGTGTTGACTCGGCTGGCTCAAGCCGGCTCATCCGAAGACGGACGGGTACACACTGTAGGTGATGGGATTGATTCGTCAAGCAAAGAAATTATTCAAGCCAGAAATCATGAGGACGTACATTCCATCAAACCTACAAAGAGTACGCCTAATACTAGGGGGCAACAAGAAAATCCAATGACCGATGCCTCTAGTGATAAAGGGGACACATGCAGCGATAAGCACCGAAGGAGGAAATCTAAAGTTACCTTCGCTCAATTGTTGGAGAAGTATCAGAAGATGAGCGAAGCAAAACGTGCTTATCGTCCAGATGAAGCAAAGGCATCGAAGTCACCCCCAGGGCATAAATCTGATGACATGGATTGGCAAAAGAAGAAGCCCAATGTGCCGACTCCGCGAACTTCTTTTGGGCCGCCAATGCCGAAGTCGTCCATGCCTTCCTATGCTGGCTTATATTCATATCAATCACGGGACAAGTATGATTCACGGTCACACCATCAGTCTTATGCTAAATCACATCGTCAAGTTTATGTAGCTCGGAGAGAATCAACACGACAACCACATGTCAAAGACCGGATCAATCAAGGGTCGGCCAGGAGCTCATGGAGGAAGAAGGAGGTGGTCAAGCAAGTATACATAGTAAAAAGAGATGGCCGCAAAGATGCTATTTCAGACCCGATTCCAAGTAACCAAAAGCCAGCTAAAATGATGTTGGCTACAAAGGGCAAGGAAGTGAAGCGAGTAACTTTCAAGGACCCAGTCGTCGAGTCTGGACAGGTCAAACTGGAAGTGCCCAATGCTAAGAAAGAACTGCCAGTGCATAAAGTAAAATCACAGCCGGGATACCCACTCGGCTTATCACATTGGCAAGAGTGGCAGGTGAAGCAGCTTAGAGCCTAAGAGTTGGAGAAGTTGAACATGTGGAAGGATCGTATGACACCTAGAGGGGAGGGTGAATAGGTGCTACTTCAATTTTAGTACTTTTTAAATTTAGGCTTGACACAAAAGGTAAATTCTCTAGATATGCAACTATAGTGAATTTACCTATATGACAAGCTAGCAACTAAGCAAGGTACACTAAGTAAAGACGGTAAACAAGGATAAAAGTAACCGAAGTGAAAGCACGTGGAGACACGGATGTAATCCCGAGTTCCTCCTTTTTAGGGGAGTACGTCTCGTTAGAGAGGTGTGAGCTACCACGAAGGTCAAAACTCAACCGCCACAAAGGCGGATGCACCTTCTTCTCTGATGAACCGCACCACAAAGGTTTGGTTCACCTTCCATTATCGGAATCCTTCAAGGCGGAATCCGAAGCCCTTACAACAACGATCCGGGGCACAACCCACAAGAGGATTGGGGGCTCCTGAACAGCTACAAATCTGTCACAAAGATAACAAGTGAGTACAATAGGAAGCTAGGTTTTCCTAATGGAAATCCTAGCCAAGGGGCCCTCAAGTAAATGAGGGGGAAATGAAGAACGGCTTGGTGAAGATGTAGATCCGGGCCTTCTCCTTCAATCCTCCAAAGATCAACGAGTTTGGGTGGAGGGATTGGGAGATCTAGTGATTCTTGAGCTTGCAATAATGGAGACTTCAAGTTTGGGCGAGCTAACTGGCTGGAGGTAGGTGGAGGGGTATTTATACCCCTCCAGAAAAACTAGCCGTTTTCAGTCAACTTGGTCCAGAGACTCCGCACTGGAAGTCTGGAGAAACCGGGCTAACCGGAGACTCCGGGGGCACTACGGGGTCACTCCGGACCCTATACCGCAGCTGCCGTCGAGAGAGCCACTTTGCTTCAAAGCTCGTTTGGGGGCGGAGACTCCAGACCGGAGGTGCGGAGACTTCGGCCGGGCGGAGACTTCGGGGTAACTCCGGACCCCTATACCGTAGCTGCCGTCGAGTGTGTCACAAGCTTCAAAGCCTGAGAGGCCGGAGACTCCGGCCCCTGAGCCCCTGAGGACCGGAGACTCTGGACTGAACAGGCAGATGCAGACTTCCTTTTTCCTGTCAAGTGTTTCGATGCAACGTGCAAATATTTCTTTTGATTCCTGCACCACTTAACATCACATTAAATATATCCTAGTGTTGTTGCCTAACACACAAAAACTAGGGGATATAAAATATGCCCTTTCAATCTCCCCCTTTTTGGTGTTAGATGACAACACTCGGATTTGCAATAACGCACACAACAAATATCGACATGTTCCACAAAGGATTCGAGAGGCTCCCCCTACATGTGTGCATACAAGTAGTTTGCATTTGAATACAAATGCTCAACATGTAGAGGAGAGACAACTCACAAGAAATATTGAACATGATACAAATTCATAAGCACAAAGACATATCAAGATAATGGGTTGAGAGGAAAGTAATCATACCTTGTGCATAATATTGTAGAATATAAACCAATGCACAAAAATATATCACAAAGATAGATACCATCTCAACCATAGAGAGAATGAAATATCCATAAGTCTCACACAGATGGAATAAAACATAGTCTCACACGAATAAAAAGCAAATAAGTTCAACAACAAAGATAAAAGGACACAAGCTTCAAAGAAATGATAAACGAGCATGCTTGTGTCCGACCCATGCAAATCCCACGAGAGAACCTAGTAGAACTACTTCTCCCCCTTTGGCATCGAAACGCCCAAAAGAGAAAAGAGCGATGCTAACGAAACCCAAGGCGATCACTCGTCGTCTTCATCATAGTCGACATCACCACTTGCTTCACCACTTGCTTCTTGACTTGCTTCACCACTTGCTTCACGCACATCACTTTCTTCTTCATCATCACTTTCTTCTTGAGCACGCATAGGAGCCTTTCCGGTGTTGCGAGAAGAGGAAGGCATGGAGGTCACATCATCATAATCATTCCAAGGAAAGATATCCACATTCCACTCCTCAAGAGGGATAGTTGCTTCGGATGGCGGAGTTTCGGGATCACCTTCTTGGCGAGGAGGAGTAGTGCCACCATTGTTGATTTTGCGCATTCCTTCATCATATGGGCTTGGTTGGACAAGATCTTCTTGTTGGTAACATAGGTTTGATGGTTTTCCTTGTGCACCGCAACACCCATGCACATCATAGCCCTTTTCCACCACGAAACATTCTTCAACTCATTGTTGACTCTTTCCTTGCCACCATGAGCCCAAGAGGGTGGAGTGGCATTTTTCCTTGTTGCCCTAGGCGATTCTTGCGCCTCTACCTCTTGACAAGTGGCTTGAGCAAGATGATGGTTGAGCACTTGAAGGTTACCATAGGTGTGAGGCTTGAAACGAGATTGATCGAGTTTGGGAATCTTTTTGAGGATGAGCTTCATGACATAGGGAGCATACATAGGATTCTTCCTCTCATGAATAGCAATGTTGATCTCACACCGGATATAGTCCATGACATCAATCTCAAACCCTTGGCAATCCGGTGCGGCAAGGTATGTTGTGTGGCAATGATACATGAGGTTGACAAGAGATCCACGGATAGCATCCGTATTCCCGGCTTGAGGTGCAATGCTCCACCGAAACATGCGAATCGCAATGTTGTAGATGGGCTTGAGACCTTTGGTGGTGGCAATTTTTCCGTCTTTAGCAGCAAGAGGGGCAAGAATCTTCTTATCATAGGCCACTCCTTCAACATGCATTCTTCGACCAACGGAAATGTACACACCTTTGAACACATATCCCAAAGCCTCTCCAAATTCTGAAAAGTGTGCACTAACTTTGAGAGGCCCCATCATCCAAGTCATTTTGGTGTCCTCCTCATCTCCAAGCACAAGTGTGGCAAAGAACTGTTGGACCATCTCAATATCATAATTTTATTGGATGGAAATGAGGTGCTCAAGACCGATCTTCCTAGCAACCCATATTGCCTCTTGAAAGTATGTCTTCTTGGCCAACACTTCAAAATTCAGCGGTTTTTTGGGTCCAAATTTGCATAGAGTTCCTTCATAATGAGCTCTTGCTCCCTTCTCCAAAAGTGACCATCGGTTGAATTGTTGGGCATGTCATAGAAATTATGTGCCCTCAAGGATCGGAACCTCCATGTTCAAGTCCTTCAAAGTGGTGATGTTGTCAAACTTAGCCTTCTTGGCCCTTTCTTCTCGAAGGAGGTTAGCCTCTTGCCTAGCTCGATTAGCCTCAGCAGCCTTTTGCTTCTTCAGGTCACCACGCTGCACATGCTTGTCCTCCTCTTCATTATAGACCAAGTAGTCTCTACCTTGAAGCTTGTTCTTCTTCGGCTTCTTGATATTCGAGGATGAGGATGAAGCACCGGGGTACCTTTTGTTAGCTGTGAAACAGGAGTAGATAGGTAGCATTGAGATAAGCATACATGTCCATGGAATCAAAAGAGAGAAACAGTTGGAGAGAATTTTTCTTCAGAAACGATCTGGACCGGAGTCTCCGGTCTCAGGGGCGGAAACTCCGGCCACACCGGAGTCTCCGGTCAGGGGGACCAGAATCTCCGGCCTGAGACAGGAACTTCCAAACTAGGTCAAATCTGAACGAAAAATCGACACCAACAATTTCCTAGAGAGTACATTGCCATCCTAAAGGTTCTACACCAAGAATTTCAACAAGAACTACTCTCAAAACTAGATCTAGGAAGAATCCTAGAGGAAGAGAGAGAGAGTGGTACCCGTGTCCTTCATGGTGAGATTCAAACGGAGGGGAGGAAGATCCCCGACGCTTGGTAGGTGTTGGAGCCGGTGGCACGACGGATTCCGGCGGTGGAGAGCAGCCGGAGGCGATCTTGGAGCGACGGCGGCGACTGGGGAGAGTTGGGGCGGGGGTGTATGAGGAGTTGTGTTCATAGCTCCCCACCCCGTGCCCTTAAGGATCCCAGCGAAAAACCGAGTCCGGAGTCTCCGGCCTAAACACCGGAGTCTCCGGCCGAGCCAGAGTTTTCCAGGTTTAGGGCGGAGACTCTGGACAGACCGGAGTCTCCGGTGCTACACACCGGAGTCTCCGGACCCAAAGACTCCAAAAAATGCCAGAATTTTGTGTGGGACATGTATGTTGCAAGAGGAGCATGTTTTTAGGTAGGAAAGGCTTAGGATGAGAACAAAGTCACTGATGGTGGGATACACACTTGGAAGTTGCAAGATGCAAATAAATAAAAGCCAATTCCAAGTGTTTCTCCCAAACAAAATAAAAGGCCTAGGAAACCCAAATAAATCCAATAAGCCCAAATAAGATCCAACTCCTCACAAAGAGGAGGGCAGTGACCTAGGCCACCATGTATGAGATCAAGGCGTGACACCGCGAAGATGTATCTTGGGTTCACAACCAACACTCATCATTTAAGCTCACATTTTCATGAATTGAAAATAGAAAAGCAAATGAAATCTTACTATCGGCATAATGGGGGGAGGGATGGTCCAATGGATTAGGACCGCACTCCCCCTATGTCCATGCCTACACCTAAACCAAATAAATAGTCAAAATATAGGTGTGTATGCAAGATGGTCAAGTCAAGCTCCTAGAATCCACGATATTTAGCTCATGCCTCAAGAAGGTGAATCTTGCTTCATCAAGTGGCTTCGTGAAAATGTCGTCAAGTTGATCTTTGGTTGGAATATAGCCAAGCTCAATATCACCACGAGCAATATGATCCCGAATAAAATGATGACGAATCTCAATATGCTTCGTTCTTGAGTGTTGCACCGGATTGTGGCCAATCTTGATAGCACTTTCATTGTCACACAAAAGAGGCACTTTGTCACAATTGACACCGTATTCTTTTAAAGTTTGCCTCATCCATAACAATTGAGTGCATGCACTTGCGGCCGCCACATATTCGGCTTCGGCGGAGGAGAGATATGCAATTTTGATTCTTAGAAGACCAACTCACCAAGGACCTACCAAGAAATTGGCATGCCCCGGAAGTTGATTTCCTATCATCCTTGCAACCGGCCCAATCCGAATCCGTGTACCCGGCAAGAGAGAAATTAGTGCCCTTTGGGTACCACAAACCAAACCTTGGGGTATCAACCAAATATCGGAGGATTCTATTGGCCGCCACCATGTGGCTTTCTTTAGGAGCGGCTTGATACCTTGCACACACCCCTACACTCAACACAATATCGGGTCTAGATGCACAAAGATAAAGCAAAGAACCAATCATAGAGCGATAAAGTTTTTGATCAACATCGATACCATCATGGTTAAGTTCAAGATGGCATTTGGTGTCCATGGGAAACCGCTTCCCCTTAGCATTGTGCATATTGAACCTCTTGAGCATGTCTTGGGTATATTTGGTTTGAGAGATGAAAGTCCCTTCATTCAATTGCTTGATCTCAAAACCGAGAAAGAACTTCAATTCGCCCATCATAGACATCTCGAACCTATCGGTCATAAGCTTTGAAAATTCATCATAGAAAGCTTTGTAAGATGAGCCAAATATAATATCATCAACATAAAGTTGGCATATGAAAAGCTCCCCTTTAACCCTCTTGGTAAAAAGAGTGGGATCAATTTGCCCCAATTCAAATCCACGGTCTAGCAATAGCTCTCTTAGGTGCTCATACCAAGCACGAGGTGCTTGTTTGAGACCATAGAGCGCCTTATCAAGCTTGTAGACATGGTTAGGGAATTTAGGGTCCTCGAAAACCGGTGGTTGCTTAACATATACCAACTCCTTTAAAGGACCATTAAGAAAAACACTTTTCACATCCATTTGTTGTAATTTAAAGTTATGATGTGTTGCAAATGCAAGAAGGATACGGATGGACTCAAGGCGAGCCACGGGTGCATAAGTCTCTCCAAAATCAATGCTTTCAACTTGAGAGTACCCTTGTGCAACCAATCTTGCCTTGTTTCTCACAACCATTCCAAACTCATCTTGCTTGTTCTTGAAAATCCACTTCGTGCCTATAACATTGCGGCAATCTTTTGGCTTCTCAACTAGATTCCACACTTTGTTGCGCTTGAAGTTATTGAGTTCATCATGCATAGCTTCTAACCAATCCGGATCTTCAAGAGCTTCAAACACTTTCTTTGGTTCCACCATGGAAATATGAGCTTGATGTTCACTAAAGCTTGCAAATTGCCTTCTTGTGGTAACACCTCTCTTGTGGTCACCAATCCGGATCTTCAAGAGCTTCAAACACTTTCTTTGGTTCCACCATGGAAATATGAGCTTGATGTTCACTAAAGCTTGCCAATTGCCTTCTTGTGGTAACACCTCTCTTGTGGTCACCAAGGATGTTTTCTAGACGGTGACTCTTATTTTAAAGTCCTTTTCAACTCTTGCTTTACGACGGCTTCGATATCTCTATTGCATCTTGGAGGTATCTCTTGATCATCTTGATCATTTGAGTCCCCGTCTTGACCGGAATGTTGACCTTGATCATCTTGAAGCACATCTTCAACAAATGAAGGAGAGGGTTGATCTTGGTCATGACCTTGGCTAGCATCAACAATAGGAGAACTTGGTTCTTGCATAGCAACTTGGTCAACATGAGGAGGGTCTTGAACTTGTTCTTGGGGGGTGCATCATTTGCTTCCATGATAGGCGCCGTTTCAACTTGTGATGAAGAGGCCTCCACTTGAATGGAGCTTGGACTTGCTTGAGGAGACTCGTAATGAATCTCAACGGGACGATGGAAACCAATGCCCATTCTTCTTATAGCATCTTGAGGCTCTTCATTATCTACATCACAAACATGAAATTGCGCCACTTGGGAGCCGTCATTCTCATCGAACCTCACATCACAAGATTCTATGACTTTCCCAACGGTTTTGTCATAGACTCTATAGGTGTGAGATTCGGCACCGTACCCAACAAAAACACCCTCTAAAGCTTTAGATTCAAATTTAGACAAACGAACACTTTTGTTCTTATAGAAACACTTACAACCAAATACTCGGTAGTAGGAGACATTGGGCTTGTTGCCGGTGAGCATCTCATAAGATGTAAACTTCTTGCCAACGAAAGAATAGCCGGTTAGATGAATGACACGCCGTGGAGATAGCCTCGGCCCATAAGAATAGCGGAGACTTAAACTCCGCCAACATAGACCTTGCCATATCCATGAGAGTCCGGTTCTTCCTTTCGGCTACACCATTTTGTTGAGGGGTATATGCAGCGGAATATTGATGACGAATCCCCTCTTCACTAAGAAACTCATTTAAGGTGTAGTTCTTGAACTCGGAGCCATTATCACTCCTAATGACCAATATAGGGACATTGTGTTGGCGTTGAACTTCATTGGAAAAGTCGATGACGGCTTGTTGGGTCTCATCCTTCGTCTTGAAGAAATAAACCCAAGTAAATCTTGAATAGTCATCAACAATCACCAAACAATATTTCTTCCCACCAAGACTAGGTTGAGGCACGGCACCAAAGAGATCAACATGAAGAAGTTCCAATATCCTCTTTGATGAAATGATGGTCTTGCTTGGATGGGGAGAATCATGCATCTTTCCTTCAACACAAGCCCTACAAAGACGATCTCTAGAAAAAGAAACATTGTCTTTTAGTCCAAGAATGTGGCCACCCTTGTGAAGACTTTGCAAAGTTCTCATGTTGACATGGGACAAGCGGCGATGCCACAACCATCCCACGTCGGCCTTTCCGAATAGGCATATTGCTTGAGTGTTGGTAGACCCCGAAAAGTCCACCACGAACAACTCATTTTCAACATACCCAACGAACATGACCTTTAGAGTCTTGCTCCTCAAGAGTACCACCATATCAATAGTAAAATGGACATCAAAATTCATCTTATTAAGTGCACGAACGGACATAAGATTGTAACCGAGGGACTCGACAAGCATGACATTTACAAGGGTGATATCCTTTGCAACTACCACCTTGCCGAGACCCGTTACCTCCGCTTTTGATTTATCACCATAGGAGACGGATGCTTGATTTATATTTGGTCCCAACTCCGTCATGATCTCCTTGCTTCCGGTCATATGACTAGTGCATCCACTATCAACCACCCATTTAGACCCACCGGAAGCATAGTCCTACAAGAAATCATTGCTTGGTTTTAGGTACCCATTTCTCAATGGGTCCTCTTTTGTTAGCAACAAGGGTCTTAGGAACCCAAATAGAATAAGCAATGTAACCATCATAAGGACCAACATATTTTGCATAAACATCCCCATAATAATCAACATAAAGAATGTAGTTGGGATTGTTATGCCCCGCAAAGTCACTACGAGTGGTCTTGCCCCTAGTGGCATTACCACCGCAATGGAAGTCTTGGCTTGTGCGGGCTTGGCATTGGTGTTGCTCTTCTTCTTCTTTGCCTTGGCCACATAACCAAGGCCCTCTTCCCTTTGTGTGGCTTTTGCTCAAAAATTTGAGCAACAACCTTTTCTTTACCTTTAGGAATAGAGGTCTTGGCACTAGTGGCCTTGGCAAGCTCAACCTTCAACCTAGCATTTTCCTCAATAACATTTGCATGATCACAAGAGGGAGTAGAGGTGCTAGGTGAGTTAGATTTAGAAAGTTGAGTTTGAAGTTGCTCATGAGACTTGACTAGAAGAGAGTGGTACTTTCCAAGGCCTTGTGAGCCTTGTTAAGTTTCTCCACATCCTCAAGGAGTCTAGCATTAGCAACCACAAACTCGGCTTTCTCCTTTTTAACACTTTATATTTAGCAAAGACATGGTCTCTATCCTTAATGATTTTAGCAATTATTTCATCATTTTTATCATCAAGAGACTCAATTCTTTCCTCAAGAGAGGTTCTATATTCACTCTCTTCTTCAAGAGAAGCATTCAAGGATTCTATGGAAGCATTCAAGGATGCTATGGTGAGAGAATCCTCTCTCTCAATTTTTCCCTTGTCATCAAGGATTTCTTCGGCCGCATCAAGTTGTCTCAAGAGAGACTCAACATATGCCTTAGTTTCACCTTGCAAGTTAGCCACAATAGTATCGGAAGCAACAAGTTCTTTCTTAATCACAAGACTAGTTTTATCATCTATTTCATGCATAGTCTTGGGAGTAGAAGATGATACCTCGGTGACGTGAGCCATGAGGCAACGAGCGGTGTTGATGGAGAGGTTCTCATTGGGGGATTCGAAGAGAGAAGGAGGTGGAGTTGATACAATGGCCAAAGCGGCCACCTCACGAGTGGGTTCTTCTTCTTCGGAATCCTCGGAAGGATACTCTTCTTGAGTCATCAACACAATTCTTGGTGCTTTCTTGAAGAATGGCTTCCTCTTGACAAAAGGCTTCTTTTGTATCATGTTTGATTCGCCCTTGAGGACAAGCCTTCCACCGTTTTGCTCTCTATTCTCATATGGACAATCTTTGATGAAGTGATGCTTGTTATGACAATTGTAGCAAGTCTTTATCCTATTAGCAAACTCCTTCTTCCCTTGGATTGTTTGTTCGATCAAGTTGAGCCTTTGCCTTGGCCGGGTCATTCCAAAATCCTTGTTGCAAGAGCTATGTGACCATGGAGGGCTGGTTCAAGTTCATCGGGAGGAAGGTTGTTCGGGCATGCTTCAACTCATCATGTTCATCAAGGCACACAACCTTGGCCTTCAAAGCAAGAGAGGGACCTTGCTTCATTCCCATGGCCCTAGCACGGTTGTCTAGAGCATTCTTGGTGGCAACCTTGGAGGCTTGCATCTCTTGCATAACTTCATTGGATGTCATCTCAAGGTAGTTGAATTTTCCTTGATGGCCTTCAATCAACGGGCTCGAAGGGCATGAGAGCATTCACATACTTCCTCTTGATCCAAGCATCATCCACATAGGTTGCCCCAACATTATGAAAGGCTTTGGCAAGAATGTTGAGTCTTCCATACATCTCTCATGAGTTTCATTATCAAGCATGTAGAAACCTTCGGCCTCATTGTCAAGCATCATATCTATTCCTCTTCATGCTTTCATTTCCAAGAAATGCCACCTCAAGGCACTCCAAGCTTCTTTGGCGGTGGAGACGTTTTGAATGTGATGAAGACCACTTTCTCCAACGGCAAGTTCAATCATGTGGAGAGCGGAAGCATTGAGTTGTTTCTCGGCCACCTCTCTTCTTGTCAAGTTGTTAGGATTCACGGCCTTGTATCCCTCTTGAATGATCCTCCAAAGCTCGATAGAGGAACTGTTGATATGAGATTTCATTAAGTGTTGCCAAGTAGCAAAAGCCAATGCATTAAGTTTAGGAGGTGGACCCAAAGGGTTTATGCGAGTATGATGGATAGGTGGGTCGGGAGAGTACACAAAGGGAACCCCATGGTACTCCGGCTTCCCACCTTCGGGAGTGGTGGTAGATGTGGAAGATTTCTTAGGGTCGGTTTCTTTATCTTCAACCCCTTTCTTTTCCTCTTTTCCCTCCTCGGTATCACCGTCATGGGAGGTAGCGGAGTCCTCTAGTGGGGTGGTCTCCTTAGGAACCTTGCCACTTGCGAGTTGTGTGATCAACTCACGCATCTCGGCAAATTTGGTATCCATGGACGATATCAAAGATGTCTCCATCAATTTGAGATCGGCCATGGATGCCGTAGTGGCTTGGTCATCCACGGGATCACCCTCACTTCGTGTCATACTTCTCTTAGGCGGTTAAGCCCAACAAGAGAGCCGAGGCTCTGATACCAATTGAAAGGATCGTATGACACCTAGAGGGGGGGGGTGAATAGGTGCTACTTCAATTTTAGTACTTTTTAAATTAGGCTTGACACAAAAGGTAAATTCTCTAGATATGCAACTATGGTGAATTTACCTATATGACAAGCTAGCAACTAAACAAGTACACTAAGTAAAGACGGTAAACAAGGATAGAAGTAACCGAAGTGAAAGCACGCGGAGACACGGATGTAATCCCGAGTTCCTCCTTTTTAGGGGAGTACGTCTCGTTGGAGAGGTGTGAGCTACCACGAAGGTCAAAACTCAACCGCCACAAAGGCGGACGCACCTTCTTCTCCGATGAACCGCACCACAAAGGTTTGGTTCACCTTCCACTATCGGAATCCTTCAAGGCGGAATCCGGAGCCCTTACAACAACGATCCGGGGCACAACCCACAAGAGGATTGGGGGCTCCCGAACAGCTACAAATCTGTCACAAAGACAACAAGTGAGTACAATAAGAAGCTAGGTTTTCCTAATGGAAATCCTAGCCAAGGGGCCCTCAAGTAAATGAGGGGGAAATGAAGAACGGCTTGGTGAAGATGTAGATCCGGGCCTTCTCCTTCAATCCTCCAAAGATCAACGAGTTTGGGTGGAGGGATTGGGAGATCTAGTGATTCTTGAGCTTGCAATAATGGAGACTTCAAGTTTGGGCGAGCTAGCTGGCTGGAGGTAGGTGGAGGGGTATTTATACCCCTCCAGAAAAACTAGCCGTTTTCAGTCAACTTGGTCCGGAGACTCCGCACTGGAAGTCCTGAGACTCCGGGCTGACCGGAGACTCCGGGGGCACTCCGGGGTCACTCCGGACCCTATACCGCAGCTGCCGTTGAGAGAGCCACTTTGCTTCAAAGCTCGTCTGGGGGCGGAGACTCCGGACCGGAGGTGCGGAGACTCCGGGGTTACTCCAGGGTAACTCCGGACCCCTATACCGTAGCTGCCGTCGAGTGTGTCACAAAGCTTCAAAGCCTGAGAGGCCGGAGACTCCGGCCCCTGAGCCCCTGAGGACCGGAGACTCCGACTGAATAGGCAGATGCAAACTTCCTTTTTCCTGTCAAGTGTTCGATGCAACGTGCAAATATTTCTTTTGATTCCTGCACCACTTAACATCACATTAAATATATCCTAGTGTTGTTGCCTAACACACAAAAACTAGGGATATAAAATATGCCCTTTCAATCTCCCCTTTTTGGTGTTAGATGACAACACTCGGATTTGCAATAACGCACACAACAAATATTGACATGTTCCACAAAGGATTCGAGAGGCTCCCCCTACATGTGTGCATACAAGTAGTTTGCATTTGAATACAAATGCTCAACATGTAGAGGAGAGACAACTCACAAGAAATATTGAACATGATACAAATTCATAAGCACAAAGACATATCAAGATAATGGGTTGAGAGGAAAGTAATCATACCTTGTGCATAATATTGTAGAATATAAACCAATGCACAAAAATATATCACAAAGATAGATACCATCTCAACCATAGAGAGAATGAAATATCCATAAGTCTCACACAGACGGAATAAAACATAGTCTCACACGAATAAAAAGCAAATAAGTTCAACAACAAAGTTAAATGGTGCAAGTTTTTTTGGCACGCAAGCTTTACCAAAAAACAGGGCGGCATGTGTTGACGACCAATTTTGGCTTACAAAAAGGTGCCACCAAGATGAGCTCAGATGAAAATATAATGTGAACGAAAATTGTGCGTATCATCGAGACAACCAATTTTGATTTTTGGATCATCTCAATCCGAGGTCATATGCAACTTGTGGAGCAAAAATATTGTGGACACATAACCATAGACATGCTCTGTCCTCGGGAGAGCAGGCAGGGGAGCTGAGCATAGGCGGGTCGCCCTATGGTACGTCCAAAATGTATCTATAATTCTTGATGTTCCATGTCTATTATATATTGATTACCACATGTTTATCTTACACTTTATATCATTTTTATGCATTTTCCGAGACTAACCTATTAACAAGATGACACAGTGCCGGTTCCTGTTTTCTGCTGTCTTTTTGTTTCAGAAAATCTTTTCTGGAAATATTCTCGGAATCGGACGCCAATTTAACTGATTTATTTTTGGACAGAGATGGAGCAGCAGCCAGGAGGACGGAAACGGGGGCACACCAGGCAGGCTGGCGGGCCCACGACGCGGCCCAAGGTGGGGCCGCGCACCTAGGCTGCCGCCCCACCTCAGCTGGCCACCGACGCCGCCCTTTCGCCTATAAATTGCATATAATCGGGAAACCCTAGATACCAGAGAAAAATCCACGAAAAGTTCCGAGCCCGCCGTTGTCTTCAACCCTAGTTCGGGAGGGTTTCAACAGTTCTTCCCGGCACCTTGCCGGAGGGGAAATCATCACCGGAGGGCTCTACATCACCATGCCTGCCTCCGGAGTGATGTGTGAGTAGTTCTCCACGGGACTACGGGTCCATAGCAGTAGCTAGTTTGTAGTCTCTCCACCTTGTGCTATCATGTTTAGATCTTGTGAGCTGTCTAACATGATCAAGATCATCCTTATGTAATGCTACATGTATATTTATTTGTCTTATGGAGAGACACCACTAGTGAACTTTGGACCCCGGTCCTTTATTCCACACTAATACAAACACCGTTTTCACCACGCTCTATGTTACTTCCTGCTGCTACTTTTGTGTTCATCATCATATTCTACACCATACGTTTAATCATTTTTATTCAGCAAGTCGGGGAGATTGACAACCTTCCTGTTTCGTTGGGGCAAAGTACTTTGATTGTGTGTGTGCAGGTCCACGTCAGTGATCGGGTAACGGCGCCGCTGACACCCTTCTGAAGCTTTTCCAATTCCTACTGGATCTGATAACCTTGGTTTTATAATCAAGGGAAAACTTTGCTGCTTACTACATCATACCTTTCTCTTAAGGTTTCCCAGCGAACGTGTGTTCCACGTCATCACCCTACCATAGACACCCTCCGCCCTCGGGTGAGCGCAATTCGGAAAGGCTAAAAACGAGTCAAATTGGTCCCGACTGAATTTAAAGGGTCCAGATGAAGTAAAATAGAAAAACACATAACATGAAAGTTCTTCGTCTTTTCGAGGCGAACAACTTCTATTTTTACAAGATTTCAATCCGGAGGCGCAGACCGAACAGTTTTGGAAGGTTTGGTCCAGTCCATCCGAATTCGACCCAGATTAGGGTTTTGGACGTGAATCCAAGTCTTTTCTTGCACGGGAAGTCTAGCCGCCTCTTATATACGTGAGGGGTGACGGCCGATTGAACCAACACCAATCGAACAAACACATCTACTACTTATTCGTGTTCATCTACTTTTTATCCCTCTCCCCTTGTATCTTTCTCCTCGTTCTTTGTCGTTCTTCAATATTGGACGAGGCTCTAGGGGCGGTCAGGCCGACCTAGGGCAACCCATAGACGCCGCGAGCCCTGACGGGGTCCCTCCCGGGCGAGCGGGGTTTCGGGTCTACAAAAGCGCCCGCCGGATTGTCTTGCGTATCGCGCTTCCGGCGAGCCTCTCGCGGAGTGAGTTGCGGAGCATCTCTCTCGACGCCGCGGGTACACATGACGTGTGCGTGCCTCAACAAGCAGGCCAGCCGGAGTAGGGCCGCGGCGGACCGACATGGCGGCAGCCGCTACCGCGGCGGCTGATTCGAACGCGGCCTGCGATGAGGGCCCGCGCCTCCTGCAGCTCCGGCAGGTCCCCGCACCTGGCGGCCGCGTAGACCAAGGCCTCGGCGGCCTCCCGTCGGTCGGAGGATGGCCGCAGCGAACCAACCGTCGCCGAGCTCGAGATCGACTCGAGCCGGCCGACGAGATGGGGTAGTCGCGGCCGGGCTATCCTCCCGTCATAGGGAGCGGCGACAATGGAGGCGACAGGCGGGCAGCGGCAGCGGATCTGGAGTTGGGGCCGGAGGCGGTGGACGGGGAGCCGGAGGTGCTCTGCTTTCTCGGGAGAGGAAGGAAACGATGGGAAACGATAGAGGAAGGGGAAGATGGCCGGTTCGCTTCGCTGCGTGGTGGCAGTTTTTTGTAATTACGATGTCCAATAGGGGGCAATGCAAATAACAGTTCGATTTCACTTGCGGGAAGCTGCGCACGGTTGCGGGAAGTTGGGTACCCGGCTTTTTCCCACCGTGAAGAATTTGGTGAAGCCGGCTATCCAAGGAAACGGCTCAAAATCCAGTTCTTTTAGGGTTAAGCTTATTTTCACTTGGAAGCTGTTGAGAAGCTCCAAAAAAAACTGGGCCTAAGCAACCTGCAACTAAACACTTCTTGCCTTTCAACGTACATGGCATCGATCGGATCCTCCTCTGCTGCCGATCGATGTGTTACGCACAGTATTGATGTGATGTGACGTCTAGTGCTTCATCTCGTCGATGTGGTCATTGACTGTGTCCATGACTCCATGGATCGGGGCGGCAGCAAAGAGACGATGCATATATAGCGAAGCCTTTTGAAGAAGTAATCGGGAGACAGTTAGGGCGTGTTCGGTAAACCAAAACTCCGCGAAATCCTCAAATCCGGCTCCTTTATCTCGAATCTCACTTGTGATCGGATTTTTTTTTGGAACACTTATGATCGGAGATGAAAGAGTAATGTTCGGTACAACTCCATGAAGTTTCACAAAGCCTGGAAGCCAACAAAGAATAGATTGGGCCTTTGTTCAAAAAAAAAGAAGAATAGATTGGGCCCTTTGGGACGAAAGCAACCAGTCCAACCCAACCACCACCAGCCCATCCAGCTCCTTGGGTTTTTGTCATCTCCCCTTAAGTGCAACGAAAAAATTATTAATGAAAAAAAGAATAGATTGGGCCCGTTGGGACGGAAGCAACCAGTCCAACGTGTATATGTATTGATCAATGAAACGATCGAGGCGTACGTATATGACTGATTATTCAATGGTTTTGTGGTAAACTTGATAAAAATAGTGCGTGAAACTTGCATGAATTTGTGGTAAACTTGATCAAAATAGATAAAACATGTTCGAAATTTGTTGAATATTCTATGAAAAAATCTTACATGAAATATTGTATGAACGTTTTTTATTATTCTTCAAGGAAAAAAAAATATAAAAAACGCTATGAAACTTGTATTTATTTTATGGAACTTGATACATATGTAACCAGTGGGAAAATGTATGTTTTTCTGTTCTGGATCCTAATACATGTACGATAAAAAATTGTTTAATAGTCTCCAAAAAAATCTTATATGAAACTTGTATGGATATTTTTTATTCTACTTGAAGGAAGAAAAAATAATCATTATATTTTTATTATTGTTGAATATTTTTGAAAAATATTATAAGAACAAATGGTTAATATTCTGTGAATTGAGAGCAGAGAAAACATTTTTTCCTTATTAAAGTTTTTAAAAAATGTTGTCCCATTTCAGATTCGGAATCTGGACCACAAATATTTTTACAAAGAAATAAGAAAATTGAAATATCTGAAATGATAAGGGGCGTTGTGCAAAATTGGAATGGCCTTAAGAATCAGGCTGGACCGAGGTGGGAGGATCTTCTTGCAATATTTCCTGCATGAATGAATGGTACAAATAGTGATAGGGCTCCTATGTACAAGTGGGAATGCATTTCCCCTGGTGTAGCATTCGCTTACTCGAGGAGAAGTGATGACGATAAGTTTTAACTTTATTGGCACTATTTTCTTGTTGATGTTGCGGGGGTGTTATAGGTGATTAGCTAACTCGATCGAGTGTGTCACATGTTTCTTGACGGCTGGTGTGATCGAGATTTTTTGTAGTTGCAAACACAGTACAAATGCTCACATACACATGTATATACTCACCCTTATGAACGCACACACACACACCCAACCCCTATGAGCTCCTCCGAAAGACTGAGCCGATGATCGGGTCTTGAAATTGTCGAAGTCACCATAGGCGTCTCGCTATCGACAGGAACATCGCCTCACACTGAAGAATAATCCGTCTTTAATGAGAAACACTATTGTCAAATCTGAGGTTTTAACTGTGATGGGCTGGGGGTACAACCACGGGTTGGCTCTCACGTGTGATCAATATTTTGTGATGGTTTCCACCCAGTTTTTTCGTTGAAATATCATGTCCTTTGCCTCGTTTAATAAAAACCGTTTTGCTATTTCTCAGCCGACTGGGAATTAACAAAATCTCATTGGACTCGTGGATTATTATATTGCATCGTGATTCGTGTTTTCCTTTAAGTTACAATGCCACCTAGATTTTCCCTTCCCGGTTGTAAAGGGTTGCAACTCAGATTTTTTTAAGTTGCACCTATGTTGCAGCTGAGAAAAAAAACCGTTGGATCCGCGTGGTTATTCGTGTCAGCCTAGGAATCGGACATCAGTTGTACTGAGATGCAACTCATTACTACCTATATGAAAGACGAGCGGAATGCTGCGCTGAGAGCGCTCGCGGTACTGTTCCTCTGAACAGTAAGTACTGTTCAACACTGTTCATTCCAATGAACAGTGTTGACCAACACTTCAATCCGCGCCGTCGCTTCCTCATCCAACGGCCCACGCGGTTCCGCTCGCACCATTTTGCAAAAAAATACTCACAAAGCCAGAAATTGCCTCAAAGTCCACAACATACCGAGAAGAAGGACTGTTTTGCAATTACAGAAAACTCCAGGAGCCTTTCTGAAAAACAACCACACAATCCCCCTTCCCCTTCTTCTCCGCGCGAACCCAAGATCGCCGCGGCCGCCGCGACGTGCGGCCGCTCTGCTCCTCATCCCACGAATCCGAGCACGCAGGGAGTTCCGCCGTCTTCTCCTCTCCATCCTCGTGGAGTATCGCCTGCTGGGCCGCTCAATCCACGCCGGAATCGTCGCCGCCATCGGACTGCTACGGCCGCCGTGTTCGGCCGCTGCCAGCGATGCTCCGGCAACCCAAATACAGCGGCGCCGCCGCTTGCGAGCAGCTCGCATCCACGCGCCTCGCATGCGCTCAGGCGCGCGCTCGACCTCGCGCGGACGCGACGTCGCCGTGGCTGCGACGCCGCCGTGGTCGCCATGCCCACTCTGTGCACTGATGACGTCAGCAAGACGTCACAGCGGACCCACCATGTCAGATTTTTTTTATTTGTAAATAATTTTCAAAATAAATAAAACCCTGACATGCGGGACCCGTTTGCCAGAAATTTCACAAATACAGAAAAGTACTAAAATTCAAAAAACTCATATCTTCTAATGTCCGATTCAAAATATTGCATATAAAATACAAAAAAAATTAAATTCAACCAATTCTTAAAATTCCCACAAAAAAAGGATGCACCAAAGATACTTTGTGCAAAAAAAAAATTGCAAACAATATATCAAAAATCTTCAAGATTAACAAGTTTTTAGACTTCCCCCACAAAAGTTGCACAAAAAAAAAAATCCATTGTACACATTTACAAATTTTAGAAATTTAAAGTTTAAGAAATTTTCAAACTTCCACACTAACTAATTAATGTCAATTTTGTTGATAATGTTTGGGACCCACCTGCCAGAAATTTCGCAAATACAGAAATTCATAAAACCCATATCTTCTAATGTACGGTTCAAAATATTGCATATAAATTACAGAAATATTTCAAATACAACAAATTTTCAAAATTCCCACGAAAAAGAATGCACCAAAGATACTTTATGCAAAAAAATGCAAACAATATATAAAAAATCTTCAAAATTAACAAGTTTTTAGACTTCCCCACAAAAGTTGCACGAAAAAAAATCTAAACAAAAAATGCAAACAGTATATCAGAAATCTTCAAAATTAACAATTTTTTAGACTTCCCCCACAAATGTTGCACGAAAAAAATCCATTGTACACATTTACAAATTTAAGAAATTTTAAAGTTTAAGAAATTTTCAAACTTCCACACTAACTAATAAATGTCCATTTTGTTGAAAATGTGTGGGACCCACCTGCCAGAAATTTCGCAAATACAGAAAAATACTGAAATTCATAAAACTCATATCTTCTAACGTACGGTTCAAAATATTGCATATAAAATACAGAAATATTTCAAATACAACAAATTTTCAAAATTCCCACAAAAAAGAATGCACCAAAGATACTTTATGCAAAAAAAATGCAAACAATATATCAAAAATCTTCAAAATTAACAAGTTTTTAGATTTCCCAACAAAAGTTGCACGAAAAAAAATCCATTGTACACATTTACAAATTTAAGAAAAATTAAAGTTCAACAAATTTTCAAACTTCCACACGAACTAATAAATGTCCATTTTGTTGAAAATTTATTTGATTAGTTTTCCATATATTTTTTCTACTTTACCGCTTCAAAAAAAAAGGATTTCAAAATTTCCAATCACAACGGGCACGGCCTGTGACCGTACACTTTTAACACAAAAAATGGCACCAAAAATACGTTGGGCACAAAAAAAACCGCAAACAATATACGAAAATTTACCAATTTTTCAGACTTTCTACACAAAAAATGCAAACAAACAAAAAAAACATTGTGCACATTCAAAAATTTAGGAAATTTTTATCTTCACGAAATTTTCAAACGTTCCACACAAATATCCACCACGGGCGCAGCGTGCCGCCGTGCTAAATTTCAATCGACTGCTTTCTAGCCACGCCCAACAAAAAATCATGAACGCGCGAGCAACTGGAATGAGCTGTATATCGGCTCGCACAATAACCTTGTGCCTGCGACTGGAAACTCTCAGATTCGGTTATGAGTTTGTGCAACTCATATGGCGCGCAACCCGTATCTGGGCCGTCCGTTTCGGCGATCCGACGGCCCAGATTCGCCGTGGACCGCGGACAAAAATTGACCGGTCCACGGCGAATCTGGGCCGTCGGATCGCCGAAACGAACGGCCCAGATATCAGATTCTCAGATTTGTACACAGCACTTTCAACGTTGACGACGGATACACGAGTTATGTACATATACTATACTACATCGATCACCAATGCGATCGAGGTTAGCGACTTGCCTAGTGCCCGGCCTTCTGATTTCGCATTGATCGTATAGTTAGCAGCTAATCACCTCCGCCAGGAGCTTGTACCTCCTCGCCTTGACCCTACCCGGCCGCGTCAACTTCCCCGCCTGCATCGGCTTCTTGTTGCCGTAGTTCCCCTTCGCCGCGCCCGGCGACGTCGGCCGCGCTGCCGTCTCGTCGGCCTTCTGCTTCATGTTGGCGTTGTTCCCCTTGGCCGCTGCGCCTGGCGACGGCGGCAGCTCTGTCCTCTTGTTGCCGTTGTTCCTCTTTGTCGCGCCCGGCGACGGCGGCAGCGCTGCCCTCTGGTCGATCTTCTGTTTCTTAAGCGGCCGGCCGACCTCCGCGGCTGGTCTGGTCGACCTCGTAGTGACGCATCCTCCGGCGTCGTGCAGCTGTCGACGCTCACCCATCTCTTCTGAGGTAGACGACGTCTCCGTCGTCGCCGCTACCACCTTCCGTTTCTCCGTCGGTTTACTAGACGACACCGCGTGGGCGTAAACTTGGGCTGGCGGCTCCCTCAGGCACCAGTTGCACCTCCTGTACGCCGTCGCCCTCGGGTACAGATCGCTGCAGTATCTACACACACGCACACCCAGATATCAGGTTCCAAGAACATCTGAGTCCCGATCGATACAAGAACGCGTCGATGGATCGATCGATACAAGAAGGCGGGTATGTTAGGTACGTACCTGTGCTGCAGCCGGACGCGGCAGAGCTTGCAGCGGAGCAGCTCGTGCGGCAGGCCGCGGTCGCCGCACATGCAGCAGACGGCGCCAATGCCGTGCGGAGAAGGCGGAGGCTCCATGGATGCGAGTTATGACTTATGACAGAAGGGCCGGTGCTGGAAGTGGGAGGGAGTGAGACGGCACGGCAGGGAGCAAAGGTCCCGGAGAGGGGAGATGCAGTATGTATATAAATACCAGTTGGATATTAACGCGCTCACATCTTCTCTGGGTCCGGCCGGCTGCCCGCCATTACCTGGCCGTGTCGGTGTCGCGTTTATGGTTGCGATCGAGGCGTGCCGGGGCAGCTTTCGTGAGGTACGGGGTAGGACAAGGAAACGAGCTGGGCTATTTATATAGACTCAACTCAAGGACTCTCTGATAGGAGATGTGTGAATGGCTGGCGTGGACTGAGGACAAGACTGCATTTAGGGTTCAATTATACAGTATAACTTTTGTATGAGATACAACCGTCTGACATTGACAATTCGGTGGTAGAGAGACAACGACACGGCTCGTGCATGAATGATGGCTGATTAGATCTCCGGCAGCTTCAGCGGAAAAAACCTTCCATCGCCGCCTGCCTGCTTTATATACGTGGAAGCAGCGATCCGTCGATCCCAAATTCTCGCTTGCGTTTCGACCAGATGGATGGATCGCTGGCGGCCGAGATGACAAGGTAGATAGGCACCATATTTTGTTCCTCGAATAAAATCGTCAGGCGGGATATTAAACCACTAGCTAGCTAGGGCTTCATTCGTTCGTGGAGGAAATTATTCTGGGATATATGAGTGCGGAATATTAAACCTCTAGCTAGCTAGCTATCTTCTCTTTTAGAGATGGAAGCGATTACCATTAATAGAACCAATGTATTACTACTACTTAGTGTAGTACAACAAGGTTTCAGCACAACTTTTGGGCATGGAACCGGGAATTTATTGCACCCGAGCTCCAGTGCTCCTGCCACTTCAAAAAAATTCAAAAACTATATTTAAATGTTTCAAAAAAATCTGAAAATAATCATGCATATTCTCCATGATCTATCCTATAGACGTACAAAATTACAGTGCGAAATACTTTATAGTTCGACCTACACAAAAATGACAAATTCACATATCTGATTAAAATTAACAATGCAAAGTTTCAAATCTACAAATTTTGTCATTTTTGTGTAGATTATAATATAAAGATTTTTGCATTGAAATTTTTCACGCTTCTAGTACGCATCATTGAGAACATGCATGATTTTTTCAGATTATTTTTTGAAACTTTCAAAATATTTTTCGATTTTTTTTAATGTGGCAGGAGCACCGGAGCTCGGGAGCCAAAGATGTTTTCCGGAGCAACTTAGTAATCAAGGATATAACTTGTGTGCATCCACTTGCGACAGTACCTGAATTTGAGGGCGTTCAATCTGTACCCCAATTGTTAATTGTTTCTGAAATAGCCATACAGAAAGCAACTGACGAAGTTCGAAGAGCGCATAAACCTCCTTTTAGACGCAAGAACAAAGAAACTCGTCACTTTTCCCTGCATGCGCGTGTTTTGGAGATTTTGCTTTTCTTCCTAGGTGTGGCAAAGGCGCGTTTGATGATGTGCCGTACAAGACATGGCAAAAGAGGCCACAGCCAAGACTTGAAGACCTGGACTTGTTTACTCATTCAGGTCTTCCTTGCGCACTAAGGGACGTCGGGAGACATCACCGCCAAGTCGGCATCGTCCTCTTATCGAGACAAGCAGTGTGAACTTGTATATGGATTGATCTGATCCGCGTCAGGAGGTGAGCTCATGATCAAGTAAACCGGTTCTACGAACCCCTGTCAAAAGCGCGTGTTCCTACTTTACTTTTTAATTAGTGCTCGTATTAGTAAACTCATCAGCTCGGGAAACGATGACAAAAACGATCTACGTTTCAGTTCCAGTCGTGCGGAATGACCCAAGGCATTATGCACATGGTAGCATCCGCCGTAGACAGTACTCCCTCCCGAAAGCTGATGCCAAGATCAGATGTAACTGTCCCAGAACCAATAATACGCACAAGCACATAAATGATGCAAAGAAATAAGACACTGCGAAAAAGAATGCGTAGCATAAAGAGCCAACCCAACCATCTCTACAGGATGGCCGAAAAGCAGAGAAAACCACAGGTACTCCCAAACCGAGATGAATGTGCGGCACAAACAGTGGTTTAACTTATTAGCAAGTCATCAAAATTTCTTGAAAGAATCACCATCATCCATGACTCTCCGTGTCTACAAGCCTAGAGCTCTAGTTCTTGCAACACATACACACAACAGACACTACAGAACACAGACACCACTTGTTTTTCGCTTTCACCTGTCTCACCCACTTTTAGGACGATCTATATAACCTCTCTTCTCTATCTCTCTGTCTCTCATTTCTGACCCTCCTATGCTCTCATCGGACCAAAACCTTGTTTCCCATCTGAGGGAGTCGAACCAAGCTCTCTTTCTCTCTCTTTCTAGCTCACTAGCTGCTGATTACCGTAGAAGGGGTAGGCTCCGTATGCGGGGGCGTACATGTTAGGGTGTGGAACAGGGGAAGCGTAGCCGTAGCCACCGTAGAACGGCGTGCCATAGAACATGTTGTTCCTCCTGTTGCCGGAATCACCCCTTGACTGGAAACAAAACAGCGAATCAGCATGATGGAATGGATAACTAATTCCACAAGGCACATAACATTGAAATCGGTAAATTATATATGCAGCTGATATAAAATACTATATATTTAACAATTATATTATGTGTGACATAAAAGGCAGCCGTCTTGGCAGCAGAAAGGGAAAATTGCATGGAATAGTTTGAAATTCATTGACCAGTAGTGTCGTGCTAATGTACTTATTTAAACGGATTTGCTAGTTCTCATGCGCATGAGAACTTGCTTAGATCTCAATCGCATCCGCGACCGTCGGATGTGCTTCGCGATTCGCGCGTCGTGGTGGCCTTTTTTATGTGCTGTTGCTGCCTGGGCTTTTCGTGCACGGGTGGGCGGTAGTTAGGCGTGTTTTTTGGGTCGTTGTTGGGCTGAGCGGGTCTGCGGTAGATGGGCCTGCTTTCGAATTTGTCCCAGACTGCGTCCTGTTTTATTTTTTTTTCGGCTGTGCGAGATTTCTCTCGCCTAAACGGGCTACATGGCGTGTCTGGGACATTTTTGGCCCATTTTTGTTTTTTTTGTTGGTTTTTTGTGTGTTTATTTACATGCCCAACCTTTTTGAATCAAGTGTACACTTTTTTTAGATTATTCAAGCGTGTGTTTCAGTCTTCTTGCAAAATTTTGGTAATAAGTTATTTCTGAATGTTTTTTTTAGTTAATGCATTTTTTTCTGGTTTGATTTTGATTTTTGATTTTTGAAGTGAGTTTGATTCAATTTTTTAGACCGTTGTTTCAAGTTATATATAGCCATTTTTTGAAGTGATTTTTGATCCCTTTTGCCATTATAGCCATTTTTGTAACTCCACACTGCAACTGTGTATCTCAGTTGCAACTCCACCTGCAACTGAGATTTTATTTTTATTTTTATTTTTATTTTAAAATTTTATTTTTATTTTTTGTAAGTTTTTAGTAAATATGTTTTTGATATAGTTCGAAAATGCATGTGTAGGTTATGGTTTTATTTCTTTTTTAGCCAGATGCAACTCCAATCGCAACTGGGGATCCGTCTGACCATTATAGTCAGTTGCAACTCCACTCACAACTGAGATTTTATTTATTATTTTATTTTTAATATTTATTTTTTATTTTTCTAAGTTGTAATTTTTTTTTCAACTAGTTTGAAAATGAGGTTACGGTTTTTATTTTTTTCTTGAGCCAGTTGCAAGTCCACTCGCAACTTTGGATCCATTTTGTACATTATAGCCAGTTGCAACCCCACTCGCAACTTTGGATCCCTTTTGACCATTATACCCAGTTGCAACTCCACCTGCAAACTGGGACCCATTTTTTTATGAAGACAGTTGCAACTCCACTTGCAACTAGGATCCCTCTGACCATTATACTCAGTTGCAACTGATATTTTTTATTATTTTACTTTTTAAGGTTTATTCTTATTTTTTGTAAGTTTTAATTAGTATTTTTTTTGTAATAGTTTGAAAATGCATGCCTAGGTTACGGTTTTATTTCTTTTAGACAGTTGCAACTTCACTCGCAACTAGGGATCCGTCTGACCATTTATAGCCAGTTGCAACTCCACGCGCAACTTGGATCCCTTTTGACCATTATAGCCAGTTTTTGCAACTCCACCTGCAACTGGGACCCTTTTTTATGAAGACAGTTGCAACTCCACTTGCAACTAGGTATCCGTCTACCCATTTATAGCCAGTTGCTACTCCACTCGCAACTGAGATTTTATTGTTATTTTATCTTGTTAATGTTTATCTTTTTTCTTTTCTAAGTTTTAATAATTATTTTCCAACTAGTTGATCCCAGTTGCAACTCCACTCGCAACTGGGATTCTTCTACAGTTGCAACTCCACTTGCAATTGGGATCCCTCTGGACCATTATACCCAGTTGCAACTCCTCTTGCAACTGATATTTTTTTATTGTTTTTATTTTTAATGTTTATTTTTATTTTTTCTAAGTTTTAATAAAAAATTACAACTAGTTTGAAAATGAGGTTACGGTTTTATTTTTTCTTGAGTCAGTTGCAACTCCACTCGCAACTTTGGATCCGTTTCGTACATTATAGCCAATTGCAACTCCACTCGCAACTTGGATCTCTTTTGATCATTATAGCCAGTTTGCAACTCCACCTGCAACTGGGACTCTTTTTTATGAAGACAGTTGCAACTCCACTTGCAACTAGGATCCATCTGACCATTATACCCAATTGCAACTCCACTTGCAACTGGGATTTTATTATTTTTTTTTGTTAATATTTATCTTTTATTTTTTCTAAGTTTTAATAATTATTTTTCAACTAGTTGAGCCACTTGCCACTTCACTCGCAACTGGGATCCGTCTAACCATTTATAGCCAGTTGCAACTCCACTCGCAACTGAGATTTTTTTATTATTTTTTTAATGTTTATTTTTATTTTTTCTAATTTTTAATAATAATTATTTTTTAAACTAGTTTGAAAATGCATGCCCAGGTTACGGTCTTTTTTTTTCTTTGAGCCAGTTGCAACTTCACTCGCAACTGGGATTCTTCTACAGTTGCAACTCCACTTGCAACTGGGATCCCTCTGACCATTATACCCAGTTGTAACTCCACTTGCAACTGATATTTTTTTATTATTTTACTTTTTAAAGTTTATTCTTATTTTTTGTAAGTTTTAATTAGTATTTTTTTTGAAATAGTTTGAAAATGCATGCCTAGGTTATGGTTTTTTTCTTTTAGACAGTTGCAACTCCACTCGCAACTGGGGATCCGTCTGACCATTCATAGCCAGTTGCAACTCCACTCGCAACTGAGATTTTATTATTATTCTATTTTTAATGTTTTTTTCTAAGTTTTAATAATAATTATTTTTTTCAGCTAGTTTGAAAATGAGGTTACGGTTTTATTTTCTTGAGCCAGTTGCAACTCCACTCGCAACTGGGATCCGTTTGACCATTATAGCCAGTTTGCAACTGCACTCGCAACTGGGATCCCTTTGTCCATTATAGCTAGTTTTCAACTCCACCTGCAACTGGGACCTTTTTTTATGAAGACAGTTGCAACTCCACTCGCAACTGGGATCCCTTTGACCATTATAGCCAGTCACAACTGCACTTGCAACGGATATTTTATTTTTAATGTTTATTTTTATTTTTCTAAGTTTTAATATATTTTTTTCAACTAGTTTGAAAATGCATGCCCAGGTTACGGTTTTTTTCTTATTTTTCTACTAGTTTGCAACTGGGATCCGTCTGACCATTATAGTCAATTGCAACTCTATTCGCAACTGAGATTTTTTTCTTATTTTATATTTAATGTTTATTTTTATTTTATCTAAATTTAAATAAATTTTTTTTTTGCAACCTGGTTTGTAAATGCATGCACAAGTTACGGTTTTGTTTTTTTGCGCCAGTTGCAACTCAGTCGCAACTGGAATTTTTCTACCCTCGCAACTCCACTTGCAACTAGGATCCCCTCTGAGCATTATAGCCAGTTGCAACTCCACTTTTTAAAGTATTTTTTCTTTTTCAAAGTTTTTAATAATTATTTTTGCAACCTAGTTTGTAAATGCATGTAGATATTAGATATTTATTTTTTGAGCCAACTTTAACTACACTTATAACTTCAGCTACACTTATATCCTAGTTTTATTTTCAAGTGTGTGAATTTTTTTCGAAAGTTTTCGTACTCTATTTGTCGAAATGCTTTAGTGTGCAGTTCAAATTGTAAATTCCGGCCTTTTTTGGCGTCACCTTAAAGAGCGCGGGACCCACTTGTCTGTCTGTCGGGCCGTAGGCTACTTTCCCCTTTCTACGTCGGAAAAGTCCAACACTCCACCTGTTTGAACCTTGAGAGGACACGCAGCCGAAGCCACGGACGGAGTGAGGAGGAGCACCTCCATGGCGGAGCGAGCGCAGCCGCCGACGGATCTGTGCGGGCGCGGTCCGACGCGCGGGGACAGTCTCCGAGTTTTCCAGGTTCGTAGATATGCAGAGTTGTTTGACGCGCGGCGCTGCTTGTTTGAGCTTGCGTTTCGGCTGATTTTTAGTCCATCTGCAGAGAAATCGACCTTCTAGTTGTCGATTTTGAGACGCATAGTAGTCGCTTAGTGCTTGGTTTGTGCGAGGTGATTCGGCGAGGCGAGGACCTGCTTGTTTTTGTGCTTGTGATTCGGCGATTTTGCTCCGTCTGGCCTGAAATCGCCCATCTCGTTGTCGTTTTTTTGAGACCAGTCGTGGTTAATTTGCATCATATACCGCGCGCGATGAGGTTTTGTGAGGGGATTGTTGCGAAGTGATTACTACAGGCAGAGATTGTTGAGAGAGACGGGTGGGGAGCGGCAATTTCTACTGCAGGATTCCAAGTTCACAGAGGCCAACAATTGTGTACAAACAACCGAGCCCAACTCAACACAAACAAACAAATAAGCCCAACAACGAGAAAGGTGGGAAGTGGACCGAATTCGCGACCACACAGTGGCGCTGACGTCGATCGACTGAGAACTTTCTTAGTTCTCAGTCGACTGTGCACCAGGCAGACCCTTAATTAAAAATGTGGCAAATTATAAACTTGTTGCAAATCACAAATGAGGTAGTAATCACTAGTTTAAGTTATTCAGAAGTTCCCTATAATGTGATAACTGAGCATCCCTCGGCACGGTGCCCACCCGTGTTGTCCTAGACACAGCAGGGTGCTCAGTCATGTCCTTCTATTAAAAATACCACCAAGGGCTAGTCCTCACTGGTCTCATCTTTTTTATTTAGCCATGAAGTGACGACAGGGAAGAGCAAAAGTTCAGAGTAAAATTTTCTGCCATCATCTAGTCCACTATATTTTCTACTCATCTTGAGCTGTAATGTCTATAAGATGTGGCATTCAGTCAACAATCATCCTCAAAATGCATGTCCAAAAACATGTTCGAATAGGGTCTACAGTACAATCGCCATGTATTGCGGCAAATATAGAACTTTCAATGTGTTATGGTTGCTAGGGTTTGAGCGGGAGAGAGAGAGCTGCGAGGGCGCGAGAGATCCGGCCGCGGGGATCCTTTCCCACGGCCGGGCAAGAGGGAAGGGTTTTTCTTCTTAATTCTTGCTTGATTAGATTGATACATCTCCTCTCCTTATATAGAGAGGTTTACTTGACTCCCAAGCAAGGCTTACTTGACCCCTAAGCAAACCCTAAGACTAACGGGCCCAGGCCCATCACGTACTCTAACACAATGCTTTGCGTAATGGATATAAATGTCATAATGCATGATGCACAAAAATACTATAAATGAATAATAACACGGAACAATAAAATATACACAACAAAGCAGCCTTTTCATGGGGCATGGTTGATTGCAGTTGAACAAAAGCATGATTTGGAGTCTTGACTGAGCTAAACCAAATAAGGCTTACACGAGATAAAGGGTGTGAACTTAACACATTTACTTAGCGTAGACTAGAAACAACTACAAACCTTAAGGCTGGAATGAAACAAAATGATCTTGTTGGAATAATTGCTAGCATATCTAGGAAGCACGGATCCATCTCCATCGAAGCAGGAGTGTATCATGCCCCACATGAGCAAGCTAGTGCTAGTACATAATCAGTCAAAATCAATTAAACAATTAACATACACAACAAAGCAGCCTTTTCATGGAAAGGATCATATCATATACTATGAGACTATCGTAGGCTAATTTGTCATACATCCGAACATGAGATCGTCAATAACTTGTAACTGAATTTTCCGAACTTAACCTAGAGATTCCAAGCATAGCACTCGTTGCACTTTTAGCGAGATGATTGGGTCAGTGCAAAGTGATACTATAGCAAGGAATGGCCAACCTGTTTGTGGGATGGGCTGCGGCCCCATGAAAGGCGAACTGCCTGCTTTCCAATGACAGATCCATTCAATCCTTGTAGTGCTTCTTCCGCATCGGTTCTGAAAATACCGGCACAAATATAAAATTTATGACTTCCTGCAAGTTGTAGAGAAACAACTAGTAAAACACGTAACAGCTTCAGATACAAACCTGTTGACATACTGAACAAAGCCACATTGCTTCCCTAGAGGAATTTTGACAGTGGCAACATCACCATATTTGGCAAATGCTTTCCTCAGCTCGTCTTCACTAACATTTGGGTCAAGTCCACCAACATACACCTAAAACAGATTGAGAACTTCAGATTAGAAACTATAAGCCTGCAAGGTTAACGCAGGGGAAAACCAGTATACACACCGTTCTGTTAGTAGAATCACCATCTGAATGCCCAGGTGTTGAGGAGCCAGAATCACCTGAAATTAATAGTAAAGAAGTTTGGTGAACAAGGGATTAATTCTATACTAATTTCATGTGAGAAAGCAACCGATTTCGCACTGCCTTCTACAAACAAATAGGATGCATAGTTTGCATACATCCTCCAATTATGAAGATAAGGACATAAAGCAATTGAACTAGTATTGTAATAGAATTGGCGCCACTAAAGTAGGAATGCTAGCTCCAGTGGTCCATAGAATTCTGGTGAAGTGGGTACTATTCTTTAATTTCTACAGGTTCTGTATGTGGTCCTCAAACACACAAAGTACAGATAGATGATAAATAACAGAAGAAATCAGCAGTCTTTGTTACGATATCATATGCCTTCCAAATCCCCAGATGGAAGAACACTACAGCAATATCAAGATCATACAAGGTATAAAACTGAGAAGATTCTCCAAAAACATATAATGATTGAATTCTAGCTACAGTGGGGCCGTAAATGAGTTAAAATTTAGTAAGCACTTGCATGAGAATATAACATAAATTCTATGAAGTAAAAAAAAAAGGCTGTACAACTTCAGGCTGCAGAACAATCACAAAAGAAGCACATACCAGTTCTTCTAGGCGTTGCAGGTCCTATACGAATCGGCCTAGTAGAGCAATATACACCATTCATTTCAGTCATTGCATGAGATTTATCAATATCGTCTGAGAATCTAACAAATCCATAGCCCCTAGAACGGCCTGTGTTTGCATCAATAATAACTTTAGCTCCTTTCACGGAGCGGTACTTGCTAGCAAAAAGCTCCATCAACATTTCGTCAGTAACATCAGCAGCTAAATCGCCAACAAATATTGAGTGATCAGAGACAACTTCGGATCGCTTTTCACCCATGCTATAGGATGCCCAGTTTAACTTAAAGGCTCGATCAGTGTTTGGCATAACGTGACCAGTAAAATTCTGTAGAGCCTTGTCTGCAGATGCATGGGAGAAGAATTCTACGAAACCATATCCCTCTGACTGTCCAGTTTGCCTATTGCGGATAACTTTTATGGTTACCACCTACAAAGTAGAGGAATTGAAAAAAGGTTAGAAAATCAGAGTCGAAGAAGAGAAGAAATACATGATTGGAGAAAAGAGAGATGAAATGACGAGGTTAACATTCATTCCAGAATTTAATAAACCTATTAAAGTTGCTGATTGTGAAGGTTTGGAAAAATAGTTTCTGGAAAATTGTACAAAAAAAAAGAACACACACAACTTGCTTCTCCGTTAACCAACTTCCCGACCAAGCACAATGTCAGTTTGCCATCTTTTTTCTTGCTGTCAACATCAGTGAGCACCCCCCCAAAAAAGATAATTGCCAAAGGCTTTAATTATGGCCTCTTTTCGCTCCTCTAACTGTTCTTTACTTTCTCTGTGATCGCCAAAATGCAATAAGATCATTCAGAAAGTTTATTCAATTACCACACATCAAGACCATTTCCTTGCTCCTAACTATGAACCAGGCTAGTGTCTATACATAAATCCCAGAAGAAAGTTAGCACCTTTGGCAGCTCACGTCGCAAAGAATAATACTCCTCGGGTGGGGGGCAATTACCCCTTATGACATACAAGCCACAATTCAGATTTTCAGAAAGAAATAGAACAGGGTTGCAGACATTTATATATATGGTATACTAATAACCAAACAATTCCGTACGTACTGCATTGAATGACCCTAAAGTTGCCGCACGGAGGCTAATTCTAGAAAAAATCGCGCTTTTATTTGCATTAAGCGAGAACTAAGCACAAGCACACGCTTTTATGGCAAATTTACGACACCGGACATAAATCAACGCAGAGAAATGGTCAAATCTTACTAATATCCGTGAGATCTAGTACGGATCGGGAGAGAAGGCAAACCTCGCCGCTGGGCCCGAAGCAGTTGTGGAGGTAGTTCTCGTCCATCCAGTACTGGAGGTCGCCGACCCAGATGGTCTTATTCTCCTCGCAGCCGTTCCCGCCGGATCCGGCCGCGGGTGGCGTCGGCGTGCGCCGGCCGACCGCGGCGGGGGGCGGCGGCGGGCCCGCCGCGTAGTGCTTGGCGAACTGCGGGGGCGGTGGGGGGGCCGCCACCATGGACGGCGGCCGGTAGGGGATGACGACCCACCGTGGCTGCGGCATGTGGTGATGCGGGTGCGGGTGCGCGTGCTGCGGAGGTGGATGCGGATGCGGGTGGGGGTGAGGATGGTGAGGGACCACGGCCACCTGGGAGTCTGTGGTGGTCGCCGCCATCTGCATCACCGCCGCCGCCGAGGAGGGAGGAGGGTCGCCTGGGGTTGCGAGGTGTGGAGGGCGGAAAGAGAAGGTGCCCGTGGGTGAGGTGAGACTGGATATATAGCAGGTTGGTGACGAATTCAGTCCGTCCGATGTAGGAGTTCGTTATTGTGCCTGTCGTTGATTCAATGGGGCCTTCTTCGACAGAGGTGGCTACGTGTGGGGCCCATGGGAGGTCAGATTTGGTTCAGGAGTGCCATGCGAGGATGGGAATTTACTCTACATATTAAATCAGCTTATTTATACCTCCTAAGCCAATTTTGGTATTCTGTTATCTACCTACATCATCATTTGTGTAATTTGCAATTTTATTAATGATAGTCCATTTGCAAATTATTCACACCATTCATTTATCAGCCATCCAATTGACCATGTTATCTGCAATAATGTTTGTTAATGATAATTTCTCTACATTATACATCCTTTTAGTCATTCAATTTTTATGTCATCCTTTTTAGTCACATAATTGATGAGAACGCATCATCATACCATACACAATTAAATTATGTGCAACTAGAACGCCATTGTTCGTTTTGTCCTTAATCGTTTTAGCCAACCAAACAATTTTTTGTGCCAATTGTTTATAATGATGAAAGTCATATGACTTCTGTTAGATATTATGTGTTCTTCTATATGTAACAGCTAGAGACATTTCAAAAAGGTATGCATCGGGGACGAACCGCTTGGGACGTGGTTGTTGCCTTCACACCACAGTCGTTGCGAGAACCGAGCTCGTCGGACTATGTAGAAGCCTCCTCGGAGTGAGAACTGCCTCCCGTAGGCACCAAGGCCGGGAGGAAAATGATGAGCCGCAGATAGCCGGAACTCAACATGACCGCCCTCCCGTTAGAAGATCTAGAGACGGGGTGAAGACCGACCATCGACCACCCGGAGGTCGGTGTCGTAGCTACACCAAGAAGGCCGATGGGGATGAGCTTGTGGACCACCTCGACAGAAATAGAGACCCCCAAATCTCATCCGATGCACCTGTTCTTCCTACATCATGAAGGCCTGAAAAGGGGCTAGATAGAGGAGACTCAGTAGGCTTATTAATGAACATAGATCCGTCCCTCGTCTTCATCGGCCACCATGGACGACCACCAAAGGAAGAAATCGGCAGCCACAAGGTGTTGCTTGCAAGCACCATGGCGAGGCTGTGGGGACCCCAGACCGGCAGTCTAAGACCTCCAGTATGCATACATTCACGATCCCAAGATCAACAGTCGTGAACAACATACTTAAGTTGGTACGCAGATTACATCATCCATTACACGAATACTTAAGGTCTTACACAAAGGGGGCACATGACCACGCCTTATTCAACAGCCACGCAGGGCCGACAAACTACTCATAACACAGCGGAAGACATTAACACACAACGTGATAGAGCCCAAGTCATGCCTTAACCTACAGGCTGCTGACCGGGAAACGTTCCTAGTTCGCAGGGTCGTCGGGGTAGTACTCCTCCCCGTAGAACTCCTCCTGAGGCTGCTCCTCAAAGTCTGGCTAAGACAATAGCCAGGGACGAAACCAATATGAGTACATTTGATTGTACTCGCAAGACATCCCGAATGAAGCTTATAAGATGCAATCATGCTTATATGGTGGAATGGGTAGGCTGTAATTAGGGTTCACTACCCATGATGGATGAAAGATTCATCATGGTTGATTAACATCTCTATATCTTTATTGAAAAAGATACTTCAAAAGATAAGTTTTCGCAAAGAATATTGAAGAGAAGAGCAGATTTTTCTTTGCAAAACTTCTTGGAAAACACTCATCAGGTTTCCATCATCAGCACCTCCCAGGTACTTAATCCGCCTTTCCAGTACCTCCCAGGTACACTCCTTTCCAAAACCTCCTTTTTAAAAACATCGACACAATGCTAGACGACATTGACCATTCAGCTGTCCATGACCGCGGACGCGGCTATTCGAATAGTTTTGACTCTGCAGAGTTTGTACACTTTCACCACACCATCCGGTACATCTGCCGTGAACACCACGGACTGCCCGCGACAGTATGCGAACATCAGATAACCGATCATAACTTCCACTATGTCTATGCTAGTATGCGATTACCTCTTCAGTGGGTTTGTTCTCCCCGGCACCGAGTGAGCTAGCCATATCGATCCGGTTGCCCCTAGACATCACACCGCCATGGCAGGAGACCCACTGTTGCTTGCCGGTGGCACTCGCAGTCCACACTTTGTATGCCCATATCCAGCATTCGGTTCCGGGGACTTTAACCCCTTCTAGCCAATTGAGGTAAAGTCTCACACTAACACAAACAAGCTTCCATTAAGCCCGTGCCCATTTTGAGTGATGTGGTTGTACGGTAGGGCTGTCAGGCACAAGACTAGTCTATGTGTCGTTTTCGAAAAACATTTCCAAAACATCTTCTTCACAATCCTCCCGTGGACAAGGTCCCACCTTTCCCGGGTTTTTCTTTTAAAACCTTTGTTTTTCGAAAACACACTTTTAGGGGTGTCCACTTAGGGACTTCAAAATTATTAACTTGTGGTGGTAAATATTCCATATGGTGGCTAAGGGCTTGGTAACACCAAGTTGTAACTAATGGCAATGTAATAATTTATAATAACACTAGTAGTAATGGCCATATCAAAAATAGTTTTGTTTTTCCAAGTTTTTGTAAAACTTCAGAAGTAAATCATGCATGATATAATGATAAGTATAGTAGCAAGCATTTGGGAGCTTGCCTTGGTACTGGTCAAAGTCTTGTCCCTGAAATAAACAGGATTGACAATAGGCCTCCTCAGCAACAGCTTCTTCCTCGGGTTCTAGCGTCGCAAAAGAGAGTAACCACCAATCAGTACCAACTAAAGGTACATACTAGCAACAAGCATCACATACAGCAAGCAAACATCATTGCACAACAATCATCTACTTTTCAAAAATAAAAATCTACCACATATTTTTATTTGAAAAGAAAACTAATAGAGCTATGCTCTAGTTTGAGAATTTTATTCTCAAACCAAAATGCAATGGGGTCAGTGGGTGTACCACTATCAACCAAAGCATAAAGAGGTCATTTAGCCTCTGGTCATTTACAAAAGTCACCTAAACACAAGCTAGACAAAAATCTATTCATACTAGTGAGTCACAAATATTATCAAAAGTAATATTCTAGTTAAACATGCTTTGCTAAGGGCTAAGTAATATCCAAACAAGGGTGACATGCTATTCAACCAGTAGCAACATAACAAGCTACTGATGTTCACACAACACTCTCTAAAGTCATTCCATATAAAGGATTTTTATCCTCATACAATCCCTAAATGCTAGAAAAGTCTAGGAAATAGTCCTACTAGTGATAATATCCTCTCACAACACATGAAGCACTCAACTTCTCCTAGCATGTTATCAATATGAAGTAACACAATCATAACAGAGAATATCAAACCTACACATGCTAGAAATCACAAAAAGAATACTAACCCATATTATAAAACTAAATAAAACTATAAATAATTATTATCAGAAAAGCATAAAATCTAGTTTTGCTCACCCAATTAAATCTACAGCTCAATAAATCACACCAAGATAGGATTAGGTACTCCTAAACATATACAAGCCAACACAATTGGATTCACTTCAAAAATCATCACCAAATAATTTCCAAAAATCCTAGAATAGCCTACTGGACATTTACAGAAATGCATGCCATTTTAATTAGGTTGATCTTTAGCAAGCAAGACCAAGTTCTACTGCTAGGTAACACTTAGAGCTTTCCAAAACAGTTGAGTTTGCATTTTTGTGATTCTTAGAAAAAAAATATTTAAGTTTTAGTGAAAACCAGTACTTCTGCCTCTCCATTTATTTCTCCAAAAATAATGACTAAAATGTAGATCTACAAGTTGGGTGTGTTTAAGAACTTGCAGAGGTACATCCCAGATTTTTGGTTTGATTTTATTTTGCATTTTCCTATTTTAAACGGATTTAAACCAGAGACACATATTCTGCCAGTTTCTAAAAACTGAAAATCACAGAAAAGAAAAAAAAACGGCGCACGGGCCGAATCTCGCTGGGCGAGCCCAGCTAAGGCCGAAAGCGGCCCAATATGGTGCGCGCCCGCGGCGCGGCGCGGGAAATGGCTCGATTTAAAGAGAGCCGTCGATCTGGAGATCGACGGTTCAGGAGCGTCTTCTTCCTCTCCTCTCTCTCTCACTACGGCGACACGGGGACGAGCTCGGGCTCGGGTTTCCTCACCTAGGGGCGTTGTAGGGCAGTGGCGCGAGGTCGGGGTAGTCACGTGTGCTCGAGGCAGTGCAGGGACGGTCGCAGCAGCAGCAACGGCGCCACGGCACAACTCCGGCGAGTTCAACGTCCGGGGCGGCGTCGAGGACGGCGGCGACGTTCCTGCGGGTAAACGGCCAGGAGATCGTGTCAGGGAGGTGTTCTAGACTCCAGGGGGTGAGATGGTGCAAAGAGATCGAAGAAAAGGGGAGTGGAACGGCGGCAACCTCCAAACGGATCTCGCTCGGGTCCGGCGAGGTTTTCTTCCTCGCCTCGCTCACAGAGAGCGAGCGAGGATGATTGAGTGGTGTGGGGCGTGTGCGGGTGGTGTGTGCGAGTGGGTGGCGAGGTGAGAGGCTCTGGTGTGGTTTAAAGGCACGGGATGATCATCACCTCCCTCGGGGTCAACGGCAGGGGCGGGTGGTGTGTCGTGTGCACGCCAACGCTGGCCCCAGGCTTCCTCTGCTCGTCAACCCATGTCTCCACGGACGCACACACGGTTGGCAAGGCGAGGACGCGAAGGAGAGTGAAGAAACGTGCATCTTCTCCTTGCCACGGTCGCCTCCCAGGTCACCTCCACGGCTCCACCGTTTCCCCTTAAGTTGACCTCTCCAAAGGCATCCAATGGCATGGATCGAGAGTGGGGACATTGGGGAGTAGAGTAGACAACGTTTCCCTCTCTGGTTCACCCCAAAAAAGCACCAAAACGTGCTCTCAAAAGTCACCCCGAACAGTTTCAGTAAAAATTCAGAAATCTGAAATTCGGCTAAGTGCTGAAACTGCTAAAACATACCAAAAGTTCTTGCCTGGTTTAGCTAGCAAATAATATCCAATTGGGAAAATTTCAACTGGTAAATGATCACCAAGTTGAATACTTCTAGGACATATTTTTGAACCATTTTTGAAAAATGCTAAAGGGTAGGGAAACATGCTGAACAGTGGGCTATTCTCTGTTCTGTTTCTGGTTCTGTTTTTTTCTGTTTTATTCTGTAGCCACTAAAACAAGCATATATCTAATGGTTATAAAAGTCCAAAAGGTGATCTAAGGACATGGGGTTGCAGTCCACACACCATAGATCATCTCCAAACTCCAAGATCCCATAAAATCTATTTTAGCCACATAAAATAATAGGTCCAAAACAGCAAGTTATAACAGTTTTCAGAGAAGAAAAACCTAATTAGAAAATTCTAAAAATTTATTTTTCTTAAACCACAAGCACTAACATACCACACATGGGTGATCAAGGCCACAAGCACAAGTTGGTTCAAACAAGTTCATAATTTTCTCACTTTATTTTACAAAAGGCTAAAAATAAAAACGGGGGATTAAAAATGGGGGTGTGACAGATCTTCCCCCTTAAAAGAATCTCGTCCCGAGATTCGCAGGTCTAAGCATTAAGAAAATCAGGGAACTCCTTCCTGATATCTTCTTCACGTTCCCAGGTAGCTTCTTCCTCAGAATGATTCGTCCACTGAATCTTGAGGAATTTAATAGCACGCTTCCTGGTCACACGCACATTCTCCTCGAGAACGCGTAGGGGTCTGTCACGGTAGGTTAGGTCTTGGTTCAGGTCAATGGTCCTGAAGTCGACATCTTGGTAGGTGAGATTCTTCTCGGGTACATGAAGACATTTCCGGAGCAACGACACATGAAAAACATCATGAAAATCTGACAGCTCTTCCGGCAATTCAAGCTGATAAGACACTTCACCACGACGGGCTAAGATCTTGAAAGGGCCAATATACCGGGGTGCAAGCTTTCCCTTGACATGAAAACGCTGCATCCCTTTGAGTGGTGTGACTCGAAGATATACGAAATCTCCAACACGGAAAGATACATCCGACGCTTCGAGTCTGCGTAACTCTTTTGGCGGATTGAGCTGCCTTGAGATGATCACGAATAAGCTGGACTTGTTCCTCCGCAGCACGCAAAGTGTCTACACCAAAAATCTGACTGTCACCAGACTCAGACCAATTCAGAGGTGTACGACATCTGCGTCCATACAGGGCTTCAAAAGGGGCCATTTTCAAACTAGACTGGTAGCTGTTGTTGTAAGAAAACTCTGCGAAAGGCAGACAGTCTTCCCACTTGGCTCCATAAGACAAAACACAAGCACGGAGCATGTCTTCCAGAATTTGGTTCACACGCTCTGTTTGTCCTCCAGTCTGTGGGTGATAGGCTGTGCTAAAGGCTAGTTTGGTTCCAAGGGCTTCGTGTAATTTTTTCCAAAATCGAGAAGTGAACTGACTTCCTCGATCAGACACAATCCTCTCAGGGATTCCATGCAGACTAACAACCCGTGAAATGTAAAGATCAGCAAGCTGGTTTCCACTGTGAGTGGTTCGGACAGGAATAAAGTGAGCAACTTTAGTGAGTCTGTCCACAACAACCCATATGGCATCATGACCACGGCTAGACTTTGGAAGTCCAGTAATGAAGTCCATCCCAACTTCATCCCATTTCCAGCTTGGCACTTGCAAGGGTTGCAACAATCCAGCAGGGCGCTGGTGCTCAGCTTTCACTTGCTGACACACAGAACATTTGGCTACAAACAAAGCAATCTCTCGCTTCATTCCATGCCACCAAAATCTCTCCTTCAAATCTTGGTACATCTTGGTTCCTCCGGGATGGATAGAATACAAAGAATCGTGAGCTTCTGCCAGAATGGTCTGTTTCAGCTCAGACTCGGAAGGAACACAAATGCGACCTTTATACCACAATACTCCCTCGGAATCAATAGTAAATCCAGGTACCTCTTCCCGCTTCATACGGTTCTTGATTCCCTCAATACTCTTTTGGCCTTGTTGAGCTTCTTTGATCTGATCAACCAGAGTGGGTTTAACTTCCATGGTATCCAGCATACCATAGCTGACCACTTCAATACCAAGTTGTTCAAGTTCTTTCCATAACTCCGGTTGCCTAATTTTGATCATTGAATTCAAAGAAACAGGCTCTCGGCTAAGAGCATCGGCAACTACATTTGCTTTGCCTGGATGGTAGTGGATACTTAGATCATAATCTTTAATGAGCTCAATCCAGCGGCGTTGCCTCATGTTAAGCTCACGCTGAGTGAAGATATACTTCAGACTCTTATGATCAGTATATATTTCACACCTTTTACCCATAAGAAAATGTCGCCATGCCTTGAGAGCATGAACAACTGCGGCAAGCTCTAAATCATGCGTGGGGTAGTTCAACTCATGTGGTCTCAACTGGCGGGATATATAAGATATGACTTTCCCTTCTTGCATGAGAACACTTCCAAGACCAAGCTTAGAAGCATCACAGTAAACATCGAAACTCTTGGTGACGTCCGGCATAGTGAGAACCGGAGCAGACACCAGTCGGTTCTTCAATTCTTGAAAACTCTTTTCACACTTATCCGTCCATACAAACTTATGGTCCTTCCTGAGCAATTGAGTGAGTGGTCGAGCAATGCTCGAGAATCCCTCAACAAACTTGCGGTAATATCCTGCTAAACCCAGAAATGATCGGACTTCCGTCTGATTGGTTGGGGCAGCACGCTCCAATATGGCCCGAATTAGAGCAGGATCCACAGAAATTCCTCCTTCAGATACCACATGTCCAAGAAATCCGACTTCCCTAAGCCAAAACTGACACTTACTGAACTTAGCATACAGCTGATGCTTACGAAGTGTTTCGAGCACAATTCTCAAATGTTCTTCGTGTTCTTTTTCATTCTTGGAATAAATCAGAATATCGTCAATAAACACTACGACAAACTTGTCCAGATAATCCATGAATACCTTATTCATGAGATTCATGAAATAGGCAGGGGCATTGGTCAGACCAAACGACATCACGGTGTACTCATACAATCCGTAACGGGTGATAAAGGCAGTCTTCGGAATATCGGTCTCACGCACCTTCAACTGATGATAACCGGTGCGAAGATCAATCTTCGAGAAAATTCTAGCCCCATTCATCTGGTCAAATAAGTCCTCAATTTTGGGTAACGGGTATTTGTTCTTGATGGTCACATCATTCAACTTGCGGTAATCCACACATAAGCGAGTGGTACCGTCCCGTTTATCCACAAAAATGACAGGTGATCCCCATGGCGAAGCACTAGGGCGAATCAGACCTTTCCTCAACATATCATCAAGTTGTTTCTTCAGCTCATCTAGCTCTTGCGGGTTCATTCGGTAAGGCTTCTGTGCTATAGGTCCGGTTCCAGGTACTAACTCAATAATAAACTCGATATCCCGATCAGGGGGCATACCGGGTAACTCTTCTGGAAAAACATCCGGGTACTCACATACAACAGGTACTTCTTCCAGTTTAGGTGTGGCTATACCTGTGTGGCAGTGGACTTTCGAAGAAGGCTTGGTTGCGGTAAAGGTCACTTCTTCACCATCACTACTGGTCATAGCAATGGACTTCTTGGTGCAGTCTATAACTCCCTTATACTTGGTCATCCAGTTCATGCCAAGTACTACTTCTATCCCTTGGGATCCCAGTACTACTAGATCAGCATGAAAGGTTTTCCCGTTGATGTCAATGGGTACCTCATTGCAAGAAAGGTTGGTTTTAGCTTTGTCTCCAGGTATTTGCACTAGCATAGGGTTGCGCATAGGTGTAGGTTGCAATCCACTTTTATCAACGAATGGCTTAGTGACAAAGGAATGCGATGCACCAGAATCAAACAGTACTGTTGCTGGTACAGAGTTGACAGGAATCGTACCAATCACCATGTGGGGTGCCTCCTGTGCCTCCTCTGCAGTGACATGATTCAGATGCCCTTTGGTCACATTTGGCTGCTTCTTCTGGACTGGTCCAGGGTTCATCTTGGTTGCATTTGGACGAGCTTGAGTAGCATTCTTGGTAGGACACTCACGAGAAAAATGCCCTTCCTTGCCACAGGCATAACATCCTCCAGTTGGATTCGGGTTGGGTCTTGCAGCACGGTTGAAAAGATTTCCCGTGTTGCTTCCTCCAGGCCTTGGTGCATAAGGAACACGGTAGTTGGGATAGTTCGGCCTTGGTGCAGTCGGGTTAAAGGGGCGAGGTGCATAAGCAGGGACCCTGGGTGGTGGTGGCCTCGCAGGTGGGGTACTGCGAGCTCTGGGTGCACTGGGTCCTCCTTGCATCATCATCTTCCTCTTGCGGTTGTCAAAGGCAATCTGGCGCTTGTGCTCCATCATAATGGCAGCATTGGCGAGTGACTCCAGATCCTGGAATGGTATCACCACAAGGGTGCACTGCAGCTCATCCTGCAGTCCATTCAGGAACCTTTCTTTCTTCTTCTGCTCAGTGTCAATATCACCTGAGGCATACCTAGCCAAAGTGGTAAACTTCTCCCAGTATTCTGACACTGTCATACCTCCTTGCCTCAGCTTCAGAAACTTGTCCCGCATAATATCCATCACACCCTGGGAAATGTGATACTTGCGGAACTTTTCAACAAAGTCTTCCCAACCAAAGACATGGCCAACAGCAGCAGTGGCACGAGTAGTTTCCCACCAAGTCCTTGCAGGTCCAGCGAGAAAATGAGTGGCGAACAGAACTTTGTCATTGGCCTCCACAGACGCAACCTCCAAGTTGTTCGCAATAGTACGGAGCCAGTCATCCGCATCAAGAGGTTCAATGTTCTTGGTAAAGATCGGGGGATTGGTGTTCTGAAAGTTCTTCAGCTTAGAGCGAGCACCATTCCCATTCCCATTCCCATTGCCGTTGTGGTTACCATTCATGTTGCCCATAACGGTGGCCATCTGTTGCAGGGTGTTAAGGGTGGCTGCGCTCTCAGCACGTGAGGCTTGACGGTCTTCCATCATAAGAGCTAAAAGCTGCTCCATCGAAGGTGGTGGTGGTGGTGGTGGACGACGAGGCGGCATGCTAAAGTGAAAAGGGTATAAGACTAGGCACAAAGATAGTTGGAAAACAGCGGCACACAAGTTTATCGAAAAACTATAAGACAAACGGTGAATCGAGGACGACAAGAGTAGCGGCAACACAAACATAAGCACAATATACACATCACATACATAGCATAGAGTCTTACAATTACACATACACAAACATAAGTCTCACAATACAAGCAAAGCTTCAACAGAGCTACATAACAACGGAAACGACTAGGGGACATCGCACTACTACTAGCATCCTGGTCCGACACACAAGTCCACGAGCACAAGGGTCACTGTCTAGTCCTGCTCAACCTCTCCCTCGAAAAGGATCTCCTCAGGATCCTCCTCGTCTCCAAGGAGATCGTCATCCTCCGGCTCACTAGGCTCACTCACGTCCATATCATCAGAAGGTATGTCGTCGTCTGGAAGGAGGTCCTCGTTCTCCTTGCGGAGCCCGGTGTTCTCCTCCTCCAACTCCTCGATAGCCGAGTCCCTCGTAGCCAAATCCTCCCTCGCAGTCTTCAGCCGACCCCTCAGAATGGCGTTGGCTGACTGCAGCGCCTCTACCTTCTTGACGAGACGGTTACGGTCCAAGCGAATGGTCCGCAGCTGTCCCTCCAAGGCGCGGTTCCTCGCAGAGGTGGTACCGTACTCAACCCTCAGACTGTCCAACCTACTCTGAGTGTAGTGCAGAAGAAACTCCATATCCTCTAGGTGAGGACCTAAACCAGCAGGGTCAAACTGATACTCAATGGGCTCCCCCTCCGCATCACGTCTCCCAAGCAGCTCGAACCGGGTACCAACGAAGCGGTAGTCACACTGATAGGCCAAGCGTGCAATCGTCTCCTGGATCACACGGACAGCTCCATCGTTCCAAGAACGCTCGATCACGCAGTAGACGTACACCGGAGCAGTCGGCGTCGTCAGAGGCGGGCGGATAGTGCACTCCACCAGCCAAGACGGGTCTCCGGGAACACCGTCCATCAGTCCTCCTCTCAGCTCTGGCAGCGGACGACCAAGGGTACGGGTCATCTCTACCAGCTCCCTCTGAAAACGAAACGACACCTCGTCTGCCAACCCCAGCTGTCGAGCCTCAGTGAAGACCACGGCCATCTACACAAATTTTAAGTATAATTTAAGTTAGGTACCAGTGTGCAAAATTTTAAGGTATACAAAAGCAACTTAATGTAAGTAGAGTTTAACACACAGAGGGGATGAGAAATATATAGAATATTTTGGTACTTAGACATCTTCATACTTTGCTTTAGTAAATTAACTTTTTGGGAGTACTGCTAACGTCCATGCTAACTAAGGTCTCCTAAGGTCAGATGGCTCTGATACCAACTCTGTGGGGACCCCAGACCGGCAGTCTGAGACCTCCAGTATGCATACATTCACGATCCCAAGATCAACAGTCGTGAACAACATACTTAAGTTGGTACACAGATTACATCATCCATTACACGAATACTTAAGGTCTTACACAAAGGGGGCACATGACCACGCCTTATTCAACAGCCACGCAGGGCCGACAAACTACTCATAACACAGCGGAAGACATTAACACACAACGTGATAGAGCCCAAGTCATGCCTTAACCTACAGGCTGCTGACCGGGAAACGTTCCTAGTTCGCAGGGTCGTCGGGGTAGTACTCCTCCCCGTAGAACTCCTCCTGAGGCTGCTCCTCAAAGTCTGGCTAAGACAATAGCCAGGGACGAAACCAATATGAGTACATTTGATTGTACTCGCAAGACATCCCGAATGAAGCTTATAAGATGCAATCATGCTTATATGGTGGAATGGGTAGGCTGTAATTAGGGTTCACTACCCATGATGGATGAAAGATTCATCATGGTTGATTAACATCTCTATATCTTTATTGAAAAAGATACTTCAAAAGATAAGTTTTCGCAAAGAATATTGAAGAGAAGAGCAGATTTTTCTTTGCAAAACTTCTTGGAAAACACTCATCAGGTTTCCATCATCAGCACCTCCCAGGTACTTAATCCGCCTTTCCAGTACCTCCCAGGTACACTCCTTTCCAAAACCTCCTTTTTAAAAACATCGACACAATGCTAGACGACATTGACCATTCAGCTGTCCATGACCGCGGACGCGGCTATTCGAATAGTTTTGACTCTGCAGAGTTTGTACACTTTCACCACACCATCCGGTACATCTGCCGTGAACACCACGGACTGCCCGCGACAGTATGCGAACATCAGATAACCGATCATAACTTCCACTATGTCTATGCTAGTATGCGATTACCTCTTCAGTGGGTTTGTTCTCCCCGGCACCGAGTGAGCTAGCCGTATCGATCCGGTTGCCCCTAGACATCACACCGCCATGGCAGGAGACCCACTGTTGCTTGCCGGTGGCACTCGCAGTCCACACTTTGTATGCCCATATCCAGCATTCGGTTCCGGGGACTTTAACCCCTTCTAGCCAATTGAGGTAAAGTCTCACACTAACACAAACAAGCTTCCATTAAGCCCGTGCCCATTTTGAGTGATGTGGTTGTACGGTAGGGCTGTCAGGCACAAGACTAGTCTATGTGTCGTTTTCGAAAAACATTTCCAAAACATCTTCTTCACAATCCTCCCGTGGACAAGGTCCCACCTTTCCCGGGTTTTTCTTTTAAAACCTTTGTTTTTCGAAAACACACTTTTAGGGGTGTCCACTTAGGGACTTCAAAATTATTAACTTGTGGTGGTAAATATTCCATATGGTGGCTAAGGGCTTGGTAACACCAAGTTGTAACTAATGGCAATGTAATAATTTATAATAACACTAGTAGTAATGGCCATATCAAAAATAGTTTTGTTTTTCCAAGTTTTTGTAAAACTTCAGAAGTAAATCATGCATGATATAATGATAAGTATAGTAGCAAGCATTTGGGAGCTTGCCTTGGTACTGGTCAAAGTCTTGTCCCTGAAATAAACAGGATTGACAATAGGCCTCCTCAGCAACAGCTTCTTCCTCGGGTTCTAGCGTCGCAAAAGAGAGTAACCACCAATCAGTACCAACTAAAGGTACATACTAGCAACAAGCATCACATACAGCAAGCAAACATCATTGCACAACAATCATCTACTTTTCAAAAATAAAAATCTACCACATATTTTTATTTGAAAAGAAAACTAATAGAGCTATGCTCTAGTTTGAGAATTTTATTCTCAAACCAAAATGCAATGGGGTCAGTGGGTGTACCACTATCAACCAAAGCATAAAGAGGTCATTTAGCCTCTGGTCATTTACAAAAGTCACCTAAACACAAGCTAGACAAAAATCTATTCATACTAGTGAGTCACAAATATTATCAAAAGTAATATTCTAGTTAAACATGCTTTGCTAAGGGCTAAGTAATATCCAAACAAGGGTGACATGCTATTCAACCAGTAGCAACATAACAAGCTACTGATGTTCACACAACACTCTCTAAAGTCATTCCATATAAAGGATTTTTATCCTCATACAATCCCTAAATGCTAGAAAAGTCTAGGAAATAGTCCTACTAGTGATAATATCCTCTCACAACACATGAAGCACTCAACTTCTCCTAGCATGTTATCAATATGAAGTAACACAATCATAACAGAGAATATCAAACCTACACATGCTAGAAATCACAAAAAGAATACTAACCCATATTATAAAACTAAATAAAACTATAAATAATTATTATCAGAAAAGCATAAAATCTAGTTTTGCTCACCCAATTAAATCTACAGCTCAATAAATCACACCAAGATAGGATTAGGTACTCCTAAACATATACAAGCCAACACAATTGGATTCACTTCAAAAATCATCACCAAATAATTTCCAAAAATCCTAGAATAGCCTACTGGACATTTACAGAAATGCATGCCATTTTAATTAGGTTGATCTTTAGCAAGCAAGACCAAGTTCTACTGCTAGGTAACACTTAGAGCTTTCCAAAACAGTTGAGTTTGCATTTTTGTGATTCTTAGAAAAAAAATATTTAAGTTTTAGTGAAAACCAGTACTTCTGCCTCTCCATTTATTTCTCCAAAAATAATGACTAAAATGTAGATCTACAAGTTGGGTGTGTTTAAGAACTTGCAGAGGTACTACCCAGATTTTTGGTTTGATTTTATTTTGCATTTTCCTATTTTAAACGGATTTAAACCAGAGACACATATTCTGCCAGTTTCTAAAAACTGAAAATCACAGAAAAGAAAAAAAAAACGGCGCACGGGCCGAATCTCGCTGGGCGAGCCCAGCTAAGGCCGAAAGCGGCCCAATATGGTGCGCGCCCGCGGCGCGGCGCGGGAAATGGCTCGATTTAAAGAGAGCCGTCGATCTGGAGATCGACGGTTCAGGAGCGTCTTCTTCCTCTCCTCTCTCTCTCACTACGGCGACACGGGGACGAGCTCGGGCTCGGGTTTCCTCACCTAGGGGCGTTGTAGGGCAGTGGCGCGAGGTCGGGGTAGTCACGTGTGCTCGAGGCAGTGCAGGGACGGTCGCAGCAGCAGCAACGGCGCCACGGCACAACTCCGGCGAGTTCAACGTCCGGGGCGGCGTCGAGGACGGCGGCGACGTTCCTGCGGGTAAACGGCCAGGAGATCGTGTCAGGGAGGTGTTCTAGATTCCAGGGGGTGAGATGGTGCAAATAGATCGAAGAAAAGGGGAGTGGAACGGCGGCAACCTCCAAACGGATCTCGCTCGGGTCCGGCGAGGTTTTCTTCCTCGCCTCGCTCATAGAGAGCGAGCGAGGATGATTGAGTGGTGTGGGGCGTGTGCGGGTGGTGTGTGCGAGTGGGTGGCGAGGTGAGAGGCTCTGGTGTGGTTTAAAGGCACGGGATGATCATCACCTCCCCTCGGGGTCAACGGCAGGGGCGGGTGGTGTGTCGTGTGCACGCCAACGCTGGCCCCAGGCTTCCTCTGCTCGTCAACCCATGTCTCCACGGACGCACACACGGTTGGCAAGGCGAGGACGCGAAGGAGAGTGAAGAAACGTGCATCTTCTCCTTGCCACGGTCGCCTCCCAGGTCACCTCCACGGCTCCACCGTTTCCCCTTAAGTTGACCTCTCCAAAGGCATCCAATGGCATGGATCGAGAGTGGGGACATTGGGGAGTAGAGTAGACAACGTTTCCCTCTCTGGTTCACCCCAAAAAAGCACCAAAACGTGCTCTCAAAAGTCACCCCGAACAGTTTCAGTAAAAATTCAGAAATCTGAAATTCGGCTAAGTGCTGAAACTGCTAAAACATACCAAAAGTTCTTGCCTGGTTTAGCTAGCAAATAATATCCAATTGGGAAAATTTCAACTGGTAAATGATCACCAAGTTGAATACTTCTAGGACATATTTTTGAACCATTTTTGAAAAATGCTAAAGGGTAGGGAAACATGCTGAACAGTGGGCTATTCTCTGTTCTGTTTCTGTTCTGTTTTTTTCTGTTTTATTCTGTAGCCACTAAAACAAGCATATATCTAATGGTTATAAAAGTCCAAAAGGTGATCTAAGGACATGGGGTTTCAGTCCACACACCATAGATCATCTCCAAACTCCAAGATCCCATAAAATCTTATTTTAGCCACATAAAATAATAGGTCCAAAACAGCAAGTTATAACAGTTTTCAGAGAAGAAAAACCTAATTAGAAAATTCTAAAAATTTATTTTTCTTAAACCACAAGCACTAACATACCACACATGGGTGATCAAGGCCACAAGCACAAGTTGGTTCAAACAAGTGCCACAATTCTTCTTCCCACTTCTATTTTACAAAAAGGCTAAAAATAAAAACGGGGGATTAAAAATGGGGTGTGTGACAGAGGCTCCAAAGACACGTCATGCCGGCAAGACTCAAGCTTAACGTAGACCTAGACCTACTATTACAGGGAAGACCAACCTCCTAACCCATCCTCACACGAGTCGCCACCGTCAAAGAGGAAGGGAAGGGGCCGGAAATCTATCGACGACTCCCAACAGGCGGCGGAGGGGGCGAGAGGATAAGGTTGAGGAAAGAGGTCGGGAAAAATACATATGCAATCAGACAAGTTCATGTTTGATGTGTCTTACACCCTTTGTTATGCAGTAGACTTCTTAAAAATACTACGGCTATAATGTGTGAGGTATCCTTCTAGTTAATTTGACGACTTTGGCAACTACGAAGTAACATAGGGTGCCTGAAAAAAAACATACATGCTATTAAAGATGTCAATGTGCGCAAATCTGAGTTGTCCACCCTTGAGCTCGGATGCAATCTTCTAACAGACCATGGCTATATATACCTCGTAGCCTCGAAGAGTGGCCAACCTAATCACCGTTTTAGTAATTAAAGGTTCACTATATGAAAGAGGCGTTTCAACTCCTGGCTACATATGCACCCTTTATTTAAAATATATTTTAATAGGTATTTTAATATGTCAAAAATATTTGCAAAAAATATTCGCGCATAGATCCTAACATCATGTGTGTTCACAAAACTGTTTCACAAAAAAAAAACAGACTTTTTTTGTTGCACGTGTAAAAAACAGTTAAAAGGCGGTCTCTTTTACACATGACACAAAAATGTCGTTTTTCAGCGAAATGGCTTTATAAACAAATAGAATGTGAACACGTATCCGCGAAATTTTTTCTAATTTTTTTACGTGTCAAAATGTGTTTTCTAAATACCGGGTGCATATACACCTAGGAGGCAAAGTAGATTTCACAATATCTGTTTTTTTTTTCAAGTCGCTCGCTTGCATTGCACCTAAAATTCTATTGAGAGTTTCTTTGTACGATGGTGACATTTTCCCAGGGTTTTGGACTAAAAACAGGTACGCTCTACTCGTCGTGCCTTATCGTTGCAATCCCACCGACGACCAAGCACGTGCAAGGGCAACAAGCTCAGAATCTAACCATTTGGACCTTGTTTGGTACTAGTGTATTTTAGGGGATTGGCGGGGATTATCTCAGTCAAACCCGTGAATCCTCACATATCTCAAAACATTGTTTGGTTCTAGTGTATTGGACAGGTATTATCCTCACATTTTCCCACAAATCCCAAAACTCTAGTGTATTTTTCTCAATACTCAATCCACTAGGTAGGGGTAGTGGATTGGATTCACAATCCCCTTGGGTGAAGTTTAGGTTTCACCCAATACACTAGAGGATTATCCCCACCAATCCACTAAAATACCCTAGTACCAAACAAGGCCTTGTTGGGCAGGCAGGCATGCACGCGCCACACACAAGCACAATCTAGGTTATTGAGTTGACCCAGGCAGTAGGAAATACTATAATTCACGCAGACCACTCATTTCTAGGTCTGAGCGACAAAGTTTAGGATGATCATAGTGAGAAATAATTTAAAAAGTAATTTCAATCAATAACATGCATATGCATATGTTACTAATCTATATTATAACCTTCAATTGTAAAATAATATAAACTTAGTACCATTTGTGGTCTCATTTATTAGCTTGTAAACTCATACTCCCTTCGTCCAGGATTATAAGTTTCCTAACGAAAATCTATTTGTCCAGGAAAATAAGACCCCTTCTCTAAACACACGCTGGACCATTGCATGTAATTACCTCTTCATGTTTATTGGACAGAACGGTTTTTTCGTCCTCCTCCTAACTTAGCTATGTGATGCTAACATAATATGTTACTCTATTTTTCGTCCTCCTCCTAACTTAGCTACCGCGCCATTTTTTCTGCTACTCCCGGATAGTGTTACTCATCTATAGGATCTCATGAAGTACAGTTAATTAGAGGTGCCTTGAAATTTCTATGGCCTTCCGCAGCTTCCGGCTGGCTAAATGCTTGTGAGCTCCAGGCACGACCAGACAAGAACCGAGGTGATGCCACCGCTTCGAGTCCGGGCAGCAGGCAGGCAGAATATATTATCAGATTCTCATTTGCGAGCATGCACGACGGTGCGACGCCGTGGCAATCAGGAAAGTTCTGAACAAGCAATTGTTTCCTTCACGGTATTCAAACTGATGCTTACTCGCACAACTGGCACTTTCTTGTTATTTTTCTTCAGCTAGATGCTCTATTGCTCTCGACATCTTCCGGATTACCAAAGATCGGTCGGTCCATTTGTATTAAGCTAGGCCTTTGCCCCTCGATGCATCGGGTACCTCTGCATTAGGGGAGTTGTTAGCATAGAACCACCACATTACCAGCATAAGTTCGAAAAACCACCACTTTGAGTTCAGATCACACAGAACCACCACTCTACGCGAGATTCTTTGCAATGTGCACTAAAAGTCAATTGATCACAATTTGACACGATTTCTTACAGGTGGGACCCACCAGTTAGGACTGACGTGTCACCATTTGTGGAAAGTTTGCTGAGGTGGCAACATGGGCCCACCCGTCATCCAATAAAAATGGAAAATATCTAAAAAAAAGTCAAAGGAGGCTTCGTCTCCTTCCCTGTCGCTCCCCACCAACCACATCTTTCACTCTGCCTGGTGCGTCGCCAGCCGCCGCCTCCTCAAGCTCGCCCCCGCCGGGACTCCTCCAGCTCGCCGCCACCGTCCGGGCCCCTCCTCGCTCGCGGCCGCCCACCTTCTCCTCGCTACCCGCCGCCCACGCCCCTGCAGCACGCCGCCGCCGGCTGAGCCTCCTCCTCCTGGCCGCCGGCGCGACGGTTGCTTCACGTCCGGGCGAGCCCGGTGCGTCGCCGACGCCGGCCTGGTCGGCCATGCTCTCCGGCCTCCGGTGCGTCGTCGGCCTGGCCGTGCTCTCCGGCCTCCGGTGCGTCGCCGGCGCCGGCGCCGCCCCGGCCTTGTGCTCTTCGGGCAACGGCGCGCCTGGCCAGCCGTTTTGACTTTTCTTTTTTGATATTTAGATTTTTTATTTTTTAGATATTTTTATTGTCCGAAAGGTGGGCCCATGTCCACCTCAGCCAAAAGTCCATACGTTGTGCCACGTAAGCCCCTGACCGGTGGGTCCCACCTGTCAGCACGAGTGTCAATTCGCGATCAATTGCCGTTTAGTGCACATTGCAAAAAATCTCACGTAGAGTGGTGGTTATGTGCGATCTATACGCAAAGTGGTGGTTTTTCGAACTTATACTGCAAATGTGGTGGTTCTATGCTAACAACTCGCATTGCGGAGTACACTGCGCTTCGAAGTTTGGATACATCGTAAAAATCATGAAAATTAAGTTAAGGTTGTTATAGACACACAACATCATCTAGCAAGGCATGCAATTTCAAACCTGATTCGAAACACATATCTCGAAACCGAAAAGACAAACGTAGCTACAAATAGTAACCAATCTAAACTGTGGTTTGAATATGGCCCACTAACATTGTTAGCGTCATTTTTTTCCTTTTATTTCTTGAGGTATAGATTGAGTTTGGATTTAAATTTCTATGACATATTGGAAATGAATGGTTAGTGCCACGATAATTATTCATGTTTTTTTTTGTGCAACTTCTATTCTAGGCATGCCAAAACGGCAGATACATAGGGAGTGCTCCAAGACTTGGAGTACCCGATAGGTTCTCGACTTGTCCACTTTATGTTCATTGTTCAAGACTCGACTTTGGAAATGACGTGTTATATCTACACATAACATTGTGTTTATTAAAATTAAATTATGTCCTCCGAAGAATAAATCGTTATGTTTTGGTAAATTGAGTAAACCTAGTTTGAGAAAACAAGCGGACTTACTTAAATTGAGTTTGAAATGATTATACCGGGTGAGAATAACATCATTTCCGTCTGATGTTAATTCTCATTGCTATTTATTTAACTTTCGAAGTCTACTGCATGCGCAAAGAGCATGTCCCTGCGACTATTTGTACTATAGAGTTCAAATCATGAGATCTTTTTTACTGTTTCACGACTCCTATTTCAGAAGTGTTTCGACTTAGCAACATAAAATTGGTCAAATTTTAAATCATTTGACATTTGAAAAAATTACGATGCACTACATTTTGGCAATGAGAGAGTAATTAGCTTGTCGGACTGGGGTGGAAAGGGCGAAAATGCTCTCATTCTTTCCCCTCCATTCTCTCCCCCAACCCCTTCTTGAGAGTCTCCGGCACACACCCCCCCCCCCCCCGACCCTCTCCTTCTCTTCCTCCGCCAGCGACGTTGGTCGAAGTGTGGACGAGGGGGTAGTCGGGCCTCTCCTGTTGTACTCCCTCCGTTCTAAATTAGTTGTCTTCCATTTACCAAAAAGTGGATGTATCTATACTTGTAACATGTCTAGATACATCCACTTTTTCGCAAATGGAAGACAACTAATTTGGAACGGAGGGAGTAGATAGTAGTGATTTTTTCCTCCCGCTGTAAGTGTAGATCTAGAGGAATAAGAGTTGGTTTGTAGTGATGGTAGATTGACGGGATGCCGTGGAATCTCCCGTTACGGGGCGCCGACATGTTGTTGGACGGTCGTGCCCAAGGTCTTCTGGCGTGCTTCCGACGTGGGATCGAGCTGAGCTGAAGGTGTGTAAACCGATGTGGCGGCCTCTCTAGACGTCAAGGTTTCTCGTTTCTTCTCACCAACATCCATCACCTTTTCGTCCTCCCTGGTGGCGTCAAGTTGGCCGCGGTGGAGTCTCAGACCCGGTGGAGAGGACAAAGAACTTGATTGAGTTTCCTGTTTGTGTTTTACTACAAGGTCTTATTTTTAACTGATATACTAAGGTCTTATTCCTGTGAGGGTCCTGCGTGTAAAATGTAACCCACCATCGATGACGATTTAATGCAGCAATCAGGTTCCTTGGAGACCCTACCGTTCAAAACAAAAGTCTGATGCACATGTTCAAGTTAGTGCAGTAACTCGTCAATCGCAAGAATGCATTTCACCAATACGACATCCATCTGCCTCGGTCATGAAATCCTCAACTGCATTTGCATACAAGCAATTTGTGACATCACCAAGTGGCCGGCGGCGGCATTGAACATTCCCAACGCATGCAACGACAACGTTGCTAAACTGTTTCCGGTCATTTTCATCAAATCTTAAACGGCACAACAGAACAATACAAACATACACTTGAAAACGTCCAATTATTTATTTTGATATTATCGCCTGGCTTCATTGGCGCGCGCTTTCAGTCTGTCACTCCGCTGTGACAAACGCCACGATCTTCTCGAGCAGTTCCCTGGCCTTCTCCGTCGCGGGCTCGTACAGGTAGAACATGTGGCCGACCCCCTCCGACTCGAACAGCTCCACCGCCGGCTCGGTGCCCCTGGCCTGCCCCGCCGCCTCTGCGTACGCTCTGCCGCGCCACCGCAGGAAGTCCCCTCGGCCACGCACACCATCACCTTCTCGCACGCCAGCTTCTCTAGCCCTGGCGCGCCGGCAGCCGTCGGGTTCATCCTTGGATCGTCCGCGCCGTCCACCGCGTCCGGGCACACGAACTCCCACAGGCCCTTCTCCTCCACGCCGCCCGTGTTCCCTGGCCGGGGCTCCTCGCCGATCGGGTCCTTGCCCCAGAACCACGGGTGGATCAGGACAATGCCTTTGATCTTTCCAGTCGTGCCCTTGAAGTCCTGGTGCATGGCGAGGTAGTGGCAGATGTTGCCCCCGGCGCTGTCGCCCGCGAGGAAGACGCGGGAGAGGTCGCCGTGCTCGGCGATCCACGAGTCGGCAGCGGCGAGCACCCACTTGAGTGCCGCGAGGGAGTCGTCGTACGCGGCGGGGATCTGGTGCTCCGGGGCGAGCCGGTAGTCGACGGACACGGCGACGGCGCCGCAGGCCTTGGCGAGGTCGTTGAGGCAGCGGTGGTACGCGGCGGACGCGGCTGACCCGATCACGAATCCCCCGCCGTGGAGTACACCAGGACGGGGAGCTTCTGGCATGCTGCGCCGGCAGTGGCGGCCTCGGGCGGGAGGTAGAGACGCGCGAACGACAAGGGCGAGAGTGGCACGTCCTTGGACACGACGCCCGTCGCGGCGTCGTGGCCTGGCGGGACGGGCGGCATGGCGAGGGGCCGCTCGAGCCGGCCGCTGTTGTATACCAGGAGGAGTGGGGAGAAGTCGTGGACGACCTCGTCGCCGGCATCGGCCGCAGCGTTCGACGGCATCGATGATCTGCTCGATGCGCTGCGGCTGCGAGCAACTTCAGGAACTTCGAGTGCTATTTTTTCGTCGTTGGGAAAGTTGCGACGTGGTAGTGTATTTGTACTCTACGCATGTGGGTTCGCTAGCATGCATGGGAAGTAGCAGAGCAGAGGTTGGTGTGTAGGTGAGTCACGACTGACGAGCGTTGCTACTTTCTCAAACTGGGAGGGGGCGTTGGGTGGGTGGCTGAGCGTTAGGAGTTTGGTGGGTGCATGTCACAGTTGATGAAGTGTTTCTAGAAGAATTGTTTTGCCTTATTATGCGTGCACGTGGTTCTAGAAGAGTACTAAAACGAAGTATCTAAATCTGAAATTGAGAAATATGCAAACAGAAATATTCTGCACACGATTGAGTATTGTAATTACATAGCGGGGTGATGTGAGCTTATCATTCAAACAAAGAAAAAAGAATGACATGGACAATTTAATGGCTACATGTGCATACCAGCGCAAAAAAAAAAAGGCTACATGTGCATACTTGCATGTCTCAAACTCTCAATACGTAAAAAGACTGACGTGGACAATTCAATGGGTTAAGAAAAAAATGTTGTGGATACTTGCATGTCTCAATACGTAATAAATTGGTTGGCTAAGCAAGTGATATTGATATCTTGCATGTTGAGATCGAAACATTAATTACAAATAGGAAAAACCTATATATCTTCTGGGTGATCTTTACTCTCGCGTCCTCCCCATCGTGCGTCCGACGCGTGTCACGCGGACCCCACCCACGATGTGTCTCCCTCGTTGCTCGTCATCCCTATCCTCTCGCGGCGTTCGTCTACAGAGGAAAAATCAGCCCGACCGCTCCCACAATCCCCTCCCTTTTCCGCGCCGTGAGCCACACCAGATCCGGCGGCCACCAAATCCTGCCGCCCTCCACTCCGGTGCCGCCGACAACCTCCTTCCCCCTGCTGCCGGCCGACTCACCATGCGCCGCCCTAGTGGAGACCTCTCTCCGCCCATGACGAGGGGTACACTCATCAAATCCATGGTTAAGGACCTAGGGTTGAGATTATGGGGAGAAAACGTGGTAGTACTGGTAGTTTCGTCTGCTGACTTGCAGAGGCAAAGATTTACCCAGGTTCAGCCCCTCGGGTGGAGGTAAAGACGCTACTTCCTGCTTGTCTGTTATTGATCGCGGGAGATTATGAGGTTACAAGGTGGCTCCAGCGAGATGACGATCTCGCTAGAGCTTTGTTGGTTCGAGTATTGTTTGGTCCTAGATCGGCACCCCTCCCATCCTTTAAATAGGCTGGGTCTCGGGAGTTTTTAACCGACCTAGTTTACACATAAGGAAAGTATAAACCGACTATGCCTATGTCTAATCTTGGAGGGTACTCCATCTTGTTGGGCCTCTTATCTTGGGCTTCGAGTTGGCTCTTCGCTTATTGGGCCTTTAGTCGTCACGTGCACCAGGTACCCTCATGGTAGGGTACCTGAGATGTATACCCTTGTCAGTAACCCCCGAGTAATTGTCTGACTCGAAGAATCGGGCATGGACTCGTTCGTAAGTGCATGTCATATGCTTTGTATTCTGTATATTATAATTGGAATTCCTGTATGAATAGCACATGTTGGCTATGTCGAGTATTTCATCGACTGTGGTTTTTGCTTATGAAAATCAAGAGATAATAGCTTAGTAGGCCCAGTACACTCGACGGATCGGGACTGGTTAACTACACATTCGGGTAAAACCTTACTAGCTTTCAATCAAACTCGAGTCCCCGGACTCGAATCTGGAACAAACTGGTCAGATTCGACTCGGCCGCTTGAGGTCTTACTGAGTCGATCTGCAGTATAACTTTGAATTTTACCCAACGCGTCCGTCGGGATTTTTCATCATGTTTGCTGACACGGAAAGTATAAGGATTGACGTTGCTGGAACGGTCCTTAGCCCAGCTCGAAAGTTCGGCGGGTCTTACCTTTGCACTATGCGTGCAGCATCCGAGATATTTGCGACGGACGCTGACGAGGTGTACCCTCATCAAATCCCATGGTTGAGGATCTAGGGTTGAGATTATGGGGAGAGAACGTGGTAGTACTGGTAGTTTCGTCGGCTGACAAGCAGAGGCAAAGATTTACCCAGGTTCAGGCCCCTCGGATGGAGGTAAAGACCCTACTTCCTGCTTGTCTGGTATTGATTGTGTGGATTATGTGATTACAGGGGGGCTCCGGCGAGGTATCGATCTCGCTAGAGCTTTTGGTGGTTCGAGTATGGCTTGGTCCTAGATCGGCACCCCTCCCAGCCCTTAAATAGGCTGGGTCTCGGGAGTTCGTAACCAACCTAGTTTACACGTAAGGAAAGTCTAAACCGACTATGCCTATGTCTAATCTTGGAGGGTACTCCTTCTTCTTGGGCCTCTTGTCTTGGGCTTTGAGTAGGCTCTTCGCTATTGGGCCTTAGTCGTCACGCGCACCAGGTACCCTCACGGTAGGGTACCCGAGATGTATACCCTTGTCAGTAGCCCCCGAGTACTTGTCTAACTCGAAGAATCGGGCATGGACTCGTTCGTAAGTGCACGTCATATGCTTTGTATTCTGTATATTATAATTGGAATTCCTGTATGAATAACACACGTTGGCTATGTCGAGTATTTCATCGACTGTGGTTTTTTCTTACGATGATCAAGAGATAATAGCTGAGCAGGCCCAGTACACTCGACGGATCGGGACTGGTTAACTACACATTCGGGTAAAACCTTACTAGCTTTCAATCAAACTCGAGTCCCCGGACTCGAATCTGGAACAAACTGGTCAGATTCGACTAGGCCGCTGAGGTCTTACAGAGTCGATTTGCAGTATAACTTTGAATTTTACCCAACGCGTCCGTCGGGTTTTTCATCATGTCTGTTGACACGGAAAGTATAAGGATTGACGTTGCTGGAACGGTCCTTAGCCCAGCTCGAAAGTTCGGCGGGTCTTATCTTTGCACTATGCGTGCAGCATCCGAGGTATTTGCGACGGACGCAACTCGGGAATGTTTCGAGTATGATTTCGTATATGAACGGAGCCCATATATTTGTCGACTGACCTTTTGACGTTTATTCTATCGGGTGCGCGACAGCGCTCCCGATGGGAGTAGCCCCCGAGATTGTGCTTTATTACTTGTAATGGAGGATAATCTCAAAATCATTGTCTTGAGCATCTTTAGTCGAAGAAATTTTTGATGCGCTCCCGATGGGAGTAATATGGAATCAGCCGAAGGAACGGTCGAGTGACCAATTTTGCCTTATCATTGCTTTTTCACACCCGAACCAAACAAGGCAATCGAGTGACCAATACGCGTTGAGCGGACTCGAATATATTTCTGATCAAAGTTCTTGTGACGACGTCATGGATGACGTTTTGTGGCGACTGCGCCGTCTGACACGCGGGCGTGCGTTATGCTGCGATGGATGGGACGTGACACATAGGTGGGCCCTTTTGTGCAGAGCTGACCGAACAACGGTGCAGTTTGGACTTGATTTGACCACTGGCCCACTTTTTACGGGGAGGTGATTATGGCTCCTCTTTTTGCGTGCGTAGTGGGCGGAGTGGCCGGCGACGGTTGCCCTCCGCGTTTGCCACGTGTACGGTGAGATTGCGTGCGTAGCGCACGGTTAGGATCTGAATGGCTGTGATTGCCTTTGATTTGTGGTAAATAGGGGAACGGCGCTGGCATTGTTTTTTACTAGCCATTTGCTCTGCGCGCCGCCCCTGCTCCATCTTCTTCCTTGCGCCCTGCTCCATTGTCTTTGTGCCCAAGCTTTCTGTTCTCTTTAGCACCACCGCCATGGCGCCAAAGAGGAAAGCCTCTGCCGACGCGCCCGCGACTGATGCGCCGCTCTGAAGGGGAAGAAAGCTGCGGCTGGCGCATCTGCCCGCCGTCGACCTCAAGAAGAGCGACGGCGATTGGATGAAGTCCACGATCAAGGCAGCCCATCTCGAGAAGTTCCGCGAGGACGGATTGCTGCCGCCGGCGGACCAACTTACCGTCCGCGCGCCATCAAAAGAGGTACTCCCCGAACCTCGCGCAAACGAGCGCGTATGTTTTGCGGAGTTCTTGCCTAGGGGTCTATCTTTTCCCCTCCACGATTTCGTTCGTGGTTTGTTGTACGCCTATGGGGTGCAGATCCATGATCTCACCCCGAACGGCATTATGCACATTGCCTGCTTCATGGTATTGTGCGAGTGTTTCCTGGGAGTTGCTCCCAGCTGGGCTCTTTGGAAATCCATCTTCATGGTCAGGCCCAACAACCGAGGCGGCCGAACCTACCAGTTGGAGGCCTTCAGATCCAAGTACGCAGCGACACCCGATACTTTGCCCTGAAGCCAGTCGACTCGGCGCAAGGGTGGAGGAAAAGGTGGTTCTATGTGCTAGTCGACCAGGAAGGGGCCCCAGCATTTTCGACTGCTGGTATAGCCGCTAGGACGAAGGCCTGGGACCATGAGCTTTCGACTGAAGAAGTGGCGGAAGCGGCGCCTCTGCTGGAGACGATTGGAGGACTGCTTAACAGCGTCACTGGTGTGCATCTAATTGCCACCTTTGTGAAGATGCGGGTGTGGCCGCTCCGCGCGCGAGCTCACCCTATGTGGCAGTATGAAGGCCCTCTCGACTCCACTCGGATGAACAAGGAGGAGCTGTCTAGGAGCGAGCTGGTGGCACATGTGCGGTCCATCACCAGCACAAAATCCAGCGAGCCCTGCAACGTCGACTGCCCCGTCGCTCCTTATACGGCTGAAAAGCCTTTGCCAGAGGTTAGTGAATCTATCAAGTTTATGATCTCCTGTTTTTGTTATTCTGCTATGCATCTTTGTGACTTCGACTGCTGTATTTTGTATGCAGGGCCACTCGACCGCCTCAACCCTTCCTCCTCTTCCCGAAGATGGCCCAACTCATGAAACAGAGGTGACGGTAGAAGCGAAGGGAGGAGATGAATCGCCTCTTCCTTCGGCTACTACTTCTCCCACAGAAGAGGTTGAAGAGGAAGGGGTTGAAGAGGCACAGGACAAGGAGCTTGTGACGACTGATGATGTGAGCGAGGTCCCTACTCGCAAGCGCCGTCGGGCGGCACAAGTTGTGTCTTCCTCTATGAGCTCACCCGCAAAAGAGGATGAGCTGAGGGATGATGAAGATTCGACCTCCTCACATTCTGCCAAGGCCGCTCCTCTGGATGTGAGTCCATTGTGCTCAGCTCCTCCTCCCAAGTCGGGTGAGGAGCTGCAGTTTGGAGGCCCAATGTTTGACGACCTCGACAGCGAGGAGGAAGAAGAGCACAGGTTTGCGTCTGAACGTTTTGTACTTAAATTTCTGCTTGTTGATAGTCTTGCTTATGCTGTATTTCCTCTGTCGCTCGCAGTGCTGAGACTGTGCGACCTCCAACTCCTCCAACCGAGAGAGCTTCGACTCCAGATCAGCCAGAAGCTTCCCCTGTTGCGGCTGAGGTTGTGAGAACAGTAGCCACGGCTACTACCCTTGAGGCCGCCAAGATCGCGAGTGCGTCGACTCCGCAAATTGGGACTTCTGCTGCCAAGCCTGCGCCTTGGGTTGAACACGTAAGTGTCGTTTGTCGAGTCCTCATTCTGGGACTATTTGTGTATAGCTTATGCTGGTTCCATGTGCATGCAGCCCTTCTACCTCAACCTGGTGGAATCAGGCAAGGCGTTTGTCCAGGTTGAACAGGAGAGGGACAATCTGCGCGCTATCATGGAGCAACTCAGCCGTAAGTGTGTTTGACTTCTGTATGTCTTTGCTTTGTCGATTGTGAATGACATCTGTCCATCTATCTCAGGTGACAAGGCAACTGCTGAGTCCCGGGTTAAAGAGCTAGAAGACGCACTCGCCAAACAGCGCGCTGAGTCGAAGAAGGCCTTGGATGATGCCAAGAACTCCGCTGCCTTGCGCGAGAAAAATTATGCTGAGCGCTTGGCGAGCCTCACCCGAGACGTAGGCGGTGAGTTGAATTTTCACTTTTTGTCTACTTCTTTTTGCCACTGAATGTTGTGTAAAATTTTCTGTTCTTTCTGCTTTTTTGAAGGAGCTGTTGGCGCACCGGCACCTGTAGACCAGTCGAGTGGCGATTTGTCCCTTGACCGCGCGATCGGCGACCTGGATGTCGTCTCCACCCAAGCCAAGGATGCACTCGCCAAGTCTACGAGCACGCTCGGCGCCGTGTACAAGGACGTGTTCCCGTCTAGCCAACCTCCTTCGACTGTGGATGGCTTCGCCGACGTCCTGGGCCCGGGAACTTCGACTATGACGAACTTTGCTCGCACTTTGACGGTACGCGGCTCAGAGACCACCCTCAAACTCCTTTTAGGTCATGGGATAGAGGGTGACTTCGAAGCCGCTCTGTCTGACTTCCCTCGCAAGCCGGGCGGGAAGCTGGTGTCCCTAAAGCATGTGAACGAGCCAGCCGCGAAGTTGGCTGAAATATTTATGGCTACCATGGAGCGCCGGGCAGCAGAGGTCGCCGCCCGTGCGAGTAGGGCTAGGTCGGAGTCGATGTCTGAGAAGTAGGGCAGCCGCCCTTTTTATGCCTTGTAATTAAACTTATGACCATGCGAGTATGCATGTGCTTTTGCTACCTTTGTATGAATTTATTTTCCTCGTTATGATCTGCTTGTAAGGCTGTGTGTTGTTACTCGCCTAAGCTTTGTGATGAGTTTCTCATGAAACTTTTATGATGTTTGGAACAGAAACAGCCAGCCGCCACTGTATCCAGCTCGTCGCGGCATCGTGCCCCTACTCGATCTCGAGCTCAGGTGGCAAACGATGCCGCAGTAATACGTTATATGAAGGCCCGACTCGCGAAACTGGAGCAAGAGCTGGGGAGTGCCCGAAGTGAGCTGGATAGGATGAGGGCGAGGCCTGCCCTACCCACTCAACGGGAGGAGTATGTGCTTGGCGAAATGGAGATCGTGAACAGACAGCTCGAGTGTAAGCATGACTGCCTTGATTTTTTGGAGAGTTCATAGTCTGTCCTTTTTGTTGATCCAACGTGTGTTGTTGCAGGTTTTGTTCCAGATTTCCAGGCGGAGCAGGCTCGTGTAGAGGAGCAGTTGAACCATGCGACTGACGAACCCACGACTGGCCGTCAGCACTTTCGCTTGGATAAGCACCGAGCACGCATACTCGCGACTCTGCAGGATCGGGTGTGGCGGAGCACTATGCTGCTTGAGTTATGCAGGTCGGCCTTCAGTCGAATCAACCAGACGCTTTTCCCGACTGGGCCGCAACCTCAAGGAATCCACGCTTTGCTCGGGCTTTTCCGGAGTGCAGGTCCCATTCGAGATTTTATCGCCCAGAAGCTTGTGGATGGGGCCAACGCAACGATGGCATACATCCGAAGTCAGCGCCCGAATTTGCAGCTACGTACACCCGTGCCTGGATCGTCCTTGTCCCAATCGCATCTGGACGATACAGTCGAACATGCGAGGGTGTTGGTTGAGTGTTATAACGCTCAACTTATGGGCCCCGTTCTCCCAGTCAAGGACGAACCAGAAGATTAGGGTATTTATGTATAGGGAACAGCCCCCGAGTGTAAATTTTGCCACTTGGTACATATTTGTTCACTTGTATGTATGCAGCCCCCGAGTGTATCGAGTGGGGTTTATGAAAAACACTTTACATAGATCATGAATTATACAGCCCCCGAGTGCTCGAGTGAGGCTGTGAATTTTTGCGATGTTTGAAGCTTCAACTCATGTTATTGAGCAACTTTTTGCTTTACGTATGATTTGTTACGACCCAGCCCCCGAGTATTCGAGTGCGGCTAGGGTATTATGTTTGAAGGAGCGATAGCTCACGTTTTGAAGTAGCGCAGCCCCCGAGTGCTCGGGTGAGGCTAAGGTTGCGCGAGTAGTTTGTGCGAGTAGTAAACAGGGAGAAATATGAGGAATCATTGACTATATTCCATTTTGAATGTTAAGCTGCAGGCCGCCTCATTAAAAACCTTCCAGTCCCCTTAGGTACCCTGGTAAGGAAAAGAGCGCGTCTGAAACCTGCAGCCATCCGACATATGTGCCTATTACATTATGCGACTGAGCAATCTAAGCATAGAAACGGCGCAGCTGCGCAACGTTCCAAGGATTGTGGAGAGTTCGCCTGTCTTCGCGTGCTTCAGTCTGTATGCTCCACCACCAATGACCTCGGTGATGATGAAGGGTCCTTCCCATGGAGAAGCAAGTTTATGCACCTTCTTTTGCTTCAGTCGAAGTACCAAGTCGCCAACCTCGAAGGACCTGGTACGCAGTCGACGGCTGTGATAGTTGCGTAGATCTTGCTGGTAGACAGCTGTGCGTGCTAGCGCCGTGTTGCGTGCTTCTTCGAGCAAGTCGACTGCATCTTCGAGTGCTTCATCTGCATCGTCTTCATTGTATGCTTCGACCCTTGGTGCGTTGAACCTTACGTCTGATGGCAGGATTGCCTCTGCGCCGTAGACCATGAAGAATGGAGTGAATTGCGTTGAGGCGTTGGGTGTTGTGCGTAGGCTCCATAGCACAGACGGGAGCTCTTCTACCCAAGCACCCGCGGCCCTTTTGAGTGGCACCAGGAGGCGTTTCTTGATTCCGCTTGTCACAAGTCCATTGGCCTTTTCGACTTGGCCATTAGATTGCGGGTGTGCCACAGATGCATAATTGAGCGTGATATCTTGCTCTTTGCAGAAGGATTGAATTCCTCAGCCGTGAAGTTTGTACCGTTGTCAGTGATGATGCTACTTGGCACACCAAAGCGGTATATGATGGATTTTATGAAATTGACTGCTGTAGTGGCAGTCGAACTTGTGATAGGTACTGCTTCAATCCACTTGGTGAACTTGTCGACCGCCACCAGAAGGTGAGTATGCCCTCCATGGGAGGATTTTTTGAGTGGCCCAACCATATCGAGCCCCCACTGGGCGAAGGGCCAGGCCAATGGTATTGTCTTCAACGCCGATGCGGGTGCGTGCGGCTTTGTGGCGAATTTTTGACAGCCGATGCACCTTTTGACTATGTCCTCCGCGTCTTTGAGTGCTGTGGGCCAGTAGAAGCCTGCGCGAAAGGCTTTGGCTACGAGTGATCGACTGCTGGCGTGATGCCCGCAGGTACCTGCATGAATATCACGAAGGATGGCTTGGCCATCTTCAAATGCTATGCAACGTTGGAACATACCTGATATGCTGCGTTTGTAAAGTTCACCGTTGATGACAGTGTATGCTTTAGATCGTCGAGTGACGCGTCTTGACTCTGTTATGTCTTCGGGTACCTCGCCGCGGAGTATGTATGCGAGGAAAGGTTGAGTCCAAGTTGGCTCGATGAGGAGTACCTCGACTGGTGGGTCCTCTGTGCTAGGTGCTTTGCTCTTGGCTGGTGCGGCTGATGTAGGAGTGCTCGCTTCTTTTTGATGGATCTGTGCTCGATGCGCTCGAAGAAGACACCAGGTGGCACTGGTGCTTTGGTCGCACCAATGTTGGCTAACTTATCTGCTTCTTCATTGCTCTCACGCCCTATGTGCCGCAACTCGCAGCCTTCGAAGCTGCCCTCCATGATGTTGTACAGGTCACGGTAGGCGATCATGTTATCTGCGATTGCATCGCAGGCCTTCATTGTTTGCTGTACCACAAGATTCGAGTCACCGTAGATCATCAGTCGAGTGCACCCGAGGGCTTTGGCCATCCTCATGCCATGGATCAGAGCCTCATATTCTGCTTCGTTATTGGACGGGAACTCGAACCCCATTTGTAGGATGTAGCGGAGCTTGTCGCCTTTTGGTGATATGAGGATAACACCTGCGCCTGCGCCTTCGTTTTTCTTTGAGCCGTCGAAGTACATAGTCCATGAGTTGGACACATCTGGTGCTCCTGGGAGCTGAGCTTCGATCCACTCGGTGTGGAAGTCAGGTAAAACTTGTGCTTTGATGGCCTTCGGGTAATCATACTTGATGTCTCTTGGTGCTAGCTCGATGAGCCATTTTGCTACTCGCCCAGTTGCGTTGGGGTTTGTGAGGATGTCCCCGATCCCTGAGGTGCTGATTACAGTGATCGGGTGCTCGGAGAAGTAATGCGTCAGCTTCCTTGAGGACATGAACACGGCGTAGGCCAGCTTCTGATAGTGCGGGTACCGCTGCTTTGATGTGGAGAGCACTTCACTCAAGTAATAGACTGGACGTTGTATGCTTTGGGCGTGTCCCTCCTCCCTTCGTTCGACTACCAGTACGGTGCTTACCACCCTGTTAGTTGCAGAGACATATAGGTACAATGGCTCGCGTTCCCTTGGTGCGACGAGGATTGGAGGGCTTGTGAGGACTCGCTTGAGATCCGTAAAGGCTGCTTCTTCTGGCGTCCACTCGAATTTATCTGCTTTCTTCATCAGTCGATAGAACGGGAGTGCTTTTTCGCCTAGCTTGCTGATGAATCGACTGAGCGCTGCCACTCGACCCGCTAACTTTTGCACGTCATGGAGCTTTGAAGGCCTTTGCATCGTCAAGATGGCCTGTATTTTCTCCGGGTCTGCCTCGATTCCTCGAGCTGAGACTAGATACCCGAGGAGTTGCCCGGCTGGCACGCCGAACGTGCACTTCTTCGGGTTGAGCTTGATGTGGAAGCGTTTGAGGTTTGCGAATGTCTCTCGCAAGTCATCGAGTAGTGTGTTTTCCTCTCTTGTGTGATGACGATGTCATCTACATAGACCTGGACGTTTCGCCCAATTTGCTTCTTGAGGCAATCTTGCATCATGCGCTGGTAGGTTGCGCCTGCGTTCTTGAGCCCGAAAGGCATTGTGGTGTAGCAGTAGACCCCGAGTGGGGTTATGAACGCCGTTTTCTCTTCATCCTCTTCCTTCATCCTTATCTGGTGGTAACCCGAGTAAGCATCCAGGAAGGACAAGCGAGCGCACCCGGCGGTGGAGTCGACGATCTGGTCGATTCGAGGTAGTGGAAAGTGATCCTTTGGACAACATTTATTGAGTGCTGTAAAATCTACGCACATCCGAAGGATATCTGTGTGCTTCTTCTCTACGAGTACGGGGTTGGCCACCCATTGTGATTTCTTGATCTCTCTGATGAATCCTGCTGCGAGTAGCCTGTCGACTTCGGCTTCGACTGCAGTTCTTTTTGGGCCGGATATGCGGCGCATTGTTTGCTTGACTGGTTTAGCATCTGGAAATAACTGGAGAGAGTGCTCGGCGAATTCCCTGGGAATACCTGGCATGTCGGCTGGACACCATGCAAATATATCCCAGTTCTCACGGAGGAATTCGACGAGCGCGCTTTCCTATGCGATAGGCAGACTCGACGAGACATTGACTGTCTTGGTCGGGTCAGTCGGGTGCACCTGATGCGATCTTGTGTCATTGGTGGCATTGAATGCTCTGTCGACTGCCACCTTTTTGTGTTCTGGCATAAGTGTTCGATCGTTGGAGACCGCTAGATCAGCGAGTGTTGCTTCCATGCCAAACATCTCAGAGATTTTGCTGAATTCTCGGTCACAAGATCAGACTTTTGGAAGTTCCCTTGACTGTGATTACTCCTTTTGGTCCAGGCATCTTCAGCTGGAGGTATGCGTAGTGTGGCACCGCCATGAATCGAGCGAACGTCGGGCGTCCAAGTATAGCATGGTATTGTGACTTCCAGTCGACAACTTCGAACTCAATCGATTCTGTCCTGAAGTGGTTCTTGTCCCCAAACGTTACGTCGAGTTGTATGGTGCCTTCTGGGCTTATTGCTTTGCCTGGGACGATACCGTGAAAGGTATTTGAGACCTTGGCAGGTTTTCGACTGACCTGTTCATTTTGCGGAGCGTATCTGCGAAGATGATGTTTATGCCGCTGCCACCATCCATGAATACCTTGGACATGGCGTAGCCTCCAATTTGCGCGTCGAGTACCAGAGCAGAGTGCCCTGGACGAACAACCGATGGAGGGTGGTCCTCTCTGCTGAAGCTTATTGTGGTTTCAGAACCCTTCAAGAATTCAGTTACAGCGGGAGGTGACATGACCGCCATGTTTACTTGTCGAGTGCGAAGTTTTTGCTCCCTGTTGGAAGGTCGACCTTTCTGTATCATGTACATCTGCCCTTGGGGCGGAGGGTACTGTGGCTCGTCCACCCGAGGTATGTGCTGTATGGCACCCGCGAGATTTCCGCCTGCAGCAGGCTGTGGTGGGGGGTGGTGCCATCAGAACAGGCACATTGTTTGGCTGAGGCACGGGTGCAGGTGCTTGTGTGGCTGCTGCCTTTCTGAGATTTACGTAATCAGTCGCCATTTGGTCGAACTCCCTGCAGTTTCTCATCGAGTGATTGGAGCGCAGTTTTCCGTCGTCCCCCTTGTACAGGTGGAATCTGCAATCAGCATCCATCTTTTCTTCGAATGATCGCTCAGATTGTGCCCGTGACTTGCGCCAGTCCTTCCTCTTGTAGCTATCACTGCGTTGGCCGCGGTCTCGACTGTCCGCGATCATCTCGACTGTCTCGCCGATCTTCCGACCGTCGGTCGCTTCTGTCCTGGTCATTGCGGGGTGTGGAGAACCCAGCCGCCATGAATTCGGGTCTGTCATCGTCGTAGTGACGTTTTGAACGTTTGCGCCTTCGGTCGTCTCTGTACGAGTCTCTGCGGCTTCGACTGCCGCTTTCATGATTGTCACGGGGTGAGGACCCGCGTGTGGTGCGCGCCATGTCTTCTCCGTCTGCCCACTCAGTCGCGGTCATCAAGAGGTTAGCCACAGAGGTTGGCTTTTTGCGACCAAGTGCTTCTTTGAGGTCCCGCCTGGCGAGTCCCATTATGAAAGCATCCATGGCCATATCTTCTGAAATTACTCCGACTGAGTTGCGTATCTCAGTCCATCGTCTGATGTATGACCTCAGCGTTTCGTCTGAACGTTGCACGCAGGCCCGCAGTCCTCGAACGTTTTTGGGCGCTCACATAGAGGCTCGAAGTTTTTGATGAAGTCATCGCGGAAGTGATCCCACGAGTCGTACTTTGATGGAGGTAGGGCCTTGAGCCAGTCGCGGGCTGTGCCTTCGAGCATGAGTCGTATGTATTGCATGGCCGTGGTGTTTGTACCTCGCTGGCACGCGACAGCCAGCCTGTAGTCTTCCAGCCACCCAGAAGGTTCCTGTCGACCCGTGTACTTGGGCTGTTCAGATGTGAGTTTGAACCCTTTGGGCATCCGTGTCTCGCGGACGCGTCGAGTGAAGCACAGAGCTCCATGTGGCTCAGGCTCTCGATCAGAGTATGAGTCGCTACTGTAAGATCTGCGTGATCTGCTCCTGGACCTGCGCCTGCGCGAGCCGCTTCTTTCCTCGAGTGGTGGTGGTGATTATGCTCTTCCCGACGTGCGTCGACTAGGGCACGGTCTCGACTCCCACCTGGAGTTCTTGGAGTTTGGCGTATGGCCTTCGCCGCTAAGGCGAGTGATTTGATCTGCTGGCGATGCAGTTTTGCATTGGGGTCATCAGCTGGAGGCTTGATTGCTTCTAGGTATGCTGCAGCGGTGAAGAGGGCACCCGCAGCTGTTTTGGGTACTGGCACTCCCTCTTCGTCGTATGTCATGAAAGAGTTGCCTAAGTTGCGGGTGAGTGCCGCCCTTTCGTCTGGCGAGAGGTGTGACAACCTTGATCTGGGTCTTGTGTCTGCTCGCCCGGTGGAGCTCAGGGAGAGCTGTCTTCTTCGCGCACTCGACAAGCTAGCTTGCTTTTTGCGTTCTTCGAGTGTTGCTCTGACCTGCCGCAGTCGAAGTGATTCCTGCCAGTTGAAGTACTGGAAGGTCAACATCTCCTCTTGTGTTGCGTCTGCTGGCATCATTGTGCACTCCTTGATGACTTTATCTGCTTTTGCTGCCATCTCAGCAGTGATTGTGAGAGTTGTGACTCCGTCCGGCATAGTAACTGTGCACGGGAATTCTGTAGGCCTGCGGCTGGCCGCAGCATCTGATGATTCTGCGGCGATGGCGACGTAGACCTGCTGGGGTATCACCCGAGGGTATGTATGTGTGTCTTCGAGTCCTGTCATGGACTCGACATCGTCATCAAGGCTCATGTCGGAGTCGATATGCCCGTCGAGTGGTCCGTCTGGACGGATCTCGCTGTTGATGCCTTCATCGCCTATGCTCATCTCGGCGTCGACGAAGTTGTTATGAATCTCAGAGTCGAGGTTGTTGTTGTTGGTGCAGATCTCGGAGTCGACGTGGTTGTCGATATGAGTTTCGAGTTCGTCGAAGTCGCTGAAGGAGATCCCGCAGTCGAAACTATCCTCGAGTGAGAGATCGAGCTCGGGATCGTTTGTGCGGTATGCTGATTCGGCCTCCTCGCCCTGAAGTTCTTCGATGAGCTCGTGCATCTCTCGTGTGGACATGGTTGTTGCAGACGAGCAAGCTTGGAGGATCGACGATGGTATGGACGCAGTTGAGGGATCCGCAGTCGAAGGAGCCGCAACCGATGGAGCCTCGGGTGCGGAAGTCGCGAGTTGGCGTGGATCCGTCAAGTCCTGCACACCAAGCTTGTTGACGAAAAAATTGAACGAACCAACGGTTAAACCCAAACCTGACTCGAGATCGGAGAAGGCCTCCTGGAATCCTGGCGAGTGTGGCTCGAAATCCATCAGAGGATCCGATGCGCTTTTTGCGGGTGAAGCTGGCGTGTTGCCGTTTGTCGAGTGAGCCGGCGAGTTGCCGTGTGCCGCCTGAGTCGGCGAGTTCTGGTTTGTCGATGCAGCCGGCGAGTTGCCGTTTGTAGATCCGATCGGCGAGTCGCCGTTTTCCGATGGAACCGAAGAAACCGCGAGTCCAGCACTATTCTTTCCCACAGACGGCGCCAATTGACGAGGTGTACCCTCATCAAATCCCATGGTTAAGGACCTAGGGTTGAGATTATGGGGAGAGAACGTGGTAGTACTGGTAGTTTCGTCGGCTGACAAGCAGAGGCAAAGATTTACCCAGGTTCAGGCCCCTCGGGTGGAGGTAAAGACCCTACTTCCTGCTTGTCTGGTATTGATCATGTGGATTATGTGATTACAGGGGCTCCGGCAGGTATCGATCTCGCTAGAGCTTTGGTGGTTTGAGTATGGCTTGGTCCTAGATCGGCACCCCTCCCAGCCTTTAAATAGGCTGGGTCTCGGGAGTTCGTAACCGACCTAGTTTACACGTAAGGAAAGTCTAAACCGACTATGCCTATGTCTAATCTTGGAGGGTACTCCATCTCTTGGGCCTCTTGTCTTGGGCTTCGAGTAGGCTCTTTGCTATTGGGCCTTAATCGTCACGTGCACCAGGTACCCTCACGGTAGGGTACCCGAGATGTATACCCTTGTCAGACGCAACCGGAATGTTTCGAGTATGATTTTGTGTATGAACGTAGTCGATATATTTGTCGACTGACCCTTTGACATTATTTTATCGGGTGCGCGACAGCGCTCCCGATGGGAGTAGCCCCCGAGATTGTGCTTTATTACTGTAATGGAGGATAATCTCAAAATCACTTGGTCTTGAGCATCTTTAGTCGAAGAAATTTTTGATATGCTCCCGATGGGAGTAAACATGTCTTTGATCGAAGAGACGGTCGAGTGACCATACACTCGAAAACAATCGAGTGATTAATATGCATTGGGCGACCCGAAATCTTTTCTGAACAAATCTATTGTAATGACGTCAGGGATGACGTTTTATGGCGACTGCGCCACCTGACACGCGGTGGCGTGCGCTATGCTGCGACGGATGGGACGTGACACGTATGTGGGCCCATTGTGCATCCGTTTTGACTGGATTTGACCGTTCAGGCACGATTTCTCCGGGGCTATGATGGCAATTCCTAGATTCCCGTGCATAGTGGGCGGAGTGGCTGGCGACGGTTGCTCTCCATGGCTGCCACGTGTACAGCTGGATTTGTTTCTTTGCCCACGTTCTCGCATCTACGGTGCAGATTCTTTTGCGCTGAGGTTAAAAGGGTGCGGCGGAGTAAATAGTACTTTTTACTTGCCATTTGCTCTCCGCCGCCGATGCTTCTTCTTCTTCCTTACGCATCACCATAGCCTCATAGCGAAACTTCTGCAACCCACCACCGCAATGACGAAGCCTGCCACCCGGAAGGGCAGGAGTGCCGCGAACACATCGGCAGACAGCGCCGCTGCCGCTGCCAGCGGTTTGAAGAGGGACAAGGGCGCCTGGACCAAATCCTCCTGCAGCAAGAGGATGCTCACCAGCCCGCGAAACGACGGGCTGATCCCTGAGGACACCTCGCAAGTTCGCATCCCAGGCGCCGAGGTAATCCCACGCCCAGGCCCCAATGAGCGGTCTGTTTTGTGGATTTTGTGAATAGGGATTCTCCTTCCCTGTTCACAACTTTCTTCGTGCACTGATGCACGTTTATGGGGTGCAATTGCATAATTTTACGCCCAATGGGATTTTGCACATTGCGTGTTTCTTTGTTCTTTGCGAGTGCTTCCTGGGCGTTGCGCCCCACTTCGGTCTTTTTCGCCGTATCTTCAACGTCAAGCGCCAGCACAGCGCCAAAGGACCTGGTGGTTTTGGAGTACAGACTCGATCTGACGTCGAGTACTTCAAGATCAGCTTCCTCGAGTCTGTGCAAGGATGGCACCAGAAGTGGTTCTACATCAAGGATGTGACCATAGGCACCCAAGCGTTCGGGTTGCCTCCTTTTGACACCGACACTCTGGTGAAGAAAAGGCCATCCTGGATCGCCCAGCCGACCGGAGTCGAAGCCAAAGAGGCTGACATTCTGATGGAGAAGGTGCTTAAGCTCCAAACCACTGTTGGTCGGGAGGTTACGGGCATCCACTTGCTAGCCATTATGGCCAAGAGGCGAGTGCAGCCTCTCCGAGCCCGAGCACATGCTTTGTGGGCATACAGTGGGGCTTCTGATTCAACCCGCTCACGCGCAGTGGAGCTGTCTGATGCGGAAGCGGAGAAGTTGGTAAGGAGCCTTACCAAGCTTACTGACGAAGAGCCTTGCGAGATAAGCTCGCCTGTGGCTCCTTATGAAACCGACAACCCTCTACCAGAGGTAACAGTCGATACTATATGTCAGTTTATATGTTATGCATGTGCGATATTGATTCCTTTGCTGTTTCTGTGTGCAGGGACACAAAATGTATGAGTCGATGCCCCCTCTGCCTGAGGACGGCCCAGTACCGGACAACGAGCCACTCGAGGCGGGCTCTGATGATGAAATGGCCTCACTCGCCACCGCACACACACCAGAAGCCGATGAGGGCGATGCTGAGGTGCAGGGCAAGCAGAAGCGGGCACGCGAGGAGGAAGACACCGCTGATTCAGAGGAAAAGGAGGGGAACGAGACGGAGTTGACAATGGCGCCACTCGAAATCCCTCCCATTCGCTCGCTTCCTCCACGACCCCCCAAGAAATCGCGCCCCAGCATGTGTATGCTTGCACCTGATCGATTGTGCGACCTCACTGAAGAGTAAGTATTATGTGCATATGCTTTGTCACTTTATGAACAATGCCACTTTGTATACTTATAATGTGTGATACAGTGTTTCCTCGGATGAGGATATGCCTCCGCCACCTACAGCGGAAAAGAGCAGCGCAGCCTCCACTGCACGGACACTGCCACCAGAGCAGCCGCCCACCGCTACGACTCCGGCTGCTGCGGAAACGGCTACCCCATCTGAGCCTAAGGTTGCGGCTGACAAGGAGGAGGCAGCAACGACAGGCACTTCTGCATCGACTTCCTCCTTTTTGGAGCACGTAAGTTTTTCGCTTTTTTGCCGTAGCTGAACCACCATCTGGTGCCAATTTTTTGCCTAGACCCAGTTATTGAGTTATGAATTTGCCCATGCCATGCTCTTAGGCATTTGTGCGAGAGTTGCTGAAGGCTGGTGCCAAGTATGTGCACAAGGAGACGGAAGCCGCCACCCTGCAGCAGCAACTCGAAGCTGCGAAGAGTGCGTGTCTCTTTATGCTCGTACCACGTGTTGAAGCTGATTCTTCTTGCAGTCTGTTGATCATGTATGCTTGTTTTGCAGAGGCTGCTGCTGATGCGGCAGAAAATTTGAACAACGCCACCCGTTGAGTGGCTGATCTGGAGAAGAGGCTGAAAGCAGCCGAGGTTAGAGAGGAGTCGGCGATTGGTCGACTTTCTGCTGCCAGCACCACTTTGACTGGTACGAATTTTTGCTGTATTCCTTAGATGTTTGAGATTTCTGTAATATGGTGCTGATTATGCTGTCTATGTGCTACGCTAGGCGTGATGGATGGCCCTACTTCTCCTGGCAAGCAAAACCTTGGCACCTCACTCGATGAAAGTGTGGCTGTCTCAGAGGTTACTAGTAGCAGAGCAGGGAGATGCTGACACAGGCGGCGAGTGCCTTGGGCGCCCTCCATGGCAGCTTCTTCCCTGGTGAAGAGCTTCCATCTTCCTTTGCAGAATTGGTGGAGCTGTTCAAGCCAGAAGGGAATGCCGTCGCCGATTTCTGTCGCGAGCAAATGGTAAGTGGTGCTCAGACTACTTTTCTCATGTTGCTCGCGCACGGAGTCGAGGCAGATTTTGACAAGGCGACGACGAAGTTTCCACGGGGTTCTGACGGCAGAACCGTCGGGCTCGGCACTTGGATGGAAGCCGCCAAAAAGTATGCCCAACAGCTTGTAACAACTGTTGAAGATAGGGCAGCCCGGGTCCAGGTGAAGAAAGCTTCCTCCAAGAAGTTGACGACTTAGCGAGTGATCCCTTTGTTGACTAGGTCTAGGGATTTCGTCATTTTGCTTTTGCTATATGTAAATTATCAGACATCGTATCTGTCCTTTATCAAATATGAACTCCAGTGATCGAGAGGCGCAGCCCCCGAGCCTTTTGCTTGATCTCTTAATGCTTCCTTATGCCCTCAATTATTCCGACTGTAGAACCGAGCCTCTAAAGCATCGACTGGCCCTGTTGTGGGTGGTTCTTCGAAGTCGCGAAGTGTGAATGGCCAGAAAATTATGGACTACCTTCAGCAAAAGCTTTCCGAGGTTACTCGGGAGTTAAAGGAAACACAAGACGCGTATGCTGAGTTGCAGTCGAGGCCATCCCCAACTACGGAATGGGAGGCCTTTTGGCTTGAAGAGTTAGAGAGAGTAAATCTGCAACTTGAATGTAAGCTAATTTTGGATCATTGAGATCTGTTCTTCGCGAGATGACTCAACTGGGCAATGATGAACCCTTTGTTTTTGCGCAGGTGTTTGCTCTGACCCGATAAAGGAGGAGGCACGGATACAGGATCGACTCGACGGTCATGCGAGTAGTACTGAGTATTCCGCCCACCCCTTTTGGTCAGACAGGGCGAGGAGCGCCATTTTGGTAAGGCTTCTGGATCGTGCGTGGCGAACCGCCATTCGACTGGAGAGCTGCAGGTTAGCTTTGTTTCGAGTCCACGAAGTTTTGTTTCCTTTGAATGAGCAGCCACAAGGCCTGGCTGCATTGCTAAAGAAGTTTCGAAAGGGCAAGGCAATCAAGAAATTTGTACGCGAGCAACTGATTAGCGGGGCTAACGTTGCTCTTGCTTTTGTGCGGTCACACTTTCCGCACCTTGATTTAAAAAAGATTGCGATGGGGCCTGCACCCGTACCAGGTGGGGGTCCTGTGCCAATGGAGGAACACTACCAAGAGACACGGGTGGACGCATTGGTCCTAATCCATAATGTGCTCAAGGAGGAGGAGAAGTGGACCCAGCCAAAGGAAGAACCTGTAGATTAAGGTTATATGTGTAGGGATCGGCCCCCGAGTGTAATATTGCCACTTGTACATGATGTACATTTGTGTAATTGTATGTGTGCAGCCCCTGAGTGTATCGAACGGGGTTTATGACAAACACTTAATATGTAATATGACTCTTACAGCCCCCGAGTGTTCGATCGTTGGAGACCGCTAGATCAACGAGTGTTGCTTCCATGCCAAACATCTCAGAGATTTTGCTGAATTCTCGGTCGCAAGAGTCAGACTTTTGGAAGTTCCCCTTGACTGTGATTACTCCTTTTGGTCCAGGCATCTTTAGCTGGAGGTATGCGTAATGTGGCACCGCCATGAATTGAGCGAACGTCGGGCGTCCAAGTATAGCATGGTATTGTGACTTCCAGTCGACAACTTCGAACTACATCGATTCTGTCCTGAAGTGGTTCTTGTCCCCAAACGTTACGTCGAGTTGTATGGTGCCTTTGGGCTTATTGCTTTGCCTGGGACGATACCGTGAAAGGTATTTGAGGACCTTGGCAGGTTTTCGACTCCCTGTTCATTTTGCGGAGCGTATCTGCGAAGATGATGTTTATGCCGCTGCCTCCATCCATGAATACTTGGACATAGCGTAGCCTCCAATTTGCGTGTCGAGTACCAGAGCAGAGTGCCCAGGACGAACAACCGATGGAGGGTGGTCCTCTCTGCTGAAGCTAATTGTTGTTTCAGAACCCTTCAAGAATTCAGTTACAGCGGGAGGTGACATGACCGCCATGTTTACTTGTCGAGTGCGAAGTTTTTGCTCCCTGTTGGAAGGTCGACCTTTCTGTATCATGTACATCTGCCCTTGGGGCGGAGGGTACTGTGGCTCGTCCACCCGAGGTATGTGCTGTATGGCACCCGCGAGATTTCCGCCTGCGGCAGGCTGTGGTGGCGGAGGTGGTGCCATCAGAACAGGCACATTGTTTGGCTGAGGCACGGGTGCAGGTGCTTGTGTGGCTGCTGCCTTTCTGAGATTTACGTAATCAGTCGCCATTTGGTCGAACTCCCTGCATTTTCTCATCGAGTGATTGGAGCACAGTTTTCCGTCGTCCCCCTTGTACAGGTGGAATCTGCAATCAGCATCCATCTTTTCTTCGAATGATCGTCGGATTGTGCTCCGTTTCTTGACTTGCGCCAGTCCTTCCTTTTGTAGCTATCACTGCGTTGGCCGTGGTCTCGACTGTCCCGTCGATCATCTCGACTGTCCCACGATCTTCTGACCGCGGTCGCTTCTGTCTTGGTCGTTGCGGGGCGTGGAGAACCCAGCCGCCATGAACTCGGGTCTGTCGTCGTCGTAGTGACGTTTTGAACGCTTGCGCCTTCGGTCATCTCTGTACGAGTCTCTGCGGTTTCGACTGCCACTTTCATGATTGTCACGGGGTGAGGACCCGCGTGTGGTGCGCGCCATATCTTCTCCGTCTGCCCACTCAGTCACGGTCATCAAGAGGTTAGCCACAGAGGTTGGCTTTTTGCGACCAAGTGCTTCTTTGAGGTCCCGCCTGGCGAGTCCCATTATGAAAGCATCCATGGCCATATCTTCTGAAATTACTCCGACTGAGTTGTATCTCAGTCCATCGTCTGATGTATGACCTCAACGTTTCGTCTGATCATTGAACACAAGCTCGAAGCTCCTCAAATGTTTTTGGGCGCTCACATAGAGGCTCGAAGTTTTTGATGAAGTCATTGCGGAAGTGATCCCACGAGTCGTACTGTGATGGAGGTAGGGCCTTGAGCCAGTCGCGGGTTGTGCCTTCGAGCATGAGTCATATGTATTGTATGGCTGTGGTGTTTGTGCCTCGCTGGCACGCGACGCCAGCCTGTAGTCTTCCAGCCACCCGGAAGGTTCCTGTCGACCCGTGTACTTGGGCTGTTCAGATGTGAGCTTGAACCCTTTGGGCATCCGTGTCTCGCGGACGCGTCGAGTGAAGCACAGAGCTCCATGTGGCTCAGGCTCTCGATCAGAGTATGAGTCGCTACTGTAAGATCTGCGTGATCTACTCCTGGACCTGCGCCTGCGCGAGCCGCTTCTTTGCCTCGAGTGGTGGCGGTGACCACTGTGATTATGCTTTCCCGACATGCGTCGACTAGGGCACGGTCTCTACTCCCACTTGGAGTTCTTGGAGTTTGGCGTATGGCCTTGCCGCTAAGGCGAGTGATTTGATCTGCTGGCGATGCAGTTTTGCATTGGGGTCATCAGCTGGAGGCTTGATTGCCTCTAGGTATGCTACAGCGGTGAAGAGGGCACCCGCAGCTGTTTTGGGTACTGGCACTCCCTCTTCGTCGTATGTCATGAAAGAGTTGCCTAAGTTGCGGGTGAGCGCCGCCCTTTCGTCTGGCGAGAGGTGTGACAACCTTGATCTGGGTCTTGTGTCTGCTCGCCCAGTGGAGCTCAGGGAGAGCTGTCTTCTTCGCGCACTCGACAAGCTAGCTTGCTTTTTGCGTTCTTCGAGTGTTGCTCTGACCTGCCGCAGTCGAAGTGATTCCTGCAAGTTGAAGTACTGGAAGGTCAACATCTACTCTTGTGTTGTATCTGCTGGCATCATTGTGCACTCCTTGATGACTTTATCTGCTTTTGCTGTCATCTCAGCAGTGATTGTGAGAGTTGTGACTCCGTCCGGCATAGTAACTGTGCACGGGAATTCTGTAAGCCTGCGGCTAGCTGCAGCATCTGATGATTCTGCGGCGATGGCGACATAGACCTGCTGGGGTATCACCCGGGGTATGTATATGTGTTTTCGAGTCCCACCATGGACTCGACGTCGTCATCAAGGCTCATGTCGGAGTCGATATGCCCATCGAGTGGTCCGTCTGGATGGATCTCGCTGTCGATGCCTTCATCGCCTATGCTCATCTCGGCGTCGACGAGGTTGTTATGAATCTCAAAGTCGAGGTTGTTGTTGTTGTGGATCTCGAAGTCGACGTTGTTGTCGATATGAGTTTCGGGCTCGCCGAAGTCGCTGAAGGAGATCCCGCAGTCGAAACTTTCCTCGAGTGAGAGATCGAGCTCGGGATCATGCATTTCTCGTGTGGACATGGTTGTTGCAGACGAACAAGCTTGGAGGATCGACGATGGTATGGACGCAGTTAAGGGATCCGCAGTCGAAGGAACCGCAACCGATGGAGCCTCGGGTGCGGAAGTCGCGAGTTGGCGTGGATCCGTCAAGTCCTGCACACCAAGCTTGTTGACGAAAAAATTGAACGAACAAACGGTTAAACCCAAACCTGACTCGAGATCGGAGAAGGCCTCCTGGAATCCTGGCGAGTGTGGCTCGAAATCCATCAGAGGATCCGATGAGCTTTTTGCGGGTGAAGCTGGCGTGTTCCCGTTTGTTGAGTGAGCCGGCGAGTTGCCGTGTGCCGTCTGAGTTGGCGAGTTCTAGTTTGTTGATGCAGCCGACGAGTTGCCGTTTGTAGATCCGATCGGCGAGTCACCGTTTTCCGATGGAACCGAAGAAACCGTGAGTCTAGCACTATTCTTTCCCACAGACGGCGCCAATTGACGAGGGGTACACTCATCAAATCCATGGTTAAGGACCTAGGGTTGAGATTATGGGGAGAGAACATGGTAGTACTGGTAGTTTCGTCGGCTGACAAGCAGAGGCAAAGATTTACCCAGGTTCAGGCCCTCAGGTGGAGGTAAAGACCCTACTTCCTGCTTTTCTGTTATTGATCGCGAGAGATTATGAGGTTACAAGGTGGCTCCGGCGAGATGACGATCTCGCTAGAGCTTTGGTGGTTCGAGTATGCTTGGTCCTAGATCGGCACCCCTCCCAGCCTTTAAATAGGCTGGGTCTCGGGAGTTTTTAACCGACCTAGTTTACACATAAGGAAAGTATAAACCGACTATGACTATGTCTAATCTTGGAGGGTACTCCATCTTGTTGGGCCTCTTATCTTGGGCTTCGAGTTGGCTCTTTGCTTATTGGACCTTTAGTCGTCACGTGCACCAGGTACCCTCACGGTAGGGTACCCGAGATGTATACCTTTGTCAGCCCACCTCCGTCCCTGTCTGCACGCCCCACCCAAGCCACCATGCGCCGCCTCACGGGGACACCTTCCTTGCCCGCTGCTTCATCTGGCTGTAATCCAGCACACTTGGGTGCTGCAAATGGGGCCGTGCTGGAAGCCACAGGCGGCGGTGCAGCCAGCCATGACGGAGGGGCTGCTAGGGCCTCGCGGTGGCGGTGTGAGCGGCCGCCGATGCTTCCGACGGCAAAAGAAGTAGCTACCAATGGCTGTCAGCGGTGCTACCGGCGGCAGGCGCCGATGCTACAAGTGGCTTTCGGCGGTGTTATCGGCGCGCCCGCCGGAGTTGCTACGCACGGAGAGCGGCTGTGCTACACGCGCCCGCCGGCGACACGAGACCGCCGACGTTGCTACCTACGGCCGGCGGCGTTGCTACCTACGGTGAGCGGTGGTGCTACACGCGCCCGCCGACGTTGCTACCTATAGAGAGCGGCGGTGCTACACGTGCCCGCCGGCGTTGCTACCTACGGTGAGCGGCGGTGCTACACGCGCCCACCAGCGTTGCTACCCGTGCCCGCCGGTGTTGCTACCTACGGCGAGCGGCGGTGCTACACGCGCCGCCGGCGTTGCTACCTATGGCGAGCGGCGGTGCTACATATGGCAACCAGCGTTGCTACAAGCGATGTTGCGACGGGCGTCTTCTCCGGCGACTGGCGTGGCTCTAGGCGGAGAGGTGCCGGCGCACAGCGTTTGTGCATGGATGGTTCAAGGGGTCATGCTGAGAAGGCCCCGCCGCTGCTTGCCGGCGGCGGTCGGAGACGAAGGAGTTTCCTCACCGGCGGCGGTCGGAGCACGAAGGAGTTTCCTCGCCGCGATGGTCGTCGTACGGCGGCTAGGAGCGTCGAGGCGCACGAGTCGCTGTGTTCCGTATGGGAAGGTGATTTTTGTGCGGTCAGCAGAAGGTCCACGTGTGCGCGCTTAGACAGGCTGGTCCTGTGTTAATCACACGGTTCCGCACGACTTGATCAAACGGCTATCACCCGGGTGACGCTCAGCACGATCCTTACAAATAGTGGGTTTTACCTTATTAAAAGTATAGATAAGAGAAGTATACCTAAAAAATAGGTGGGTGCAAATGGAAAACAGCACACCTCATATCTAAAAAGATAGTAATTCAAAAAACTCCAAAACCGTGATTCGGGCAAACATGATCAAATAGTGTATCGTATACAAATATTCACCAAAGAATCTTTTATTGCACCCTGTGTCTAAGATTTGCCTAAAACAGTACACGTTATAGTCGTCATAGATTTGTCTTTTTTGCCCTTAAGTCACGAAGAATCATTTCATGGCCAAATTTTTTATACGAGTACAATACTTAATCATCTTTGAGCACACAAAAATAAGATTTTTTCTTCTGAATTTCTAGTTTTTTCCGCATATTAGGTGCGCTGGCCATTAGTCTGTGTTCAAGGATGCCTTTGGTTTCTTGCAAATCAAGAATGAACCCTTAGCCATCATATATAGTTTTCATCCACTATGGATGAGTACTTCGGTTCCCTTGTCCCCCTCGCCTCGGCGAGGGTTATCATGGACTTTCGCGTTTTGGGAGAATCTTCGTGGAACTCTTCTCCCCCCCCCCCCCCCAAACGCCCCAAATATAGATTCGAAATACTTTATATTTTTAGCTACACATTATTTCAAATCAATATTTAAAATTTCAAAAAAATCTCAGGAAAATCAGGCATGTTGTCAATGATGCATCCCATGAACGTCCAAAATATCGATTTGAAATACTTTATATTCCGAGCTACGCAAAAATGACAAATGTGTGGATCAAAATGTACACACTTTCAAACCTACAAAATATACAAAAAAATGTCATCTTTGTGGAGCTCAACATGTAAAGTATTTCAATTCAAAAATTTACACGTTATTATGATACATCCTTTACAACATTCAGGATTTTTTCCAGATTTTTAAGAACTTTAAATATGAATTTTGATTTTTTACATAAAGGGAGCACTGGAAGAACTGAGCACTCAACTGTATTGTATCTGGCTACTAAAGCAGGTGTGCATTTTCACTCTGGCTACTAAAGCAGATGTGCATTTTCACTACCTTTACTTTCCAATATTGATAGGTCGCGATAGAAATAGGAGAGCCAACCCACAAGCTAAAGGTGGGTAATCATACGAGCTTACCAAGAGTCCGAGAAAGCGGGTGAATAACTTAACCAATCATTCACATGGACCAATAGTGCCCTTAGCGTGGGGGCAATAGCAACTAAACAAGTAAGGGCAGTAACAGCTAGTGAGGAAGGCCGTACTTTGTGTTCCTTACCTTTGGGGCATCAGTTTCGCATACCAAACAATAACAACGGGTTCATTCATTGATTCCGAGCAGGTTGGCCCTAACGGGTTAAGTAATTGATATAGGAATTCCAAGCAGCCGAGATAATTGAATTCAGGAAGATACCAACTCGAAAGAACCATGGAAAAGAAATAGGGATTCTTCCTGTTCTGATGCAAGTATAGCAGTGGAAGAACTGAGCACTCAACTGTATTGTATCTGGCTACTAAAGCAGGTGTGAATTTTCAACTCAGGAGGCAAAAGGAGCTTCGATAAAAAAAACTTTTTCTGTATGCAATGCGGAAAGAAAACTTTGTGCACATCCAAAACAAAAGAGACAGTTTAATTCTTGCAGGGCCGGCGCAGTTGAAGCCGAAGAAGGAGCTTGCCCCGGAGCAGAGGGCGGCGAAGAAGCTGAAGCGTAACAATCGGAGGAAGCAGGTGAAGAGCAAGGCCCTCGCCGCGGAGGCCAATGCCGCCCTAGCCGCGGAGGCTGCCGGCAAAGCCGCCGCGGGTGACACGGAAGCCATCGCCGCCAAAGCCACCACGACCACCCTCCTCATGCTTGGTCTAGGGAGTGCCTGCGCCCAATCGATCGCCACCACCGCCGCAACAACTAGCTCGGTGTCGTCGGCCAAACCGCCCAGGAAGCCTTCGCCGGCCATGTTGTCCACAACGCCCTCGCCCACATATGACTTCCTGCCCGGCACCGCGCCCGTCACTGCCCCGACAGGCAAGTCTTGCCTTTCCGCGTCGCCGGAAATGGGCGATTGCCCACTGACCGGCCCCGACGGTGCCGCTCGACCTGAACGATGCACCACTTGCCGGCGACACCCCGGTGCCGGCAAGGAAGGTGCCACGGGTCATCCCTGTGGCCAACCTCCCCGACGCGCGCAACCTGCTCAACGACCCGAGGTACTACGAGGAGGACAATGGGTGATAACCCACAAGTGTAGGGGATCGTTTGTAGACTTTTCGATAAGTAAGAGTGTCGAACCCAACGAGGAGCTAAAGGTAGAATAAATATTCTCTCAAGTTATATCAACAACTGATACAACTCTACGCACACTAAACGTTTGTCCTATCTAGGAAATAAAACTAGAGAAACGATACAGGTATTAAAGGATAGCTTTGCCAGATAATAAAGAACAAGAAAGTAAAAGTTAGTTGCTGCAGTAATAAAGAACACTAAAGAACCATAAACTAACAGAACCATGCGTGTAGAAAAGTGGTGGAAAGTGTGACGGAATTGTCCAAAATTAATTAGTGACGATACTTGGTTCATTGTCTTTGAGGCATTTTTCTATGTGGGAGAGGCTAAATATACATGTTCTCAGCTACTTGTGATTACATATACTATATGATTGGAACGTTAACAAGCATCCACAAGCACTAAAAATTCATTAAGGTTTCCCCAACCATAGCATTAAGTTAATGATCCTCTTTATCCCATACGTGTAAAATTCCGCTTCGAGTTCTCAGGTTTCTGTCGCTCCGGCAGAACTTCCCCCTTCCTCTACACGTACTAACCCTATGATGATGATCCATGCGCGCATAAATATAATGGTCACCATAGGACTGTACCATATCAACATACAACTCGAATCAATCAAAGATATTCAATAATTCAACCATAGGACAAAAGGAACTGCACAAACATGACATAGATCATAGGATAATACTTTATAGCATCAAACACCATGTTTACATAGAGGGGTATAGAGGTGTGTGGGAGGATGAACCACTGTATACAAGGAGGAATTGGCGATGATGGCGATGAAGACGGCGGCCATGGAGGAAGAGGCAAGGCGGAGGCGGCGCGGGTGGCCGGCGGTGGCGCAGATGGCTCCTCCTGCGCCGCTGGCGAAGTGGAGCACCTCCTCCTAACCCTCTTCCTCCACGGCTTCTTGGGGCTGTAGATGAGCCCTCTCCCTTGTAGATGAGAGTCAAGGAGGAGGAAAATTCGTGGCTTTTGGTGGTTGCCCAGAAAATTAGGGTTTCCTCTCTTTATATAAGTTGGGACGATCATCCTTGGCCCTCCAATGGATGCCCTTTTGATCCAAGGGCTCTTGGGCACCTCTATAAGCTTCCTAGGAACCCTTCTTAGCCCTCATGAGCCCCAAAGTTTTGGCTTGGCCTAATCCTCCAAGTTTGAAAAGAGTTGGAGTCAATCACGTCATAATCTTTCGGATTCCCGTAATCAGATATTTTTCCTTCAGTGCGACGGGATATCTGAAGCGTCTAAACTTCGATTGGGTTGTTCTTGGGCTTAAATTAAAGGTATGGAAATTTTCGACAACTTTCGAGACTAGACATTTTCCATTGGGCATCGTCTTCGAGGGTGAAACTGACGATCTCTAAAATTTGTAAGGTGGACAGTTTTCAGGAAAGTCATAGTCCACCTCCAACAAGGCTCCTTTTACGTTTTTGTCAATTTCCAAGCAATTACTACACATCAAAGTGTAAAACAAGAAAATTGTGCAATTTTGCAATTATTAGTAGGTTAGTCTAAATAAATCATAAACTTAATATAAAAACAAGTGTCAAAGGCATAAAAGTGGCATGAAACAATCAAAACTTATAGATACGTTTAGGACGTATCATGGGGCCGCATTCATGGCGGGCATGATCAACGAGGGTGACATACCGATTGAAGATCAAGAGACCCAAGATCCGACTAGAGGCCAAGAGAACCAAGAGCCGACCCAAGGCCAAGAGGGTGTCTACATCAACGAGCAGCCATTATTCGAGGAGGAGCTCACTCAGCTAGCCGACGCACGAAAGAGCTGGCAAAGCGTGAGGACACAAGCATACTCCATGGACGAGGACAAGATGCTTTTCCAAGTATGGATGGAAATGGGGAAACGTGCTATTTTGGGGCCGAGCAAAAGGGGACGACATTTTGGAAGAGGGTTTATGATCACTTCCATGAGCAAAGGTGTTGTGAGCCCCATAAATTTGATAGTGACTGCAACGAATTGTCACCCCAAAAGAGATGGGGGTTCATCCAAGAAGAGTGTCGGAAATTCATTGGCGCCTATGAAGATGTTGAGCGCCGACCCGTGAGTGGAATTGGGGTGAAGGACTTGGTATGATTTTCATTCCGGCTAGTCATTTGTTTATCCCATCTTTTTGCATATGAATGTATGGCAGTCCTCTTTGTTTCATCTCTCAAATAAGCCTTTCAAGCTTTGGAGACCTTCAAGTCCCAAAATTTGGGCAAGGCATTTACCTTGATCCATTGTTGGCGCGAGATCAAGGATTGCCCAAAGTGGACGGACCTCATGGCGTCCATGAAAAGAGGTGGGGGCGCAACGACCGTGGATAAGGAGGACCCAAGTGACAAGATGCTAAGGGGGAGGACCAACACCAAGATAGAGGCGAAGCGTGAGGTGCAACCAATTGCTTCGCAAGAGACCTTGAAGGGGTTCATATCCCAAAAGGATAAGGCAAGTGAGAAGGATGAGAGGGAAGAGAGGAAGCGCCATGAGAGAGAGAGAAGAACTCGAGGAACTTCTTCAAAATACAAAAGAGGAGACTCGAGATTGAAGAGGAGAATGCCCGCTCTAGAGCAATTGAAGTGAATGCTAAAGCCATTGAAATTCAAGTAAAGGCTAAGGAGGTTAAGCACGCTCTACTCACCAAGGAGACCCGGATCATGACAACCGACCTTGCCACATTGACACTGAAGAAAAAGGCTTGGCTCAAGAAGAAGCAAAAGTGGTTAATGGAGCGAGATGATTGATCATCTCATTTGTGGTTGATGGAACTATGGCCGGGGCATGGGAGTGGCCTCGTGTAATTTTGGGGGGTACACTATTTGAATGTCGGATGACATGTCATGACATTATTGCTACAATATTTGTATGTCGGCATGGACAATTTATTTTTCATGATATCCTAGCTTATTTGCTTAAATGTGTCAAATTTGGTTATATTGGAAAAAGGGCCAAGGCGGATCAAATGGTTCGCCCCGTGGGTTCACTGACCAGAAAAGGCCGGACATGGGCCGTACGCTATCCGTTTGGCGACCCAAACGGACAAAAAAAGAAAAAAAACATGTTCGTTTGGGTCGGCGTGTTGGAGTTGCCCTTATGCGTCATTTCCGCGACCGACGCATGAAGAGCTGCCCACGTGGGCCGACCCAGGTAATTGGCTCGCCAACTTCAATTCTATTTTTTTTTCGTTCCTCTACCAAATTTTGAAAAGTTCATTCATGAATATGAAAATGGTTCATGAATTTAAAAATGAACCATTTTTTAATCTAAACCATTTTAAAAATGAACATTTGAAATCTGAATCATTTAAAAAATGAATAATTTTCAAAATATGATTTTTTTTCGAAACTGAACCATTTTTAAAATTTTGAAGCTTTTAAAAAATGAACCATTTCAAAAAATGAATATTTTACAAAATATGAATATTTTTTGAAATCTAAACCATTTTTAAAAATTATCATTTTTAAATGAACAATTTTCAGAAAATGAACATTTTCAAGAGAAAAAAGAAAAGAAAAACAACCAAAAATATATAAAACGACTAAAACCAGAAAAACAGTAAATCAGGAAAAAAGCGAACTGGAACTTTCAATGATCTTATCAGAACCAGAAAAAAACGTACTGGAGGAATAATGGGCCGGCCCAGTAGTGAAGTCGGGTGAAGCTTGCTGTACACCGAGGGTACGCGTTGGTTGAACGAACGGACGCAACGGGCGTTGGTTAGGTTTCTCATGCGGAGGATGTGGGCACAGCTCGTTGCTGCTTTGGCCCACGTACGACGAGAATCGCGTCGTCTTTAAGGGCACCGGCCGTTCCAGGCGCGTTTTCCACCGCAGGACGTTGCCGGAGCTCCGGCACGCGGCGGCGGGGAGCCCGAGCACGTGCCCTAGGTGACCGCATGGTAAATCCGCTACTTGTATCTATGAGCGTGCTCGTCTTTCTGGTTGGGCTGATAGCTCCTGTGCGACTTGTTTCCAACTCAATGGACGTAGTACGACGTCTTTCCAGACAATAGCCTCCATGCGACGCCTATACGAGGAGAAATAGCCCAGAGGCAACATGGCACTTAAACGCTCCTTAGGTTTGGGTGACCGTTTGTAAACAGGCGACCGTTAGGAACTGGGCCCACCACTTGTCCACGTACGCACTGCGTGGGTCCCACCTCAGGTCAGTTAGAAGAGAACCTCGCCCGTCCCCGACCTCCCAACGCCGCCATTGCTTCCCCTCCCCTTTCCCGCATCCTTCTCTCCCTCTTCTCCGGCGACGAAGCGCAGATGTCTGTCTCCTCCGCCGCGCGGTCACAATGGCCGCGGTATGGTGCAGTGCCGCTGACACGGTGCCCAGACTGCAAACGCCCAGAGGCTCTCAAGCGTTGGGTCAGCAAGACCGACGAGAATGGCAATCGAGGGCGCGAGTATGTCAGCTGCTTGAGCAAGAGGCACACCGGAAGTGATGGGCAGGTATAGATCTCAGTTCTTTCGCATCCTTTTGCTTTGATTTCACCGCAATTCATTTTTGCTCGTCGAATTTGGGAAATTTTGAATTTAGGGTTCATGTTGCTGTTTTCAGATTCTGAAGAAATGTGGCTATTTCGAGTGGATGGATGATTATTTAGAGAGGATTGTGTTTGAGGGCTACATTGATTCGATGGGGGCCGCAAATTTGCAGCTCAGATTGGGGGGGCTGCCGCCGGTGGGCGTGGAGATGGGGGAAAGCTCGGGGATGGGTGCGCCCGGTGCTGACAGAGAGGTGAAGAGGAATGCGCGCAATGGTGAACTGCCCGGGCTGCCCTCGGAGTCCGAACTGAACCAGGAACTGAAGAAGATCAAGAAACATCTAAAGCAGATGGTTGATTTGCAGAAGCAAGCAAATATGATGGCTGGTGGATTTTATTGTTGCATCGTTGCTCTGTTTTTCGTTTACTTGTTGATCCGTCGTTAGGGCAGAGGAATTTGTTAAGTTCGTGTCACTTAATCGAATGCACGCAGCAATTTGTTAAGTTTCTGAATTTGTTGACTCTTTGTTCTTCAGTTAACTTCAGTCGACAGTTGTGTTTTCCTTACGAAAAAAATCGTACTGGGCTGCCAGAGTAGATGTTGGGCCGTGACGAGTAGATGTTGGGCCTTGGCGTTTCAGAATTTTTCTTATTTCCTGTAAAAAAAACTACTGGGTTGCCAAATTTTGCACGCATAGAGGCACACATATATTTACATGTTTTAGCTAGCACGCGTTGCCGAGCCCACATGTACATGTTTTAGCTTGTTGTAACAAATTTTGAATTTTGTTACTAGTTCCATTGTATTAGCCTTTGAATTTTGTTACTCCCTCCGATCCATATTAATGGACATATCTTTGTCTAGATGCATTGTAGACAAAGATATGTCCATTAATATGGATCGGAGGGAGTACTTTTATGACAAATGACATGTTTAGAATTACCCAAGTACAAATATTAAACTGAGGCAAAAGAAATGCAAACATGAGCTATTTTATAGATATGGGGCATATATACCCAAGTACAAATATTAAACGGGAGGCAAAAGAAATGCAAACACGAGCTATTTTATAGATATGTGGCATATATGCCCAAGTACAAATATTAAACTCACGCAAATTAAACAAACCCATTACATTTAACGGTGGGCCCTAAATATAGGGGGCCCACCCAAACCCTAAACCTAAGCGCTGGCGCCCCTTCGTCTGCGGGCGCCCTTCCGGCAGGCCAACCGCCGGGGGTTTGGCCTACTTCGCCAGTGGAGGTGCCGGCGCCGTCCACTCCGCCGCCCTGAGCGCCGAAGCCCGTTCGTCACGGGCCCGGGCGTTGTCCTCCCGCATCCGGTTGTCCACTTTGTCCCAGCACCGGCGGATGCTGCGCCGGAGCCTCTTCGCCTCCCTCTCCTCCTCTTTGGCGAGTTCTCTCGCCTCCTTCCTCTCCTGGACGGCGAGGTAGCGGTGGATGCGAAGCTGCTCCTCTTCGCTGATGGGGCCGGGGTTGGGGTTGGGGCCGGGGTTGTGTCTGATGTGCTCCACGCACCAAAACTTATTCCTCGGGCGAGGCCGCTTGGGAGCGACGCCCAGCTGCTCCGGCGTGTAGCCCGCCTCGTGCCAGGGCCGAGCCTTGGACTGGTTGTCTTCGTCGCTCACGGACTCGGGGCTGGAAGGCATGGAGTACGTCGACCAGCACGACATGGTTGGGGAGGAGGAGGCAAAGGGGCTGGAGAGGGATGAGAAGAGGGAGGAGGAGGCAAAGGCACTATTTAAAGAGCCGATGAGGTGTAAATAAATTTTGGTAGATAAAGAAGCAACCGTGTGAAAACGGGGTGAAAATTTAGGATAGCTAGTTGAAGCAACGGGGTGACAACATTGGTCTCCTCTGCTCTGCGTGCATTAAGCGCTCTGCGTGCATTAAGCGTAGGACAGCTAGTAGGACGTTGCGGTCAAAGCGGTGCCTGCGAAAATAGCTATGATGCGACGTAGGCTGCATGCGTGCATTAATGCAAAGAGGTGAAACATATGAAATACAAAGTCTCACGCCAAAGTACGTTGCGGTCAAAGCGGTGCGACGCGACATTGTTTACTCTGAAACGAGGCGTGCAGGGCAGCGTCGCTGCAAAATAGCGCTGGTGCGACGCGACATTGTTTACTCTGAAACAACTGGAGCCCATCACACGCCGGACCCACCTGCCATGGAGAGAAAGTCAGAGAGCGTCAGGTGGGCAAAGTAAGAGGATATGTTCCATGCATGCAAACTACGGCGGCGACGGCCTGCAGAGGCTGAGACGAGCGCGTGGGTGGAGAAGAATCGCAGAAGAAAGGGGAGACAATGGCGGCGAGCTCGAGCGTCACTGACAAATGGTGCCCATCAAACGCCGGACCCACCGGTCATGGAGAGGAAGTCAGAAAACGTCGGGTGGACAAAGTAAGAGGATCTAGTTCCCTCTGTTTTCAGCGGCCAATCAGGTGGCTGGAACCAACCTCTCGCGGATCGCCATCGGGAATCCTTCTAGAAGACCGTATCTGAGGGCTGTCGTTGGCGCCAGGGCTTGATCGGACGGTTAGGGTGCGACGGTACGGTTTGATCAGATGCTGCGCTATGGTTTCAAATGAGCATATTTAATTCAAAAAAAATCAAAATGACATGAGACCAGCGCCCAATGTTGTTATATGTGATATAGTTGCTAGAAAAAAATATAAACATGATTTTGGGATAATTGATCGAAAATGGTTTCCACAAAAGAGCTATCTTGTATAGACTTGTTTAGAGTTCACTAATAGAGCGATGGTCTCAAATGAGCATATTTAATTCAAAAAAAATCAAAATGACATGAGACCAGCGCCCAATGTTGTTATATGTGATATAGTTGCTAGAAAAAATATAAACATGATTTTGGGATAATTGATCGAAAATGGTTTCCACAAAAGAGCTATCTTGTATAGACTTGTTTAGAGTTCACTAATAGAGCGATGGTCTCAAATGAGCATATTTAATTCAAAAAAAATCAAAATGACATGAGACCAGCGCCCAATGTTGTTATATGTGATATAGTTGCTAGGAAAAAATATAAACATGATTTTTGGATGTTTTATATATGATTTTCTATTAAACCATGTTATTTAAATAAAAAAATAAAAAAATAGAAGAATTATTCAAAACATAATGAAACTTCAGATTTACACTATATAGGTAGAATAGATGTCTAGGAAATTAATTTGGCTGATTTAGACAAGATGCCAACAAAAGTTGCTTAGAAACGAGGGCATTTACCCTACCTTTGGAGGTCGTTTCAAACACACTTTTGATGACTATGAGCTTAACATAGCAAAAGGGCTCGGATTGATCAGCTAACATAGCAAAAGAGCTTAACATAGCATGGAAATATCAATATCACAGTACTAATTTGAAATTTGAGGCCAAATTTGAATCGGTTTTCAGTTCAAATTTGAATCGGTTTTCAGTTCAAATTTGAATTCCAGCCGAAATTCAAATACAAAGACCACAGTACAAATATTATTACATGTCACAAATGTTATTACATGTCACAAATGTTCAAACACGCCGTGTGCCCTTCCTACCACGCCGTGTGCCCTTCTTCGCACATCTTGTTTTTGGTTCTCCCTCCTCAACACATACAAGTTCACTGAGCATCTTGGTCTTGTTCACGGGCTTCTTGACTGAACTAGGTTGGTCGTTCACCTCCTCAAAAATCTCAGTTTCAACCTCGAAAGCAGTTTCATCTGTCTCAAACTGCCAGTTATCTGTCTGAATGTTATCTGTCTGAAACTGAGCTGCAAAATCATCGTCTTCAGGGTGCACCTCTACATTCCAAGGTTCAGTCTCAAACTCAGCTGCAACATCATTGTCTTCAGTGTGCACCTGGGCATGCCCAGGGACATGCCCAGGTTCAGTTGAACCAAACACAGAATGCACACTTCTCCTCTTGCCACTGACTCGTGCCCTTTTTGCTTGCCAATTATCTTCAGCAACAAATGGAACAAGTGGAACAGGTGGAACAGGTGGAACAGTTGCAGCACGCTTCCTCCTGAAAATAAAGCATGAAATAGATTTAGTAATTAAAAAAAACCAAAAAAAAGATAAACAAATCAAAAACAAGAACATACTTTGGCTTTTCATCTGGATAGGCGCAATTGGCAGATCCTGCTCTGTGCCCAAGTTCCTGACAGTAAATGCATCTGTTCTTGCTACCTTTTTGAGCCCTTTTGGGCTTGTCATCTTTCTTCTTTTTCTTACTACTCCCACCTTTCTCAAACCAGGACTTAAATCTACTCTGCTTAGGCCTGCCAGCCTTTCTTTTCGTTACAGGAGGACACAATGTAAATTCCAATGGCTTCTCAGGCCACTGTTTCTGATCTGTAAGTGGTGGAATTGGAGTTGCATATGCAGCTTTGAATTTTGCTACCGAATAATATTCATGCAAATATGGGTGCATGTTTACCTTCTGTTGGGAGGCTAAGAAAAGAATGGCATGCTCACATGGTTTGCCGGTGTGTTGCCACTCAAGGCAAGTGCAATCATGCAATTCAGTATTAACAACATGCCTCCTACCAGTTTTGCTATCTTTAACTTCAGCACCCCACAATGAAGATTTTTCAACAGACAAATGTGTAAGACTTCTGCTCCTGTTGACCACCTGTTGTACCACTGCTGGAAGCTTATCACCTTGCAGACAATCAGCTATCTTTCTTCTCAATTCCCACAACCGCATAATCATGATCCTGAGTTGGTCAACCATGTCATGCACAGGTAAATCTTTTAAAATCTTTATCTTGCTGTTGAAACTTTCTGCCAAATTGTTGTTGATATGATCGCACTTAATTGCAGTATTGAAACCTGACCTATACCATAACAGAGAATGGTGGTGCTCAACCATGAAGCAAAATCATTCTGAGTACATGCAGCCTTTATCTTACCAAGGTGATAGGAATGTGTCTGTGCGGTGTACGATCTTGCTGCTGGCCACATGCGCCCAAATTCATCGCCTCTGAATTTTTTGATCAAATTCATCCACAAATGGCCGAAGCACTCCCTTTTCTCAGCATGGGGGAAAACATTGTTAACTGCATTTTCTAGCCCCTTACATGCATCTGTGTGGATTGCCAAAGGTGACACTGGACCTATACATCTTTTCAACTGCATCATGAACCATGTCCATGAAGCCTCCGTCTCTGACTGAAACAAACCAATAGCAACAGGGAACATCCAATTGTGCCCATCTAGAGCATTGCATGCTGCCAACTGACCACTCCACTTGCCTGTCAAAAAAGATGAGTCTATGCTCAAATATGGACGACACCCTGCCTTGAAGCCATCGGTGCAAGGCTTCAAAGCCATAAAAAACTTGGAGAAATAAACTTTGCCAGCCGCATCCACCTCAGTATCTATCTCCACAATACTGCCAGGAGATCTCAACTCAACCTCTGCTTTAAAGTTGTAAAGCATCCTAAATGTGTTTGCCCAATCACCATATAAATGTTTCATTGCCCTTTGTTTGGCCTTCCACACTGTGGTATAATTCAGTTTAATTTTGTACGTATTTTGCAAGTCCAGTTGCAGTCTCTTGGCAGTAAGGTTAGGTGTTTTCTCTAGCAATGGTTTGATCTTTTCTGCAACCCAAAGCTGTGATGTCATGGTTGATACTGTTTCTGAACTTGTAAGACAAGTATGTTTTTTGGGGATTTGGTTAACCCTGACAGTACTTCCATCAGCCTGCAGTCTAGCAGATATGTACCACTTGCAAGCCTTCTTGCCAGAACCATCAAAACCTCTGCACTTCGCATAAAACTTCTTTCTATCAGTCCAAACAGTCTTTGCATCAAACTGATGTCTCACTGCATAAGTCTTGAAAGCCATCCTGAACTCTTTCATGTTCGGCCACATCTTCCCCACTCGAATGACAGGGTTTTCCTTGTCATACACATGCACCGGCTCATCATCGTGTTCATCATCTACATAGTCTGCAGCATCTTCCATCAGCTGTTCATCTACATCTTCAGATAAATCACTGTCAGTCCCATCTTGTTCACCCTGCTCCTCATCCCTCTCATCCACTTCAATGCCAAAAAGTTTGGCCATCTCAGTGTCAGCCATCGGTGCAATGACCAAATCAGTAGGTTCAGATAGGTCAAGTGCATTCCAATCAACAGAAACTGCAGGTGCTATTACTGTCGGTTCAGTAATAATGGGAATTATACGCCTATCGGAAGCCCAATCATCATCTGCCTGCTGCATAGCTAACTTTGAGGGCACATAACCCACCTTTGAATCAACATTCAGATCAACAAGCAGAGCATAAAAAAGTAAAACTTTGCTCCTCCAGCCATCTTGCCGATCGATTTCCTCAGCAAGCTGTTCACCATCCTCAATTCTGACATATTCACCTTTCCAATTATCGAACCACAACAGTGATACTTCTTGCTCTGGACCCCAAATAACATGCTCTGCAATTTTCTCCACCATTGCCTTCACCGCCTTCTCCCCCATGTTCGGTAGGTCTGTTGGATCAAGCTCTTCAAGATCAACCTCCCACTTCACAATCGTGTCTCCATCAATGTCCACCATGCTCCCATCAACTAATTTTGCCGTAGATCGTAAGAAATTGACTGTAATTTCGAAGGTGCTCCGAGCAGCATCCTCTCTGTCAGTAGCGGGCAGCGTGAGGTCGAGCAAACGAGACCCACATCGAAGTAAAATTGTGCGGTAGAGAAGCGCGTTACCTATTCGAAGTTGAATCTCCCGGCTCAACCCGCGGCTCCACCATCTTCTTCTTCCCCCGTCCCCCCCCCCCCCCCCAGTAGCGCCGCCCCGCGTCCTCTAGCCATTTGAATCAGCAGACAATGAGCAAATTAGCTCAGATCTCAAATACATTCGGAGGGGAACGGGGAGGAAGACGAATTCGCTCACCATTGCTTCCGCCGCCGCCGCCAAGAACGAAAGCTCTTCCGCCGCCGAGAACGAGAGCGCCGCCGCCGCCGGAGAAGAACGAGAGCGGAGTTGGGGGCGGGCACTGGCAGTTGGGCGCGGAGTTGACGAATTCAGTCAGCTGTTTGACTCAATCTTGTGGGACCCACATGCTTAATCTAAGCTAACAAGCCCGCTAACAACAGTTTTGGCACCCGTGTGCCTCTGGGCTATTTCTACTCATATTTGCGTCGCATGGGAGCTATTGTCTGGAAAGACGTCGTACTCCAGCCAATACTCTGAAAACAAGTCGCACAGGAGCTATTTGCCCGTCTTTCTGATAGAAATGCCGCACCCAGCGAGAGCTCACCGAGTCACTGATAGTACCCGGCGATCTGGCTATTCTGTTCTCAGTGGGCTGCTTGGTCATGTATAGCCATCTGGTGCCAACTGATCCTTGACAAGATAACATTCTGATGAATCAACCTTAAGTTTATGAGCTGTAACAACGGAATACTCTCTGTAGCACAGGTGTTTGAGGAAATGCCGCAGAAGGAAATCCGCCCTTTAGATGGTCATGGCTCATGAGACTCTGTCCGGTGCGTTTCCATCACCTGCGTGAGTAGAGGAGAATATCAATGTTATCTGTGAGTACGAGGTGGGCGGGGTGGAAATGCAGTGCCTACAATTACAGGGTTTTCTTGTGCTAGTTCAAGTTTGTACTTTCAACTAAGGAGTCCACTCACTGGAGAATCCCATCACAGGAACTTTCTTGGAAAACTCCCGCTGCCATATTCAGTGAAGATGAAAAGGTCAGCTGAAACTCCCTGGAAATTTCGAGATCGCGTCTCTCTTTTGTTCCTAAGTGGCTACCCTTTCTCCGAATCAACACTTCCATGTGGCCGTCACATCATGGGAAGTTTCTTAGAGAGATCTAACACAGATGTAAACACTTGAGGATGGAAAATTTTCTCATCGACGGGACCCGCAGGAAGCCCCTTAGAAGTCAAAAGATGCCGTGTTTTTCCACAACTAAATCTTTCTCAAACACAGTCTTTCCCCAAGTCGAAGTATGTGTGCTGGCTAGGTATTGGGTCCTAATTTTCAAGGGGTGTTCTTCGCAGTTCCGTGAGAGGAGATGGCAACATGGAATGGTGTGGGTCAAGTGGCCAGCGTTGCGCAGCTAGCAGGGATAGATGCATATGGGCTGATAAAGATGATTGTGGAGGCCCAGTGCAGACGGTTAGGAGGAACAAAGAGGCCTGCCAGAAGCTTGCGCGGCGTGTCAAGATGATAGGTGACCTTCTGCAGGAGCTTCATGAAGCACAGTTGATGCAACACCGAGACACGAGGAACCCAGTGGAGCAGCTGGAGGAGACACTTCGGCGAGCATTTATGCTCATCACAACCTGCCAGGACAGCAGCTTCATGTACCACTGCTTTACGGGAGGTAATCAGGCTTGCCAGTTACGTGAGGTGGAGAATGATATCGCCTTCTACCTTCAGATATTCCCCCTCGTGAGCCATGTAGATACTTCCCGTACTTTGGTATTGCATTTGAGCAGAGATCAACCTTCACATACAGAGGTAACAGCTGACACAGATAGTCCCAGTCTATTGAAATTTTTTATATTTCCAAACGTGTAATTTTATTCATAGAATAGAGTACGATGTATGCTTCCCAGTTCACAGTATGTATTTCATCCATCACTTCTTTAAATATTATCTGCCAGCGATGGAGCGAAAAAATTGGGACCAGTTAGATCCAAGTAAACATGATGTGGTACTAGTTCTAGAATCTATACTGATAATGCTCATGTGACCATTATGATATACAATTACAGTTCTAATCAATAATAAAAAACTTATCTAGCAGACAAAATTCTGATATTACATACTATTGGTAGTTCTATCATGACCCTAGTGACGCATCCGCAAAAGAGATCTGATCATAATATATAGTTCTGTACTACTACCTCTGTTTCTTCTTTAGGGCATATTTTGATTGGTTAAGATAAGACTTTGATCAACAATTACTCTGATACTATGATGTTTATGCGATAGAAAATCACAACTATAAATAGTTTTAACTACAAATGTAATGACGTCATGCCTTTATGTTATATAAACGGCGTACAAACTTTGTAAATTGCTGGTCAAAGCTTGTTTTAACAAATCATTATACACCCTACAAACATAAATGGTGCGAATATCCAGTATAGTGTAAACACAAGTTTCAGGCGGTGGTTCATTCTCACTGCTATAGTTTTTTTCTTGGCATGGTGGAAAATGCATCTGTGGTGCTGGACAATGGACATACACTCATTAAGGCTTCATGTGATCTTATTTTTTGTTCAACTTTGTTCTCTCCTAGGAGTACGCAGAGGAGTCACAGATACTAAAAGACGATTCAGGCCATACAGCTTCACCTAGGTACGGTATAAATCAACTGCAATCACTTCTTTGATGTCATGGTCATCCATTTGCCCATGCATATGTACTGAAATCAGCAAACAGCTGTTTAGATAAATAAAACTGGTTTCACGATGCACATCGCACATCTGGCTGGGGGCAGCCGAGTTTTACTTAACTACTTGACATACATCTCCCCGAAATTACTAGCTCAACTAGGAATAAATAGTTGGTCTTATAAAAGTATGGGCAGCTGGTAATTTAATGTAAGACCTTTCCAGAATACATAATTTGGTACTGTAAAATTCAGATGCAGCTGATCCAGACCAGTAAGCTACTCATCCTTTTATATTCACTATCGGCATGAGTGGTTTGACTTGTGTTTTTCCCGCAGAATAACATATGAGTCTTATTAATCGGAATTTTTCAATTTTTTAATCACAAAAAAATGAATTTTGCATCCAGAAGCTGACATCTTATTTGTTCGTGCACCTGGTTACAATTTTCAGGTTCGACGCCACATCTGAGACAGTTGAATCAAGACTTCAGGAAGTACATCATAATTCGGCAGATAATATAGAAAAATTAACAGGTAGTTATATTAATTATTTAGATCATTCAGGTCTCTATATTGCATGGCATAATTCTGCCTTTACAGTTTGTTCTGTTAATTTGCATTTTTCTAATTTGAAGAGCAATGGAGAGTACGACTGAAATAATCTTGTTTTGGTTATGTACGTAAAAATTGGAAGAACATGCTTTAATTAAGTATTATTATTGTGAATGAATGCTTGTTCATGTCTATTCCACTTTAACAAATCATAGCTCATGTTAACTTAGGTACCAGGTTATCCCAATTTAACAACCAACAGATTTTGAGTTTTGACCTTTTCATACATTAATGCTTCTATATTTCTTTGTAGGTTATAGAAAGTGTGTGTACCGAAAGGCACTCTTGCCATTTCTATCTGTATTTGCATTTCAACAAGACACATCAATTAAGAAGGTTAAAAAAGACCCAAGAGAATAATAGATGGGAATGTCCCTCATTTAATGTATCTGTGTCAGTCTTGGGTAGTTCAATCTCTTGCCATGCCTTTGCAGAAAACTTATTAATTTTGAACTGACTTTTTAAGTTTATGGGCTTTGATAGGAGCCAGTGCTCCCCTACAAACTGCCCGGAACTGCTCCAAAACTGACAATGACAATCTTTGGGGTCATGGACTAGAATATTTCCTGAAAACTGTGGGCGTGGTTTATTCTATTTCTCCACCTGGACCACATGTCTTCTATTTGCATTGATCCATTGACTGTAACAGTTTGTGCTATCAGCGAAATACAAAATAGTAATAGACGTCTTTTCTTGTAAAAGTATTCCTAATGTGTACTACAATTCATAATTATTGACAGGAAGCCATATTTTCAATGGAGCACGGAAAAGGGAGGTTAGACGAATAATTGTGGACAAGGACATACTCGTAAAACTATTCTGTTCTGAGATACGTTCAAGATTGTTGCTGTTTAATCTTTCTCAAATCGTAAATTTTACGGAAAATTTCAAACTGGATAACGTGGTCGGATGCGGTGCTTTTGGTTATGTTTACAAGGTATTCTTTTTTATATGTTATTTATTAAATAGCATTAATTATTCTACGTATCCTTTGTTTTTAAGGTAGTTCAAGTATAACACACAATATTATGCTATTACTCGTGGCAAAATGATGTAAGGGAATCCAGTAAACTGAATGTGTCTTCCATTCCATAGTGACATTATATTTGATTGTGAGCCTAAATGTAGATCAATTCTATTTGATGTACTAAGATTGGATTCAGTTGTTGGTTTCTATGTATATATATAATAGATTATGGAAAACTTTTTCTACTACCGGGTGTAGTTACTCCCATGTGTGTTTCATACAATCTAGTTAGTATCTAGCATACCAGAGAGTATTTAACTTAGTAGGTATGCTTTTTTTTTGACCAACATACTCCTTTATATGTACAAAATGTGAAGGTATTTTTAAAAATATGCCAAAACTATGTGCTCACTTGCATTTTTTCACATAGTTGGCTTTGGAGTATCTTAGTAGCAGTACATGAACATACTCAAAATGGTAAAATAGTATATGTACTACCCCACGGTAGTATATGAGAGTAGGATGAATTTTCCCATAGGTTGCTAATGCGAGTATATATTGTTAGAAAAAAAAATGAGATTCTTGAGGTCAAATTAAAAAAAGAGTCTTCAGATCTTCTATGCTTAGTGAAAAGATGGCTTAGATACGTATTTCTATGTCCAACCCAAAAAAGTTGAGATTTGTTCCTTACTTTTGATACCGGATTTTTCAGGGAAAACTGCCTAGTGGAACTGAGATTGCGGTAAAAAGGTTTGCAGCATCGTCATCTCAAGGCTTAGAAGAATTCACTTCTGAGATCGAAACAATTGCAAATCTTCAACATAGAAATGTAATTAGGCTACTTGGGTTTTGCATTCAAAGAGAAAAGGACTTTCTGGGATTTCACATTCAGCGTGAAGAGATGATTCTTGTCTACGAATACATGCCAAACAAGAGCCTGGCTTCTTTTCTCTACAGCTGTATTCACTGAGACTTCAGTTTCCATTATTCTGTTGAGTTTTGAAAGCAAAATTTTGACATTTTTTTATGAAAGCTTTCATTCTGTTGATCATTTTCAGATACAAAGACAGGAGAATCACTTAATTGGTCCAAGCGCCTCCATATAATTGAAGGGTAGCTCAGGGTCTTGTTTACCTGCATGAGCTATCTCAACAATGTGTCGTCCACATGGATTTGAAAGCAAATAATATATTGTTAGACCATGAAATGAACCCTAAGATTTCTGACTTTGGGATGGCTAGAATATTACCTTCTAGTGGGGCTGAAGAGACATCAGACACTGTTAAAGGCACAACGTAAGAGTTAACCAAATAAACCAGCCTTTTATGATATGAAGCTCCTTTGCTCCTTTCTTTGTGTGTGCTAATATGTCATTTCCATTTTAACCATGCAGCGGTTACATGGATCCTGAATATATCAGATCTGGCAAGTTCTCAGTGAAGTCTGATGTGTATAGCTTTGGCATCCTGATTCTTGAGATCGTAAGTCGAAAGAAATGTCTTTCGTTATTATCTAATGGAGATATGATGTATCTACCGACACATGTGAGTACAAACTTCCACCCTTTCCTAAAAGTATATCTTATCTGACTTTTGGAGAACCCTAAAAGCATTGCTGGTCAGCGCTCTATCTTTTAGGCTTGGAATTTTGGAAACCGTGTCACCAAATTGGTACACAAAGAAAAAGCTGAAGTAAGATAGAAAATAAAAGACTAGAATTTTCTGTGCAATTTATATTAGCTATACCATGAATACCAAAGCAGAACTAATAAATCTATGATATTAAATTCCGTTATGCACCGTCTACCATTAAAAAGAAGACCACGATTTATTCAGTTTTTAACATTATTCTTACAGGCCTGGGAGCTGTGGAAAGCAGGAAAGTCCCACGAGCTTCTTGATTTATCACCACTACGTATTGAGCCACAAACAGCTCAGATCATCAGATGCATTCATGTGGCGCTACTGTGTATTCAAGACTGTCCATTGCACCGGCCTACCATGTCGGATGTTCTTCTGATGCTACGCAGCGAAAGCGTAAGCTTGCCTACACCTAGCGTACCAGTTAACCACACAAATGAGTATCCTGACGCCTTGACTCTTGAGAGGCTCTGGGAGGTGAACTTGCCCCTACAGCCGTGTTCAGGAGATAATCAGCTTGTCCAAGACCACATTACAATGCAGAGGGGTGCAGCCTAGAACTGCCCTATCAGTTAGCATGTTCATGATGATAAATTCTGAACCGATTTTCAGGAATATATTTTGTATCCTTTACCGTCTACCAGTCGTTAATACTTAATAGCCGAACAAGTGATCCATGCTGTTTTTGTGTGTGGGGCTTAGAGACAGCATAGCACTTGTTCACCGAGTGCTCCTGGTTGGCTGGGCCATATAGGTTCAGTCCCGGTGCCTTGGTCTGTTGGTTGTCAAAGTTGTTGCTGGGAGTATGTAAAACCACAACAATAAGGCTACGTCTATCCAAGTCAATTGAGTTTTCTTATATGTCTCGTCGATTTTGGAAAGTGTATCTTCAGTTACCGAAAGTATCACTTGTACTAATTTCTTTGGGTGTAAGTTGCATTTTCCGCGAAACTAGAATTGCAGATCGACTTTGTCTGGGAGTTAACGAGAATTAGCAAAACCGTTTTTAAAATGCAGTTGGAGGGGTGTTCTGGAAGGAAGAGTAGATAATACGGATGGTATATACTGTAACGCAATGCAGTTGTTAGCACAAGTTACACGGGAAAACTGTTTACTCGGTTGTTACGGAGGAAACGGTCTATTTCCGGCGTCGCTCCCAACGAAATCTAGAAGACGACTCGTTCTTATTTGGGTTCCGTTTGACTTGCGTCAACTGTTCCAGAATTCCCGCCAATCCGGCTTCTGGCAATTAAATTCTCAGGGGCTCCGATGCGAAAACTGACCATACACACGTGTGAAAGAGGCATCGATTCCCTCCTAAGTTCCTATTGCATCGGATTGGGGCCGAAGCTTTGATAACTAGCGGATGGATCCGGAGTCGAGAGCCCGTGATACTAGTAAGAACACCCCCTATGCGTAAGTAAATATGTCCTACACCCCTATGCCTATGCCTATGCGCACAGCGCACCCATACCAAAATTGATATAGCTAAGCTCGAATTTATTTTTGACATAGCTGTCCCACTCTTACGCCTCCAAGCGTCCACCAGTTGTGGGGCGTGGCGTTACAAATCGCACAAATTTTCGTCTAAAAACATTTTGATAGCAGCGCTGACCGGTGGGGCCTATCTGTAAGAGCTGGGTAGACAGCACACGTGGAGGACGAGCTGACATGGACGTGCGGCCCACCTGTCAGACCCATCTTCTTCCCCCCTCTCTTTCTTCAACGGCATGCTGGACTTTTCCCCTCTCTCCCTTTATCAAATCAGCCGCTCCTTTACCGCCGTTCGCCACCGTGGTCGCCGTTGCAGTCCAGAGCCCCGCGGTGACCCCCTTGCAGCACCTCGAGCGCCATGCTCTGCTCCTGTACCGCCTGGAAACTAGCGATGTAGTACAGGTAGATACAGAGCTAGTACGGGCTAGAGTGAACATGCTCGAGGGAAAGAGCTACTAGTTCGTTAATTAATTATGAAGGAGCATATATGGGTGACGATCAATCTGGAGGCCGGGCGGCACATGTACGCGCCGTGTAACCTAATCCAGCAGCTCAATCGCTCGACCACAGGGCGTGCCGTGAGCTCGTGGCCCGGATTGTAACAGCCGCGGCTGTACATGACGGTGGCTAAAGCGTGTAGATGTGTCGGTGACAGTTGGCTGTTGCGGCAGGATGTGTGGTGAGACCTGGGTCCACCTGTAAGTTTGAATGCTATAAGAGCATCTCTACCGGCGCGTCCAACCCCGCTCCCAATAGCCGTTTTGGGCGCGCCGACATGAAATCGTCCCCCAGCGGCGCGCCCAATAGACCAAAAGTTGCCGGCACGTCCCAATAGAGCGCCCGGCAACCCCGTTTCGCGCCCAGGTTCTAGGGACACAACCGGGCGTGCCGGCAACCACGGCAACGCGCGCCTCGTCCAATTCTGACGGGTGAGGACGACGTGTCAGCTGCACAACGGCTGGTCAGCGGATTTATTATGACAGATATGCCCGTTTTAATGACGCAACGGTTCCCCTGGCGGGCACAGACGACGCGACGCGTCGAGCGCAGCACTAGAAGGTCAGGCGGTGACGCGCACGCGTCGTCGGCGTCAATGCGCGTGGCAGACGTACCGGTGGGAGGCGTTAATGCGGCGATCGGCCTCCTCCGCTCCCCGCCGGCTTTAAAACGGCGCCCGCGTGCCTCTCTTCTCAACACAACACTTCTCAAACTCGCATCTCCCATAGAAACCCTAGCCACCATGCCAGGCAGCCGCAAGCCGCGACCGGAGCAGAGCGCTGACGAGGGCATCCGTCGCCAGCAGATGGCCGCGGATCGCGTACTCGGCGCGAGCGCTCCAACGCCGCCAGGACCACCATGGCACCCGAGCGCCGCCAGGAGCACCTCGAGCAGCAACGCCTCCTCCGGGAGGACCGGATGATGAACCAGGCGTTCGCCCACGAGATGCGTCGTGAGGAGGAGGAGTGGAACGCGTCCCAGGCGCGCCGCCTCGCAGCGCAGCGCGAGGCGGACCTCTTCAAGCCGCACCGTCGCCCCGAGCAGGGCAGTTCGTCCCGAGCACCACCACCAGGCGCGGGCAGCTCTTCCCGCGCCGTGCTCCTTGTGCCGACGCTGTCGGAGGTGGAGGTCTACCGCCGACACAACATACCGGTGCCAGATGGCTTTGTGCTCCCACCGGGGTGGGTGCTCAACATCGTCAAGGTGCCGGTGGCGCCGGCGCTGAGCGGCAGGCCCCGCCTCGAGTACATCCAGCGGCAGTGGAGGTACCTACCGTTTGTGCAGCGTGCGGACCCCTTCTACTCCATTTCGGCGGCATACTGGGACGCCGTGATGGATGCGGAGCACGAGGCGCACCGCGGCTCCTTCTTCCTCCCCCGAGGCATGCACGAGCCACCGCCGGAGTGGCTCCACTCCGATGAAGAGCGCGAGGCCGCGTCGTCCGACCCCGAGATACCCGACCTCCCCTTGCCGGCACCAGCGGCACCGGCACCGGGCCCTGCCTCGGCACCCGCAGAGGGGGCGGACGACAGCGACGACGACTGGGGTGAGCCAGAGTGGGAGGGAATGCAGGCGGCCATCGAGGCTTCCCTGCGTCGCCGCTAGAAGAAACCCCACCACGCTCGGCGACGGCGGTGGCGACGGTGATCCGGAGTGGGAGGGAATGGAGACGTTCCTCAAGGCCAGAGCCGCCGCGGGCGAAACCAGAAGCCTCAGCGACGGCGACGCAGATAAACTTCCTCCTCACGAGCCGGAGATCATCGTCGCCGGGACTAGCTTCCTTCTCGAGTGCCTCCCTCCGCCGCCGCTAGATCTAGGGTTTAGGGCTTAGTTTAAATTTAGTTAAATTCCGTTTAAGGTTGTTAAATTTCCTTTGTCAAATTTCTTTTAAGTTTGTTAAATGTTCTTCAAATTCAATGAAATATCGCCGGTTCGTCCATATTCAAGTCTCTTTTTTTCCTGGAAAACCTATTGGGAGTGACCGGTGGGATGCGACGCTCCCAATAGGCGGCAACCGTTGCCGGCGCGCCCAACAGCGCATGTCCGACAACTTTGCCGGACGCTCTATTGGGCGCGCCGGTGGAGATGCTCTAAGATACCCGAGATCCATGCGATGTGCAGCATGAAATGAATGAATGAAATGTATCTCTCCTCTCTCTCGTTGCTAGCTCCTACATATCGATCCCTCTCTCTCCCTATGTATCTTCTTCTCCAGGTTGAATCCGAGAGATATCGCACGCCGCGAGCTATCGTAGGCCAAGGGATAGTTACAGTGGTATCATAGGTCTAGTGGTTCATTCGACACTCGATCCGCAGCTGTAAAATCCCGGAGTTGGTCAGCGAATTATGTGTTCAACTTGATCTCGATCGAGTTTTGCATGGAAATCCCATAAATCCTCTCTTCGGTTTGTTGGATCGAGTGTTCCGCGATGGAGCCTCCCTGCAGACGCAGTTTGTGCTGGAGGCGATGGGAGAAGCAACATCAGACACTGACGAGTGGCTGGTGGTGATCCGGCCGATCTTGGAGTTGGTCCAGACTTAGATGAGCTCTTTGGATGCTCGCATGGGGTTGCTCGACTCCGCCTACCAACAAGTGGCGGGGCAACTCGAGCTCAACTCGCAAGCGGTGGTGGATCACGCGAGGATCATGGACGGCATCGAGCAGCGCCAGGAGTCCCTCAATTAGTAGATGGCGGTGAATGCTGAGGCGGTGGGACGGCTAGGTGGATCTAATCCTGCGTCCATGGTGGATCCCAGGGATGGTGAAGGCAATTCAGATCGGGCGACGGGGAAAGGCGTTCTCACTGATTGTAATCACTATTAAACCTTGAACGCTGAGCCGGTAAAGAATTACGTAGATGATAAACATAACACATAACACTACTGAACCTAGAATGCCTGGAAGTGTTCTGAGTTACCAAAACTCACTCTATTTAGGTCTCCCATCGTATCTCTCTCTAGCAGGTATCCCTTGTTGTAACACATGTGCAATTACCTAGTTTATACCAATTTTTTAACCTATTTATAGATCCAAGTCACTAAACGTTAGCATATTCTTCATGTACACAACCTTTATCATTAGCTCTTATTTGTTATTTCTTTCTACAATATCTACCGTTGTTAACCAAACAACATTATCGGACAATGTCAATGTCAAAGTTTTTCATGTATACCTCAAACACTCATTTATCATCATAAATGCAGAAATATGAAGTATAACAAAATATAATCATGGACATGCATATGTTATTTTTCAATTTTATTTTCAAACATTTGGTTAAAAAATTCCAAGCAAACCTAAACTAAGAATAGAATGATGAAATTAGATTCTTCTATATGGAATAATTTGTGCCACTTGGAGATAATGGTTTGTGTGGTATATTTTAGTATCTATAAATATGTTGATCGAGGGTTCTACAACTCACATGATTTAATAAATATCTTAATAAAGATATGTAAAAAGTACCATTTTAGCTAAGTTTAACAATATACCTTTTTTCTACATTTGCGTCAACCGTTGGTTTCTTTCGAACCCCTCATCTTTGGATCAAACCGAATCATACTATTAACGATCTAGGGTCCAGAGTACTTCTCTATGTCCAGAGTTGTGTAGTATTAAGTCGTACGTGATTAGTTTATTTCTAGCGACATTTTTATCGGATAGGAGGGAGTACATATGTGCAACCAATCTTCGTACTATTTCACCAACATCATAGAACAAATTACCACAATACTTAACATAGACGTAATGGTGCATGGGTAATCAGTTTAGAAGCAGGAAGAGCTGGAAACAGAAAGAAGTATACATATCTGCATGACTGCATCCAGCTTTTTCCCAGGGTGACCATCGAACGAACTATACTTGTAGACGCTACGTGACACGTAAATGACTTGCGATTTGCAGAGCCGAGTACGTACGCCACAGAGGCAGCAAACAGTCACTTTCTATGCCTAGCTGCTGTTCTCTTGAATGGAGTCCCCGGAAATGTTTTCAAATGTAAGCGTGGTGTTAGGCAAGGTGACCCCCTCTCGCCTCTCCTATTTGTTCTTGCTGCCGATCTCCTACAAAGCCTAGTTAATGATGCAATGAGACAAGATCTGCTAAGTCGACCACTGCCCATCCGAAGTACTTCTGACTTCCCGATTGTGCAGTACGCAGATGACACTTTGGTCATTATGCAAGCAGATGCTCAGCAGCCTGTCTACCTCAAAGGACTTCTTGAGAGTTTTGGGGAGGCCTCGGGTCTTAAAGTGAATTATGCAAAATCAAATCTCATACCTATCAATGTCCTGGAGGCAAATGTGCCTGCTCTCACTTCGGCTCTTCAATGCCAGCAAGGAGTTCTGCCTTTTACATACCTTGGGCTTCCTCTCAGTACCACAAAGCCCAAAAAAGAGTTCTTTCTGCCTTTAATTATGACAGTTCAACGCAGACTCCCCTCTTGCACAATGTACCTAAACTACGGCAGCAAGTTGAGGATTGTTAACTCAGTCCTTTCTTCTTTGCCCACATTCTACCTGAGTTCTCTAAAGGTTTACCAGTGGGTATTTACAGAGGTGGACAAGTATCGGCGACACTGCTTATGGAGAGACAAAGATTCAGACAAAAAATCTCCCCCCCCCCCCCCCCCCCCTTGCTGCATGGGATTTGGTTTGTAAGCCGAAAGACCAGGGAGGATTGGGAGTGATAAACCTCAAAACTCAGAATGAGTGCCTCCTGATGAAACATGTTCACAAGTTCTATAACAAGCAAGACTTGCCTTGGGTACATTTAGTTTGGGAAGCATACTATGCCAATGATCTCCCCCCTGCTCACACTTGAGAGGTTTCCTTCTGGTGGCGAGATTGTCTCAAGACGCTGCCCACGTACAAGAACTTTGCCTCTTGCCAGATTTTCAATGGCAGTACTGCTATGCTTTGGAAGGATGCTTACTGCAACATACCGAAACAACTACAATGGCCTCATCTGTTCTCCTTCACGATCTGCCCAGACATCTCGGTTAGTGCAGCGTTGCAACTTCAAGATATTGAGGATTTCTTCCATCTCCCTCTTTCTGAAGAGGCGTTCGATGAGTTCCTAGAGTTCCAAGCTTTTCTTACTTCACTGACCATTCAGACCCAGCAAGATCGATGGACTGCCTTCAATAGTTCCACTAAATTTCATGTGTCCAAAGCGTACCAGTCTCTTCTAAAACAAGACAATGTCTGCCCAGCTCTGAAATGGATTTGGAAATCTTACTGTCAACAAAAACATAAGGTCTTCTTTTGGCTCCTTATTCAGAATCGTCTGAACACAAGAGAGATGCTTCAGAAAAAGAACTTCTTCATGCCTTCTTATTCCTGTGCGATGTGCAACAGAGATGTGGTCGAGACCCGAAACCACCTGTTTTTTGAATGCCCTTTTGCACTGCTATGCTGGACATACCTCTGCCCTGGATGGAACCCTCAGGTTGCCCACCAGTCACCAATTGAAGATATTCTTGCTAGCCTAAAAGCCCAAATTGCACAGCCGTTTTCAATGGAAATCATTATGCTTGTTGCCTAGGCCCTCTGGACAACAAGGAATGACTTGATCTTCAAGGACATTGAGCCCAATATTTACAGATGCCGACGAAAGTTCAAGGACGAGATGACTCTACTGCTCTACAAGGCCACCCGAAAATCCTATCATGGCATGAAAAATTGGGTGCTTGGTTTTATCTAACTTCTTCTGTATTTGGTTGGTTAGTTAGTTTCTGTTGGTGTAAGGCCTGTTCTTCTAGCTTAGTCCTCTGACCTGTTTATACTTATAAATCTCTTGACTTGTAAAACTCTTGACTGTGGAAAATGGAAAATAGAAAATTTGCAGTGGGGAAACCCACTGTACCGCCTCAAAAAAAAAAGGAAATAATTACCAGTGTACTACGTAGCTGTTCCGTTTTTTTAATACAAAATCTCATCCATCTCATCTGCTAGCCGTGACTAGCTAATACTGTACTACGTAGCTGTCTGCCTTTGACGATATCGAAAAGAAAGTCTAGAAACTGCAAACTCCCGACCTACACAGGGCTTGTTTTTTTGAAAAATCAAAATCGACACTTTTGAGTTTCCAAAAATCACGCAAACAATTTCAGATGTAGACAGTGTCAAGATCGACAAGCGTGCATAATTTTAACTCCAAATTTGGTGCACTTTGGGCTGCACAAAAAGACAAATGAGTGGATCTGGGTGGTGAACAGCTCACAATTTCAAAAAATTTAAAAAATTCCCGATTTATCTTTTTTTCAGCTAAACCCAAAATATAAAGAATTTTAAGTTACAATTTTTCACGCTTGTAGATCTCGACACTATCTACATTTGGGAAAAAAATTACGATTTTTGGGAACTTCAAAATATCATTTTCGATTTTTTTTTCCAGAAAAAACGAGCTTCTTGTAGCTCGGGATCTATTTGTCCTCTATGAAAGAAAGAAAGTCAGGCTATTCCATTTACTTAGCTTTTACGTACAGCGAGGCTACTACCCTGCAGGAGTAGAGGATTATCTTTCAGCGAAAGGCATCATCCGAACATTGTTGCTTGTCTGCTAGCATCAAAATTTTAATTTGCACGAGTGGATCGTGGGTAATTTACTCTCGTTTGTTGACGCGCGGGAATTACCACGATCTTTTGCGTCTGTGAATCCCTATCAGCACACACGCACTGTAGAGACACTTGATCGGCACTGCGGAGTGTGGTCGGTCACTCCGCGTTCCAGCGAGACCGAGGACAAAGGCAACAAGGAGAAAGGCAAAAGCGCCACAGCTCTGGTAGAATATCTGTTGTTCGGCTGTTCCCCGTCCCAAAATCGTGGCCACTCCTCTGCCACGGCCCCCTCCGTCGCTCCTCCGGCCTCCGGCAATGGCCCTCTATTACGCGTCGTCTTCCTCTCACGTCTGTTAAGATACTCGAGACGTACTTGCCCTAACTCCCACGGAAAGCCGCAAGCGTGGCCGGTGCTGGCATGGCATCCCATGCTTCTCATCTGCAATAATCATCAGTAATGGCAGCAGGTCACTATCCCAGTAGCAGCCCTGTCCCGACTCTCTTAGGGCTTGTTTGATTTAAAGGAACTTCATAGGATTTTTGTAGGAATTTATCCTATAGGAATTTTTCCTTTGCTAGTGGTGTGATTCAAAGGATTAGTTCCTATGGGAAAAAATAGGAATCTTTGTACTACTTCCTATAGGAATTCTAACATCCACTCCAACCTCTTTTTACAATTCCTTTGGTGGAATCAAACTTTGTTTGGTACAAACCAAATCCTATAGGATTGGAATGTGCATGACATAGCAATCATATACTTTTCTTATTCCTATGTCTTTCCTACCCTACAAATCAAACAAGCCCTTAAACTCTGACGAATCCATTTTTATGTCACATTTTTTCTTTACTAATTACGCGAATGATGTACCCATTGTGCCCCAAAGCTGATGCTTCCTTTTATTCTCCCCCGGCCAGCTGCTTTCGGTTTCAGGCTTTCAGAGTCGAGAAGCTGATAGGGATCAGACGGCAGCATTCATGGGAGAGCGACCGTTCCTCATGACTCGTCTGTACCAGTACTCCCCTGAAGCACGCAGCAAGCTAGCTAGGGCACCTCGATCGTCAAGTCATTCCTTCTGTCCATGGTCGTCTGACTCGCGTCAACCAAACGCGATAAAATCATGCTACCTGCAGGTCATGGCACGTCGTCGCAGAGATTTTTCTTCGGCGGATGCAAGACTGATCGAGGCGCCTCTGAAGCACCAGTTAATCATCGTTCTCTCTGATGAGGTTGCTTCCAGCTGAGGGCAAATGATGCCCTGTAGGCTGTTTAGCCTATTTCCCAAGAAAATCTCTGACGCATGGAGATTTGCCTTCACATAGAAGAACACCGAGAAGATTCAACGAGATACTGGTAGGAGAATCATCCTTTGGTACGTCTCTCCTCTTGATTATGCGCGTTGACATTCCTTTTGGTACTCGATCCTATGTTGATGACCGGATGTCGTTGCTGACTGTTTGTTTTATCTGATCTGGAGTATAATTTTGGTGGTTATCATCTACGGATATACGTCAATGTTATTCTTCTAGTAGAACAGATGATTATGTTGACTTGTGGGAGGAAAATGTCCTATCTGATGGTAGTACCGAATTTGCATTTATACGCGTGCTCTGAAACGTCAAGGTCATTCTTCTTCTTCTAGAAACCCGGTTTTGCACCTCCGTTTTCTAGTGTTGTTTTAATCACGATCAAGCTTCCGTAAAAAATATTCCTGCCCACAGGGTGCAAAGGTTGACAGAAGTGGGCAAACAATGCTATGCGAGAGCGAACGAATCGATACTTTCTTTGGATTGGCGGAATGGGCTATTACTTTTTTTTATCACGCTATTCTTTCAGCCGGCGTATATCGCCAGCCCATAATTGTCGATACAAGGGATGACAAGTGTCAGCGGCTGTAGGCTGTAGCGCCTAGTAGGGAGCCTGCGACGATGAGAAGACAGCACCTTCACAGTCACGGAGGCAAAGCAGCCACAAGGAAAAGGGCATAGCAGACCGGACTCTCCGAGCACCCATGCAGGTGTGTTGAGATCGACGGAGCTACTTAACGCCGTCAGAGGCCGATGGCTTGTCATCGCTGGGTTTCCACGTTTCAGTAATTAGGCGTCTGACCGCTATGTTATTATGCCTAAACAAATGTATTAGTCCAAACCAAGTGGCTGCTGGACTGATTCGACAGTAACAGCTGTGGTGGCTAAACAAATGCGTTTTGCCCAAACCAAGTGGCTGCTATAAAAGTCAGTGTAGAGGCGCTCGCAAGGAACCGGGCGTCATTGGCTACGTACCCGATTACTCGCAAGAAAACTAAGAGGTAGGTTAGTGGAAGCGATCTGATGACGCTGACTTTAGATATGTCCACGGTAATATAATTGGGAAACAGACTTTGATGTCTAGACAAGCCGGTAAAACGGGACTTGGTTACCCGGTGGAGAAGCACCCAATCCATATAAGCGGACTAGGAGCAATTCAAGGGCACCAGCACTTCTCTCTCATTTGTCTACACACCATATTGTTTTAACTTGTCCAATGATTTTTCTCCACTCCCCATCCCCCCCCCCCCCTCCCACACCAGAAATTAGGGTACAAACTGGGTGCTTTCTCGACTGTCCGCCCACAACCCCACGAAGGCATTGTGTTACCTCGATGGGTCCCACTGTCAAGGGCAAAACTCGGCTCTCTTCAAGACTCGACTCTCTCACGCCCTCTTGCTAAATCCTCCACGTCGTTCATGTAGGCCCGCCAGCAGCCTCGACCTATAGCCGCCAACATTTCCTCGTGTCCCCTCTCCGGTGACCTCGCCCCGCCATTTTTTCTGCCCGATTCATCACCGTTGTCGCTTGCGTTAGCCGTTTACGCCTCCTACGCCACCCCGTAGACCAGCTCCGTCACAAACCCCGTAGTCACCTCTCTCGGCGAGTTAGACGTCGAGCTCGCATGTCAGCACGACGCTGATCTCTCGTGCCAGACTGTGGCCTCGCTTTCGTGTTGGTTTGTTGCGCGTGACCCTAGCATAATCCCCGTCGGCATCCTCATCGCCATCCTCGTGCCATGGATCTCCCACGCATGGTCGCGGCTTGGTCCATACGTGGGACATATCAGAACTGGATTGTAGCTCATGCTTCTCCCTTGAGTTGCAAGAATGAGGAATCTCGAATTAATCGAGGTGCGACGGAAGGTTGCGAAGCTCAACCCCCTCCCCCATCATCTTATTTCTCGGTCAACCGAATCCTAGCCGATTTCTTTAAATTAATATACATGTGTGCGTGAAAACGTTCAAAGTTTCCAAAACATACGAGTATAGTTGTTTGCTTAATTCAAAAATGGCCATTGGTGTGTACGCGTAGGTTATCAGACTAGTAATTTCATTATTTGGGCACATGTCTGGATTACTATCTGTTAAATAAAAAGCCTAGGCCTTCCCATAAGTTTGGACTTTTGTGATAATTGGTTAGTGCATCTATTCAATATGGTATCAGAGCCAAAGGGTCTCAAGTTTAAGACCCGGCCAACACACTATTATCTAAAAATAGTTGCATCTATCATCGATCCCAGGTCTGAGGGTCCTCCTGTACATCCACAGCTTAGACGTGAGGGGGTATGTTAAATATAAAGGCTAGCTTTTCCCATCAGTTCGGACTTTTAAAATAATTGGTTAATGCATCTGTTCAATGTACTATCTTAGATGAATGACAAAAGAACGTCATCAAACTGGCCAAACCTCAGCGCTTATCACTAACATTGCCATGGTCAACAAATTGTAGGCCGTGACCGTTAACATTGACCACTGTTTTTGCCAACGCCGGTAAAAACCACATCACGGCGCGCACCAATGGAAACAACCCAGACAGACAGATGAAAACGGAGCCGTGACCGTCTCGGCTCGCTGCCTGAGGTGGCCACCTTTTCGGAGCACCACCCACAGGAGTTTTTCACCCTCCTAGATGGTCCCATCTCGGACCACGTAGCGGCAGCCATCGACGGCCTTGTCCTTTCCATGAAGAAGCCCAAGAAGAAGAAGACGTCAGCAACTAGGGAGCGGCAGATGCCACCGGAGGTGGCCTAGATGCAGAATTCTCTGATGCCTGGGCACTCCTCGACATGGGGGAGGAGGGGAACCGAAGGACCTTCCACAGTACGGCGATCTGGCCTACGGAGGTGGCGGCTTTGGTGCGGGAGCAGTTGGCGCTGCGGGATTTTGCCCACACGCAGGATCCTGAAGACTAGCTTTTTTTAGTTTGTAAAGAATTTTTTCCTTTTTCAAAATTCTGTACATAAAGTTCTATTCTATCTGATCCGATGACGGATATATCGCTTTTAACCTCAAACACATGAAAACGAAAGCGAAGGTCCATCGTCTCGGCAGTTAACTCCTGTGCGAAAGCCCGGAAACTTCTCTCCTCTCCGTCTTCTTTCTCACGGGCGGGAACAAGAACGCAGTCGCCGATTTGACCCGGCCAGCCAGCGGATGAAGAACCTTTATAATCGCTTTTTCTTCCCCCATACGGCTTGTCGCGCAAGCCGCTGGTGGCAGATTCCCGCGAAAGCGAGGACGAGAGCTTTCTTTTCTCCCTTTTCTCTCTTGCTCCGTCCTCCCGTCCGTCCCCTTGTGCTCTCCGTCCTGCAAAAGCCGCAGGAGAGTTTAAGCCTCGGCGGCGGCCGTTCTTGATTCTTGCGGAGGGTCGGCGGTACAGCTCGCCGTTCTTGGATGTGACGGAGGCGCGGTCGATGGGCACGGTGAAGGCGTGGGTGGCGGAGAACTACACGGAGACCATGGGGTCGATGCAGAATTCGCTGCGCGTCGCGTACGTGGTCTTCTCCTTCTGCGCCGCCTTCTTCCTTGGCTTGATCAAAGGCATGCGTGTTTCTTCTCCGTAATTAATTGTGTCTTTGCTTTGCCGTTGGTTCCTGTTCCGAGTTTTTGGTGTGGCTCATTTCTTTCTCTTGGTTTGGGGAATGGTTGTGCAGCGATGGTGGTCGGCCCGGTGGCGGCGGCGCTGATGATACTGGGCAACGTCGGCGTGATCCTCGTGCTCTTCCCGGCGCACGTCTGGTGGACCATCTACTCGCTCATCAAGTAAGCCTCGTTTGTTTCCTTTGCGTGTGCTGCTGGAAACAGAGCATTTTACGGGGTTCGTCGGAAAACAAGAAACAGAGCATTTTCTGAATGTTCAGTAGCAAGTTCTGACTCTGCCTTGGCCTGGTCTTCAGAACCTGATTCTTCTGCCAAATTTTCAATTTTGTGGACGAATCAAATGATACAAGCGACCTGAGAATAATTGATTCCCACTGATTGTTGTTCCTCTGCATTCTGAACCCAGGACGGACCGCATCAACTCGGGCCTGAAGCTGGCGGTGGCCATCGCGCTGCCGGTGCTGTTCGGCCTCTGGCTGGGCCTGGGCATCTTCGGCAGCGCGCTGGTGGCTCTCGGTTACGGCTTCTTCACGCCGTGGATCTCCACCTTCGAGGCGTTCCGGCAGGAGAGTGAGGCCAAGAAGTTCGTTCATGGCATCGTGGTAAGGACACAATCACAGAGCACGATCATCTTTCTTTTCAGAATGTGTTAAAATGGACGAGCCACTCCCTCCGGATAAGGTTACTGTTTGAGTGAGGCGGAAAAGGCGACCGCGAGCTCCCGTCCTCGCCGGCTGCTCCCCTCCGCCTCCGGCCGCCGTTTCGGCGCCGCGAGGTGGGGGGAGCCTCGGATCCGTCGTGTGAGTAGGTAGGTCTTAGGGTTTAGGTGTGTGTTTCCCGGTGGCGTCTCCGATGGCGGTGTCGGTGGCGCCGGTTTGGGTTTTGTCCTCCCCCTCTTCCCGCTCCGGCTGCGCCGCCGGTGAGGTCGTGGAGGTGCTGCGTCGGGCGCGACCTTCCGTCCGTGCTCCTCTGGCCGGCCGTGGCGGCGAGGAGAGGAGCTAGTGGTGGTCGTTGTTCCGCTTTTGGTGCAGGTGGCTCTGGTGGTCGGCTTCTTCGCTGCTTCTGCTTCGGCTGGCCATGGTGGTTCGGGGAGCAGCGGCTGGAGAGGCTGTGGTGCGGCTGGAGGTGGTGGTCCTAGGCGTTGGCGAGACGGTGGGAAGACGGGTGGATGCGGGGAGTCGGCGTTGTGGCTGTGCTCGTTCATGGAGTCCAGATTCCGGCGCGCAGCGGCGGATGGTTCTTGCAGCCGTCTACAAGAAGTGGTGGCGTCTTCTTCCCGGCGACTCGTGGTACGGCGTCTCCGCCGCCGCCTAGGGGCTTTGGGCGAAGCTCTGGGTCCGATTGTGTTCTTCGACGGTGGCTTAGGGTGCTTGGTGCACTTTTCCGGGTTTCTTTGTATTTTGTGTTTCTTTGGGGACTTGTTTGTAAAGTGGCTGAGCCTCCTGTTATATGAATCGGATCCTTCCTCAAAAAAAAAAAAAAAATCTTTCTTTTCAGAATGTGTCTGTCTCTGAGATGGATGGTTTGGCATTGTGCAGGACGGGACGTGGGGGACGATCAAGGGCAGCTGCACGGTGGTGAGGGACTTCGCGGACATGTGCTTCCACTCCTACCCCGTTTACCTCGAGGAGCTCCGGCAGTGCTCCCAGGACCGCCAGCCCCACTCCATAAGGTATTGCTTCTTGTCCGGCTACATCGCCTCTGTCCAAAGCTGTTTAGGATTTTGTTAGTTCCATGTTGTAGTCCGTGTGACAGGGATGGCATCGCCACGAGAAAAAGACTTGCTTGTTTTTTCTTTTGTTAACATTCTTAGCGTTGAAAAACTATGCCCCTGGCAACACAGCATGTTAGAATGTCATCAGAATACGGTAAAAAAAACATGTCTGAAAATGTTTTGTTGTTTCGGTACAGGCTGTTGGATGTGCCGTCGTGCATTCTCGTCGGCATCCTGGGGCTGGTCGTGGACATACCGCTCTACACGGTGATCGCGCTGATCAAGAGCCCCTACATGCTCTTCAAGGGCTGGCAGAGGCTGCTGCACGACCTCATCAGCCGGGAAGGCCCCTTCCTGGAGACGGTCTGCGTGCCCATCGCCGGCCTCGCCATCCTCTTCTGGCCCCTGGTGGTGGTTGGGAGCGTCCTGCTGGCGGTTGTCTCCAGCATTTTCGTGGGGCTCTACGGAGCGGTCATCGTCTTCCAGGTTGCTATCTTGCCCACTGTGTGTCAGCCGTGCCATTTCTTAATGCCCATCCCTTGCGTGTCCGTGCGCGAAAGAGATTGTCTGATGGGCTCATCATCTATGCCGTGGCCCTATTCGCAGGAGAAGTCGTTCCGGAGGGAGTTTCCTATGTGGTGACCATGGTCGCCGAGTTTGATGAGTACACCAATGACTGGCTTTACCTTCGTGAGGGGACACTTCTTCCAAAGTAACGTGTCTTTTTTTGTTTTTGTTTTTTTTTTGGGTATGTACACTGTCATGTGCTGCTTAATTCCTCACGGTGCAAATGTTTTCAACTAGGCCTTCCTATCGGAAGACAAAATCGTCCGATTCCGCGGAGTTCTCAGTCCGACCAAATGTTTCTGTCAAGGGAGGTGATTACCCTAGTACTTCCGGTGAAGCACCAGCAATGCTGGTTCCAACATTGGTTCCGGCGAGGTCGGTCAGAGAGGCCATACAGGAGGTCAAAATGGTCCAGGTACGTTTATCACCACTGTTAAATTCTTAGCATTCACTTTCTTATTTGCTCCAAGAAACATCACTATCTACAGCTCCCTCTTTCAGCAAAGTTTATGAAAGATACTCAAACTTGGTAATAAGTGCATTCATTTTTACAGTACCATCATTGTTTTCTATATGTCTGAAAAGAAAAGACAATGCATATACTTCAATCCATGCCCCCTACTCGATGGCTATGCATTTTTATTCTTGCATCCATGCTCTTGTAGATTAGGTGAGCTAGTCCCGAGTGAGGTAATGCCATAAATGAAATGGTACCACCAAAGAAGGGATTGCCTAGCTCTGTTGGTTGTTGGGTCCATGGTCTCTTAGCTCCAGATTCGCTGACGTGAAGAAGCGAAGTCAGCCAAGCTACAGTCCGGCTGACTTTGCCCTTTGTGAACCGTCAGATCTCATATGAATGGCCCTGATTACATGCTACAGTAGACAAGTTCAACACATTGCTACACGATAAAATATTTACGCTGCAGGTCGAACAGTACCTGTGTACAGTAAATCAATCTAGACTATTTATTTTCCATCCAACGGTACATATGGCATAAGTCAGCAGCCTGTAGCTGTGACTTCCCTCTTTAAAGTCAGCCAAGCCGAGGTGTGCTAGTTCTTATTGAGGAAATGTTGTAAATGCAAGGAAGACATAACAGAAGGAACAGTTAAACAGTGTAATTGCTGAACCTATGTCCCTCAGATTTGGTGGGTTCAATTTAAATGAGTCAATGTCGTGATGTGTCCATGAAAGGAAGCATAGCTGAACTTACAAGATTGTATCGTAGCTACTGACCTGGCCAGTGGCCACAATTAGAATATAGACTTTGATTGAAAAATATGAGAACTGTACAGCTCCTTTTCCCTAAAAGAGCTGTAAGACTAATATAAGGAGCCCTTGGTATCTCGGAAGCCACCAAGGATTCCTCAGCATCTTGTTTAGTTGCTTATTTATCTTAGTAAGAAGTTTAACCAGGGAAAGCATATGGGTTTCTAATTTTGATGATAATACATATGTGTATGTCGGAAACCAGAATTGTTTGTCATACAACTTTAGCTGCTGTAATGTATATATATCTGTCTAATACGTAGCTACCAAAATAAGCAGGGTTGCTATTTTTCTTCTCACTCTCTGATTAAAGTTGGAATTTCTAGATTCTCTCATAGAAAATGTGGAACCTTCTTTTCATATAATTTAAAAATGTAAAACATATATGAGCCTGAACAAAAATTTCACTTAAATGTCACTTGATGCATATGCAAAGCAGAAAGAGTCATAAGTATAGATGTACTACGGAAACCACAAATGGACCCCGAGCTCCATGGTGGCCGTTATTTTTTTTTGAAATTTTTGATACTGATATATCTGGGTCTCAAAATATTCCTAGATGTAGAAAGCTCAACTAAAACTAATTTCTATTCTGGGTTATAAAAAATGACAAAATCTGGCAGATTTTGGAGGTTTAAATTTTTGTACTCTTCACTACTTCAAATGCAAGATCTTGTCATTTTTGTGCAGCCAAAACTACAAGATGTTTTGAGTTGGGATTTTGCATGTTGGTAGAATACAACATTGTTTACATCCAAGATTTTTTCTCAGATTTATTTGAAACTATGAAATGCTATTTTTGATTTTTTTTTAAGGCTCCTTGTAGCTGGGGAACCATTTGTCCGTGCTCAGATGTACTAGGCTGACCGCTTACATATTCTTTAGGTGTGACGCAATGGGATTTTGTATCTTGTATATATATTTTAGAATAAGTAGATGCTGCCATCAAGATTCACACTGCACTGAATTCACACTGCACTGTATTTGGTGTTTCATTTTGAATATCAAGTCCTGCCGGAATTCCTAATGTAGCTTCTTGATCTGCAGATATGGGCAAATGTCATGAAGTCCTGCGAGACGAGCGGCAGGGATCTTCTGAATTTGAATGTCATAACCACTGTTGATCTGACTGAGTGGTTAAGAACAAAGGATAGTGGCAATGAGACGATAAACCTGGGGCTACCTTCTTACTCTATGTTGTGCACCGTCCTCCAATCTATCAAGGCTGGTTCTGGAGGGCTACTGCTAGGCAATGGCGTCGAGGTCGATCAGCAAAACCGACCCCAAGACCTGCTGCTAGATTGGTTCTTCCACCCTGTCCTAGTGCTGAAAGACCAAATACAGGCGCTCAAGATGACGGAGCAGGAGCTGAGATTCTTGGAGAAGATGACTCTTTTTGTTGGCAATTCTGCAAGTGCACAGGTGTGGGATAATGGTGCCGAGACCCCCCAAGATCCTGTCAGGACAGCACAGATTCAGGCAATCAGTCGAAGGTATGCTGTTTTCTGTATGTAACACTTGCTACTTCTGTCAGTTGGCATGTCGTTTTATTTATCTGGGTAGCTGAAGATGCCGCTGTTACTCGCAGGATGGTCGGGATAGTAAGGAGCATGTCCAAGTTCCCGACGTACCGGAGGAGGTACAGACACGTCGTGAAGCTGCTCGTCGCCTACTCCGTGGAGCGGGAAGGGTCGTTCGGATCATCGGTGTCAGGTCAATCCGTCTCCTTCGAGATAACACATCTGGAAGTGTGAATTGATGCTATCTCAGGATCAGATAGTTCGCTCAACTTTTCGTTCGTTCTTTTTCTTGAGTAGATCTTCGCACGCCGTTTTTGTATGTGCCTCTCATGTTTCAACTCTAGGAGCTTTTGTAAATGTGTATAGTTGTGAGATGATCCATGTGACGAAAATTCAGACACGAGTCATCGGTTGTACTGTAAATGTTTGTATATACTTTCTTTACTTCTTTTGATCTTGCACTGCGTCGCTGTCACGATGTGCAACTGTGTGAAGATCAGCTGGCATCATGGTGCCTGTATCTTTGTTGGCGAGAATTCGTCCAGTTTGACGGGGACAAGATCTTGAGGAAATGGCATGCAGGCACGAAGCAACCAGCTACCATCCAATAACAGGACCGATCATTAACCTGGCTATAAACATCCCTGATCCCTTGCATCATTTTCTTCTCCGTTTCATCCCGGCTATAAATTTTATAAATTTGTATAGACTTCATATGAACTTCTCACAGGTTAGAACTGAAGTATGGTTAGGTACGTCTCCAGGAGCTTTACTGAGTGGTATCCTTCGGGATTTATTTTTTTGAAATGGAGTCCTTCCCTAGCCTCTGCATCAAAATCAAAATGACGCATACAGCCGATTTATTAAACATAATAAAAGCGTCAATGTCTTAGCTTATTTCTAATGACAATATTTCTAATTAATACAATTCCGTTTCGCGCAAAAAAAAACACACACACGAGTTAGCTACTTTCACATTTTTGGTTATAAATGTTATATCTTGGACCGTTACACTAATTTGCTCGTAATGATCCTGTTATAGTTAAAAATCGTACACCTATTGTGTTTCCAACAATTTCTCCGAAAAAATTCAAGAGACGGTAGATGCAGAATTTCATGAAAGTAAGAGATCCCAAGTTTAGCAATTTCCAAGCGATGCAGATCAAATTGACCCGTCAGAAGCCATCGAAAGAATAAGCATTCGATAAATTAAGCATGTGGAGGCCAAGAGAGAACTTCATCAACTCAAGTGTAGCCATCTTCCACAAATCAAGGTGAAGTCCCGCAATTGGCGAATACGCCCTCACCATCTCACGATCAAGTCAAGATCATTTGAGTTTTTTGTCCAAGATGAACCAACCATCAACATGAAACAACATGCAAGACACAATACTTTTGATGTGTTCATGGAAGTATCACTAGTACAAAACCTCACATTGCAGACGGGACCTAGAGCTGGTTAAACCAAAAAAAATAACGGCCGTCTGGGATAAAACTCCTCATCCGGCTGGAATATGATGTCCGTCTCTGATAACACCTGCGTCAGTTAATCTTTCTGAGCGTCGCCAATGTATTTCCATTTGCGACGGATTGGATATTTGACCGGCGTAGAGTTTTTCTTAGGCCGTCGTGATTTGCGTCCGTCTCTTGTAAACAGTTTGTGGCTGAATTTAGAAGAGTTTATACTACGTACGCGTACTACTACTGCTTGCTCTGTTCTTCTAATCAGTGAGACAACAGTTTGGACAATTTATAAATTAACCACCAAAAATAATAAAACAGAGGTAACGCTTGACACCATTACATGCATATAGCAGAAACAGAGTCATGAAAGCAGCTACAGACCGATCGAGGGCCTACGCGCAGTAAGCGCTACACATCAAGTTCATATAGATATAGGAAACATAATAAATTAAAGCAGAGAGAGATGCCGGCCGGCCAGAGATCGATATAGCTCTAGGCGCCGCGATGGAGGACATGGACAATCGGGTACACCGATGGGAGTCTTGCATCATGGAGGAGCTCCGGGTTGACCTGGATGCAGCACACGAGGGTGTCTCTGACCCAGAAGACGTCGCCGTGCATCTTCACCTCCATGGGTGAATCCCAGAGCCTGACATAGACCCCGCTGCCATCCGCGCCAGGGTCGACATTGTACATGCGATGATCGCGGTACATCGAACGCATGATGATGTTCGCCGCGCGCCATGCAGTGATGTATCCACCGATGGCGAAGAACTGGAGCACGTTCCCGCGGCCATAGGCAGTGGGGCCGATGAACTCCACCAGGTGCGCGGCCTGCTGAGGAGTCTCGCCGACAATCTCGATGGTGGTCCAGGCCATTGTTGGCGGCGCTACACAGATCTCGATCGATAGATCTCTTTTTGGATGTGGGAGAGAGATCGACCGAAAGCAGAGGAGAGGCCCGCGGATAAGAGTGTTGAGCGCGCTGCCGGCCGGGATCTAAATTTATAGCGGCGCGCGAGGGGGAGACGTATAGGCGCGGCAGCGCGGCGTGCAGTCATAACTTTCCTTTGGCGAGTGCGCTGATCGAGCCAGACCATTAAGCTCGCTCTCTGACGACCTGAGACGCGCGCATGCATGCATGCCGCATGCATATGTGAGCGAGCATGCGTTAGCGTGGCTGCAGAGACCGCGAGCCAGAGCGCATGCACGGGCGCACGGCAACACGCGCAGCTCGACCGGACATGAACGGCATGGCGCGCCACGCTTCGACCCAGTGGGCAGGCGAGTGCGCGCGCTCATACACCAATACAACGGCGCACCAGGCATGCGCACACTGCACAACCTGTATACACGAGAGCGGCGCGCCGTGCAGGCATGCGCGCGTGTACCGACATTGATGCGAAGCTAGCTAGCCCTAAGCTGCGCGCCGGCCGGCCAGTAGTTCTAGCCCTGCTAATGTGCATTCATGACTCGCGTGAATTCTAATTATAATATATATATATATATATATATAACGCTGTGGGAGTTTTGTCGCAAACATAGGCTTAGCCTAGTGGCAAGTATAGAAAACCTAGCTATGATGGGTTAAAGCGATGCCTTTGTCTCGGCTCGCGTTACGTGTTTATATAGAGGGACTAAGCCCGAGATTACAGCAAGAGATTACAACAAGATCTTGACCTAACGTGAGAATCAAGAAAGATCAACTCGATCGGTTTACATCATACACGATCGGTTGTTTACAACTTGATATCCAAGTCATTCTAGAAGCCTAGCATACGTTACAAGCTTATCGTTTAACATCCTCCCTCAACCTCAACATCTCTAGATTGAGGTTGTTCTTGAAAGCTTGTAACTGCCAAAGTTGAAGCGGTTTCGTAAAGCCATCAGCTACCTGATCTCCTGTTGAAATAAACCGAATCTCCAACAGTTTCTGTGCCCTTTCTCTCACAAAATGAAAATCAATCTCTATGTGTTTTGTTCTTGCATGAAACACAGGATTAGCTGATAGATAAGTTGCACCAAGATTATCACACCACAGACAAGCTGTTTGAGGATGTTCAACACCAAGTTCATCAAGCAGAGACTCTAACCACATTACCTCTGCGTGGCATTTGCTAATGATTTGTACTCCGCTTCTGTACTTGAGCGTGAGACAGTGGCCTGTTTTCTAGCACTCCAGGAAACTAGATTAGAACCAAAATAAATAGCAAAGCCACCTGTGGATCTCCTATCATCAGGACACCCTGCCCAATCAGCGTCAGAAAATGCACTCACAAGAGTAGACGAATTCTTACTGAGCTTGAGTCCTGTTGACGCACTTCCTTGAAGATACCGAAGTATCCTTTTTACTGCTGTCCAATGTACATCAGTAGGAGATTGCAAAAATTGACAAACTTTATTTACTGCAAAAGAAATGTCTGGCCTTGTCAAAGTAAGATATTGCAAGGCTCCAACCACACTTCTATACCGGGTTGAATCTTCTGGACCCAACTCTTTCCCTCCAAACCGTGACAACTTTTCTGTGGTGGATATGGGTGTACTAGAAGGCTTGCATTTTGTCATGTTTACACGCCTTAGTACATCTCCTGCATATTTTTCTTGTGTTAGCACAATACCATTTCCAGTACGTCTTACTTCTATACCAAGGAAATAATGAAGATCTCCAAGGTCCTTCAACGCAAAATCATTTCTCAAATCATTGAGCAAAGCTGCCGTTGCCTCCTGTGATGAGCTCGCAACAATTATGTCATCAACATAGATAAGCATAAAAATAGTAACTTTGTTGTTCCTATAAAAGAAGAGTGAAGTATCCCCCTTTGATGGCTTGAATCCAAGCGCTTGCAACTTTGCACTCAGCCTTGAGTACCATGCCCGAGGTGCCTGTTTTAACCCATACAGGGCCTTGTCCAACCGACACACATGATTTGGTCTAGCCTGATCCTCATACCCGGGAGGCTGCCTCATGTAAACTTCTTCCTCGAGAACGCCATGAAGAAACGCATTCTGTACATCCAATTGACGAAGGCTCCATCCCCTGGAAACAGCAATAGACAAAACCAACCTAATAGTTGCTGCCTTAACTACTGGACTAAATGTGTCCTCATAATCAACACCATAGCGTTGCTTAAACCCCTTTGCTACAAGCCTAGCCTTATACCTATCTATGCTGCCATCTGCTTTTCTTTTAATTTTATACACCCACTTACAATCTATTATATTCCTCCCTTGATTTGAAGGTACAAGATGCCAAGTTTTATTGTTCATTAGTGCACTAAACTCAATATCCATAGCACCTTTCCAATTTCTATCTCCTAGTGCTTCATGCAAATGTTCAGGTTCACCCGAAGATGCAAAAGCTGCATACCTGATCGTACCATCCTTTGGAATAAACGGTTTGAAAATACCATTTTTGGAACGTGTTATGCGAGGTTGCACACACGGAGCTTCAGGCGCACCATCCGCAGAAGATCTGGCTGACAGAACCTGGGGTTGCCGTATCTGCCCCGGATCCCGCGCTGTCGGCTGACGCGATCAGCCCATCAGGCGACGCCATGTGGAGAGGCGACCCTGGGCCTGTCGGGGACCCGTCCGTCCCATGTGCATGCCGCTGCGGCGTGGCGGCATCGGATTCGTCGAAGGCGCGTGGTGTGCACGCGCTGCCTGGATGCCCGCGCGGAGACGCGTTTCTCCAGCGCCATCGCCCGTCACGCACTGCCGCGTGGCTCGACCAGGAGGAGATTCGCCTGGCCCGCCTGGCGTACCTGACCGGATCTCTCGGGATCGCCGCGACCAGGCGAATCTGCATGGGATCGCCCGCCTGTCTCCCTTGGCTGTTTCTGCTGCATAAAATCAGTATTTTGCACATCTTGTGCATGGTTAGGATCAGAATTTTTTTCAGGAGCATCATCCATATGATCATTACTATTTTCCCTCCCGTGATCAGAAGGATTTAACAATTCCGACGGAAGCAAAAGAATCTCGGACCTCAACCGAGCACCAGCGTTTGGATTTAACTTGGAAAACGGGAAAACGGATTCATCAAAGACAACATCTCTTGAGATGTAGATTCGGCCACTAGCAATGTCAAGGCACTTAAAACCTTTATGAAGAACACTATAACCAAGGAAGGCACATTCCTTAGAACGAAATTCTAATTTTCTTGAGTTGTATGGTCTAAGATTGGGCCAACAAGCACACCCAAAAACACGAAGGGATTGATAATCCGGTTTTTCCTTGGTCAATCTTTCCAAGGGAGTGTCAAAATTGATAACTCGACTAGGTGTGCGGTTTATGAGAAAAGTGGCAGCAATGAAAGCTTCATCCCAGAATTTTAATGGCATGGAGGCATGAGCCAGAAGAGATAAACCTACTTCCACAATGTGCCTATGTTTTCGTTCGGCCGAACCGTTCTGTTGATGAGCATAAGGACAAGATACATGATGGGAGATTCCAACTTGGGTAAAAAAGGAGTTAAGTTTCTCATATTCACCACCCCAATCCGTTTGCATAGCAAGAATTTTCCTGTCAAACTGACGTTCAACGAGATTTTGAAAGTCACGAAATTTTTGGAACACTTCAGATTTGTGTTTGAGAAGATAAATCCATGTAAACTTGCTAAAATCATCAATGAAGCTAACATAATATTTCTTTCGTCCAACAGACTCAAGGGCAGGACCCCACACATCCGAAAAAATAAGCTCTAAAGGAGCACTAGATTCACTAAACGACTTGGGATAGGGTAGCTGATGACTCTTGCCTTTTTGACAGGCATCACAAACAGAGTCATCATTGAAATCACTAGAACATGGGAGTTTATTCTGACTAATAATTTTCTTGACTATGATCGAAGATGGATGACCTAAACGAGAGTGCCATCTTTCCGAGGAGGGTTTGACGACACCAAGGACATGCTTGCTTGAGCTGGATGGAGTGGACGAAAGTGGGTATAGCCCTCTTCTACATCTGCCTTGAAGAAGAGTTCTCCGGGTTGCTTGATCCTTAATAAAGAAGGAATGGGGGTGAATTTCCAAATAAGCATGATTATCAAAAGCTAAACGATGTGCAGACAGGAGACTTTTGCTAGATTGTGGAACATGGAGAATATTTCAAGATGAAGATCACGATCATAGGTACTAACAGTAGATTGACCAATATGTTTGATGTCCATACCTGACCCATTTGCAGCATACACCTGCTCATTGCCGGCGTACTTGTCACGGATGGTCAACTTGTGCAGGTCGCCGGTGATGTGGTCGGTGGCGCCGGTGTCGATGTGCCAGGGGTTGGAGTCGGCTCCATATGCCCCATAGTTGCCGTACGAGGTTGTTGCAGATGCGGCACTCTTTTCCTCGACGGGATTGAAGTCCGGGTTGAAGCGTTCCCAGCACCTCCCAACAGTGTGGCCTAGCTTGCCACACAGCTGGCAGCGCGGCTTGTTGCCGCCTCCATTGTTGCGCGGGTGGCCACTGTGGTTGCCGTGGCCGTTCCCGCCTCCATGATTGCCATGGCCACCTCCGCCATGGTTGTAGTTGCCACCATAGCCGCCACGTCCAGTGGCCGCCATAGCCGCCGTTCTGGCCACCGTAGTTGCTGCCATGGCCTCCATTGCCACGGCCTGGGAAGGGTGGCCCTCCGCGGCCTCCACCGCGTCCAGGTCCACCGCCACGTCCGCCGCGTGTCGCGGCGTTCACAGAAGACTGTCCGGCGTTGCCGCCTTGGAGCAGATCGAGCCGCATCTCGAAACTCAGCAGCTGGGCGTACAGCTCCGAGACAGAGACCGGCTCCACGCGCGTGGCCATGGAGGTGACGATGGAATTGTACTCGCCATCCAGGCCCGCGAGGACATAGGAGACAATGTCCTCCTCGTCAAGAGGTTTGCCGGCGGCGGCCATCTCGTCCGCCAGTCCTCGGATCTTGCCGAAATACTCCGGCATGGTCATGTTGCCCTTCTGGGCGTTGGCGAGGGCGATCCGTGTGTTCACGGTGCGTGCCCGCGTCCTTGACGCGAACATCTCCTCTATGGCCGTCCAGAGCGTTGCTGAGCTCGGAGCGGCGTGAACCTGTAGCAGAACTTCCCTAGATAGGGTTGTCAGCAAAAAACTCAGAAGTTGCTGGTCTGCAACTAACCAGGGTCCGTAGGCCGGGTTCTCTTCCTTCTTGACCTCGCCGTCCACCGTGACGTCGCGCTCCTTGCTGGGGACGGCGCGATTGGCGTCGAGGTACCCGTCCATCTGGGCACCGCGGATCGCTGGGAGAACTTGCGCCTTCCAGAGGATGTGGTTCCCCTTGGCAAGCTTCTCCGTGATGTTGACGGCGGCGAAGGGAGAGGTGGGGATGGTTGACGAGCTCGCCATGGATGCTGTGGCGAGGGTAAGCTCTGATACCATATAGAAAACCTAGCTATGATGGGTTAAAGCGATGCCTTTGTCTCGGCTCGCGTTACGTGTTATATAGAGGGACTAAGCCCGAGATTACAGCAAGAGATTACAACAAGATCTTGACCTAACGTGAGAATCAAGAAAGATCAACTCGATCGGTTTACATCATGCACGATCGGTTGTTTACAACTTGATATCCAAGTCATTCTAGAAGCCTAGCATACGTTACAAGCTTATCGTTTAACAGCAAGGGGATGGTGATGCCTTCCTTGCCCACCCAAGTTCGAGTCCACATGCTCACAATTTCGATTTTGCATATAAAAAGGTTGTGATCCTGCAGTCCTCTGGCTCCGGTAGTTCACTATTATCGATTAATTAGTGGTCAATGATAGTGGGTTGTTGCATCCATCGAACTATTGCATTGCAACCAATTTTTTTTGTTTTTCCGGTTATATATACACATTTTTTTGGCTTTTTATTAATTATTTTCAATTTACAGGCCATTTTTTTCCTATATTAATGTGTTGTAGTAAGTACTTAATTATAAAATATTTGTAACTATTTTGATAGACAAATATCCGGAGGGTCCGGACACACTCCGAGTTTGCCCTAAAACAATGTTCGTGTATTAATGACTATTTAAAATATTATTATTGAATTTTATAATGATACTTATCGCAAAATGTTGGTACTGTGATTTTTTGGGAAGTTTTAAAATTGAATATCTATTGTTCTTGCATTTAATTGATTTATTGGTTTTTTAATGGAAATTTTTAAATAATACGTAAAACATGTCGGAAAATCTTGAAACTTGCTATGTGTTTATCATATGATACCTACAGGCTGTGGTAATTGTATTACGCAGTTTCAAAAAAAATTGAATGGCTCTATGCATTCTAAGTTTAATATACATATGTAACGGTTGGACTTTTGTCGAAAACATAGGATTAGCCTAGTGGCAAGGAGATGTTGATGTCTTCCTTACCCACCCAAGTTTGAGTCCCCATACTTGCAATTTAGGTGTTGCATATATATAATTTTTGGTTCTGATCTACTAGTTCTGTGGGTCTGGCAATTTATTATTACCGATTAAACGATAATAATGAGTTGTTCCATCCATTGAAATGCTGCATTGGAACCAAAAAAAAGTTGCATTTACATATGTACACAAAATTTTGAACTAATAATTTAATTACATGCCATTTTTTTACCTATGTAAATATGTATGAAAATTTCCATCTTGCACTAAATGATATCAGTACAGGTGTTGTAGTAATTACTTAATTATAAAATATTTGTAGCTGTGGTTCATATTTTAATAGACCAATATCCGGAGGGTCCGGACAAACTCCGAGTTTTCACTATTCTTGCATTTTACAATGTGTTGTATTAATAGTTATTTAAAATACTATTCTTACATTTTACAATGATACTTATCACAAAATGTTGGTACTGTGATTTTTTTGGGAGTTTTAACATTTAATATCAATTTTTCTTGCATTTAATATTATTTTTTTGCTTTTTAACGGTTTTAATTTATATGATACGTAAAACTTGCCAATGAATCATGAAACTTGCTATGTGTTTATTATATGATACCTACAGGCTGTGGTAATTGTATTACGCAATTCCAAAAAAAAATGCAATGAAGTTCTACCGTAACGAGTACAACGTCACTGCCGGTTCACCACACCTTTGAGTGTAAACTCCAAAGCTTGTATACTACATTATATAATATCTTCATTATATGCTCAATAAATTGTAGATCAACTAAATTGAACAGCACAAAGGATACGTACACATTTATTAAATTTATAACATTTTTTCCTTATTTGTTTGATTTATTTTTTATTACAGCAAAATCCGGAGTGACCGAACATATACGTATGGTCCGAAGGGCGAATATTGGCGGCAATGCTAAATTTTTTGGGCTCAAAATTTAGGGGGGCGGGGGATATTTCCCCACTGCCAGGCAACTCAAACCCTATCTCGACCCTGACCCTCTCGCCGCCGCCCCCATTCCCCATTCCACATTCCCCCGACCTCTCACCGTTCCCCATCGCTGCCCCTCTGCTCACCGCCGGCCGCCGTTCCTAGTCGCTCAGGTGCGTTCTTCCTCTGATCCGCCATTCCTCATAGCTTAGATCTTATCCGATAGCTCAGCCGCTATGGTAGCTTAGATCTTCTCCGAGCCACCTCTGCTAGGTTAGATCTTCTCCGTTACTTCAGATCGATGGTCGGCCACATGCGAGGCAGAGGTGGGCGCGGCTCCGGAGGAAGATCTGCCGTGACTGCTCCGGATGATGATGATATCACGCGCCTCACCGCTCGGGCTGATGCCGCTCAGGCTCGGGCTGATGTCTCGGCCACTCGGGCCGATCAGGCTCGGGCTGCTTCTGCTATCGCGTCCACTTAGTCTGATATCATGATCGCTCGGGCTGATCTCGCGGCCGCTCGGGCTGATGTCGCGGCCGCTCAGACTGATATCGCTGCTGCTCGGACCGATGTCCTCCCGCTCGGGCTGATATCGTGGCCGCTCGGGCTGATGTCGCAGCAGGTCGGGCTGATGTCGCGGCCGCTCGAGATGATGTCCTGACCGCTCAGGCTGATGTCCTCGCCGCTCAGGCAGATGCCGGGGCCATCCGGGCTGATGCCGCTGCCGGTCGGGCTGATGTCCTCACCGCTCGGGCTAATACGTCACTGCTTCGAGCCGAGCAAGCCGTGGAGATCGGCGGCGCTACTCTGGACCACCACAAGCTGGCGTGAAGAGTACTACAATGAGCATCCGCCAAGTTTCTGTTTGGAATATGTTTAGTTTCCTTCTCTGCAATGTAAAATCCGGCCGCTCGGGCTGAACATCAGTTTGTTCTAGCTAATTATAAATCTAGCTCGATTTAGTTGTTTGAATATGTACCATGTTGTTTGAATATGCAGTACTAAATGCATTTCAGAATTTCTATGCACATGTTGTGATACCTGTTTATTATCACTAATTGATTAGCAGAATATATATGGCATGCCAAGTATGCAAAAATGATTGCGTAGGCAGGAAATACACTGGATCCTTCAATGTTTATCTGCAAGACTGCCACCGGAAGTCATTGGTAAGAAAGAAAATCTTGTTCGACATCAAATACTTCTACTGTCTTTGTGTTCATATCATAATTATATACCTAATTTACGTGTTGTTGTTGCTGCTGCACAGATTATACCATGCTATGCCAGACAAGAGTTCGAGTTAGTACGCAAAAGTTTGGTTTTTCGTTCTCTTGGGGGCATATACAAATTTCATGTGAAAAACAAACATAGAAAGACTCGCTTCTACGGCAAAGGATGGGAACAGTTGATCAAGCTGAACAATCTAGGAGACATGCTAGTTTTTAGCATGACCGGACCAAATCCAAAAATCTCTGTTCTCATTATGGACTTTGGCAAAAACGCAGAGGACACTGACGAGAATTCTTCTGACAGTGATTCTGATGAGGATTTAGAGAGTGAAGAAGAGGATAGTTACATAGTTGCCCAAAGAGTCCATCTAAAAAACAATGAGAAATACCGCCTCGTTCCGCTTCTACCCCAAAGAGCTAACTATGTTGGGGTTCCTTTTGTCACTCGTCTGACGAGCACAAATCTGAACCAACATGATATGGTAACGAACACTATCATGCCTCTTTACCTCTTCAAAATGTACATATGCCTACATAATTATGTTGTCTCTTTACATGCGCAGACACTACCTAAGACGATAGCAGAAGAGGCTGGCCTACCGACTAAAGGCAATGCTAGACTACGACTTGGAACAGCATGGGTTGTCACCACCATAACGTACACCATGAAAACTGACGACCGCATTGTTTTCGGCAAGCCGGGATGGAAGAATTTTCTCGAAGGTAAGAATTTTAAGGTTGATCAACCTGTGCTGATCATTCTTAGAAAAACCAATGACCTCAGCTTGGAAGTCATCATTGAGATGCAGATCATCTAGTAGTAGTACTTATTTAGTTATATGCATGTGGGTTTGGTGAAATCATAATATTAAATATTTTGTTGTACCTACATTGGGTTGAACTTTCTTTATGTGAATTGCTTTTCTATGAATATAATGGAACAAGGGACTGATTTCCTTGGTGGTGATGATCTGTTAATTATTATATTTTGCTTCACAAAGTTGGACCCCTCGGAGCATACGCATATTGCCCAAAATGCAGTTGTTACGGCCGGAGAGAAAACTCGGACCGTCCGCATCCTAACGACGGCCACCATTTGTTGGCGGCTCCAATGTATATGCATTACATACGTCTGATAATCACAGCCGTCTCGGAAGGTTTTGTTATTGGAGACAGTTGTTATTCCTAGCCGTCGGAGATGCTGAGGTCATTACAGCCGGCCTGAGCCAACCGGCTCTAATGAAGCGTACATTAGAGACCTCGTCGTAGAGACGACCATTAAAACCGTCGGAGGTGACTCTCTGGGGCCGGCTCTAATGCGAGGTTCTGTACTAGTGTATGCATGGTTGGTCATATACTTTTTTTTGGCCCAAGACAAGACAGAGTAAATGAATGACATATATTTATGCTAAACAATTTACTTCTTTAGAACCTATTGTACACAAATTTTAATATTAAATATTATTTGTTATTTGTTTCTACAATATCTACCATTGTTAACCAAACAAAATTATTGGACAATATCAATATCATTAATGATTTTCATGTATACCTCAGATACTCGTCTACCATCATAAATATAAAAATATTAACTATGACAAGCAATCATGTACATGTGTTGCTTTCTAATTTTAGTTTCAGACATCTTGAAAATCCCCGTGAATCTAAACTAGAATAGAAAGATGATAACATCAAATTCCTTTTGGCCCGGTTGTTAAGGTAAAAACTCAACCATAAGATTAACGATATGGGGTCCAGATTACTCCCCTATGTCATGAACCCAATATCTGGGACACTATACTTTGGTCACTCCACTGGTTCCTCCTTCATTCATAGTAAAATAGTGTACACCCTATGTGTTCCCTAATGGACATGCGCACTCATACAATAGACACCGATGATTGCATAAAAATTACATATATATGCGCAATCTCATCTATAAAATAAGTAGCAACCAATTTTCGTACTATTTCACCAACATAATAAGACAAAGTACTACAACTTTTAATATAGATGTAAACGTGCAATAAATTATGGGTTTTAACAATTTTATAGCTCAAGACATCATGTTTTAAAAGGAATTATAATCAAGAACATGTGTAGATAGTGGAGAAGGCAATGTAGAGGTGGCTACCCTGATGGTGGAGAGAGGGGGCACATGGCGGCAGCAGAGGCCATCGACAATTGGTCGGACGCCCTAGAGTGCCTCCCCCTTCCGTCATTATTGGGTGTTTTTATGTGATTTTAGATAATTTCTAAGTAGATATATGATACGGCGGGGGAAGTACGCCCAAAATGTTGACTTCATCGTTTAAGCTCATTTGATTCATGTGATTTTCATAGGATTTTTGTACGATTGAGATCCAATAAAAACATTCATGCAGAAGTTGTCGATCCATTGGATCATATCGCATAGGAATTTTGTAGTGTAAATTTCATAGGGAAGCATTGGGTCATACCTCATGAAAAAAACCAATAGAATTGAAGAGGCCTTAGACCTTTTTTAAAGATAGAGCTCTTAGACTTGGCCAGGCGACATATCACCCTCTGGTCTAGGGATAATGGCTTCATGAGGAAGATAGTAGGGGTTATCATAAGGTAGTAGAGTTGACAGTAGTACATGAAGCCATCAAAGTGCTTGTCTGCTTAGCTTATCTGTGTGCATCTCGGCAGAAGTTCTCGGATGTGCACGTCTCTCCGGTTCGTCATTTGTCATCGCCGGTCAGAAAGGACATGTCAGCAGGGACTGTGCCAACAATTGGTATCAGAGCCATCGTCCACATGCGTTTATGAGAGTTTCCCACGGATGTGAGTTTATGAGCCTCTATAGACGGGTGTAGCTGCTCATATTTAGTCCCACACCGCTTGGAGGTGAGGCCACAACCAGCTTATAAGGGAGTGTATCCCTCCTCCTTTCAGTTCGACCTTTTGGAATAGAGTGGGCTCTCCGCTTGTAGCTGGGCCATGTGCTCATAAACATCCGAAGTCTGGGTGTCGAGCAATGTCTGAGTGAACGCTAACACCTAGTTTATACTAAACAATTTTACTTGTTTATGATAGGTCAAGTCACTAAGCTTTCACATATTCTTAATGTACACAACCTTCATCATTAAATTTTATTTGTTACTTCTTTCCACAATATCTACATTGTTAACAAAACAACATTATTGGACAATGTCAATCTCATTGTTTTTCATGTATACCTCAAACACTTGTCTATTATAAAAAAATGGACAAAAGTTTAAGTATAACAAGATTTTATCATGGAAATGTGTTATTTTTTCAATTTTGTTTTTTGACATTTTGGTTAAACATTCCACATGAAATTAAACTAAGAATAGAAAGATTTCGAAATTAGATTCATCTATGGAATAATCTGTGCCACTTGGAGATATTAGTTTATGTTGCTCTATTTTAGTATCTACAAATATCTTGATCGAGGGTTCTACAATTCACATGATTTTAATTAGTAACTTAATAAAGATATGCGTATGATTACTAGCTTAGTTTAACAGTATACCTTTACATGATGAGTGTTTATTTTGAACCCGTCCTCTTGGATTGAACCGAACCAAAACATTAACGATCTAGGGTCCTGATTACTTCCATGTGTCACGAATACAATATTCGTGTACCACTAATGAATGTGTGCACTTATACAATAGACACAATCTTTCTAACGAGCAAAAGCGGGACCAAACACCTGAACAACAAGGGCCAAGCTGTAAGGGTCCATAGTTATAGCACATTTGAGGGGTAGAATTTGGATTTCCGCATTCTTGTATTCATGCAATGGGAATTTTGCGGTAAAATTTGCGCTTTTGTGAAAAAGGGAGTCGAGGTGATCAACACTTGACCAGGGGTATCGAGAGGGGTTGAAATACACCTAGATCCCATATTTTGAGTTCAAACTATTTGAAACTAGAATTCTTGAAGGAGTTCAAAACAAAAGACCATAAATTCTCTATTCACCTCAATTCTCAACAAATAAGATTCAAATTCAAATTTGAATATTTGAAAAAATTGAATATTTAAAATTCAAATATGGTAAGTGTCACTAATTCAAACACTTGTAAAAATTCATACAAGGAGATACAATATTATGAAGAAATGGAACTCTTTATTTCTCATCTCAATATATTTACAAAGAATAATTACAATGAATTTTACAAAAAAAAAACTAGCACACTGGCCCTTGCAAATGCGAGGGCATCATCTGTAGTTGGTTGAAAGTGTTCAAGAAAATAAAAATAAGGTTTTACTTAGATTACATTATTTCCCATTATCTGTCAATAAACAAAATTATTCTACAACTATCGCAAATATTTTGGTAAGAAAAATATCACGTGTGTGAGTAACATATTTGGCAATCTAAAATTTGTTAGCAAATGATTGTCATGCCATATGTTGAGACACCAATGTAAGTGATATTGGATCTATGAGCTGAACTGTAGTTCTGTTAGATCAGTATGCCAGCTTAGTATCTTTGATTAAAATTGCTGAATTAAGATAAAATGGTTTATCCTCCTTAATAGTTAGGTCACGTGAGAATTAGCTTGTCCCGATGTTTCTCACTCTCATTTACTCACTCCATGTCACTATGTGCAACATTTTACAAACATGAACCTAGTGAAACTTTGGCCATTATTTTTATATGAATATGTGGCTAATGATACATTTTTCTTTTAGGCATAATTGTTAACATGTTTATACATCAATAGTCAAAGTTAGAAAAGTACGACTCTAAGTTTTCCAGACTCTTACCTTAACTTGACCTTCATTCAATGTTCTACACACACGAATGATGCAGCCTACACATCCTGTTGGGAACCCCAAGAGGAAGGTGTGAATCAGCGAAGTAGCAAGTTTCTCTTGAGAACAAAACCAAGGTTATCAATCTAGTAGGAGGTGGATGAGGTTCAACACAGTGTCAATCTACTCTGATGCTTGTAGATCAACACAAAATCAAACTACTTTGCCCCAGCGAAACATGAAGATTGTCAATCTCCCTGGCTTGCTGTAAACAAAGGATTAAACGTATGGTGTGGAATCAATTATGGATGCAAAACTGAACAACGAGCAAATGATGATGGGAAGCAATGGAAACAGTGTTTTAATCAGTATAAAAGAATGGACCGGGGTCCACAGTTAACTAGTGGTGTCTCTCCATAAAATAGATAAACAAACATGTTGGGTAAACAAATTACAGCTAGGCAATTGACAAATTGTAAGGGCATGACAATGCTATCATGTCAAGCTAAAGTTCACTGTAGTATTTAATTGGGCATTACAAAAAATACATAGACCACTTGCTAGCTGCATCTATGACTAATAATCCACCCGGGATCGCTGTCCAGCAAGTCACACAAAAGTATTAAGTTGCAAGTAACAGATTATTGCAATAAGCAAAATGTGTAAAGTAAGTAATGAATATAACATACAGAAATAAACACCGCTGTTTTATCCCTATTAGCAACAACACATCCAAAGTATTAGTCATTTCTGTCATCTCAAGCCTAGACAATTGGAGACATGAACCCACTAGCTAACATAAATACTCACTCTTGGAGACAATAGAAACTACTCGTCCAAAGCAACCACTGGCATTGGAGAGCATGCATGATCATGAATATAACATATAGATAAATAGATGAACAAATTTGATCATAACTTCACAATTCATCGAATCCCAGTAAACACAACATGTAGCATTACATAAAGATGATCTTGATCATGTTAGGCAGCTCACAAGATCTAAACATGGTAGCACAAGGAGAAGAGACAACCATCTACTACTGCTATGGACCCGTAGTCCAATGGTGAACTACTCACACATCACTCCAGAGGCAGACATGGTGGTGTAGAGCCCTCCGGTAATGATCTCCCCTTCGGCAGAGTGCCGGGAAGAGTTTCAGAACCCTCCCAAACTAGTGTTAGCGAAGACGGCGGCCTCAGATGTCTTTCTGGAATTTTGATCGGGTGTTTAGGATTTTCGGGACGAAGGAAATATATAGGCAAAAAGCAGCGCCGGAGGGCACCTGGGGCCCAGACGACCCCCAGGCGCGGGCCCACCTCTGGCCGTGCCTGAGTGGCATCTGGCCGCCCAGGGTAGCCTCCCCGGCTGCTCTTTGGACTCCATCTTCTTTTCTTCATAAAAATAACCTCCGTAAATATTCGTCCAATTCCGAGAATATTTCCTTACTAGATTTCTGAAACAAAAAGACAGCAGAAAACATGAACTGGCACTGGGCATCTTGTTAATAGGTTAGTACCAGAAAATGCATAAAAATGATATAAAACTATAAATAAAATATGTATCATTTGATATAAAACAAGCATAGAACATCAAAAATTATAGATACGTTTGAGATGTATCAACGAACACGTGCATTTTCTTTGTTATGCATAATGACTCTTAATTAGTCGTCAATTTTACTGTGCAATTGTAATGACATGTGCTCTGATGTTGATTTTGTTACTTTAGAGAAAGATACATACAATATTCCAAATATGTCTACCATAAAAATCAGGAAATATCTACGAAAACAATTCGTGAAATAAGTGTATGCTCTTTAGGTCCTCTAAAATTAAAAATAGTATTGACACACCATGTGGATACTAAATATGAAACATATCAAGCGGGAATATATGTTGAGTTAACCCAGTGTGTATCATTAAGTCAATATATTTTAAAGTGTGAGGTACATTCTCGTCAATAGTGTGTCGACTAATGTTGTATCTTCATCAATTTTGAAGATTTGACGCTTTTTGTCTCATTAAGTAGGAATATTTGTTCAGCGGAAAGACATACTGATCCTCATGAGAATCTGTGTTGGCTCAGCCCTGTGTGTATCATTAATTCGGTAATTTTCTTAATGTGAGGGGCACTCTAATCGACGGTGCGACGAATCTTCATTAATATTTAAATTTCACGACTCCAAATTCCAAACTTCTGTAGATATTTTTTGAGTGTGTTAGGTTTGTCGATGGTCGAATAGATTTGTCATTCATGTGAACTCAATCACAAAAATAATGTACTCCCTCCTTTCACAGCGTTTAGGATTTACTCAAAGTCAAATTAAAGTTTGACCAAATATATAGGAAAAATATCAACATCTAAATGTAAATCATTATTATCAGAATCATCATAAAATGTATTTCTATATTACATGAATTTTTGATATTTATTGCTACATCTTTAGTCAAACTTTATAAATTTCTACTTTGATTAAGCTCAGAATCAGGGTAAATAAAACAGAGGAAGTACTTATCGAGATCAGTTTATTTTTTCTAAATTGTCTATATCCTAACAGATATATTTTGATATTTATTGCCACCACGTTCCAGCAAGTTTTTTTTCTTGCAGCTATCACGATCCATCCAAACTAGTTAGTCTCCTACACGCTTTGTTTTTTTTGGCGAAACACAGTACAACGCAGACGCTCATATACACGCGTATACACTCACCCCTATGAACGCACGCACGCACACCCTACCCCTATGAGCACCTCCGAGAGACTGAGCCGGCGGATCAGGTCTTAAGATTGACGAAGTCACCACGGGATCCTCGCTGTCGATTGGAACGTCGCGTCCACTGAAAAATATTCCGCCTAAATGAGAAACACCAGCGTCAAACCTGGGGTTTGAACTCTGGTGGGCTGGGGGTACAACCACCCTCCTAACCATCCTACCACAGACAGGTTCTCCTACACGCCATGTTTTGAAAACGCCGCTAGTAGGAACTAACTTTTATGTTACAATACATAGTATTTTCATTTAGATATTGTCGTGCCTAGAAAGTGCTACTTAGCAACTAATTTATTTGTAATACTGCTAAGATAAGTATTTAGACAAATCCATACATCTAAATCTATTTTCATACACCATTTTTGCCAAACTAATGTAATAAATTATTATTATTTTGTATTCACACATAAATAATTTTGACTTTGCGCTTTCTCGGACATCGACAATTTTGGAACATAAGTAGAAATTACCTCAAATATATTTAAGCATTATGAGTAAATAATAAATGTTTTCAAAGTTTGTGTTTCTGGGCTATCCTTCATCATTCATCTTTGCGATAATATATGTACATAATGTCAAACCGCATATATCTCCAAGTGTGCATCATTTTGATGAAGATGCTTGGGATCCGCACCCTCATTTCTAACAAAAATTATCTCCACAGAGTCGCATTATAAAACATATATTCACTACCAGATTTTGGCCGTATGGTGAGTGTCTTGGGTGACAAATCCATGTTCGCACTAATCATATATTTGGTGTTCAACAATTGAACAGAGGAAGATGAATGTCCTACTACCAAAGAGTGCGGATTTTCTACCACGGGGGACAGCTGCCCCCTTGCATCTACCACATAGTATACATAGGGATGTGTGCCATCGACCAACTATCATGTTGTACAAAACAAAGATGTTGCTACTAATGGGCTATTAGAGAGCGTGTTTAACTGTTGTGACCTGTCAGATTCAGTGTCTGCTTCGTTAGTTGAGCCGTAAGATATGACTACAAGACAAGCACGATAAACAATATAGCCGGACGAGGATCTCAAAATCATTGATCCTACGATGGATGGGAGGGAGACATGTTATTTTGTGGTGATCCAAATTCGTACATATTGATAAATGCCAACTTGTGACGAAGAGAGCGGAGCGTCCCGGAGCCGAAGGCGCGCCGCTGTCATCACCCCTCCCTCACCGGAGTCGGGCAACACTTGCTGTAATAGACAGTCGGTAATTCGTTGTGCTAAGACCCCAAAGGACCAGCGTACCAGACAAGCAAATATCGCCGATGAAAAGAAGCGTAGATCCGAAGGATCCAACCTGTAAACATACGAACACAGACGAACGATGACCAAATCCAATAGGATCTGCCGAATACAAACGTCGACCGGATCCCACGAGATTCGACGAAGACACACCACCACCGCGAGATTCGACCGAGGATGATCTAGAACAGTTTTATTCATCACCTCCGTCAGCTTCGTCGGAACCAACACGTCGAGCGGCCGAAAATCTAAACTATAGAGGACGAGCTACCCTAGAGCTACACTGGTCTGCACACGCGAGATCCGGCGAACCCTCTCACCACTGACAACCAGGAGGTTGTCAATGGAGGGGAGCCACTGGATATCGGTGTGGGAAGGCTGGTGACTTAGATCGCATTTTCTCTCCTCGCGACGTAGATAAAAAGCTGATTACCACGTCGGATAATTAAGCCTGGTCAGCCCTCACAAGTTTTCATGGTTTTTAGAATAAGGTAATTAGGCTACCTTTGAGATTTGATTTCAAAAGATGTTCCCATATAGAACAATATGAGAAGGTTTTATTAAATCCTAATGTAATTTTGATATGTTGCTAGGGTTTTAATCCTAGGTTCATCCTCCACATACTTGGCCAAGGTTTGTCGATTTGTGCAAGAGAGAATAAGAACCAATAAACACTTGAAGGCCATCTCTTCATGGGCTGCCAAATTGCCAACACTTCTAAGTTGGGCCGTCCTGGGCTGCCATGTTCCTATGGCTGCCACCTCCCCGTGTCGTCTTCGCCGGGTTGCATGCCCCCCCCCCCCCCCCGAGTTGCCTTTCCAGGCCGTTAAACCTTCCCAGGTTGCTATCTTCGCCGGGTCTTTTTGGCTCCCCAAGTCGCCTTTCTAAGTCGCCAAACCTTTCTAGGCTGCTATCTTTGTTCTCGTCACTGGCAGATCAACGGCATGCTAGCCGGATGCACAGGACACCGGGTAGAAACGATTGTCTTTGCAAAATAGCATTTTTTAACCATGTATGCACCCCTAAAAAATGGTTTTTATGTGCTGTGACACCCTCTGGGCACCCTGGTCCCACATGTTGTCGCTCCGCCACTGGTTCCCGTGGCGGTCGTTTTCCCGGGGCATCGACTTCCTGGACCCCGAGTTGCCTTTCCGGAACTGGATAGCTCTGCTAAATCGTTGGCAGTTCATCTAGTACTAGTTTTGAAGTATATTGGCCTAGGCCATTTATTTTATGGATTTGTATTTATATTCAATATATGAAAGAAACATTGCATTTGAGTAGAGATTTCTTGCTCACGGGCTTCAGTGATCCCTCTAGTTAAAAAAAACAAAAATCATATTTACATATTTCAGAAAAATCTAGAAATATCATGCATATTGCCAATGATATATCCCACAAACGTGCAAAATCTTGGTTCTAAATATTTTATATTATGTTCTACACAAAAATGACAACTGTTCAGATCTAAATGTACTACTTTTAAATCTCTAAAACATACAAGATTTGTTATTTTTGTGTAGCCCAGAATATAAAGTATTTCAAAAAAATTGCACGTTTGTGGGATACATCATTAGCAATATGTATGAATGTTTTCAGATGTTTTTAAAACTTAAAAAAAATATGATTTTTAAAATTTTTAAGCAGAGGGAGCATTGGAGCTCGGAAGAAAAAAAAAGTGTTTTCCGCATTGTAATATTCAATATATAGATTGTAGTAGGTGCTAGGGTTCTACCGGGTCTAGGGCGAAGGATGTATGGGTGGGCGTGAGGTTGTCGAGGAGGAAGACGAGCACGGCGGCGAGACGGCGCCGTGGTGGCGACGCGACGACGGCAGATGCAAGCGGCGGCGCGACGGCTAGGGTTCAAGACCGACTCCTGAGGGAGTCGGCAAAATGATATGATTATTGCTTAATTCAATTGTCCTGATTGCAACTCATTATATGATGGATAAATTGGGCTAAGCCCCTAATTGGGCCCACTGGTCGGCCTCCTCCTGCTATATGACACCCCGGTCATAACATCTCTCCCCGCCTGCGCAAACAGCTCGTCCTCGAGCTGGTAATCTGGGTAGTGTTGGCTGAATTCGTCACGCGGCTCCCAAGTGGCCTCCTCCTCCTCCTCCGGAAGGCCCTCCCACTGCACCAGCAAGTACCACAATCCGCGACGAAGTTGAGCGCACAACACCTTCACTGGGCCGGAAGAAGGCGCCCATCGGCGACCGGAGGTAGCGCCGGTGTCGCCGTCGGAGGCTCCCCACGGCAGGGCTTCAGCAGCCCCACATGAAAGACGTCATGGATGCGGGTCCCAGCCGGCAGCTGGAGTCGATACGCCAGGGTCCCGATGCGCTCCAGGATAGTGAATGGACCGGCGTAGCGCGGACCCAGCTTGCGTTTTGCACGCGGGTCCAGGGACTTGGTTGTGCGATGAAGAAGACGCAGCCACACCCAATCCCCCACCGCGTACTCCGCCTCGCGATGGTGGCCGTCGTAGTAGTGCTTGGCCAGCTGCTGGGCCTGAAGGAGACGCTGCCGCACCTCGGCAAGCATCTCATCACGGTCGCGAAGAAGCTCGCCTGCCACCTCCGTCCGAGCGGTGGTCGGGTCAACCGGCAGGATGGGCGGTGGCGACCGACCGTAGACCACCTCAAATGGCATAGCACGTAGGGCGGTGTGATAGGAGGTGTTGTAGCAGTACTCCGCCCATGCGAGCCAATCCACCCAGGCGCGAGGACGATCTCCTGTAACACAACGCAAATACATGGCAATCACCTTGTTGACCACCTCCGACTGTCCGTCCGTCTGAGGGTGGAAAGCCGTGCTGAAACGCAGCTTCACCCCCGCCAACCGGAAAAGATCTCTCCACACATGCCCCATGAACACGGGATCCCGATCACTGACGATCGACGAGGGAAACCCGTGTAGACGGACGATGCTGTCGAAGAACGCACGGGCCACGGACGCGGCGGTGTAGGGATGACCGAGCGCGATGAAGTGAGCATACTTGGAGAAGCGATCGACCACCATGAGGATGACGGACTTGCCGCCCACCTTGGGAAGACCCTCGATGAAGTCCATGGAAATATCAGCCCAAACCTGAGTAGGCACCTCCAGAGGCTGCAGCATACCAGCCGGACGCAGCGTCTCCGTCTTGTTCCGCTGGCACGTCACACAGGACCGCACCCAATCGCGGACGCGGGCCCTATCACCGGGGATGTAGAAGTCGACGCGGAGATGGTGGAGGGTCTTCTGCACGCCCTCGTGTCCGGCCGAGTGCGCCGAGTGCGCCATCAGCAGCACCTGATGACGGAGGTCGTCGTGGTCCGGCACAAAGACCCGGCGCCCATGGAGGAGCAGGCCGTCGGCGAGGCGCCAGGGCTCCGTGAGGTCACCGGATGCAAGGCGCTGCTGGAGGAGCTGTGCGTCAGGGACGGCTGCAGTGGCGCGACGGATGTCGGTGAAGAGGGCGAATGTGGGCCCTGAACGGATGGAGAGGACCGTCCCCTCAGAGTCGGCGACCGTGGCGTCGGGGGGCATGTCGCGGCGAGACAGGGCATCGGCCACCGTGTTGAGGCGGCCGGGACGATACTCGACGGTGAAGTCGAAGCCAAAGAGCTTGCTTAGCCACTGATGCTGCGGCACCGTCGACAGGCGCTGGTCCAACAAGAACTTGAGGCTGTAGTGATCGGTGCGAATCCGGAAAGACCGGCCCCAAAGATATGGCCGCCAGTGGCGCACCGCCTGGACCAAGCCGATGAGCTCCTGCTCGTACGCCGCGAGCTTAAGGTGGCGGACGGCGAACGGGCACCTGAAGAAGGCTAGGGGCCCTTCGTCCTGATGAAGGACCGCCCCAAACCCCACACCGGAGGCGTCGCAGTCGACGACGAATGGGCGGTCGAAAGCCGGCATCTGCAGGACGGAACCCGTCGTGAGGGCGCGCTTCAGGGCCTCGAAGCCGCTGTGGCCGCATCATCCCATGCGAAGGCGTCGCGGCGTAGCAGCCGCGTGAGCGGGGCCGCGATGAGGCCAAAATCCCGGATGAACTTCCGGTAGTAGCCCGTGAGCCCCAGGAAACCGCGGAGGGCCCGCGGCGAGTGCGGTACCGGCCATGCCTGGACCGTGGCCACCTTGTCCGCATCCATCGCCACTCCCTCGGCCGAGATGACATGACCGAGGTAGGCGACCGAAGACGTCCCAAACGAGCACTTCGAGCGCTTAAGATGAAGACGATGCGCTCGAAGCTCGTTAAAGACGATGGCGACGTGCTGGAGATGCTCGGCCCATGACGTGCTGTAGATAAGAATGTCATCAAAGAAAACAAGCACAAACCGTCGTAGGTACGGCTGAAGGACGTCGTTCATCAGGGCCTGGAATGTCACCGGGGCGTTGGAGAGGCCAAACGGCATCACCAAGAACTCATAGTGGCCATGATGAGTCCGAAACGCCGTCTTGGCGACATCATCGGGATGCATCCGCACCTGGTGGTAGCCCGACCGTAAGTCGAGCTTGGTGAAGAAGCGCGCTCCCCGGAGCTCGTCGAAGAGCTCATCGACCACCGGAATAGGAAACTTGTCCTTGAGCGTCATGGCATTAAGAGCACGGTAGTCGATGCAGAAGCGCCACGTGTCAGCCGACTTGCGGACGAGGAGGACCGGCGCCGAGAAAGGCGACGTGGAGATGCGGATGATGCCCGCGGCGAGCATGAGCGCGACCTGCCTCTCCAGCTCGTCCTTCTGCAGCTGTGGGTAGCGGTAGGGACGTACGGCCACGGGCGCGGTGCCCGGCAAGAGATGGATGCGGTGATCGTACAGCCGGGCGGGAGGAAGACCTATAGGCTCGTCGAAAATGTCGCCGTGCTGCTGCAGGAGGTGATCCAACAGCGGCCGCGCGGACTCGGGGGTGGTCGTGACGAGCTGTAGCTACGGGTTCGGCGGGGGGGCGCCCCCGATGCCCTCCCAGCGGATGCGACGACCCATACGCCAAAAGGTCATCGTCAAGGTGTCGAAATCCCAGAGGATGGGACCGAGGGTCCGCAAGAAGTCGACGCCGAGGATGAAGTCGAAGCAGCCCAAGTCGATGCCGGCGCACGTGATGGCGAAGGTCGCGCTGCCGATGGTGACTGGTATGTCCCGCGCCAATCCGTGGCAGCGCAGGCGGTCGCCGTTCGCCACAGTGACCTGAAGGTGCTCCCCGCCCATCGGCCGAAGGGCTAAGCGGCGCATGGTAGCCTCGGGAAGAAGTTATGAGTGGAGCCCGTGTCGAGGAGAGCCACCGGCGTTGGCCGTGAATCGTCACCGGAAGGAGCATCGTGTGCTCGTCGCGGAGTCCCGCCATCGCATGGAGTGAGACAACGAAGGCCGTCGCCGTCGTGGTTGCTGGGGCGGGCTCGGCGTCTGCGGGTGCCGGCGACTCGCCAAGCTCGTCGGCAGGGGTGTCCTCCGTGTAGTCGACCGTCTCCAGGTAGAAGAGGCGCGGGAAGACATGGCCAGGTACGTACGGCTCATCGCAGTTGTAGCACAGGCCCTAGCGACGACGCTCGAGCTGCTCGGCCGGGGTCAGCCGGCGGAAGGTCCGCGTGGAGGCCGGCACGGCAGCGGCCGGGGTGGCCGGAGGCTGGCGGCCGGGCCCGGTTGCGGACGGCGGTGGCCTGGCGGCTCCCGCGTCCCAGAGGAGCCTGCTGTAGAGCCTGCGCGCGACGCTCGTAAGCGCGGTCGTAGTGCATGGCCGTCTGAAGGTCCTGGGGGCCCTGAAGCTCCACGTCCACCCGGATGTGATCCGGAAGGCCACCAACGAAGAGCTCGACGCGCTGATGTCCCATCACACTAGGCGCGTGGCATGCGAGGGCCTGGAACCGGTCGGCGAAGTCTTGGACCGAGGTGGTGAAGGGGAGGCGGCCGAGCTCGGCCAAGCGGCTCCCACGGATCGGCAGCCCGAACCGCAGGAGGCATAGCTCACGAAAGCGCTCCCATGGGGGCATGCCGCCCTCGTCCTGCTCAAGGGCGTAGTACCACGTCTGTGCGGCTCCCCGGAGGTGATACGAGGCGAGCCAGGTACGGTCCGACGCGAGGGTGCGCTGCCCGCAGAAGAACGGCTCGCATTGGTTGAGCCAATTGAGAGGGTCTTCCGTGCCGTCATAGGTGGCGAAGTCGATCTTGGCGAACCGCGGCGGTGTCAGATTGGCCGCGGCAGGTGTGGCGGACGCGCCGCATCCCCTGTAGAGGCAGGCGAAGTGCGACGTGTCGCCGGAGAGCAGGGCGGGTGCTGGCGGTTCGCCAGCCGTCGTGTAGACTGGAGACGGCGATGTCCCGGACAGCCAGGCCGGAAGTGGTGAGGGCGACGATGGAAAGCGCACTTGATTTATCGGAACGCCGGATGGCGCGGGGGGCAGCGACCCGAGGGTGGGCGGTGGCTGCCACGGCTGCCACGGCGAGGTGGCCGGCGGCTGCAGGGGCGGCCCGGTGAAGGCCGCGACGGAGGGCCATGTGGGGCCCGCGGCCGGCGGCGGTGGCCCGTAGGGCCCGTGCAGGAACTGATGGATCCCTTGGACCGCGACAACGAGGTCGTTGAGGACTCCGCTCATCTCGGCGGGGGTGTAGACGACGGCGGCCGAGGCGGAGGAAGACGCCGGCATGGTGCCGGCGGCCGAGAAGGCCGGCGTGGTGAAGTTGGCGGCGGCGGTGGTGGAGGGCATCGCGGCGGATGTGGAGGCCGAAGACGACATGATCGAACGAGAGCAATCTGATACCAAGGTAGTAGGTGCTAGGGTTCTACCGGGTCTAGAGCGAAGGATGTAGGGGTGGCCGTGAGGTTGTCGAGGAGGAAGACGAGCACGGCGGCGAGACGGCGCCGTGGTGGCGACGCGACAGCGGCAGATGCAAGCGGCGGCGCGGCGGCTAGGGTTCAAGACCGACTCCTGAGGGAGTCGGCAATAATGATATGATTATTGCTTAATTCAATTGTCCCGATTACAACTCATTATATGATGGATAAATTGGGCTAAGCCCCTAATTGGACCCACTGGTGGGCCTCCTCCAGTGCCTCTGATCTCTCTAACCCAGTATTACGAAACTCCGCATCTGAAATTCATACATAACTAAAATGTCAATCAGCAGCACCTAGCCAACATGATTAAAGAAAAGTTCCAGCTCCTTCCTAGGGAACTGTAATTTACGGCAGAAAAAGGTTAGATAATCTGTCACATAACCACTATGAGATTTCAATTACTCCATTTATTGTTCTAAGCATAATAAACAAAGTACATCCATTGAGCTAAAACTTTCCAGTTCCAACTGAGTGACCACACAGTGTTACTGTTAATACAACTATGCAGCTAAAGGTCCCTATTGTTTGTTCACAAATACTTGTTGCGTAACTGAAGGCGGTCTAAGTAAACCAGATTAGTATAGACACTCCAGATATGGCCATTTCAATTTAAAATATACATCTGTAATAGGTACTCTTACAAATCTATAAACCGTTTGTTTGTTTGCTAGTTTGAGAAAAGCTATTATTTTCGTTGAAAAAATAGAATAATTAACAAGAACAGAAATTATCACACCCAACTGGTCAAATGAGTCCATAACCAACAGCAAGTGGAAACATTATAACAAGTTAACAACATCAACGTAAAACTGAAGTTTACTAGGAGGGAAAGGTCCCTGACAGACACAGCTGAAATTATTATCACAATCGCATAATTGGCCCTCCAAGATTTTTAACAACTTCATTTAATCTTTTTTAACATCTCGGAAATAAAGCAATGGTGCATTGCATGACAGCATATTGCTCTAGCAGGATGCAAATAGCACCGGAAAAGTATTTTCGTAGATCTAGAAATTTGCAGTTCCAGTAGTGACCATGTAGTGTTACTGTTAATCGAACCATGTGGCTAAAGGTGACTATTGTTTGTTCCCAGTTTGTTGCATAACTGAAGGTGGTGAAAGTAAACAACCATGGATTTCACAAGTTCAAATAAAATAGGGAACAAAAACATCCGTTCATCCAACCAGATAAATATAGACAATCTAGATATGTTCTTTTAAATTGAAAACAACCAACCGTGATAGCTGCAATGGTTCTACGAGGAAGGATTGTTGTCTTGCGTGGGTCTAGGTGGCGACCTATGGCTGCGTGGGCAGAGGGTTCATCGACGCGGCTAGATCGCTTTCGGGCAATGCGAAGGTTGATCGGGTTGCTACATCGAGACAGCGGCCCCGGATTTGGCGTTGCGTTCGACGCCTACAGGCAGTGGGTTGGGCGGCTCCGTGCGGTGCCGAGTGGTGTATGTCGGGGCGGTGGCCCTGCAGTCAGAGGTGTGTGTTTGTGGCGTTTGGTTGACCTGTGTCGTGTGGGTGGAGGGTTGCCTCGCTCATGCGGTTTTTTGTTGCCATGTTTTCCTCATAAACATGGCATTGTACAGTTTGTATGGTTTTTGGACCCGGTTTCCCTTATAAAATGGATCATCTCTTTTATCTATTCGGGTGGTAGATATCGACCACCTTAAGCTAAAAAAAAAGAATAATTAACACCAACAAAGTTTCTCACACCCAACCAACCAAACCCATCCATAACCAATAGCGGGTCAAAATATTATAACAAGATAACAACATCGACGTAAAACCGAAATTTGGTACGAAGAAAAGACCCAGACATACACAACTTTTATTATGACAATCACCCAATTGACCCTCCAATATTTCAACAACTTTATCTTAGTGTTTCTAACAATGCACAGGTTGCACTCCAACATTTACACCAATGGTGGTTGACCGCGCACAGCAGTGCGACGACCCACCACCTCCCTTATTTATGCTAACCCACCTGCTCCAACTCCTTATCCCCCCTCAGTTCTCTTGTCCACCCACAAAGCTGCAAAAGACCGAGAGACGAGACCCCCTCCCCTTCTCCTCCCATCCTCCATCTCTTGTACCACCTCGCCGGAGCCGGTGACACCACAACGACCACCAGAGAGCAGCGATGGAGAAGGCGGCGCCGAGCCTGGAGTGAAACGATGCCAAGTAAGAAACTTAGGGTGAGTGTGGCACGGGGTTCGTCGACGCTGGCGAAGAAAGGGGCAAGGGGGGCTGAGAGGGATGGTCGGGGGCGGCGGCGGCATAGCAGCGGAGGTGGTGATTTGAGCGAGGGCATGTAGTGGACGTGGAGCAGTCAGATATGGAGAAGAAGATGACCTATGTTAGGGTTTCGTTTTTTGTCGTTTAGCGATCAGAAATTGACAATGCACTTCTTCTTGCACACGTGATCACGAATTAGCACCCACTTGTTAGAAGGACAATAGCATGAAAAGACTATTTTCATACTAAATAAATGTTTTGTGTCACAGCCCTTAACCCTATGTAGGCAATTATGACACTATGTGCTTATGTAAAAGAGGCAAAATATTCAGGTAAAAAAGAGGCAATGTATTGAGTTCTAATTTCATGTTTCGCAATAAATTATGTAGAACAGTAAAACACACAACCCATGTCTAAGTGATGTCATTACCAGGAAACCCAATTTTGCCAGGTAAGGAGCTGTTTTCCAAGTATATTTTTCCCGGGATTCGGCAAATATGCTGAGTCCCAAAACAAATATACTCGGCAAATATATTTTTCCCGGAGCTGTTTTCTAAACTTTGTCGTGTATTTCGGAAATACACATGACATTTTTTTTGAAACGTTGCTGTGTATCGACTTTAAACACTCGGCAAATATGATGCCACGTGGCTCTCTCCGTGAGCGCCGACTGGCTGTCAAGGTATTTGTTTTGCCAAGAGATGCAGAAATACACTCGACAAAGACTGTGCCGAGTTCTGGGCTTTATATACTTGAAAAATGTTCTTTGTCGACAGTATTTTTAAAGTTTGCCGAGTAATATTATTGGCTTTACCCATAAAAGATTATAGTGAGGATAATTACAGACAATGAACGAGATGAGCTAAAGACTTAAATTACAGAAATAAATCACTTACAGACAATAGCAACTGATGATAGATTTGTCGAGTACTCGGAGATTGTATAACTGAAAAAGTTCGGTAAACTCAACGGACACAACGTATTCTTGGAAGTAGTGATCATCCTTAACTGCCACCATGATACTGATTGTCCCTGTCTTTGTGACTTTCTTGTACCAGGTATGCAAATTACGCATTTTTATTGATAGGGACCTGACATGCTCGACCAAATTTTCCCCGGCAACATATTTATATGCTAGATCAGCGATGGGGTAATCAGTTGTCGAACCTATGTATTGTTGAGAACCTTGAGCGGCCTTGTCGTCGAACACCTTGAGCGGGGGGGGGGGGGGGGGGATTGTACGTCTTGTTCTCCGAGCTGGGGAACTTGTTTCCCTTTTTTCGCCTGGCCCATCTTATCGTCATATGACCTTCCAATAGAACGCCTATAGTCTGATGGCGGCGATGGTACATGGTCATATAGATTATCAATGGTACGCACAACGAGCTCTGGATATAGTGTCTTCACAAATGGTATCTCGGGTACTTTCGGTGCAAAATGGGCTTTCACCTGGGCCCTAACGAAGGCGGCGTTTTCCTCGACAGTCTTTTCCCAAGGTAACTTCTCAAGAGGCGGCGGTGTTTTCTCCTTTCTAGGTTTCTTCCTAACCGGCGAACCGGTGTGGCGCTTCCTCGGGAGCCACTTAACAGGCGCCTCCTCACGCGGCGGTGATCGAGATGGACTCGCGCTGGGGTCCCTCTCGGGTAGGTGTGGACTTTGCTGCTGAGGTGGACTGCTACAAGGAGGAGTCGGTGGCCTTGGCAAGGAGCTTGGAAAGACGATGTATTTCTTGTTCCATAGGGCGAAACCACGCTTGACATCTCCCAGTGTCTTCTCGTCATCACCTCTAGGAATCTCAAGCTCCATTGTTTCAAATCCCGTCACAATTTCATCCACCCCGACACGAGCATAGCAAGCTGGAATGCCACCATGATGGTAGCTTGCTCCAGGTTCATTTGGGTAAGCATAGCCGACCGCTACCTTCAAGGATATGTTCCTCATTGACATATGTAGCTCACAATCTGTCTTCTCCGTGACATAATCCACGGGGTAGCTAGCCGCCGGCGGTGCGAATGCACATGCTTCTAGCTGCGTGGAACCCACGCTGCTTTTTTGCTGAGATGGGGTGGCATCGGCTTGAGGATCTTCTAGCTGCAGCTGTTGAGATGCCCTTTGCTGACTAATTGAGTCTATTTGTTGTTGTTGCCGCTACACCAGACGTTCCAATTCCGATAACCGGTCTAACTCCTGCTTCTTCTTTCTCCCTCGGACTCGCCCAAAGTGTTCAGGATTCCCCAGGGCGAGTATCATCTCGTCCTTCTCTCTCTCGGGATGGTACTCTCCCTTTCTAACTCTATCTATTGCGTCTACAAGCAGCGGAACGACTGTTTCAATTTTTTTCCTTCCATTTTCCCTGTGCAACAATCTGCCCTGTCTGTGGGTCCAACCCTGCCCCATGCGCGAACAACCAGAACTTGGATCTCAAGGGCTAGTCCGCTGTCTATGGAATGATCCCTCTAGCAATCAGTCCTGCTTCAAAGGCTTCCCACTTAGGAATGGCAGTCTTGTAGCCACCTGTCCCCAACCTATGGTGATATGATGACGTGAAACACACGTTCGTTGGGAGACCCCAAAGAAAGGTATGATGTAATCAGCAACAAGTTTTCCCTCAGAAAGAAACCAAGGTTATCGAACCAGTAGGAGCAGCAACTCTTCCGAAGGTTGTAACGGCGCCAGAAAAAGAGCTGTCGCAGGGAGTCTGGACTGTTGACGTGGAATCTGCACACAACACAATCAAACTACTTTGTCCCAACGAAACAGTGAGGTTGTCAATCTCACTGGCTTGCTGAAAACAAAGGATTAAACGTATGGTGTGGAAAATGAGTATTAAATTGCAGAGAATGAAAAAGGAACAGTTTGCAGTTTGTGGTTGTTTAATCAGTGTAAAAGAATGGACCGGGGTCCACAGTTCACTAGTGGTGTCTCTCCATAAAAGATAACTAACATGTTGGGTGAACAAATTATAGCTGGCAATTGACGAATAGTGAGCGCATGACAATGCATATACATGACATGTTGACTACTATGATATTTAATTGGGCATTACGACATAATACATAGACCGTTATCCAACAGCATCTATGACTAATAATCCACCGCCGGGTTGTCATCCGAGTCCCCCGTTGGTATTAAGTTGCAAGCAACGGATAATTGCATTAAGTAAAGTGCGTAATGTAAACAAACACATATGCCCGTGGACATAGCATCGTTAGGTTATCCCTAGTGGCAACAGCACATCCACAACCTTAGAACTTTCTGTCACTGTCCCAGGTTAAACGGAGACATGAACCCACTATCTAGCATAAATACTCTCTCTTGGAGTTACAAGCATCTACTTGGCCAAAGCATCTACGAGTAACGGAAAGCATGCAAGATCTTAAATAACATATAAGATAGATTGATAATCAACTTGACATAATATTCAATATTCATCGGATCCCAGCAAACACAACATGTAGCATTACAATAATATGATCTTGATCATGTAGGGCAGCTCACAAGATCTAAACATGATGGCACAAAGTGGAGAGACAACCATCTAGCTACTGCTATGGACCCGTAGTCAAGGATGAACTACTCACGCATCACTCCGGAGGCAGGCATGGCGATGTAGAAGCCTCCGGTGACGATTCCCCTCTCCGGCAGGGTGCCGGGAAGAGGTTCTGAACCCTCCCGAGCTAGGGTTGACGACGGCGGCGTCTCTGGAATTTTCGTGGATTTTTGCTCAGTACTTAGGGTTTTCGCGTCGGGGGGAATAAGTAGGCGAAAGGGCGGCGGCTGAGACCCCGAGGGGCCCACACCACCCTAGGGCGCACAGGGGGGCCCGGCCCTAGTGGCGTGTGGGGCCCCTGTGGCTCCTCTCCGTTGCTCTTTGCTCCGTCAGGTGAGTTCTGGAAAAATAGGGACCCCCGTGTAGTTTCGTCCAATTCCGAGAATATTTCCAGACTAGCTTTTCTGGAATACAAAAACAGCAGAAAACAGGAACTGGCACTTCGGCATCTTGTTAATAGGTTAGTCCCAAAAAATGTATAAAAGTGATATAAAGTAGATGCAAAACATGTAGCAATTGGTATAAAACAAGCATGGAACATCAAAAATTATAGATACGTTTGAGACGTATCAGCATCCCCAAGCTTAGTTCCTACTCGTCCTCGAGTAGGTAAACGATAAAAACAAAATAATTTTTGAGGTGACATGCTACCATCATAATCTTGATCATATAATATTGCAAGGCACATGTAAATGAATGAAGTGATCCAAGTCAATGGTCTATAATTTGCTACCAAATAGATAATGAGTAAACAATGAATCACACAAGCTAAACGTTTTCATGAATAGTACTTTCAAGATAAGCATCAAACAGTTTAAAAGGTATTTAATCAACACAAAGGAAGAATTTAGTTTCAGCATTTGCTTCAACTTTCAACATATTTATCTCATGGATATTGTCAACACAAAGTAGTATAACAAGTCCAATACATTGCATATAACGCATGTTGTAACAAAGTTGACACTAGTGTTTGCTTGTGGAAGACAGAAAGAATAGGAAAACTGACTCAACATAAAAGTAAAAGAAAGGCCCTTCGCAGAGGGAAGCAGGGATTAAATCATGTGCTAGAGCTTTTAGGTTTTTGAAAGCATATAGAGATTGCATAAAATATTTGATACTCCTCCCAACCTTGCTAACACAAGCCATGGCTAACCGAATCCTCGGGTGCCTTCCATCAATCACATACCATGGAGGAGTATCTATTTTTGAGAGGTGTTTGTTAATTGTCAACGAATGGTAGCGGGTGAGAACAGTATTCTACCTGTCAACGGACTTTTAAGAGCGGCTCCCATGAAGGACGTTATTTCTACCAGCAAGGCAGATCATCCCTCTTTCTCTTTGGTTTACACACATTCAGGTATTTCACTGTTTGTCATTGCTTACTGATGAATCAGGGCAAAAGTGTGAAGAGAATTAATTGGTTAAAGTTGTAATTAATTGGGACTGGGCACCCCGTTGCCAGCTCTTTTTGCAAGTTATTGGATAAGCGGATGTATATGCCACTAGTCCAGGTGTAAAAGTCCATTCACAAATAGAATAAAGAATAACCACACTAATTCCTCATGAGCTAGTAAACATTGACACAAAAAGGGAATAATAACATTTTGAATAATTTAAAGGTAGCACATGAAAAATTTACTTGGAGTGGCAAGGAAATACCACATATAGGTAGTTATGGTGGACACAAATGGCATGGATTTTGGCTCAAGGATTTGGATGCACGAGAAGCATTCCCTCTCAGTACAGAGTTTAGGCTAGCAAGGTTATGTAAGCAAACAAGAATATCAACCCGTACACCAAGTTTTATATGACAAACATATTGCAAACGTTATAAGACTTCATACCGTCTTCCTTGTTAACCAAACCCTGTTATTAGAAAATATCTAGACCTTAGAGATACCACCGATGCAAACCAAATTTTCAACAAGCTTTACGGTAGTTCTTCACTAATAGGCTTAACTCATGTGATGCACAATTTAATCATGATCTACTTGTTAACTCAAAACAATTGACAAGCATCAAGTTATCCATTTTAGTGATCTACAAGATTAAGCAAGTTTTTCCTTATACCAATTACCACATGCAACATTTTCTGAACCAACCAAACACCAATCAATTTATTTCATCAACTCTCCAAACAAATATAAGTGAAGCAAGAGAGTACTTTCTACAAAAGAAAGCTAATAGCTCTGACAAGAGATACATGAAAACAAGAGCTAAAAGCTGAACAGCGCTAGATATGAATACTCAACAAATATAAGTGAAGAATAGGAGTATTCTCATGAAAAAGCGGAGCGTGTCTCTCTCCCAATCAAGAATGCTAGGGTCCAGTCAAGCTTTATTGAAAATAAAAGTGCAATACTGAAAATAAAAGCACACAGACGCTCCAAGAAAAGCACATATGATGTGAAAGAATTAAAATATAGTTTCACTAGAGATGACCTGATAATTTTGACGATGAAGAAGGGGATGCCTTGGGCATCCCCAAGCTTAGACGCTTGAGTCTTCTTGAAATATGCTGGGGAGATCCATGGGAGCCTCCCCAAGCTTAAGCTCTTCACTCTTCTTGATCCTATTATATCATCCTTCTCTCTTGACCCTTGAAAACTTCCGTCACACCAAACTCAAAGTAGATCTCATTAGAGGGTTAGTGCATAATCAAAAATTCACATGTTCTATAAAGACGCAATATGATTTGTTACTTTAAACATTAGCTACAGCCACTGATGTTATGTGAAGCTCTTCCACCCAAAAAAAATTTCACTCAACACTAGTAAAAGAGAGAATGCAAAAATAAAAAGGCATAATCTGTCTAAAACAGAACAGTCCGCAAAGACGAATTTTTTCGAGGCACTTACGACGCTCAGATCGAGAAACTCTGAACTAATGAAAGTTTCAGACATTCATAAAGATTACGCACAAAAAATTTCAGATTTAATTAACAATCTGGTGATTTTAGGAATTTCGTACAGTGAACAGCAAAAATCTGTTTCTGCGCAGCAATCAAAATTAAGCATCATCTTAACATTAGAGGCTACTCTTGGCACAACAATGCGAGAAAATAAAGATACAAAGGAGTTGCTACAGAAGTAAACATCCTCCTTGACTAATACTGAAAATAAAAGATAATGGGTTGCCTCCCAAAAGCGCTTTCTTTAATGCCTTTTAGCTAGGCTAGAAGATTTTAATGATGCTCTCATAAGAATAAGAGTTGAAAAACAAAAGAGAGCATCAAGAGGCAAATATCAAACACATTTAAGTCTAACCCACTTCCTATGCAAAGGAATCTTGTAACAAAATAAATTATTGAAGCATAAAGCAACTAGCATAGAAAGATGAAACAAATATAGCTTCAAAACTTTCAACATAAAGAGAGGTGTTTTAGTAACTTGAAAACTTTTACAACCATATTTTCCTCTCTCATAATAACTTTCAGTAGCATCATGAACAAACTCAATAATATAACTATCACATAAAGCATGCTTTTCATGATCTACAAACACATAATTTTTATTAAGCTAAAAACAGTGGGTTATCAAACCCACTTTTGACAATAGTAGTATAATTAATATCATTAGGCAATATAGGACCATCATCAAGAGCATTATCATATATAACATTAGGGAGCACATTTTTACTTTCTGCAATTTCCTCTTTTACTTGAGTCAAGGAGGATGTTTTTTCAAATTTATCAAAAAGAGATATTTCAATAGAATCATGACATTCAACATATAGCATCTTCCTCCTTAGAGGCATGGAGGGTAATCATATAATGTAAGAGTTAAAGAGTTACTATCATTAGAAGGTAGATCCTCCTTTTGTTCATCACTCTCTTCCTCTTTTTCATCCAATGAGCTTTCAGTTTTAGCAGTTTCTTCTCCCACAGGTTCCTGAAAGGTAGCAAGTTGTTCTGGAGAATAAATTTTCTCAAGAAATTCAGTGATATAAGGATTATCATTGTAATATTCAAGGCAATAACCAAGTATAGCATAATTCTCAGTTCTACAAGGAGCATCATCATTTTGAATATAACCAGCAATTTCATAGGCACCCTTAAAAACAAAAATTCTTCAATTCGCTCAAGATTACCAAAGTCATAATTTCCTTTAGCATAAGCAGCCAAAGTTTCATTATCATTATAATCACATTGGAAAGGAGGTGTTTATGCCTTCTACAACAAAAGATTCATTAAAGCAGTAGGATTCATCATAAGTAGAGCACAAGTTTTAGCAAAATAATTCAATCTACTTATTTGTTCCCATAAATATTTCCCTTTTTGAGACAAGCGGTATTCCTTATAATAATTTGTTGTTCCTCCGTGAACCCACTTAGCCAATAAGATTTTGTTTCAAAGAGAAACATTGATAGCAAATAAATAACTAGACATAATAACAAACCGAAATAAACTAAATGCAAGAAACTAATTTTTTTTGTTTTTGATAATTGAAAGCAAACAAGATAAAATAAAATAAACTAAGCAAGACAAAAACAAAGTAAAGAGATTGGAAGCGTGAAACTCCCCTTGCAGAAGACTGCTGTCTCCCCGGCAACGGCGCCAGAAAAATAGTGCTGTTAGCGGACGGGAGCTTATGAGATGAAGATTTACTCCCCGGCAACGGCGCCAGAAAAATAGCTTGATGACGTGAAACACACGTTCGTTGGGAGACCCCAAGAGGAAGGTATGATGTAGTCAGCAGCAAGTTTTCCCTCAGAAAGAAACCAAGGTTATCGAACCAGTAGGAGCAGCAACTCTTCAGAAGGTTGTCAACGGCGCCAGAAAAACAGCTGTCGCAGGGAGTCTGGACTGTTGACGTGGAATCTGCACACAACACAATCAAACTACTTTGCCCCAACGAAACAGTGAGGTTGTCAATCTCACTGGCTTGCTGAAAACAAAGGATTAAACGTATGGTGTGGAAAATGAGTATTAAATTGCAGAGAATGAAAAAGGAACAGTTTGCAGTTTGTGGTTGTTTAATCAGTGTAAAAGAATGGACCGGGTCCACAGTTCACTAGTGGTGTCTCTCCATAAAAGATAACTAACATGTTGGTGAACAAATTACAGCTGGGCAATTGACGAATAGTGAGCGCATGACAATGCATATACATGACATGTTGACTACTATGATATTTAATTGGGCATTACGACATAATACATAGACGTTATCCAACAGCATCTATGACTAATAATCCACCGCCGGGTTGTCATCCGAGTCCCCCATTGGTATTAAGTTGCAAGCAACGGATAATTGCATTAAGTAAAGTGCGTAATGTAAACAAACACATATGCCCGTGGACATAGCATCGTTAGGTTATCCCTAGTGGCAACAGCACATCCACAACCTTAGAACTTTCTGTCACTGTCCCAGGTTAAACGGAGGCATGAACCCACTATCTAGCATAAATACTCTCTCTTGGAGTTACAAGCATCTACTTGGCCAAAGCATCTACGAGTAACGGAAAGCATGCAAGATCTTAAATAACATATAAGATAGATTGATAATCAACTTGACATAATATTCAATATTCATCGGATCCCAGCAAACACAACATGTAGCATTACAATAATATGATCTTGATCATGTAGGGCAGCTCACAAGATCTAAACATGATGGCACAAGTGGAGAGACAACCATCTAGCTACTGCTATGGACCCGTAGTCCAAGGATGAACTACTCACACATCACTCCGGAGGCAGGCATGGCGATGTAGAAGTCTCCGACGACGATTCCCCTCTCCGGCACGGTGCCGGGAAGAGGTTTGAACCCTCCCGAGCTAGGGTTGACGACGGCGGCGTCTCTGGATCTTTTCATGGATTTTTGCTCAGGTACTTAGGGTTTTCGCGTCGGGGGGAATAAGTAGGCGAAGGGCGGCGGCTGACGACCCCCGAGGGGCCCACACCACCCTAGGGCGCGCCAGGGGGGCCCGCGCCCTAGTGGCATGTGGGGCCCTTGTGGCTCATCTCCGTTGCTCCTTTGCTCCGTCAGGTGAGTTCTGGAAAAATTGGGACCCCCGTGTAGTTTCGTCCAATTCCGAGAATATTTCCAGACTAGCTTTTCTGGAATACAAAAACAGCAGAAAACAGGAACTGGCACTTCGGCATCTTGTTAATAGGTTAGTCCCAAAAAAATGTATAAAAGTGATATAAAGTGGATGCAAAACATGTAGCAATTGGTATAAAACAAGCATGGAAGATCAAAAATTATAGATACGTTTGAGACGTATCATGATATTGCTTCTTCCCGGCATTTATCTTATTTATGGCCGATCGAGACACAGCGGTAGACGATTTCTTATATGCCACAAATGCGGGCCAGTCATGTTTTATCTTCTCTAGTCTTCGAGTGAAATCTGGATCTTCATTTTCATATTTTTGCCATAATTTTTTCTTCTAGCTCTACAATTGTGTGGCTATCTTCTTAAGAGACCATTGCTTGACTTTCTCCTTCATGCCTTCCGTGAGACTTTGCGATAGGTTGAAGTGTGTCATAAGCATCTCCCAAAGCAAATCCTTTGTATGTTCGTGGACATAACTAGCTCCATCGTCCTTCGGCTTATGCCATTCTGCAATGCTGATTGGTAGCATGTCCCTAACAAGAACTCCAACTTGAGTTACAAATTTACGGCAGTTCTCTTTTGGTTCCAGCGGTTCGCCATTATCCTTACCTTTGTAGATGGGTAACTTTGGAGCCTCGCCCGACATCCTTTTCGTCGGGCCTCGAGGACCTTGCTTTTTAGCAGATTTGCTCGATGATCCGGAATGCTAAAAGAAAAATGATTCGTTAATAAGTGCAATACAAATCAATTAATGCATCTAGTGATCAACACAACCTTAATATATATATATACACCTCGCCGGAGTTTGTTAAGGGCACTTTGTCGTCTCTTCTTTCTTCAAACTCAAGTCCCTCAGCGGAGTCGTTTAGAAATTGTGAGCTGAAATCACCGTCTTCTCCACCGGAATCTTCTCCACTGGCACACTAGTATAGAATGACACATCCGATACCCCTCTATGGCAACGGCAGGAGTTAGGCGACGGAGAATCACGACATCCCCCGCGTGCCCGCACTGGGCCGTAAAGCAGGCCCATGACAAAGGCAACGGGTGAATAGTGGAATATATGATGGCAACGGAGGTTAGTTTGCCTCCGTTACCGATGTGTGCTCATCGCACACGGACAATTTTTAATCTCCGTTGCCATTAGAAGCAGCCCGACAGCCCGCGGCCTATAAGAACCTACTATGCCCTTCACTCTCACTCTCAGTGTCTCACTTCCAACCCCAGCCGCCGCACAGTCTCCTCTCTCTCCACTCTCTCGCATGGCTTCCACCGTCGGCGCTGGTAGATCCGGCCATCGCGGCTGCGGCCGTGGCCGCCCAATTCTCCGGGCCTTCAGGCAGCAGCAGCGTCAGCTGGTGTTGCGGGACGAGCTTGCAGAACAGGCCATCGCCGATCCGTCCCCCGCGGGCCAGTCCCGCAGCATTGGCGCTCATCCGCAGGAAGAGCACGGTGAAGGCTCCGGCCGCACCTGCTCATTTGGCCGCCATTGCAGCTACCGCGAGATCCACAAGGCGATGTACCCCAGCCGCCGTCCTCGCTTTCTGAACCATCCGTCTTCCTCCTCCTTGTCCTCGAGGAAGAGGAGGAGGATCGTGATCTGGAGATCGCTTGCCAACTCTCCCGCGCCGATTTCGAGCGCGATGACGCCAAGCGTCTTTCAGGGCGAGGCCGATCTAGAAGCGGCGGTCCTCCTCTCCGAGGCCTCGACCCAGGTCGAACGCGTCGAGGAGGCGGTCTACCAGTCTGACCTCCGGGCCGCCATAGCCCTCTCTTTGGTCCACGGCGAGGGCAAGGCATCGCCAGGGGAGGCCGGCGCTAGCTCCGTCGCCGGCGGCGACGCTAAGCGAGCCCGCCTCACCTAATGTAAGACCCAGTTCAGTAGGATAGTTTTTTTGCACTTCTTTTTACTCGTTTCAGATGATTAGCTATGTTCTTATTAGGCATTGTGGTAAGTAGCTAATTGTTTAGCCATAGATTTGCTCTGTTTATAGTAGGCATTGTTTACACATAGATTTTTAGCTGTTTTCTAGTTGTAAGTAGCTAATTGTTTATCCATAGATTTGCTCTGTTTATAGTAGGCATTGTTTACACATAGATTTTAGCTGTTTTCTAGTTGTAAGTACCAAATTGTTTATCCATAGATTTGCTCTGTTTATAGTAGGCATTGTTTACACATAGATTTTAGCTGTTTTCTAGTTGTAAGTAGCTAATTGTTTATCCATAGATTTGCTCTGTTTTTAGTAGGCATTGTTTACACATAGATTTTAGCTTTGTTTCTGTTAAGCCGATGATTAAAATTAGGTGACACTGTGTGATCCGGGGGTGGCGCTAGTGATCCTTGTGATATGCACAAATACACATCGCTCTTGTGCATCCTACTTGGCTCGCTTGCTCCATCCCTGAAATTTGTGTGTCCAATCTACCTATATATGAGGCATTGTTTAGGCTATGTTCTAGTTGTAATTAGTTCTATATTTTCTGTAATGCCGATGATTAAAATAAGGTGACACGGTATGATTCGAGGGTGGCGCTAGTGATCCTTGTGGTATGCACAAATACCAATCTTGTGCATCCTACTTGGCTCACTAGCTCCATCCCTGGAATTTGTGTGTCCAATCTAACTATATATAAGACATTGTTTAGGCTATGTTCTAGTTGTAATTAGTTCTATATTTTCTGTAATGCTGATGAAGAAGCATCTGTCTTGTGTATAGAGATGAAGGAGCTTACATTTTGATTTTTTTCATCTCCTTTAGGGCGAGGAGAAAACCTGGAGACTATGCGGCGGCCGTGAAGACGTAGGAGCGGGGCTCCGTCCACACGGTCCACTGAAGCCGGCGCCTCCAGGAGCAAGACTTTTGTGCAGTACTAAATAGGTAGAAGAAGACCACGCAATGAAGCTGGGCAAAGAGGAAGGTGAAGAACCGGCGGCCGTCAAGCAGGAACCACAGGGCTCCGTCGACGGCGCAGCAGGCGTCACCGGCTTTTTTTTGTTTTCTTTAGCCCTCATTACAAACGGTCAAAAACTAATCTCCGTATCTGATGTAAAGACTAAAGACAATGATTATATATTATGCCCGTTGCTAAACTTATTGCAAACGATCAAAATCTCCGTTGCCATTGTGAGGCTTCACATCAGTGACAGAGGCGGGGACATGGACCCTTTCTCCGTTGCCGATGGGCTTTTTGGCCCATTTCCGATGTGTCGTTCTGTACTAGTGGCATCTGGTCCACGGGCACTCGCATATATAATTTTTTGCATTCGGTCTTCATTCTCGTCGTCTCTGAAGGGGGCGTCCATATCACAATGTCTCTGCAATCAATTATATAGCAAATTTAAAATTCATAGCATCAAGATTACAAAGTACACAAATTTTAAACAACAATTACAAAACAACATGCATGAACCCTAATACATCACGAATAATATCACTAATACATCTCCCATGCATGAACCTCTCAAACTAACTTCGACCGGGTGCTGAGCGGCCGGCGCTGCGCATCCAAAGACAAGGAACCCTCACAGGGTCATAGCTCACATGATAAGGAACCCTCTGAAGAAACGACCAGCTATTGCTATACTGCCTATCTAACAAATACATGTAGCGACAGACGTGCTCTTCCTCCTCCCTGATACGGCGACGTACCACCCGCTCGGGCGCCGGCTCCCTCTGCACCGAGCTTGGCCCACGCGACTGCCACAAAAGAAGATCCGGGTCAACGACGTCACCCGGATTTCTCACCAAGATGCGCGTCCCGGAAGATACCACCTCAAAGTGCCAGCCCGGCGGAGCCCAGTCCCGGACATCGCCCCTCTGGTCCAATAGAGACATCGTCGCCGAGAAAAATAAACTAAAAACACAATTTTTATAAGACGATCATTCTAACAATTTTTGTATACTTCTATTTTGTAGCTTAACTTCTATTTATTAGCTTAACTTCTATTTTGTATACTTTTAACAATAGCCTAACTTCTATTTTTTAGCTTAACAAAAATTTAGCTTAACTTCTATTTTGTATACTTCTAACAATTTTTTCCATCATCTAATTTTTTTACATCTAATTTGCTAACACTAAACAAAAAAACTTTGCTAATACTAACAAAAATTGGCTAAATAACTTGCTACAGTATATAATCCTACACAATTTTAAAATTTGAACACAATTTCCTACACTATTTTAAAATTTCCTACACAATTGCGTAAATAACAATTTTGCTCCACTATTTTAAAATTTCTACACAATTTCCTACACTATTTTAAATTTTCCTACACAAATTTTGCTAACATCTAATTTGCTAACACTAACAAATAAACCCCAATGCAAATTAACTAGTACTATATGCAATTAGAATAACAAAAAAAAGAGAATGAAATTCTCACCTTGGTGAGGCCGGCCGGAGCTACGGCGGCTGGAGCGAGGTCGAGGTCGGGGCGGCCGGAGTACGACGGCCGCGTCGGATCCCGGCGTGAGAGGGACGGAGCGAGGTCGCGCGAGGTTAGAGGCGGCCGGAGTACGACGGCCGCGTCGGATTCCGGCGTGAGAGGGGTGGAGCCACGGGCTGGGGCGCGACGGAGCCGTGGGCAGGAGCCGCGCCGGGGAGAGAGGATGCCGGAGCCGCGCCGGTGAGAGGGGGGCTCGACAGCGTGGGCGCGCGTGGGCAGGGATTCCGGCCGGCAGCCTGGCGACGCGTCTCCTTCTTCCTTCTGGCGGCGCATCGCGCGTCTTGTGGCACCCCCTTCTGGCACAGCTTGTCAGAAGGCCGGTCGCCCCGTGCGCCAGCCCAAGATATCTGGCCGCACGTTACGACAATGCAACATAGCAGAAATCATTACACAATCAGGCACAAAGTGCTACAAAAGGGTTTACAGGGCCGTCGAGGCTTTACAAAATATCAAGCCAAGCATGGCCCAACTCAGAGGTTTAACTGGCAGCGGAAGACATAAATGAGGCAACGTCTTGGAGCGGCTCCACTCCACAGGTATCTGGCTGGGCTACTGATCCTAGCACGCTTCTGCTCCTTGTCCTTGCTAAGGTGGAAGTTCAGTCCTCGCCAAAATCTAGCCACAATCACAAGGCCCGTGAGTACATTTTTATGCACTCAGCAAGAATCGCCACTTACTGCAAACATTCCAACAATCATGCAGCAAGATATACGTTGGATATAAAATCCTACAACATGGCAAGGTGTAATCTAGATAAATGATATAAAAGTAGCATGGTGTTGACAACCGAACATGTCATAAGCAAGCTATGGGGTTATCACTAGTACAGAGTTCAAGCCAGGTGGGGTAGGATCGTATACCGGCAATCAAACAAAGAGATTACCTGTGACGAGTAAATGAGTACACCGGTTGGTACCAAATAATACACAACAACACCTGTGATCACTGCTAAACCCACTGGCCTCATCATTTCACTCTGGGCACGCACGGTTGATGTGGCTCTAGCCTAACTATAGGCTCCCCAACGCATCACACCGCCATCCCCAAACTTGGTTCACAATCACATCTCAAGTAACATTCCCTGCATCAACTTATTGTTTATTTAGTGAAATCAGGTTGTTCATCTTTCTTTCAAACAGAACTTGTGTTTAACCTCCTGACTCGACAAGGACAATAGTGTGACTGACACTGAACTGTTGTTCCATAACCTTGGAACTAGGCTAGATATCTAAATTTACACTCTCGAGAGGTTGCAATACTTCACTCATCCAAGTGGATCATTAACAACCGGTACTTTAGGATCACATCCATAAGACGGTCTGATACACTCACTCAACCGTTCACGCCATCAAGACACTCCCTATATAGCCACCGACATAACTATATGCCTTATGCAGAAGTGAATCCGGCACGTCCCAAACCTTTGAGCAACGCCTAGCTCCGGAACCTTCGCAAGACTAGCCCCGACCAACTATGGTAACCGACTAGACTTGCCAAAAAGGGTGGCATCAAAGGAGGCTCAATAGGATTACGTAGGTCAAGGCCCGCCCATATGAGCGACAGTGGTAGTGCTTTCGATGTTCAGATTAGTGGCACTATGGACTGACCCTATCGAAGTTTGGAGGGGTGTTTCATTTAATCAAGTTTCATCATAACAAGTCCAAACAACAAAGGATTAGTCCAACACAACCATCACAATATCATAATAATATATATCAAACAACAAGACATTAGCGACATAATATCTCAAGCAATAATTTGTTTGTATTAACTGCGTGACTATGGCGGTTCCTCCAGCCGGCGTCACCACAGATCAATTACGAATTATGGTTTGGTCGGTTTGCGTCGACCGGGTGACTATCGTGGCGATCCCGCCAACAAGCGTCACCACAGATCAACTAGTTGGTTAGCGTCGACCGGGTGACTATCGTGGCGATCCCGCCAACAAGCGCCACCACAGATCAACTACAAAATATTGCTTAGTTGGTTTGATCGGACGACTGTGGCGGTTCCTCCAGCCAGCGCCCTCGCAGATTAATTACAAAGTTGGTGAGGCATGTAGCCTCCAAACAATGAACTGAAAAGCAATCATAAGAAAGAAAGCATCCATTCCACTCGAGGATTAACCTGACATGGTGTCAGCAATCTTGGCAAAAAGTACCAAATGGAAAGTCAGCTCCCAAGCGTCGCAGTCCGGGTGGCTTATGCCAACCATATTTGACGGAGGGATAAGAAGCAAATAACTCTTTTGGCAAATGGCCCCAACTCCGAGGATCATAAGACGACATTCGTCCGCTCCTCACCTCGGCGAAGAAGAAGAAGCAAACAATCATAGGGACACATGTTTTATAGTTGTTTATTTAGAGGGTTCGACAAAGCCACGCAAGTGCGAGGCGCACAGATAATTCACACATCATTCTAATGCATACATGGATGATGAATATGACATAGCAGGAGCAATAATCGAAGCAACATATTAAACAAGAATAACAACAGACATGCAATAATAAAACAGGGTATAGACAGAAAATATAACACTCGTTATGGCAATCAACAAATAAACAAACAACATTGTGGGACGTATCATAGCAAGGGTTAGCTTGCCTCCGAAGATCGACACCGTTTGGCTTGGGGGGGTCACAGACGTCGCGGTTTAGGTCCTCGGTTTACCGGTACCGCGGAAAACCTACGCATGCACACAAAGGTGCTGAGCATACAAGTATTTTACAAAAATGTAAAACTGATACTACTGGACAGAGCTTTTCAAACTAAGAATTTAAAAATTTGAATCACCTCAATCGGAGTTACGGTTTGGGAGAAACGAGCGAGCGAGCGATAGCTATCCGCTGCTCACCCAGAAAAAAAACAGAGCGGGCTGATATCAGAACCGGGCTGGGCTGTTCGCGCATTTCAGCGGAATACGTATTCCGTACTGGGAGACGTAACACGCCGGTTACGCCTCCACTCACTGACTTGGCGGCTGGGCCACGCCGGGCCCGCCTGTCGGCGCCACAGCCAGCCAGCGTGGCTGGCTTCTTCTTTCCCGCGACGGAGAAGCTCGGGAGAGCACCCTGCGTAGCACGGCCGGCTCGGGCGGTCGCCGGCGCCGGCAGCTGGGAGGAGCAGGGCCACGGCCGGCGACGGGTACGGGCTGGCGGCGGAGAACCGCGGCCGGGGAGGAGCAGCCGGTGGCGGGGGTGATCCCTCGCGACGCGCGCGAGCCCAACGGCTCGGCCGCATGGGCGGCTCGGGGGGGGGGGGGGGAGGCCGGCGGTGGCAGACGGCTCAGTGGACCGGCTGAGAACGATGGCGGGGTCGTGGGGCAGCACCGCGCCCGGGGAGGAGCTAGGGGTGCTGGGGAATGCGGCGGGGCGGCTTGCTCGCGAGTGGGCCGTATGGCCATGGCGGGTGGCACGGTATGCGGCCGACCGCGGCGACGAGCAGCTCAGCGAGGCCGGACAAGGATGGCGACGAGGTCGAGGGGCTGGGCCGCGCCCGGGGAGGAGGGCCAGGCGGCAGGGGGGTCACGGGTGCGACGGTCGCGTGCACACCTGCATGGCCATGGCGGAAGCCGGGCATGGCGGCCTCCCCGCGGTGCTGCTCTGCTAGCCCGAGCAAGGCAGGGATGCGGACGTCCCGAGGAACGGCGCTGGGAGGGGGGGTGAGGTGAGGGGAGAGGCTCGGGGGTGGTCTTCTTCTCCTAGCTCGCACGCACGCGAGCTGGCGCGGCTCGGCAGTGACGGCCGCCGATGGTGCCGATGCCTTGCTCCTCTGTGTGCACCGGGAGACAGAGGAGGGTGAGGTGAGTGGAGAGGGAGTGAGGAGAGTGAGAGAGAGGAGAGACTCTGGTCTCCTTTTTGATGGGCAGCGGTACTGCAACTCAGGGGTTAGGCAGGGTTTAGGGCTAAGCGACGTTTAGGTCATACGAAAGCGGGCATCTAGGATGCGACACGGCGGCATCGTTGGGTTCCCGGCGACTCGGAGCTCCAAACGCGATGGGGTTTTCACCACTGCATGCCAAAATCAAGATTCTACAACTTCGGCGACTAAAGTTTTTGCAAATTCGAAACTTCGCGCTACTAGAACTTTTGAAAAACAATACTGGTCCAAATGGAGAAAGGTTGTTTGGAGAAGCAAATGATTTTTGTTTGATCCAGACTTCTCCCAGAGGTGTAGGAACTCCTAAGGCTTGCATCTAGGCACTCTTCTCCCACTACAAAAATCCTTTGACTTGTTTTTGAAAACAATTGAGTTTTAGGGCAGAAACTTGGACATAAGAAAAGCCAAATATTTACTTAACAAGGTACCAAATATTTTTGCATAAATGGGTTGCACACTGCCTAGGAATCATCCCCTAATTTTTGTAGAATTTTTGGAGACAGAAAAATAGGGGTTCCTTTGGAAGTTGCAAATAGGCAAGAAAAGAGCACTACAAAGGAAGTACCTCAAACATTGCTCAAATGAGGTTGGGACAGTGGAGTGAAATGTTTAGAAGGTGGATTCATGCATCTCCCCAAAATCGTGGAATTTTTGGATGAGTGGACGTGTCTGGATAATTTTTGGATTGAATACGACATAATAGGAAATATGAATAATCTTGGGAATATTGCACGGGACTATGAAATATTTTTCCGTGAAAGTGATGTAGATGTATGAGGGAACCCTATGATAGCTTGGTAGAATTTATTCCAAGCTAAGATTGCGGTGGAGGCTTTAGTAGGACGACAGAAGGGTTTTTGCAATTCCAACTGGAACCAATGTTTAGCAGATAAAACAATATTCGGGAATTATGGTGGAGGTCGACAAAGATCGGGGATTGTTGGGAATTTTTTGGGAGAGTGAAACCAAGGTCAAATCAAAGACCAGCGGGTTTGAAGAAAACATTTAGAAACTCAAAAAAGTTTTTCCGGCGTCCAAAATTTAATTTAAAATTCGGTCTAAATTTTCGGGGTGTTACAAACCTTCCCCCCTTAAAAAGAATCTTGTCCCGAGATTTGGAGACTTATAGAGATTCCCGGGGTTACAAAAGATATTTCTTGTACGGTCTTAATATACCCCTATATTTAAAACCCTTTTGCGTAAACCCCTCTACAACCAGTATAATTGGACTCACATAGAGAGATCAACACTCAACGGGATTTTCCTAAAACCAGGTATCTCAAGGTCGATATTTTTATCGCACTTAATGCATTCTAGGGATGGCATGGTAGGGCTCATACAATCAAACAACATAGGATCTACTCACATGCTTATGAATTTAAAATATAAGGTTTTGCACAAACAGGGCAAGATCAAACAAGATCTACAACCAAATTATCAAATAATCTAACAAGATCAACTGGGGTGAGTAAGAACTCAAAAACCTTTATAAACAAAAGGCAAGGATATGCTAATTATAACCTTCTCCTAAGGTTTCATTTTTGACAAGTTATACACACACAACAGGTGCCCCTTTCATGTGCGTACAACAAAAGGTTTTATTTTTCCAAAGCTATACATACATGGCAGGTGCCCCTTTCATGTATATACCGGTTTGGAAAAAGAAACAAGGTTTGTTTTCAAACAACGATGTTCGCGCCACAAGGGTGGGTTCACAAACACCAAAATTTTGTGGGATAGAGCCATTCCCAAAGTTTGTTTTTGCAAAGAAATTTTCCCTATAGAACTCCGGGATACGAGGAAAATAACACGTCTCGGGGTACCTCTTCACGTTGAAGTAGTCGCGGTGTCCCAGTTGGAGTAGAACTTGCATCATCAATTTCGGAAATTGTCCATCCGTGTACAGTTCGCGTCTTGCAGTAAGATTAAATGGCAGGGATACAAGCATGGGTAGGAGAATTTCTACTTGTAGCAAAACATCATTTTATAAAACATTTCTGCATTTTATGGCCCAAAACAAAACGGCTGCAGCAGTATGGCATAATCATTTCAACCATACCGTATAGGCAAGCACAAGCAAACATAGACAGAAAACACTCTACAAAAATCCTTCTGTGTTCCAGCGAGAAAGAACACTCAACAAGCATTTTAAGGCTTGGGAGGGAGTTGCTCGTGGAGGGCTCGGGCCCTTTCTTTAACATGCATCCAGACAAGGTTCATATTGGGTGAGGAACCTTGGGGTGCTACATGTAGGAGTTTTTCAAACCATGCGCGAGCCAACATTAAGTGAGCGGGACACCGTGGTTACAGTGTCTCATCAAATACTTCCACTTAATAGTTAAACTTGTGCAACACACACAAAATAATTTGCATACTACAAAATAATCACATTCAAAGTTTGCATTAACTCACAGGTGGGTATATGCATCTGGGTTCACATATACTGTCCCTGTTTTAAGTGATCTGTCTTTTCTTCCAAACCTTTAACTAAAGAAAGGCATGATATTCCATCATGTGTCAACCAAGTGGCTAACCAGAGGACAAGAATACCAAGTTTTATTTCGGGCTGATTCGAACATCAACCAGGAAACAGACAACAAACTTGCATTACAACCAACATAAGGGAAACAAACAACAAAACAAACAAGCTCACGACTTCTCACCTACCAACATACGAGCGTCACTCAGACTAAACAAACAGGGGCTCTATTCCGTTTGACGGCCTCTGGGGGTCGGTGGAGCGGGGCCAAGACGAAGAGTGGTGTCCACATTGCATCTTCCGGTGGGTGGGGAATCATCGGCCTGCCTTCAAGGATTACACCTTGTTCTTGGGGTTGCTGCTGAATTCGGGCTAGTACTTGCGCCACAGACACATCCAGACTGCATTCCAGCAAGTCATCTGGGACTGGGGCTCCGGTACCTCGAGCTTGCCCATGGTTGAGGGTAGGTGGGTTCCTTGTTCGACACTGTTGCAAGTGAGCGTGACCAAGGCTGCGCCTTGTGGTTGCGAGTTCTTCTATCAGAGAATTGCTGAACCTGGTCATTGCAGCTGCGTAGGTGACCAGGGTGATGACGGCAGGGTCGGCTTCGCCTTCGATGGAGGTTTGGATGGCCTCCGCGCCAGGTTGGGGTCGGGCTGGGAGAAAGTGGAAAGCTCGACTTTTCGCCATTGCGGGTTCTGAGTACCGTAGGCGGACGAGACCTTCATAGGCTGCTATCTGGATGGCTTGAGCAAGAGTGGGCATGCTCCTACCTGGGATCAGGTATGTCATGCTTGTGCCCAACGGACACGAGCCGATATGCACGTTCGCTCGAAATTCACTCCCTCTAGTGGGAGTGAGTTCTCAAACACCACATACCGAGGGAGATCAGGCCTGCCAAGAGTATCAGAGACGGCCTTCCGAAGAATCACTGGGAATCCGCCATACTCAGCGGCGGTGGTTTCCAGGATGACCTTGGGGTTTGCCATCGGATTCCTCTGGCTCTGGGTATAGGATGAGATGAGAATGCGGGATTCCTTTGCGGGATCCCGCTTCAAGAGAGCTGGGTTGGCTAAGGATAGCAGGCGAGGGTGGGGATAAGCGGCAGCTAGGACTGGGTCTCATATACGGGGTTGTGTCGGCTTCTTCTCTTGGAAGAAACCGGAGAGCCTCACTCAGGGAATGAGACACGTCCTACTGCACCTTACTGTGGACCAACACCAGCCATGCCGGTTAGGCGGGGATGGGTTAAATCCATCGGGCTCATTGTCGGGCGAAAGTAAGGCGGAGTTTTCCATGCTAGGGTAGTCTACAGCCAGCCTGGTGCTCTGATACCATGCTCTGTGGCACCCCCTTCTGGCACAGCTTGTCAGAAGGGCGGTCGCCCCGTGCGCCAGCCCAAGATATCTGGCCGCACGTTACGACAATGCAACATAGCGGAAATCATTACACAATCAGGCACAAAGTGCTACAAAAGGGTTTACAGGGCCATCGAGGCTTTACAAAATATCAAGCCAAGCATGTCCCAACTCAGAGTTTTAACTGGCAGCGGAAGACATAAATGAGGCAACGGCTTGGAGCGTCTCCACTCCACAGGTATCTGTCTGGGCTACTGATCCTAGCACGCTTCTGCTCCTTGTCCTTGCTAAGGTGGAAGTTGAGTCCTCACCAAAATCTGGCCACAATCACAAGGCCCGTGAGTACATTTTATGAACTCAGCAAGAATCGCCACTTACTGCAAACATTCCAACAATCATGCAGCAAGATATATGTTGGATATAAAATCCTACAACATGGCAAGGTCTAATCTAGATACATGATATAAAAGTAGCATGGCGTTGACAACCGAACATGTCATAAGCAAGCTATGGGGTTATCACCAGTACAGAGTCCAAGCCAGGTGGGGTTGGATCGTATACCGGCAATCAACAAAGAGATTACCTGTGACGAGTAAACGAGTACACCGTTGGTACCAAATAATACTCAACAACACCTGTGATCACTGCTAGGCCCACTGGCCTCATCATTTCACTCTGGGCACGCACGGTTGATGTGGGCTCTGGCCTAACTATAGGCTCCCCAACGCATCACACCGCCATCCCCAAACTTGGTTCACAATCACATCTCAAGTAACATTCCCTGCATCAACTTATTGTTCATTTAGTGAAATCAGGTTGTTCATCTTTCTTTCAAACAGAACTTGTGTTTAACCTCCTGACTCGACAAGGACAATAGTGTGACTGACACTGAACTGTTGTTCCATAACCTTGGAACTAGGCTAGATATCCAGATTTATACTCTCGAGAGGTTGCAATACTTCACTCATCCAAGTGGATCATTAACAACCGGTACTTTAGGATCACATCCATGAGATGGTCTGATACACTCACTCAACCGTTCACGCCATCAAGACACTCCCTATAGCCACCGACATAACTATATGCCTTATGCAGAAGTGAATCCGGCACGTCCCAAACCTTTGAGCGACGCCTAGCTCTGGAACCTTCGCAAGACTAGCCCCGACCAACTATGGTAACCGACTAGACTTGCCAAAAAGGGTGGCATCAAAGGAGGCTCAATAGGATTACGTAGGTCAAGGCCCGCCCATATGAGCGACAGTGGTAGTGCTTTCGGTGTTCAGATTAGTGGCACTATGGACTGACCCTATCAAAGTTTGGAGGGGTGTTTCATTTAATCAAGTTTCATCATAACAAGTCCAAACAACAAAGGATTAGTCCAACACAACCATCACAATATCATAATAATATATATCAAACAACAAGACATTAGCGACATAATATCTCAAACAATAATTTGTTTGTATTAACTGCGTGACTATGGCGGTTCCTCCAGCCGGCGTCACCACAGATCAATTACGAATTATGGTTTGGTCGGTTTGCGTCGACCGGGTGACTATCGTGGTGATCCCGCCAACAAGCGCCACCACAGATCAACTAGTTGGTTAGCGTCGACCGGGTGACTATCGTGGCGATCCCACCAACAAGCGCCTCCACAGATCAACTACAAAATATCGCTTAGTTGGTTTGATCGGACGACTGTGGCGGTTCCTCCAGCCAGCGCCCTCGCAGATTAATTACAAAGTTTGTGAGGCATGTAGCCTCCAAACAATGAACCGAAAAGCAATCATAAGAAAGAAAGCATCCATTCCACTTGAGGATTAACCTGACGTGGTGTCAGCAATCTTGGCAAAAAGAACCAAATGGAAAGTCAGCTCCCAAGCGTCGCAGTCCGGGTGGCTTACGCCAACCATATTTGACGGAGGGATAAGAAGCAAATAACTCTTTTGGCAAATGCCCCCAACTCTGAGGATCATAAGACGACATTCGTCCGCTCCTCACCTCGGCGAAGAAGAAGAAGCAAACAATCATAGGGACACATGTTTTATAGTTGTTTATTTAGAGGGTTCGACAAAGCCACGCAAGTACGAGGTGCACAGCTAATTCACACATCATTCTAATGCATACATGGATGATGAATATGACATGGCAGGAGCAATAATCGAAGCAACATATTAAACAAGAATAACAACAAACATGCAATAATAAAACATGGTACAGACAGAAAATATAACACTCGGTATGGCAATCAACAAATAAACAAACAACATTGCGGGACGGCTCATAGCAAGGGTTAGCTTGCCTCCGAAGATCGACACCGTTTGGCTTGGGGGGTCACGGACGTCGCGGGTTAGGGCCTCGGTTTGCCGGTACCGCGGAAAACCTACGGATGCACACAAAGGTGCTGAGCATACAAGTATTTTACAAAAATGTAAAACTGATACTACTGGACAGAGCTTTTAAACTAAGAATTTACAAATTTGAATCGCCTCAATCGGAGTTACGGTTTGGGAGAAACGAGCGAGCGATAGCTATCCGCTGCTCACCCAGAAAAAAAACAGAGCGGGCTGATATCAGAACCGGGCTGGGTTGGTCGCGCATTTCCGCGGAATACGTCTTCTGTACTAGGAGACGTAACGCGCCGGTTACGCCTCCACTCGCTGCCGTGGCGGCTGGGCCACGCCGGGCCCGCCTGTCGGCGCCACAACCAGCCAGCGTGGCTGGCTTCTTCTTTCCCGCGATGGAGAAGCTCGAGACAGCGCCCTGCGCAGCACGGCCGGCTCGGGCGGTCGCCGGCGCCGGCAGCTGGGAGGAGCAGGCCACGGCCGGCGACGGGGACGGGCTGGCGGCGGAGGACAACGGCCGGGGAGGAGCAGCCGGTGGCGGGGGTGCTCCCTCGCGCCGCGCGCGAGCCCAACGGCTCGGCCGCACGGGCGGCTCGGGGGGGGGAGGTCGGCCGGCGGTGGCAGACGGCTCGGTGGACCGGCTGAGAATGATGGCGGGGTCGTGGGGCAGCACCGCGCCCGGGGAGGACCTAGGGGTGCTGGGGAATGCGGCGGGGCGGCTTGCTCGCGAGTGGGCCGTACGGCCATGGCGGGTGGCACGGTATGCGGCCGACCGCGACGACGAGCAGCTCAGCGAGGCCGGACAAGGACGGCAACGAGGTCGAGGGGCTGGGCCGCGCCCGGGGAGGAGGGCCAGGTGGCAGGGGGGTCACGGGTGCGACGGTCGCGTGCACACCTTCATGGCCATGGCAGAAGCCGGGCATGGCGTCCTCCCCGCGGTGCTGCTCTGCTAGCCCGAGCAAGGCAGGGATGCGGACGTCCCGAGGAACGGCGCTGGGAGCGGGGGTGAGGTGAGGGGAGAGGCTCGGGGGTGGTCTTCTTCTCCCAGCTCGCACGCACGCGAGCTGGCGCGGCTCGGCAGTGACGGCCGCCGATGGTGCCGATGCCTTGCTCCTCTGTGTGCACCTGGAGACAGAGGAGGGTGAGGTGAGTGGAGAGGGAGTGAGGAGAGTGAGAGAGAGGAGAGACTCGGGTCTCCTTTTTGATGGGCAGCGGGAGGGAAAAAGAAAACACGGGGAAGCTCTCACCTTGCCACTGTATCGTCGGTGGAGTGGATAAGAGGAGGAGCTGGACACACAGTAACGCATGAGGTGGTACTGCAGCTCAGGGGTTAGGCAGGGTTTAGGGCTAAGCGACGTTTAGGTCATGCGAAAGTGGGCGTCTAGGATGCGACACGGCGGCATCGTTGCGTTCCCGGGGCCTCGGAGCTCCAAACGCGATGGGGTTTTCACCACTGCATGCCAAAATCAAGACTCTACAACTTCGGCGACTAAAGTTTTTGCAAATTCGAAACTTCGCGCGACTAGAACTTTTGAAAAACAATACTGGTCCAAATGGAGAAAGGTTGTTTGGAGAAGCAAATGATTTTTGTTTGATCCAGACTTCTCCCAGAGGTGTAGGAACTCCTAAGGCTTGCATCTAGGCACTCTTCTCCCACTACAAAAATCCTTTGACTTGTTTTTGAAAACAATTGAGTTTTAGGGCAGAAACTTGGACAGAGGAAAAGCCAAATATTTCCTTAACAAGGTACCAAATATTTTTGCATAAATGGGTTGCACACTGCCTAGGAATCATCCCCTAATTTTTGTAGAATTTTTGGAGACAGAAAAATAGGGGTTCCTTTGGAAGTTGCAAATAGGCAAGAAAATAGCACTAGAAAGGAAGTACCTCAAACATTGCTCAAATGAGGTTGGGACAGTGGAGTGAAATGTTCAGAAGGTGGATTCATGCATCTCCCCAAAATTGTGGAATTTTAGGATGAGTGGGGTGTCTGGATAATTTTCGGATTGAAACCGACATAATAGGAAATATGAATAATCTTGGGAATATTGCACGGGACTATGAAATATTTTTCCGTGGAAGTGATGTAGATGTATGAGGGAACCCTATGGTAGCTTGGTAGAATTTATTCCAAGCTAAGATTGCGGTGGAGGCTTTAGTAGGACGACAGAAGGTTTTTGCAATTCCCAACTGGAACCAATGTTTAGCAGATAAAACAATATTCGGGAATTATGGTGGAGGTCGACAAAGATCGAGGATTGTTGGGAATTTTCTGAGAGAGTGAAACCAAGTTCAAACCAAAGACTAGGGGGTTTGAAGAAAACATTTAGAAACTCGAAAAAGTTTTTCCGGCGTCCAAAATTTAATTTAAAATTTGGTCTAAATTTTCGGGGTGTTACACGTCTGGATGAACTGATCGAGAGAGAAGAAAAGGGTAGGAAATATATACAGATGACCACCCTTTAGTACCGGTTGGTGGCTAGAACCGGTACTAAAGGTCCGACCTTTAGTTCTGGTTCTAGCCACGAACCGGTACTAAAGGGGGCTTTTGGAATTTCTTTTTTCTTTATTCTTTATTCTTTTTTCCGATTTCTTTTATTCTATTAAATTGTCCAAATTTGACAAACTTTATATCAAACTTAAGCCCTGGACATGTAGAATCTTTTGGTACTGGTTATTTTCAAATTTGACTATGTTGAATATATTCAAATTTTAAATGGATGATTTGAGTAAATTTAAACAAAATACATGCTTTTTCAATTGTTTTTTTTTCTAATTTCATTTTCCGTTTTCTTTTATATACTTTGATTTACATGCTTTTTGAATTGTTTTTTCTAGTTTCTTTTTTTCTTTTATATATTTTCATTTACATCCTTTTTCAATTTTTTTTTATAATTTATATTTCTGTTTTCTTTTATATACTTTGATTTACATGCTTTTTCAATTGTTTTTTTCTAATTTCTTTTTCTGTTTTCTTTTATATACTTTGATTTACATGGTTTTTCAATTATTTTTTCAAGTTTCTTTTTCTTTTTCTGTTTTTTATATACTTTGATTTACATGATTATTATTACACGTCACCAATAGTTTTCAGAACACTGTTACATTATTACATAAACGGACTAGGGGTAATGGCGTCAGCAATTTTAACAAAATTGCCCACGCGTATTAGGGGAACGGTGGGAGGAGCCAGCCCCGTTCGTGGCCGCCTGGTTCTCGCGCGCACGTCTGCAGCGGAGGGCACGAGCCATGGAGGATGAGTCTTTCAGCGTCCAAGCCAGCTCGGAGGCCTCCTTCGCATTGAGCTGGCAGGCAGTCCTGTCTCGCTGGACACGGTCGTCGCGGACAGACTGGAAGGAGGCTTCCATGGCCTCCTGCATCTACGCCCCACAGCCCTCTTCCCCGTCGTCGCTCCAGTCGAAGTCGTCGTCATCCTCCTCCTCCTCGGCGGGAGGAGCGGCGGCGCCTGGTGGAGGTGCGGCGGCACCTGGTGGAGACGCGTCCAACTCACCGTATGTGGCCGCGGATCCCCACGCCACCCCTGCGGCATACGCATCCTCGCCGGGGTTGGGGACGTCGGACCACGCGCGCTCGTACGCCCTCCGCACCGGATCCGGCACCGGAGCAGGAGGCCGGTAGCTGGGCATTCCTCTCCACGCCGAGCTTGTGGGCATACGGCGGGATAGGCTCCCGCGGTAGCGCCCAAGCGCGCTCTGCCGAGCACGTTCGACCTCGTCCAGAAGGCGATGCGACGGTCTTGGCGGATCCATCTCCAGGGCAGTGCTGGAATGGTGGATTAGGGTTTACCCCGTCGGCGACAATACATATAGACCTCCAGGGCAGCGCTGGGGGAGGACACGTGACCAGGGCGAGGACACGTGGCTAGGGCAGCGCTGGGGAAGGACACGTGACTGACACGAGTCGTGACCGCAAAGCCCGCCTTTAGTCTCGGTTGGTGTTACCAACCGGTACTAAAGAAGCACACGGATCGTGTGTTTCTTTCAAGCGCTTGTGAGCCGTTGGATCAGGGGTGTGTTTCTTTTGAGGGCTTGTGAGTTGTTGGATCAGCACTATCACGACCACTTCGTGAGCCACACGACCCTATATATAGCCCACCTCTCAGACATGTTCGGCACTCAGTGTGTACTCATTGTAGTTCATTTGGTATACAGAGCATTCGGATTCCCTGCACACATCCGACGGTGCATTTGATATGTGGACAGTCGTGAGCCACCGTCGGGCTGTATGCAGGGGAAACCGTGTGTTTTGTTCTATCTACAAATCCTTTAGTTCAACGACTGAATACAAATCATTCGGATTCCCTGCATACATCCGACGGTGCATTTGATATGCGGGCACTCACGAGCCACCGTCGGGCTGTATGCAGGGAAACCGTGTGTTTTGTTCCAACTTTTTCGAGCGCTTTTAAGACGTTGGAGTTTTTAGAACAAAAAATCAGAGTTTTCTTCTAAGTTTTCAAACACAGTTACATAAAAGGTTTAATACATTATTACACATCACCAACAACATCCCTATCTAGTGTTGTGGTATAAACTTTTTCTTCGTGTGTGTCCCTTTCTTCTGATTGCGCCGTAACCATGGACAATCTTCATCATTTAACACGATGCTTGGGTCAATTTTCACGTGAAGGGCGGAATTTTATCAAACTTATTGTAATCTTCTGACATGTCTGTCTTGTCCTCCACTCCCACGATGTTTCTTTTCCCTGAAAGAACTATGTGGCGCTTTGGCTCATCGTATGATGTATTCGCTTGCTTTTCTTTTTTTTTTCGGTTGGTAGACATGTCCTTCACATAGAAAAACTGAGCCACTTCACTGGCTAGGACGAATGGTTCGGTGTGGTACCCAAGATTCTTGAGATCCACTGTAGTCATTCCGTACTGCGGGTCTACCTGTACCCCGCTTTCAGGTTGAACCATTTGCACCAGAACAAAGGGACCTTAAAAGAAGGTCCATAGTCAAGTTCCATATCTGCTCTATGTAACCATAATATGTTTCCTTTTGCCCATTGTTGTTTGTTGCATCAAAGCGGACACCACTGTTTTGGTTGGTGCTTTTTTATCTTGGTCGGCCGTGTAAAATGTATTCCCATTTATCTCGTACCCTTGAAAAGTCAATATAGTCGAAGATGGTTGCTTGGCCAACAAGTATAGCTGTTCTCCAACAGTGGTGTCATTAATGAGACGCGTTTGCAACCAACCGCCGAAAGTCTTCACGTGTTCTCCATCAATCCAATATTCATTGCTCCGGGTATTTCGAGCGTAAAATATTCTTGTGTTCCACGATATACGGAGCCACCAAGCTGGAATTATGTAGAACTGTGTAGTGTGCTTGAGTGAAAGAATGTCCGTCCATACATATTGTTGCTTTCTTTCCTAGCGTGCCTTTTCCACGCAGTCTCCCCTCATGGCGCGATTGAGGAACACCGATCGGCTTAAGGTCAGGAATAAAGTCAACACAAAACTCAATGACCTCCTCTGTTCCATAGCCCTTGGAGATGCTTCCTTCTGGCCTAGCACGGTTATGAACGTATTTCTTTAAGACTCCCATGAACCTCTCAAAGGGGAACATGTTGTGTAGAAATACAGGACCGAGAATGGAAATCTCTTCGACTAGGTGAACTATGAGGTGCGTCATAATATTGAAGAAGGATGGTGGGAACACCAACTCGAAGCTGACAAGACATTGGACCACATCCTTCTGTAAACTTGGTAGAGTTAGTGGATTGATCACCTTCTGAGAAATTGCATTGAGGAATGCACATAGCTTCACAATGGGTACTCGAACATTTTCCGGTAGAAGCCCCCTCAATGCAACCGGAAGTAATTGTGTCATAATCACGTGGCAGTCATGAGACTTTAGGTTTTGGAACTTTTTCTCTGCCATGTTTATTATTCCCTTTATATTCGACGAGAAGCCAGACGGGACCTTGATACTGCTCAGGACTTCAAAAAAGATCTCCTTCTCTTCTTTGGTAAGAGCGTAGCTGGCAGGACCTTGATACTTCTCTGGATTCAGGTCGTCTCGTTCGTGCATACGTTGCTGGTGCAGCCGTGCATCCGGTGTATCTTTCGTCTTCCCATACACGCCCAAGAAGTTTAGCAGGTTCACGCAAAGATTTTTCGTCACGTGCATCACGTCGATTGCAGAGTGAACCTCTAGGATTTTCCAATAGGGTAGCTCCCAAAATATAGATTTCTTCTTCCACATGGGTACGTGTCCGTCAGCGTCATTCGGAACAGATTGTCCGCCAAGACCCTTTCCAAAGATTACTTTTAAATCCTTGACCATATCATATATAACATCCCAGTAGGGCGGGTAGGCTTCGTCCGGTGATCTGCCTCACCTTTGAAATGCTTGCCTTTCTTTCTTACGGGATGTTGTTTTGGAAGAAATCGACGATGCCCCGGGTACACATTCTTGTTTGTCAAATATATACTTTCAGTCTCACCTAAACAGTGCGTGCATGCATTGTATCCCTTGTTTGACTGTCCTGAAATGTTACTAAGAGCAGGCCAATCATTGATGGTTACAAACAACAACGCTCGTAGGTCAAATTCCTTTTGTTCGTGCTCATCCCACACAGTACACCTTCTTCACGCCACAACTGTAAAAGTTCTTCAACCAATGGCCTCAGGTACACATCAATGTCGTTGCCGGGTTGCTTCGGGCCTTGGATGAGCACTGGCATCATAATGAACTTCCGCTTCATGCACAACCAAGGAGGAAGGTTATAGATACATAGAGTCACAGGCCAGGTGCTATGACTGGAGCTCTGCTCCCCGAAAGGATTAAAGCCATCTGTACTTAGACCAAATCTTAAGTTCCTTGCATCATGAAAATGTCGGGAACTCTCTGTCGATTTTTCTCCACTGCGACCCATCAGCGGGGTGTCTCAGCATCACGTCTTTCTTACGGTCTTCTTTGTGCCATCGCAACAACTTGGCATGCTCTTTGTTTTGGAACAAACGTTTCAACCGTGGTATTATAGGAGCATACCACATCACCTTGGCAGGAACCCTCTTCCTGGGGCGGGCTCGCCCTCAACATCACCAGGGTCATCTCGCCTGATCTTATACCGCAATGCACCGCATCGGGCATGCATTCAAATTCTCGTACTCCTCGCCGTGGTAGAGGATGCAGTCATTGATGCATGCATGTATCTTCTGCACCTCTAATCCTAGAGGGCAGACAACCTTCTTTGCTTCGTACGTACTGGGGGAATACGTTATCCCTTGGAAGCATCTTCTTTATTATTTTCAGCAACTTTTCAAATCCCTTGTCAGATGTACCATTCTCTGCCTTCCATTGCTGCAATTCCAGTGTGGTACCTAGCTTTTTCTGTCCATCTTCGCAATTTGGGTACAACAATTTGTTGTGATCCTCTAACATTCTCTCCAACTTCGACCTCTCGTTGTCACTTCCGCACTTTGTCTTCGCATCAAGAATGGCCCGACGAAGATCATCATCGGGCTCATCAACAATGGGCTCTTCTTCAGCTTCGTCTCCCAAATTGTAGTACCACCGTGTTCAAGGAACATAGGATAGTTGTCGTTCTCTTCTTCATTGTCTTCCATTATAACCCCTCTTTCTCCGTGCTTGGTCCACCAATTATAGCCGGGCATGAAACTGTACTGAATCAGGTGGACGTGAAGGGTTTTTTAGGTAGAGTAATCTGATGTATTCTTACAGGCACTACATGGACAACAAATAAAACCATTCGATCGCTTGTTTGCCTCAGCCATGTGGACAAAATTATGCATGCCACTAATGAACTCGGGACTGCGTCGGTCACCGTACATCCATTGTCGGTTCATCTGCATTATATAAGTATATAAAAAACATTACACTACATCAAGAATAGATACGTGACCAAATTAATTAATACAAGTTCATCACATTAAAAGCAAAGTAGATTAGTGACCAAATGTAATACACAGTTCTCATAAAACATATATTAATTTTAATGTAAAGACTGTGAGGCAAAAGCCCCACAGCAATTTATTTCATATAAACCCCATAGTTACAGATATTTACAAATATTTACAAGAGCTAGCAAAAGAAGAGTACTTACAATAAGCTGCCTATCCAGGCCTTAAGGGCAGAAACATATTTCCTTTTTAACCTATGTTCTAGCATAGAGATGTCATGTACAAAACCTCTTTTCCAACCATAGAAAGTTGGTCACTCATTCTCAAAGATTCTACCATTCCTTTGATTCCAAATGTTCCAGCAAGCTAAAATCGCCACCTCCATGAAGAAAGGCTTAGCAAAAGAGGCTCTAGCACGAATAGCAACGGTCTGTAAATCCTGGCTTTGGGTCCAATCGATTTGCAGGTAGTTCCAAACCCTTTGACAGAAATTGCACTCAAAGAACAAATGCATTCTATCCTCATGCTGCCATGTAGGGCACAAGACACAGTGAAACTCATCAGTCACATTCCAATGCCTCCTCTGTAGCAAATCTCGAGTGTTCAATCGATCATTCTGAAGAAGCCAAGCAAAGAATTTTGTTCGGAGCATACAACAGGATTTCCAGATCCATTTGGATATACCCAGGACATGAATATCAGCATGCAGGTGCTTGTAATATGCACTTGATGTATAAGTTGCGCCCCACACATAGGACCAGCAATCACGGTCCAGAGAGAGGCTGCAAGCGCATGGCTTCTGAAACTTGCTGCAACTCCTCAAACGCTTGGGCTGACAGGGGCAAGTGAAATAAATCAGAAATATCCGCTTGTTCATATACTTGAGCCGCTGACAATAAAGGATCCACCACATATGAAAACAGCCTAGGAAATCTGGCCGCTAGTGGCTGAGGGGAGCCAGCAAACAGCCACTGATCTGACCAGAACATGAAAGAGGTACCATTACCATGCTTTATTATTGCCACATTTCTAAAACCATCACTTAACTTCATAATGTCTCTCCACCAAAAAGAGCCACACAGATTTTCAGCATGCGGTACCTTGTCCTAATAATGAACAGACCAGATGAGTCTCACCCAAGGCACATTAGCATAGTTATAAAACTTGTCCAGATGCTTCATCAACAATGCTTCATTTTGTTTCTTGAAATTAATAATTCCAACTCCTCCTTTCATTTTTGGTTTGCACAACATATCCCACGCAGCAAGAGCTTGTTTAGGGGTGTCTTTGTTGTCTCTCCATAAACACTGTCGCAAAATTCTATCCAACTGCTTAATAATTCCCGGGGGCAGCTATAAAGTGCAGAGCCAGAAAATAGGCATCGAGGACAAAGCAGACGTAATCAGCTGCAACCTAGATCCTTGATTGAGAAAACAAGAAGTAGAGCATAATCTCCTATCCAGCCTAGTGACCACAGGCACCAGGTCTATGATCCTCGGACGAGTAGTCCCCATAGGTAGACCTAGATAGGTAAAAGGAGGAGATGCCACTTGGCAGCCAAAGCAAGCTGCCAATTCACTCATTCTCCGATCATCAACATTAATCGGTATCATGCTCGATTTGTGATAATTTATCTTAAGGCCAGTAGATACCGAAAACTTCTGCAACAACCTTTTAATAGCCTCCACTTGAGAGACCTCGGCAGGCAAAATCAGCAGCGTATCATCGGCATACTGCAATATAGGGAAATCTGGATCATTGGTTTGTATGGGCAGTGAGATTTCACCCTGTTGCAACAAATCATTCACTACCACTTGCAGCAGCTCAGAACCAAGCACATACAGCAGCGGAGATAGAGGATCTCCCTGTCTAACACCCCTTTTACAGTGAAATTGCTTGCCAGGCACTCCATTTAGCAAGATAGAAGAAGTGCCAGATGCTAGGACCCTCTCCACCCAGCTAAGAAACAGGTCATTAAAACCCATGCACTTCATCACTTGCAGAATAGCTTCATGTTCTATTGTGTCGAAAGCCTTTGCGAAATCCAATTTCAAAATGATGACAGGTTTTTTGGAGGTATGACATAAATGGATATATTCAAAAGCCCATGCAACACAATCTAGAATGGATCTTGCTTTCAGAAAACCATATTGGTTCTTGTGAATACACCTGAGTATATGCTCTTGAAGTCTATTTGCCACTAGCTTTGTCAAAAACTTTAGACAAACATTAGTCAAGGAAATTGGTCTGAAATCGTTTACCCCTTCAGGAGATGGCACTTTAGGAACTAGTGTAATATAGGACCCATTAATGTTCTGCAAATTCAACTGTCTAGAGTGAAATTCTGCTGCCAATTTATAAAAATCCTCCTTAATCACTGACCAACAACGCTTGAGGAAAAGGCCATTAAAGCCATCAGGTCACGGGGCCTTATCTGGAGGCATTTGCTTGATCACTAGATCCATTTCCTCTGTAGAGAAAGGCATTGTTAACTCATCCAGAGTACTCACCCTACGAATGAAATCTCCGAGGGGGAACTGCATATCTATGCCTTCTGATAGTCCCATTCTAGATTTGTATGATGCCCAAAGCAAACCAGCCATCTCATCATGTCCTGACACCACTCTACCGTCCTCATCTTTTAGCATTGCTATCGAATTCCTTCTATACCTTGAGGTGGCCATAGCATGAAAAAACTTTGTGTTATCCTCCGACAATTTGATCCATCTAATTGTGCAACGTTTCCTCCAATAGTTACACTCAATTAGAAGCAGATCCTCTAGATGCAATTTTACAATTTTCCTGAAATTAAATTCAGTGACAAAAAGTTTTATGTTCTCCTCTAATTGATCCAATAACTCAATCACTTTGTTACAGTTTTGAATTTGCACTTTTAGCTTTGACAGACTCATGTGCTAGCGCTTCAAAGCATATCGTACTTTCTTGAATTTTTCGGACAGCACCGCAGCACTAGAAATCTTCATAGATGGCTCCTCCCAAGCTGCCGACACACAGCCCATAAACCCAGGTTGATCAACCCAGAAATTCTCAAACCTAAAAAGATTTTCTTTGGGAATGACAGTGTCAATATTCACCACACACGACACATGATCAGAAGCTGTATTGGCCAGGGGAAGAACCACAGTGTTCGGATAGGTAGAGATCCAATTTGCAGATGTGAAAAACCAATCGAGCTGCTCCAAGAGTGGGTCATTCTGCATATTGGACCACGTATAAGATCTTCCTTTCAGAGGCAGTTCAACTAACCCCAGCTGTCCAATAATATCATTAAAGATGAACATATCATTAACATCTCCTCCCGGTTTATTCCTGTTTTCACTTGATCTGATAAAATTAAAATCACCTAGTAATAACCAGTTACTCATTGATGGGATCTGCAGGTTATAAAGCCAAGTCACAAAATTATCACGCTGAATACCTTGACACGGCCTATAGACCGAGACCATCGTCCAACTCTCCCCATTGTGAGTGGAGGTGAACTCTATGATTATTCCAAAATCATTTATGGTAATTAGCCTCCCTGAGAAAACTGCCGAGTTCCATAGCACCAACAAACCCCCTGAAGCACCTCTCGAAGGTGCATAGGCAAAATTATCATATCTTTTTGGGGAAAATTTCCTTATAAATTTGTGATCTATATATTCACATTTTGTTTCCTGTATACAGACAATGGAAGCTTGACTTTCTTCCAATTTGGATCGCAGAGCTCTCTGCCTCGCATCAGCATTTAGACCACGAACATTCCAGCAAAGAATTTTCCAAACCCTAGCTCTTTGTAGACACATAATTAACATTTCTTTGAAGCCTTCCCCTCAGGAACATCCCTAAGCTTTTCCTCAGTCAATTTCTCTACTGCAATTCCCAGACATGCTCCCACCTCCTGCATCACCTTGATTGGTGTTTCTGGGGCAACTTGTACTTCTTCAGTCGGCTCATCAGGTGCTTTCTTCTCCGTGTCCTTGGTCAGCTTCCTCTTTTTAGCCGTTTTCACCTTCCCTTTGGTTTTCTTACCGGACCTTGGTTCATTATCAACTAGCGAGTCAGGTTTGAAACCATCATTTTGTGCCGCTTGTCTAGCTGAGCGTCGAACTGTCGTCTCGACCTTTGGAGTGTCGATCTTCCTTGGCCTTCCTCTGCGCCTCTTAACCGGGGAGCAAGGTGTTGCAAAAACTGCAGGTATAGCAGTCGCACCATCTAAATCAGAGTCATCAGAACGTAGAGCTCTTGCAGCAGGCTTACATGGGACTGCAATGCTCTTTCTTTTGGCTGCAACGATAGGGATCATCTTCATCCATAAAGCAGTCTCAGCAAAAGCTAAATCCCAGCTTCTCTTTGCCAGGGCAACTACTGGAGCTATCAGCATCCTAATTGGCATAGAAATTGAATTAGCTAGCAGGTGAGGAACAATAACTTCCAGAGTGTGTTCCCATTGCATCTCAGGGGTATAACCGGCCCAAAAACTGGCAACACAAAGCCCACATGCAAGACCTCATTAAAGTTGGGCTGGGCCAGGCACATATGGTATAATTTGCATCTGCTGGGCTTGCTGGCCCACCTCAGCCTGTTGGGCCCGATTCACTGGTTGCTCCACATCTAGATGTGCATCCACTTGGTTTGAATCAGCAGAAGGGTTTAGAACCATTGAGTCATCCACAACTTCTTCCATAGGTCCTTGAGCTACTGGGCTCACCTGGTCATGCTCATCCGGTGGTCCATCTGGCTGTTGCTGCTGAGGCTGAAACTGAGGCCCCTCATTCCATCCCAATTCTGAGTATGGGGATTAACTAACATGTTCTCATCCTGCATCAAATTACCTGGCATAAGGTGTGGGTTTCCATCCATTGGCATCGAATTTTCATCAGACGGCAAAACATCAACAAATTCAGCAGTAAAAACATACATTAATTGAAACTAACATACAACTATCTAAAGAATTTAAATCCAACAACAAATGCGATTAAAATCGCAACTAAGGTAATTCTTGATTAATGGCATATTTTCTAATCTTTTTAATCTTCAAGCGCATTGCATCCATCTTGATCTCGTGATCATCGACGATGTCGGCAAGCTTGAACTCCAATTTCATCTTCTCTTCTAAGAATTGGAGACGAAGATCTTCACTTCTTTTCAATTTTGCTTTCGAATCATTGTTTTCTTTTTCAAAAAACTCGACAATAGGGTCGGTTGGAATTTCCGGTTTAACTACCTCCTAGATAAAAATATATCTATGTCAAGTTGGTCGGCATAATTGTCATAAACACGAAATGAAACAGATAGTTAAAAAAGTATACCACATCTGAATCGTAGACCGGACGAGGGTCGACAGGGACGGATATCAAAACCATGGCACTATACATATAAAAACAATCATACAAGTAAGAAAATTATACAAGTAATAACTATGCATCTAAATCATACAAGTAAGATTGTTTTAAATAAAAGATAAAACAAGAGGCTCACCGAGGTGGTGCCGGTGACGGGACGGCGCGGGCGATCGACGGCGGTGAGAACGGGGACAGGACGACACTAAAACCCACAAATCATAATTTAGTTTGAGCTCAAATTGCATATAAAACAAATGAAATCCCTAACTTACGCATTTCATCAAACACCTAGCTAGCACTAGAAAAATGAAATGAGCTAAACAAGCAATGAAATGAGCTAAAGTAGCAACGCCGGAAGAAAGGATGAAGTTGCTAACCCTTGGATAGATGGGGCGCCGTCAATCTTGACAAATGGTGGAAAAAAAATATGGACGAACTCGACCTTGGGAGAGGAGAAAATGGAGATGAACTCGAGCTGGAAAAATGGAGCTGGCTGACTCGGGTGGAAGATGATATAGGGATACCTTTAGTACCGGTTCGTATCACGAACCGGTACTAAAGGTCCATCTTTAGTACCAGTTCGTGATACGAACCGGTACTAAAGGGTGCTCGCGCTGGCCCCACCTCTGTGGCCGCCTGCCGCAACCCTTTAGTACCGGTTCGTATAATAAACCGGGACTAAAGGTCCCTAACGAACCGGGACTGGAGCTTGCCGGCGCCCTGGGCATTCGAACTGGGACTAAAGGTCCCATTAGTCTCGGTGTAATGGAACCGGGACTAAAGTTCCAAACCGATGGCCTGTTTTCTAGTAGTGATATGCGCCGGATCACACGACGATCAGGACCAACTGAGGAAGGAGATCAGACAGATCATGGGCAGATCGTCAACGAAGATACATTACTCCTAGTATATTGCTAGTTGTCCTGAACGCGAATGATCTTAACATGTCTCAACCAGTCTGGTTGCCTCATATGTCAGATGACGATTGATACTAAAAAATAGCATTATTCAAGAATGATGTTAAAATGAGGATTGATCTTAAAATTTGGTATCATAATAACAAGAATGATGTTTAGTGCTTCTTTTGCCAAGACATAGAAAACATTATTCAACTTAAGGTCCTTTTGTGTCTAAACTTTTACTTCTGTACGTATGTACATATGTAAATTAGAGGTGTGTTGAGCTTTTTTTTTTTGCGAATAGATATGTGATGAGCTCAAGCTCGTAATATATGAGGGAAGGGGAAGAGTATCACCACCGACAATTGTATTTTGAATTAAGATGATATCCAAATTTCCGAAAATACGAGAAACATATTAGCTCTAATAAATACCAAATCAACTCCAAACAAAAACCATGTAAAAAAGTTAAGGCATGCATAAGTAAATGCATGGTCTAATCTTAAAGGCTTTCTAACAATTGGGGGAAAGGTAAGTTTTTCTTTTGGAAATATATTGAATCAATTAAAAATGATATTAAAAATCATGTGTGTGTTACTTGTGTTTAGGGACCTATTGATGGGCTTGCTCTATTCTGAATCTTAACTTTATTATGAAGATTGGCCACACTTGAAATTTATTTGGATCATCGGAAAATCTATAGCGGTGGGCCCTTGCCATATGCTGCCTCACCCACTAAGTATATAAAACGACACTATGGATACCCCTCTATTGAAACAACAGCGAGAAAGTAACGGTAGAAATTAATGTTGCTCACGTGCCCACCACAATGACAACGGGTGAATCGTTGCTACCTCCGTTACCGATATTCTCTCATCGCACACGGACCGCCCACAAAGGTGGCCTACAAGAGCCCCGTCCCCGGCTCACTCCCATCACTCTCAGTGTCTCTCTACCAACCCTAACCGCCGCAAACTCTTTTCACTCTCTCTTATGGCTTACCCTGCTTGACAACGCATCTAGATCCGGTGCTTGCTGCCGCAGCTCGTGGCTATGGCGTTGGCCGGCGTCTGAGCGTCCGGATCTTCATGGAGCACCAGCGTTGGCTGGTGTTGCAGGACGAGTGGGCCGCAGCCGCCCCAGCTCCATCCCTCCTGGGCCGATGTTGTCCCCGCGGTTAGATCCAGTATCTCTGCCGCCCTCCTCGCTTTGTAAACTCGTCGTTGCCCTCCTCTTCCTCGTCCTCATCGCCGGACAACAATGAGGACGATCGTGATCTAGACATCGGGCGCCAACTCTCCCGCGCCGACTTTGAGCGCTAGGACGCCCAGCGTCGTTAGGGTGAGGCCTATCTCAGGGCGGCCCTCCTCGTCTCCAAGGCCTCGCACCAGATCGAACACGCCGATGAGGCGGTCTTCCAGTCCGACCTCCGGGGCTCGAGGCGGCGGTGCCGTTATGGGAGGCCGGTGCTAGCTTCTTCATCGGCGACGCTAAGCGAGCCCGCCTCACCTGATGTAAGACCCGAACTCTAGATTAGGTTCTAATTTAGCATAGTTTAGCATAATTTTTCTAAGCATTGTCTGCCATTTATAGTTGTAACTATTTATAATACTTATGCTCCGTTTAGACAATTCTGCTAAGCATTGTCCACCGGTTCTAGTTGTAAGTATTTATAATACTTATGCTTTGTTTAGACAAAAATGTGCTAAGCATTGTCTGCGAGTTCTAATTGTAAATATTGATTTTACTTATGCTCTGTCTAGACATTAGTTTGCTAAGCTCTATCTCCTAGTCTAGTTGTACGTATTTATAATACTTATGCTCTGTTTATACATAATTTGGATAAGCATTGTGTGCCAATTTTAGTTGTACATATTTATAGTACTTATGCTCTGTTTATACATGATTTTGCTAAGCATTGTCTACCGATTCTAGTAGTAGGTATTTATAATACTTATGCTCTGCTTTAGACATAATTTTGCTAAGTATTGTCTTCCAGTTCTTGTTATAAGCAATAAAGTACTTATTATGCTTTGTTTAGACAAATATTTGCTAAGCAATGCCTTCTAGATCTAGTTATAAGTATTTTACAGTAACTTGACTTCGTTCAGGTTTCAAATTTTGCAAACTAAGCATTATCTTTTGAATTTTTTAATATCCTTTAGGGCGAGGAGGATGCTTAGAGACTATGCGGCGGACGTGAATACGTATGAGTGGGGCTCCGTCCATGGTCCACTTAAGTCGGTGTCTCTAGAAACAAGACTTTTGTGTAGTCCAAAATAGGTAGAAGACAACGATGATGTGGCACTCGTGAACATAGGAGCGGGGGCCATCCACGGTGTACTAAAGCCGGTGTCGTCGGTCGATCTTTTGTATAGTAGGACGAAGATGAAGAAGGTGAAAAACCGGCGGCCGTCATGCAGGAGCCGGGGCTCCATTGACGGCGTAGCCAGCCTCATTGTGCCTTTTTCCTATAGCCCTCATTACAAACGGTTTTAAACTAATCTCCGTATCTGATGTAAAAACATTTAAGGCAACGATTACTCCATTGCCATTGTGGCCCTTCACATAAGTACCGAGGCTCAGCCAACATAGCATTTCTCCGTTGTCGATGAGGGTATTGTGACTCATTTCCATAGTGTCATTTTGTACTAGTGACCTAGGTAGGCCAACTCATCCATATAGCAGGATGTTGCCGGCATTATAGGAAACCAAACGAAATATTTATTTTGTTTTAGTCCCCCAACATCTGTTTTATTGGTAGTGGCCACAACCGCCATCAATAATTTGTGCATCAACCCATCAAAAATCCTAATATCAATGTCATCATGTAGAAAAAATGTCCTACAACATCTGAGTTTACAAGCGCACGTAGAAACGGTGGCCAAAAATGACAAACTTGTGGTGGTGATGGATCAACAAAGTTGTGCTTAATAAGGAAACCACTGGCAATGTTGACTTTTTTGTAGTCCTCCAGCACCTGTTATATTGGTAGTGTCCATGGCTGCCGGAAGAATTTCTGCATCAACCCATCAGAAGTTCTCATGTCTAATATCATTAGTAGAAAAAATTATCCTAAAGCATATGATTTTGCAAGCTCGCACATAATGGTGGCAAGGTGAACGTGTGATAGCGATGGATTGTTTATTGTTAATAACAAAGCCATGTTTCACAAAAAATACAATGTTAATCTTTTTTGTAGTTCTCCAGCATCTGTTATATCGGTAGTGGCCATGGCTGCCGTCAAGAATTTCTGCATCAGCCCATCAAAACTCCTAATATCCAATGTCATAATGTAGAAACAAAATGTCCTACAACATCTGATTTTGTAGGCGCGTGCAGAAACGGTGGCCAAAAATGGTGAACCTGTGATGGCGATGGAGCGTTTATTGTTTATAACAGAGCCATGTCAACAGAAACCACTAGAAACATTGATTTTGTTGTACTCCTCCAACACCTGTTATATTGGTAGTGGCCGGCTGCCGTCAAGAATTTCTGCATCAACACATCAAAAGTCCTAATATATAATGTCATCATGTAGAAAAAAATGTCCTACACAATCTGATTTTGCAGGCGCTCGCAGAAATGGTGAAAAACATTGGTGAACTTGTGATGCCGATGGATCGTTTATTGTTAATAACAAATCCGTGTTTAACAGGGAAACCACTGGCAATGTTGATGTTGTAGTCCTCCAGCATCTGTTATATTGGTAGTGGCCATGGAGCCGTCAAGAATTTCTACATCTACCCATCAAAAGTTCTAATGTGAAGTGGATGTTCAACCCAGTCACTTAGGCTCAGATCCTCATGGATGCAGATTTAGGTTCTTATTATTTCCACACAAAAATCCGCTCTACGAGCTTCCCTTACTGCATTCCTTTCACAAAAAATATCATCATGTAGAAAAAAAATGTCCTATAGCATCTGATTTTGCAGGCACACGCATAAAAGGTGGCCAAACATGGTGACCTTGTGATAGCGGTAGATCGTTTACTGTTAATAACAAAGATGTGTTTAACAAGGAAACCATTGGCAATGTTGATTTTGTTGTAGTCCTCCAGCACCTGTTTTATTGGTAGTGGCCATGCTGCCGTCAAGAATTTATGCATCAACCCATCAAAAGTCCCAATGTCTAATATCATCATGTAGAAAAAAATGTCATGTACCATTTGATTTTGCAGGCACACGCAGAAACGGTGGCCAAACATGGTGACCTTGTGAAGAATTTCTGCATCAACCCCTCAAAAGTCCTAATGTCTAATATAATCTTGTAGAAAAAATGCCCTATAGCCTCTGATTTTACATGAGCACGCTGAAATTGTTGCCAAATATGGTAACCTTGTGATGCGATGGATCGTTTATTACTAATAATGGAGCCGTGTTTGACAAAGAAACCGTAGTTACTGTTGGTTTTGTTGTAGTTCTCGAGCACCTGTTTTATATTTGGTAGTGGCCATGGCTGCCGTCAAGACCTTCTTAATAAATCCAACAAAAGTCCTACCTAATGTCCAATATCATCATGTAGAAAAACTGTCATATAGCCTCTGATTTTGCAGGCGCGCGCAGAACCGGGGGGCCAAACATGGTGATATCGTGATGGCGATAGATCGTTTACTGTTATTGTTTAACAAGAAAATCACAGTCAAATGTTGGTTTTGTTGTAGTTCTCCAGCACATGTTTATATATTGGTAGTGGCCACGGCTGCCCGTCAAGAATTTCTGCATCAACCCATGAAAAATCCTACCTAATGTCCAATATCATCACGTAGAAAAAAATGTCCTTGTTCGACGCCATTTTGTATGTGATGACTAGTAAACTCACGTTGAAGTCGTGACGGCAACTCAATAAGTTAAGTTTGTGTGTATACGTGCATGAATCATTCAATTGAACATTAGTAATTCAATGGATGCATCAGTTTTCCACGTAGAGTGTTTGTGTCTATACGTATACATGCACTGTCAAGTATTGCTGATAACGTACGTAGCGATCGACTCGCTGGTCACGTTCCACCAGATCGATCATCGATCAACTTGTCCAACAAACAAATATTCGGGCTTGCTGATCTCGTTCGTCGAGGCGATAAGCATCACGGCTGGAAGGACGATCGAACGGCCGCAGTTCCACACGAAACGAACTACTTACAAAAGGAGGCAGAGCAGCACCCACCAATCCATACATCACTATCAGCATGTACACGAGAAACATATCGAGCCTGTACCGCCGCCGACGGCGACACCGTTAGTGTACAGCTCGCGGCCGAGGAGGACGAAGTGGGGCCTGCCGGTTTGCAGCCGTTTACCATCTTCACCACCTCAAACCAAGCCGGAGCCGACGGCATTGGGGCTGCCGGTGTGTAGCCCGTCGTCACCTGCCCTGCCCTGTGAACCGGGCCAGAGACGAGCATCTGATTTTGCAGGCGCATGTCGAAACGGTAGCCAAACATGGTGACCTTACGATGACGATGGATTCGTTTCTGATAATAATATAGCCGTGTTTAACTGGAGAGAGTTGTCTATAAAAAGTTTAAATGTAGGATTACCTTTAACAATGCATTGTCCCTTAGCATGTTATCCTAGATATTGGTGTGTTTAAACTACTCTACCGAATGCATTTTTTGCCTATGATCCCTTGTGTATGGTTACCTAGTAAGCTACAACACCACTCTCTTTTATCATTAAATATGGTGCTACATCAGCAAAATACTTAGGATACAACGCTAAGAAAGCTGCATTGTGAAAGGCCTAATTTACGGGAGCACCTTCTTCCCTGGCCAGTTTGATCTACCGCAGCAGTGCCGCCGAGCTAAGTTGGATCTTGTTGGATGCTCCTCTGAATTCGCATGTAAAAACTTCTTCTCTCACAATGAATTGATGTCCTCCCGCTAGCTAGTTTTTTCTGAAACTGCTAGCTAGTTTTGTGCTATGTTTCCGACCTGTAAAACGGGAAAGGTCAAGAAAACTAGGCTTTGGTTGTAGCACAGTTCAATCATAACTTAGTCGTCCCCGGGGGGGGGGGGGGGGGGGGGGGGGGGGGGGGGGGGGGTGGGCTTAGACTACCAATAGTGGGTGTAACATAACAACATAGATGACACATGCAAAAAAAATGATGTGGCATGAAATTAATGAAGAGAGAGACAAATGGAATAATATATATATAGTTACCGTAACATAACACTTTCCAATATAAATGAACCTACAAAGTAATAAATGAATGCCTATTTGTTACCACTTCCCACTGCAGAGGTAGTAACATAGACTAGTGACATATGCATGTTACTAGTCTAAGTTACTCCCAACTATGACCAGCCTTATAAAGCCAGTTCGGTAATCTCATCACATGACAGTAAATAATAATTAACTGAAGACATTAACTTGTGCTGGAAGTGAGCAGAGACGCGAGTTGTTGCGCGTCTCAGCCATTGATTCTCAACGCTTATCTTCGACCGTTAGATTTTCATAAGGCCAACTCGAAGAGGTACTGGTGATACTCGCTTTATTTATTACTTCTATTAAAGTAAAGCGTATAATTTTAGTTAAAAGTCAACATAGCGTAAATTAGACTGGTTTTATAGATTAAAATATAAACATTTCAAATTACTAAACAAATATCAGTAGACTCACAACATAATATATTTGTATTCTATGTTAATTAAATTTTATAAATATTCATATTTTTGTTTATAAGATTGATCAAAATAACACTATGTTGGCTTTTGACAAAAAAAAATTATATATGTCATTTAAGGAAACAAAGGTAGTATAACCGAAAATAGTTACAGCTACCTGTGGTGTGAAGATATGTGTGAAATTCGCCAACACGGTTCTCTCGGACTCTATGCAGGCCGCCTTTGATTGTAGGAGCTCGACCAGGCCGCTAGACCGCAGGACGTCGAACACGGCAGGGCCGGGCGCACAGAGTGTGCGGCCTGTGTCGGCCGCACAGGGCCCAATATTTTCGAGTTGGCCCTTATATAACATTAACACTTTGGCGGGAGCTCCTGTATGACGCGTTACGTGGAACGGAAGTTCCGTCCGCGTAGCCCAGATATTGGGCTCGGCCCAGTTAGTTCCGCGGGGCATTCAACTGGCCCAATAACAGGTAAGTGTTATTTGTCATCTTTTTATTTTTCTTTTCTATTTTAAGTAAACAATAAAACGAAATAATTTTTTTAAAATTGGAACATTTTTCAAAATGAACAATTTTTTAATCTAAACAATTTTCAAAATTGAATATTTTCAAATCTGAACATTTTTTAAAAATGAAATAATTTTCAAATCTGAACATTTTTCAAAATGGACAATTTTCAAATTTGAACGTTTTTCAAAATGAATAATTTTGAAATCTAAAGATTTCTTAAATTCTGAATATTTTCTAACTGAAATTTTTTCGGAAATTGAAAATTTAAAATTTGAACATTTCTTCAAAATATAAAAAATAAAAGAAAAAGGGACATTCGAAACTAAAAGAGAAAAGAAAAAAAGAAAAAACCGAAGAAACCAGAAAACTTCCACAACTCGCTCGTGTCCATTCCCACAGATGTGAAATTGGGTCGGCCCATAAACGACTAGGGGGGGTACGCAGAGAGGTTAGCTCTGTCCGCGGTATGTGGAGTATACGATTTTCAGCTGCAGGCATCAGCTGCAAACCCTATATATCGCCTTCTGCGAGTCGGAGTTACGACTCACCCGTAGAGGCTATAGTACTGGGCCGGCCCATTAGTATATCTCAATAGCAAAAATGTTGTAAAATAGGTTGCATTGGTAGGATTCGAACCGGGGATGGAGAGATTGACGGACTGAGCGGACCACCACTGAGCTACGCTCGTAAATATGTCAATATTACTCTATGGGCCTATTTATTGTTTCTTGTTTTCGGTTTTAATTTTTTCCTGTTTATTTTTTCTATTCTATTTTATTTTTTCTTTCTTTCTTTTTTGTTTCTTTTTTCTGTTTTATTATATATTTTTAGTTTTCTTTCTCTCTTTTTATGAAATTATTCGTTTTTCATATTTTTCAAAATCTGAACCATTTTCTAATTTGAAACCATTTTTCAAATTTGGAGCCATTTTCAAAATTAGAACCATTTTTAAATTTGGAACCATTTTTGAAATTAGAACCATTTTTCAAATTTGGAACCATTTTCGAAATTGGAACCATTTTCAAATTTGGAACCATTTTCAAAAAGTTTCAAAATTTAAAAATACCCGGATTTCAAAAAATCTACAGATTTAAAATAAAAAATAAAAAATAAAACGCAAAAAAGAAACAAAACGAAAAAAGAAATAAAACAACAAAATATAATGAGGAAAAAACGGAAAAAAAAAAGAAGCCCGTATGTGGGCCGGCCCATATGGAAGTGTCGTACACGGACACACAAGAATCGTGCGGGCGAGTCCTAGGCTTCGACTCGCAACGGGCGAGGTATAGGGCCACCCGCCATCAGCATCAGACCGCACCAACGTTAGTCTTGTGGAGACCATGGACAATTTCCGAACTGAGCGAGGCCCTCCCTGCTCACGATCCATTAGGCGTGTGTTTTCAAGCGCACTTGCCATGTTCTGGTTCACCAATGGTGCTCGAAGTAGCAAAGAACTACATTTGAGAGTACAGCTTCAGGAATGAGTCATACAGTTTCAGAAAAATTGACCCACATATGACAATATTGGTGTTTTCTTCTTTGCTAGAGACACTCATAGCCATGCTCCCTGCCATTGTTCTTGCTCTGTTTAGCTGTCCGTGTAGCATCTTCTTTGAATTCACACATCTTTCTGAAATTGTTTAATTCTTTTATGCAGCTATAAAAATCATTACCTTAAATTGGTATACAATATGCTAAACAGCTGCTAGGTGTCTAACTGTCTATGACTATGAGCGTTGCCTCCCAGAACTAATTTTCATGGAAAATTTGATCAATGTGTTAGTCGACTTTTCTAATATGGGCGGAATCATATAGTGGATGTTACAAATCTTCTTTGGTCTATTTGAGGGTATTATTCAGCTTGAACAGGAGCAAGGAGCGCTGCTCCTTGCTCATGTTCGGGCTGATCCAGGGGCTGTCTGTACAGCCGCCCGGCCTTGGCAGTGAGCAACGACGTGTCGAGGGTTTCTGATCGGTGGGTGGACGCGGCCATGGCGGCGGCAGGACTTTCGAAGGAACCTAGGGTCTTTGAGGTGGATGAGTTGTTGAGGAATTTGAAGCTGAGCGATGCTGAACGCGACGGCGTCTTCCTGGCGAAGGCGGATAGGGTTGATCTTCCAGAAGTAAAGTGGATGGCTGTTGCCAAACTTCTGACCATGAAGAGCTTTAGCCAGCAGTCTTTGGAGAAGACGATGATGGCGGCATGGAACACGGCGAAGGAAGTCATATTCCGGCCAGTGGAGAAGAACTTGTTTGTGGTGCAGGCGACCTGTTTGGGGGGTTGGAATCGTATCATGGACGAGGGCCCGTGGCTCTTCCGTGAGTGTGCACTGATGATCGAGAAATTTGATGGATCGAAGACTACCCTGTTGGTGTTGCCCAACCGTGTCCAGGCTTGGATACAGATTCATCGGATCCCACCGCTGTTCCGAACTGATGCAATTCTGAAACAGTTGGCAGCGAAGGTGGGCGAGGTTGTGAAGGTGGAACTGAAGGCAGTCTCCTTTGGTAGCGGAGAATTTCATAGGGCGAGGGTTTATCTGTTGGCTGACAAACCGCCGCAAAGGGTGATCACATTCTCGCCAGAAGGAAGTGCGAGCATGCTACTACTCGTGAAGCACGAGAAGATCTCGAAATTCTGCAACTTCTGTGGTATGATGGGCCATGAGCACTTAGAGTGCGGCACGGGGGAGTTTGCGGAGGAGGATTTGCAATACGGACCGTGGATGTTGGCGTCGGAGCAGTCATGGCACCCGAGCACACCACGTGTACGGAAGAGCTTTGCTCAGAGCTGGGAAGGGACAGGCTACGGCCGTGGTTTTATGGGTGATCGTGGAGGCCGCTCGGCTGGACGTGGTGGGAGCAGTGCGCGCCACGGTGGTCAGCGAGGGAGAGGGAGAGCAACTGCCAGGAAGGAGCGGGAGAACAGGCTGGTGGTCAACGAGAACAATGCACCGAGGAAACGTAACTCGGGTGATGCAGGCCCGGAAGATGGGGATAGGGAGGTTTTGAAGGATACAGCATCAAGCTCGCTCAAACCTGTGCTGGAGAATAAGGATAATGGCTCTGAGAAGCCGACAGTGCAGAAAAGGTTGGACATAAATCATCCAGATGCACTGGCAGTGGCGGTCCCTCCACCGCCGCCACAGTATGTTAATTCGTCAGAGAAGAAGAAACAAAAGAAGGCTGGGGATCGAGATGTGAAGAGCAAGGGTGCATCTACATCAGAGGCGGGCTCCCACGCGGAGTACCGCCGCAGCAATGAGTTGCTCAACGTGGAACTGTTGTGGACTTGGCAACGCCGCGACAGTAAAGGAGCTTCGCGATTTCGCGAGGAGTTTTGCCCCCTCGATCTTGTGCGTGCTAGAAACTCAAGTTCACAAGTCCAGGGTAGAAGGGCTTAAACATACTTTAGGCTATGACCATGCTTTTGCTGTAAGTAGTTCGGGCCGTAGTGGTGGGCTCGGCATTTTCTGGAACGATGGAATAAAAATAGAAATTTTACCGTACTCGCAATACCATATCGATACAATTGTCACGGAGGCAGGTGGTGCACCGTGGAGACTCACATGCGTGTACGGGGAGGCTCAGACCAGGGAGAGATATAAAACCTGGGATATGCTGAAGTTTATTAAATCTTCATCAGACCTTCTGTGGGTCTGTATGGGTGATTTTAATGAAGTTTTACATCGATCGGAGCACGTTGGCGTTCCGGAAAGGAGTCATGCTCAAATGGCGGGCTTCCGAGAGATGGCAGATGTGTGTGGCCTAAACGACCTAGGGTTTGAAGGCTGAAACTGGACGTTTGAGAAAAGGGTGACGGGAGGCTCGTACTACCGTGTACGCCTTGATCGTGTGTTGGCAACTACGGACTGGGACTGGAGTGCGAGGCATCCACTCGCCACAGTGCGGAATTTGACAGCGGCAGCGTCGGACCATGGGCCGATCCTGCTTCGCTAGAACCATGACCAGAATCGACGACGGAAACCGAGAGGCCGGTTCAGATATGAGCTGATGTGGGAGGATCACCAGGAGTTCTCTCCAATGGTCTCTCAAGCATGGCAGGACCGCGGTGTGGCGACGAACCTGCATGAGTTGCAAGGTAAATTGTCCACGTTTGCGGGTGATCTGGATGGATGGGGACGGTCGACGTTTGGGAATGTGCGACTGGAACTTGGTAGACTCAAGAGTGAACTAGAGAAGCTGCAAGGTGCGCCAAATAGGTTGGGACCATCGCATGCGGAGATCAAGATAACTGATCGGATTGTCGAGCTCAACCACAGGGAAGAAATTATGTGGCAGCAGAGGTCGAGAGTACAGTGGCTGGCAGCCGGGGATAAGAATACGAAATTTTTCCATCTTAGAGCAAGCCAGAGGAACAAGAAAAACAAGATCACCCAGTTGAGGAAACCGTGTGGTCAAGTGACCGGGGACGAGGTGGAGATGAGAAGCATGACATCTTCCTTTTATCAGCATCTTTACACCTCCGAGGGTACAGAGAACATGGAGGAGGTACTTAGTACCGTGCCCCAAAAGGTTACTATGGAGATGAATGAAAAACTACTTGCTCCGTTCGTCGAGAGTGAGGTAAAAACAGCACTGTTCCAGATGTTCCCAACAAAAGCACCAGGGCCTGATGGGTTTCCGACTCATTTCTTTCAACGGTATTGGGACCTTTGTGGTGCAGAAGTGACGGCTGTTGTTTTGCGGGTCCTGAGAGGAGAAGATGATCCGGCGATGATAAACAACACCTTTGTGGTTCTTATCCCCAAGGTGGCGAGTCCGGAAGAGTTGGGTCAGTTCCGTCCAATTAGCCTATGCAACGTTATCTACAAAATTGCATCGAAAGTGGCAGCAAATGGGCTCAAGTTGGTGTTACCAGAAATAATTTCAGAGGAACAGTCTGCTTTTGTCCCTGGTAGGCTGATTACAGACAACATTATCACAGCTTATGAATGCTTACACTTTATGAAGAAGAAGCGTGCAGAGAATCTTCAATGTTGTGCTCTGAAATTGGATATGAAGAAGGCTTATGACCGGGTGGAGTGGAGCTATCTGCGGGCAATTATGTTGCGGCTGGGTTTCCACCGGTTATGAGTACAAATGATCATGCGTCTGGTCACCTCGGTGTCTTTCTCGGTTCTTTTTAATGGAGAATGCACTGAGAGTTTTATCCCCTATAGGGGAATACGTCAAGGAGATCCTATTTCCCCTATCTTTTCCTGTTAGCAGCAGAGGGCCTCTCGTGCCTTTTGAAATCAAAAATCAAGTCATCGAACCTAAGTGGAATTAAAGTGGCACCGTCAGCCCCGGTGGTTAGTCACTTACTTTTTGCAGATGACAGCCTGCTGCTTTTCAGGGCGAATAGGGAGAATGCTCAGGCGATCAAAGATGTTTTGGATATATACTGCAGGGCCTCGGGGCAGCAGGTAAACAAGGACACATCATCCATTCATTTTGCAACGGGTTGTAATCAGGCTATCAGAGCAGAAATTATGGATCTGTTGGAGGTTCATAACGAAGCACTGAGTGAGAAGTACTTAGGCATGCCAACGGATGTGGGTGCCTCGACGAATGGTGCTTTCAAATATTTGAAAGATCGAGTGTGGAAGAAAGTGCAGGGCTGGATAGAGATGCTCCTATCTGTAGGGGGCAAGGAGGTACTTATAAAGTCGGTGGCGCAGGCAATACTGACCTTCTCTATGTCCTGTTTTAAGTTACCAAGAGGATTATGCAAGCACATTAATGGGCTTCTCCGAAACTTTTGGTGGGGAAGCAAAGAGGGGAAGAGGAAGACATGTTGGGTGACATGGGATCAGATGACGAAGCCAAAGCATCTCCGTGGACTTGGTTTCCGGGACATTGAGCTGTTTAACTTGGCACTTCTCGCAAGACAGGCATGGCGCTTGTTACAAGATCCAAACACGTTGAGTGCCCGAATACTAAAAGCTGTGTATTTCCCAACGTGTGATTTTTTGGATGCTCAGGTCGGATCGGCACCTTCAAGGGTGTGGAGAGCTATTCTGGAGGGGAAGGACGTTCTTCGTCAGGGCTTGATCCACCGTATTGGCACCGGAGAGAGTACAAATATTTGGAATACAAACTGGCTGCCAAGAGATGGTCTGTTACGACCAGTGGTTTGTGGACATGATGAACCACCTCAGCTCGTCAGCGAGCTCATCGACGCACATACTCGTTCCTGGAACACGGAGAAGGTGCGGACCTATCTGGCACCGATAGATGCGGACATTGTTCTTAACATCCCGCTTCCATAACGACAGCTGGAGGACTGTTGAGCGTGGCACTACTATGAGCGGGGAATGTTCTCTGTACGATCTGCATATAAGATGCTGGTGGCCACGAGGGAAAGGCGATCTGCATGGTTAGATGAGACTACAGGGAAATCTGATACGAGGAGGGAGGAGAAGGACTGGACAGATTTGTGGCACGTCAAGGTGCCATCCAAGTTGCGAGTATTCTTGTGGAGGCTCGCCAAACATACCCTTCCATCGGCTGATTTGCTCCATCATCGGCATATGGTGGCACATAGCGCCTATGCGCTGTGTGGAGCGCCGGATTCGTGGCGACATGCGCCGCTTGAGTGCAATATGGCTCGAAGCGTATGGGCACTGCTACCTGAAGAAATGGTGGAGGTAGTAGTAAATATCCAAGAACCTGATGCTAGGAATTGGTTGGCATTGGTTATCAGCTCGCTACCGCACGACGAGCTTACTCGCACTGTTGTAGCACTATGGGCTATCTGGTATGCGAGGAGAAAGGCGATACATGAGGCAGTGTTTCAGAGTCCTCTCTCGACTCTTTGCTTCATTGACAGATTCATCGCGGATCTGGACATACGTGAGACTCCACCTAGGGCTAATCAGAGGGGTGGAGTGGTGATTCCTCGATGGATTCCACCACCTGCTGGGATGGACAAGGTAAATGTCCATGTCGCAGTCTCCAAGAATGGGAACATGGCGGCCATTGCAGCAAGCGACTGTGCAAATGTGATCCGAAGCATCTAGGCAAGTGACATGTTGGGATCATATGGCCAGATAGTCCGAGAAATGAAGGCGACGGCAATGGGTTTCGAAGTTTTCGAGTTCGCTCATGAGGGTCGCCGATCAAATGGTGATGCACATGCCCTAGCTAGAGGCTCCTTGTACTCTAGTCTAGGCCGGCATGTTTGGCTCCAAAATCCACCTGATTGTGTCAGTGTAAACTTTGTGGTTTAGAGTTGTAATGGGTGGAGTTCTCAAAAAAAAAAACAATGGTGCTCGAAGTAGCAAAGAACTACATTTGAGAGTACAACTTCAGGAATGACTCATACAGTTTCAGAAAAATTGACCCACATATGACAATATTGGTGTTTTCTTCTTTGCTAGAGACACTCATAGCCATGCTCCCTGCCATTGTTCTTGCTCTCTTTAGCTGTCCGTGTAGCATCTTCTTTGAATTCACACATCTTTCTGAAATTGTTTAATTCGTTTATGCAGCTATAAAAATCATTACCGTAAACTGGTATACAATATGCTAAACAGCTGCTAGGTGTCTAACTGTCTATGACTATGAGCGTTGCCTCCCAGAACTAATTTTCATGGAAAATTTGATCAATGTGTTAGTCGACTTTTCTAATATGGGCGGAATCATATAGTGGATGTTACAAATCTTCTTTGGTCTATTTGAGGGTATTATTCAGTCAAGTTAATATTTTTGTCAATAAGTGTGGCACTACCGCGTGATGCCACTCAATGTGGCTAGCCGCTAGTGTGATAGCTGCATAATGTAACCTTGATTTCTCGTGCAAACGTTGATTTCTCGTGCGCACCGTAATAATACCGATCTCTGTATCTATCAAATTATGTTGTCATGCTTTTATGTAATATCATTGTTTCCAAGAAGCGCTAGGGGTTAAAACTCATCTAAGCATCATATCTGGGTACCGAAAGCACTGTAATAACCCTTGCAAATTGTTGTTGTTCCTCCTTTTTTTAAGGGAGTGTTGAATCTATGATTGGCTGATGCATGACTTCAGAGAGAGTACAAGCTTGGAACTATCATGACACTCTCGGCAATAGCAATCCTGGTGGGGAACAGCTTTGACTGCTTGATGTGTGGGGCTAACACTGAAGAAACCATAGAACACCTCTTCTTTCATTGTGACTTCAGCAGAGGGTGCTGACAGAAAATTGGTGTTGTTTTTCCAAATTCTGCCCAAGCTGATAGACTCCATTTGATTGAGGCAGCTAGGAATTCTTAGAAACAACCAATGTTCATGGATATATTTACCACTGCCGCTTGGACCTTGGAGCATCTGGAAGGAAAGGAATAATCTATGCTTCAATGGAATCCAGCCTGATTTTCAGGCCTGGATTAACAGATTCAAGGAGGACTTCTCCCTTTTGGTTCATAGAACCAAGCAGGGCCTTTTGTTTGGGTGTTTTAATATAGAGGCAGTAGGAGCTGTTCGTACTGTCATAAAAGTTAAAAAAAATAGCAATCCTGGTGGTTTCCACTCCTGTCTAGAGTTATGAAATATCTGGCAATTTTCAAAGTAATTTCACAAGGGTTGTAAGCATAAGAAAGGTTATGTTTTCCTCCCTTTTCCTTCCCGAAGCATAGCATGAAGCCAAATTAAACTCATAAGAAACCTTTATAACACATGGAGAAATCGATAAATGTATAGACACGTTAATAAATTTTACTTTTAGTGGTGCTACACCAATGGTGCCATACCACAGACAAGGTCTTTGACAGAATGTGGTACCCCATGTGCTGCTACCCCAATATGGTGCGATAAAATACAAAGTCTTCGAAAGAATGTGTAGTATACAATAACGAAAATGAGTAGTATTTCAGTTTTATTGAAAGCTATAAATTTATTTGAACACAACTTAAATTTCCTATAATAATCTCCAACCAATGACAATCTAGCAAATAGGGTGTGACCTGACTCAAAATTGTCCAATCTCCACTAATATAAAAAGACCCAGAGGGTGGCTGATCCAAATAACATTAACCATAGGATTGTCTAAATCTAACTCTCCAGAATTGACTAATGATGTAACATACCCCCGTAGTTTTAACCCTTGATCTCCTTAATCCAACCATCTGAATTGCCCCAATGATGTATGACGAAACATCGTTAGCGCGGCCCATACCACAACGAAGCAAACCGTTCGATGTTCCCCCACGATCGTGGCGCACGGTCATTCCTGACGCGGACCTCCCACGCGACGCATCATCCCTACCCGGCGCTGCCAGCGGCCTCCCCGATGAAGCGTCCTCTTCACGCGCCTCCGACAGTATGCCGCCTCTACACTATGTCGCTGCCTGCTTCCTCACACTCCGCCTCCCAAGTCACGATTGTCCCCAATGCCGGCGGCCTCTCCACGTGTGTGCGGCATCGCCGCTCTCTTCAGTCTCTAGCCCGACGCGCCCTGCCGGCGACGTCCCTGCAATCCGAGCCGGCTCCTCGCGCGCCACACCATGCAGTTCGGCGTGGAGTACGCCCTCGACGCGACGACGCGTACCCTGCCCTGATGCCCCACTCGTGAGTTCTCCTCATGCCGAGCGGTAGGGCTTCCTTTTGCCGCCGCCGCATCTTCTCACCCCACATCTCTGCCGCCTCTAGCTCCCACTGCACAGACGCCTTCCTCATCGCCGCACGCTGCTCCCCAGGTCGCAGGCCACACGAGGTATCTGTCGCCTCCAAGCCCCGCCTTCCCCGCGCATGGCCAAGTGCTCCGGCCCGACTCTTCGTGCTTGCATCCCCGTTACAGCTCCCGTCCCTCCATGATCGCACCGCCGTCCCCTACTTGGCTCGGACCAAGGTGAGAAAGTTGCACAACGTGTCGACGCACCTCAACCTATCACCCAACGCATCTCGCATCTTGAAGGCCTCCTTGTAGTGATGGAGTAGCTCTGTGTCTAGGTTTACAGTGGAAGGACAGAGATAAGCTGGTCTCGACCTCTGGCACCGAAGTGCACCAAGGCTGCAGGCAAGGTGGTGGAGAAGGACGGCGATGATTCGGTGGTTATTTCTCTTGCAACGCTGGAAGGAAGAGGAGATGCGCATGAGTGAAAATCATCGGTGAGGTCTTCCTGATTATGTAAGTAGTGGTGTATGGCTGTATGCAGTTTGTGCTATTAAAATTGTTGACTTCAAATACTGAATTATCCCCGGTCATTGTGTTGCAGATTATTGGTGCTTGTTCAGATCCGAGCTATCTCTGTCGCTTTGCTAAGTTTGCCCTAAACCTAGGGTTCAACTCATGTTATCCAGTGATACATGTTGTTACATATTCAATAATTTCGAGCATTACATGAAACGTGCATGTGCACGTGCTTGATTACTACTATAAAAAGTGGTGAAGTCATTTCCAAAAGATGAAGTCTTTCCCAGTTTGTAGCTTCTGTTGCTACCAAAAAAAAAATCCAGAATTTTCTCTATAGAGGTGAAGTCATTTCCAACAGTTGTAATTTATAGTACATATGGTGTGTCTTTTGTGTTGTAACATGTAGGTCTTTGTTTGCTGTATCTTGAAGACTAATGTAACATCCCAAATTTTGGAACCAAGAAAAACTTAGTTTTACCCGACCCCAAAATTCAGAACCAACAAAAACTTTTTGAAATGTTTCACGGATGGTTGTTTCTTCTCTTCCCATTGCTATGTTTGACTTTGTGTGACTGGTTTGTCTTGAATGCATCACCTTTGTGGTTGTTATGATCTTGATCTTGCTATGTGGTTGCTTGTGTGTGTAGTTACTCAAGTGTGCTTTTACTCAAATAAAACACATTTGACAGTAAAGTTGATTTTGACTTGAGAACAAAACAAGACTTCTATATTTAATGACACCCTCAAAATAAAATCCTGATTAAGGGATGATCTTATTTAATCTCCCTCTCTACCTATTTCTCTATTTTGTTGTAACAACTATTTTATCTTATAAAAAGAAAATCCAGGAATGAGATGAAGTAATAACCATCTCAATATCGTATCACTCTCTCCTCACCATATCTGATTTCCAAATTACAGAGATATTTCCAATGTGTCCATTTCCAAACTCCCCTCTTTAACCTTTAGGGATTTTTACAAATGTGTTACAAAAATATTTCCAAGTGGGGAATCATTGTTTCTTTCACCACAAAAACTCATGGAGGTGATGATATACTCACCCCCATCTTTGACCATACTATTGATCTCTCTCGATTAAATACTTTCAAAATTCTATTTTCAAAACTCAAAACTATGAAAGTGTTCAAACTTGCAAAACAAAAATACTTCGGCATCCTATATTTGTCAAGGAAGTTCTAAGAGTTCAAAAAAATAATGTTTTGAACTTGCTTTTAAAATTCAAAAGAATTATAAATATGTATTTAAGAAAAATGCCCTATTTTTACCCTATGAACAAAAGTTGTTCAAAACATTTTATTTTGATCTCCCACTTTTTGTGGAGCCTCTAAATACTAAGAGGATCCCACTCAAATAATTTCAGAATTTTCTAAAATGGTTTAGTGCCCCAATAAAATTCCTAAAGGGCTTCTGGATTTAAAAAGAAAAGAAAAGAAATTGGAACAACTTTGTTCTAAAAAGTTTCTCCAAATGACCTGCAAATTTTACCAGTGGTGCTTTATATCAAATAAGAATTTTGTGCCAAGTTTCATCAAATTTGGAAATGTTTAAGTGGCCCAATTCTTTGCATCTCTGTTATGACAGAAAGGAAAAGGGGCTGAAATCAAATAGAAGAGTTATGCCAGGGGGCTTTTTGCAGTGTGTTCTTCTTCTCCCTGCACTCCATCGCGTACACGGCATAGCGCCTGTGCCCGTGCTCACCGCACGGCACTCCACCGTGCTTCTTGCTCCTCTGTGCTGGCCTCGCACAGTGCACGCCGAGCACGCCACTGCCGTCCCCCACGCGAGCACACTTGGCTCACCTCCACGCCACCACTCGCACCCTCTGCACCCTGGACACCGTGACGCCTCCCGCATGCTGCCGTGCCTCACTTCGCCGTGTTCGCCTTGCTGCTGTGCTCCTCGATGACGTGCTCCCCTTCTCGCCTCTGAGCACCACGAGGAGACGAGGAAAACCGAGACGCCACTCCTCTGCCTCCACCTCTCTCCCTCACCCCGTGAACCTCTCCTACCGTGCACCACCTCCCTCTCGGTTATAAGACCACGAGTCGTCTCCTGCTCCCATTATTTGTCCAAACAACGCCCACACCTCCACTCTCCCACCCCACGCGAGAACACATGCTCTCTCGTCCTCTGTCGCCGGGGAACGTGAGATCTCCCAGCTCGGACCCGAGCTGCTGCGACCAAGCTCTCCATCGACACCGTCATCCATCCTCCGCCATTCTTTCTTTTTCTTGCTCTCTGGACCCTCACTAACCTCCTGACACCTTGCTTCGGTCGATTGAACACAGGAACGACGCTGCCGTCCTCGACGCCGCCTCGGCCGTGCTTCACGCCGTCGACGTTTGGAGCCACCGGAGCCGCTGATTCTTACTCTCCTCCACTGCCTCAACTCACCGCATCCACTGCAACACCACGCCTTGGCATATCATCGCCTCTAGGTGAGCTAACGCAGAAACCCTAGTTCGGCCGCCATGTTTCTGTCGCGCGCGAGCTCGCGAGGAAGCAGATGATCACGAGCCATCGATTTTTAGATCGACGCTTCGGTTTGAATCCCTGTCACTTGTGATCTCGACCGTAGGATTTAGATCTAACGGCGGCTTAACCCTTCGCGGGCGCGCACAACTTAGTGGGCCGGCCCAGCTCGCTCGGCCCGCGAGCAGCTGAGATCTGGCCCGTGCAGTAGTATTTTTTTTCCTATGTTTTAATCTTTTCTGTTTTAACAGAAACTAGATCCACTAGTGTAAATCGTTTAAAAATAGGAAGAAGGCAAATCTGACCAAACCAAAAATCATGGATGCACCCCAACATGTTCTTAACCAGATCCAAGTGGTAGATCTACTTTTGGACAAATAAGTTTAGAGAAATAAAATGTAAGGCAGAACCACTAGTTTTAACCAAAATCTAAACAACTATTTTTCTAGGAGTGAAAAAAAAATGCAAACTCAATTGATTTGGATAGCCCTAAGTGATACCTAGCAATATCACTTGGCCTCGCATGCAAATGTTTTTCCTAGAGAAAATGGCATGCAATTTAGTAAATGACCAGAGAGCTTTTCTAGGATTTTTGTAATATTATTGGTGATGAATTTTGATGTGAATCCACTTGTGTGATCTTCTGTATGATTAGGAGTACCTAATACTAGCTTGGTGTGATTTTTAGAGTTAGGTATTATTTTTGGTGTGCATAACTAGTTTTAATGTTTTTTCTGTTAATTCTTGTTTATAGTTTATTTAATTTTGTGGAATGCATTAGTGTCTTATTTGTGATTTCTAGCATGCATAGATGCTGTACTCTCTTATGTGAGTGTGTTATCTCATTTAAATAGCATGTTAGGAAAAGTTTAGTGTTGCATGTGTTATTAGGGAATAATACCACTAGTGTGGATATTTCCTAAAAATTCCTAGTATTTAGGAATTGCTTGGAGATAAAATCTTTTGAGTGGTATGAATTTTAGAGGAGGTTGTTGGAAAATCAGTAGCCTTTCATATCTACTGATATTATAGCATGTCACCTCTGGTTACTTATTATTTTGTTCTTAGCAAAGCTTGATTAGTTAGGTTTATGGGTAGGATTACTCAGAACTTCCTAGCATGAGTAGCTCTTGTGTCTAGTTTATGTTTTAGTGATTTTTACAAATAGCCAGAGGATAATTAACCTCTTAATGCCTTGTTATGATAGTGGAACACCCACTGATTCCATTGCATATTGATTGAAGAATAGGTTTCTCAACCATAAGCATAGTTCCAATGGCCTTTTATCTACTAGATGTGAGTAGTTGTTTTCTCTGTTAAAAATTGAGTGGTGGTGTTGTGGTGAAGTATTTCCTGTTTAGATAAAAGTGCTTGCTGTTCATCTTTGCTTAAGATAGCTTTGTGATCTAGGCACCTAGCATGTATTAGCATAAGGCTCTTGTAAGCTTAGATCCTAGTTTGTTGCTTGAATGATTAGTTTGATGCTTGTGGTTGTTATTTGTTTGTGTACCACTTGTGGTTTTGTTTGGTGTATTGATTGTTGTTTATTTCTCTGTTTGCGACGCTAGATAATAACGCTACCGGAGTGGTATTTGGAGAGAATTGACCGAGGAAGGATGGGATTTTTATTATATTGACCAACAAGGAGAAGTCCAGGGACATTATGCTGAAACCAGGCAAGCTACTTCACTGAGCTTGCATCTATATACATCTATTTTGATTTACCTGTTTTACTTATAAGAAGCATAAATGATTTATGTGGTGGTTGCCACTAAAGTTATGATTTTGAAAACCCTTTTACAAAATACAGGTACATTATTGAGACACCCGATATAGAGGTGTTAGTAGTGTGCAGTAATTTCTAAATGTATTTGTTTTTACTCAAAAGCCTTTTATAAAAATCTTTTGGTGAGATTACGATCCACCCAAGTTTTGGTCAAAAGTATTTTGCTATGGAAATGGGAAATGATTGTGAAAACCTTTTCAAAAGTTATGAAAAACTATTTTGCCACTCTATGTAGAAATATCAGTTGTTTATATAAAACTATAGGATGGGAAAAACATTGTTTTTACAAAACTCCTTTGAAAATCCTTGGATGGATTTTGGTATGCCGAGATGTCGGTATGGAAGTGGAAAAAATGTAGTATGGTGGTGTTTATGAAAAATGCACATTGTGTCTTTGTACCATGACTACCAGCCGATAACCTGTGCGACCACATTTACCCACATATGGGCAAGGGCGTAGTCATATAATTTGCTCGTGTTAGTACTGGATGCCTCAACAACGAGGATGACCTCGTTCCATGAGGGGATGGTTTGGTGACCTGCCCCTGACCTGGGTCCTCTTAAGTGAAGTCTACCGGAAGCCGGTATGATTGTCTTGTAGAAAGAGGATTGAAGGGCTCCCTTGGGTCCGCCGGGCAGAACTACGAAGTCCTCACACTTAGTTTCCGACGGATGGATTTAAGTGTCGATGGAACCGGTTTCGTAGCGGTAGGATCCTATACTAGCATGAGCAAAGGACAGGCTATGGCCGGGAACTCAACTTCGCATACCTCTGGTATGGCGGGACGTGGCTGACACGATGAGTGACCGGATGGGTGTGGGAAAAGCGTGCTACCTCTGCAGAGGGTAAAACTATTCGAATAGCCGAGTCCTCGGATATGGACAGTTGGGAGGCTGTCCTAAGACCATGTGCAAGTTTTACAAAGTTTTGAGTTTGAAAGAAAATGAAGTGGAGAATGTTTTATGCAACTATACCGAGGGGGTGGTATGAGGTTGCTGGAAAATAAGTGACCATGAAGGGCTATGTTCGGAAAAGGAGGAGTTTTGGAGAAATGGACAAGATGGTGATTTTCGAGGAAAAAGTTTTAAAAGAGAATTCTTACCTTTTCAAACAAAGGTATATTTTCGAGAAAAAGGTTTAAAAAGACTTCTTACCTTTTTCAACAAATAGTGAGAAAACTACTTTCCAAAAGGTTTGTTTCCAACCAAGATATTGAGAAACTACTTTCCAAAATGTTTTGTCTTCAACAAGATTAAAGATCTACTCTTCCTTTTTTCAATAAAGGATATAGATGTTTTTCTAAAAATAAAGGTTTTATGAAAGATTATCAAAACTAGTGCATGCTCAAGTTGGGGTAGTTTGCGAGTACAATCAAATGTACTCATATTGGTTTCGTCCCTGGCTATTGTCTTAGCCAGATTGTGGAAGAAGAGACAGTTCGAAGAAGAGGAGTTCACTGACGTCCTTGCGAACTAGGGCGCTTCCCAGTCAGCTGCCTGTAGGGTTAAGGCGAATGACTTGGGCTCCACGTTGTTTGGTGATTCCGCTGCAAGTACCTGATGAAGCTGATCACTTCCCAAGTAAGTAAATAAATTCGGTATGTATGGATGTTCTTGGTTACCAAGTTTAATTGTGCTTCAGCGACGCACTGATCATGGGATCGCTGATATGTAGGCACAAGGGTATTTCGGATAGTTAGTCCGGGGTCCCCACAGACTTGGTATCAGAGCCATCCTGACTGTAACAGACCTTAGTTAGCATGGACGTTAGTTAGGAAAGAAAATATTTTGTTAAAAATATGTTAATACCAAAAATATATCTTTATCTAGGGAAGTCCAAAAATGACTTCCACTCTTCCATCTTCTCAATAATTTCTGAGTCTTACCCTTCTATTTTAAGATTTACCAAGGATTTCTCTACTCCCTCTTACCCGTTCAAAATACTTGACGATGAACCCAAAGGAGACCTAATTAGCTAGCACCTACAAGAAGAAGCATCCATCTTGAATATTCAACATTCAACATCAAGGTGATTGATCTGCAAATGCCAAGATCATCGATATCAACAAAGCAAGAGACTTCCGAAGACCTTCGCTCAACGTCAACAATTCTACTCAAGTTGCAACCTCGACAATCTCAAGTATTCCAGCTGAAGCCTAAGGTGATGAAATGAAGACTTCATCAACCATGTATAACCAAGGCCCCTAGGAAAAACATATGATGGGAACTTTAGTTATATTACCCGACTCCACGAGTATTAGGTGTCCATTGGTACTAAATGTACCTTGTGTTTGTTTGTCTGTGAAGTTCTTTGCTTGTGTGTGCTCTGTTTGTGTGATGTTTTTCATGTGTGTTTCACAATCACGCCTTGTCGGCAGCACAAGTAATTTCAAAAATTTCTCCTTATTATAAAACTCCTTTTGTCACCTAGCCAAAAACCATTCTTGACCTCTTGTCCATAGCTGCACCTTGTTGCAGATATAAACCCACCTAGGAAAATCTTCTAAGATATTTTCCTCTCATCTAAACCATCTCCCGTGAGAACTGACAGTTCCGCAAGATACAAAAGACCCCCGATCTTTAACCAAATAGCCTGAGATTTTACAACCTAACCGGCAAGTCATTCATGCACCATCTGGAGCAAGTGCGTCAAGATCTCGAAGGAAACTGCAACTTTACGCCAACCTCGTGAAGATACGAGCCTCACCTGCAAGATTAATTGGTGAAATTACAAGAATACCACACTAACTTATCTTACCTAACTTTAGATTAACATCTGACCTAAGTCCTTGATAGTACCAACTAATCATCTGGGACTACAAACCTTGACAAGAAACGAGGACATAAGGGGACTCATTTCAGATTTGCAACTAGAGGAACTCAAGGAGTGCAATTCTACGAAGATTCGAGCTCAGAGACCGCAAGAAGGAGGAACTACGAAAAAAGACATTGAAGAGAGATTTCTTAGGTTGGCAAAGAAGCAATATACCAGACTATCATTGAGTATTTGGAAACTCTTATATCAGAATCTATCCTTCTTAATCTCTCAAGAAATAGAGTGACATTCCAATGTTCGTGTTATATAGAAGTAGTTTGGTAACAAGCCTCATGAACTTGTTAACAAATCACTTTTGTATGCTCAAACAATTGAGTGTCATATCCAAATAAACAGAACGTCAGATAATCCAGAACATCTCAGCCTCGGAATATAAAAGTGGTTTGATGACAAGACTAGCTACCTTGTTAACAAATCCTTCTTGTAGGACAAAGGCAATTCGATGTCCTAAAAGACACCCACATTCTTATACATCTAACTAATAGAAATCATCGATCCCTACCCCCAAACCACCTATCTCTAGAATCCTTGAATTAATTTTTAGACTCCCCCGAAACCTCTGGACACTCTACTCTACCCCTGAAGATTCTTATGAAGCTTTGTGAAGCCCAAGAACAAGGAAGTCAACCACGACGTCTCTCCTCTACTCAACCGGAGAAGTACAAGAACGAAGAAAACCAACCAGCGGAGTGTCCAGAAGAAGCAAACAACAGAAGCACCTGCAGTTGACAACACCAACCACCAAGCAAGCTGACAATCAAATAGGAGTTTTAGTATCCTCCTACTGACTAGAAACCGTAGAGAGTCAAGTCTACGGACTTGACGCATCCTGAGAACAACGCGTCCCCATCTGCGACTCTCGTAAGGAGGCAATATCAGGAAGTGATATCTGCACCCAAACCCAAGCACCGAAGAGCGACACCCAGATGAAGATCGTCATGCTACTCAAGAAGAACGAAGCCTCCAAGTCAACTCCAGCTGCAACCTTCAATGTGACCCTTCACGATCCCTTTTCAAGGGGGGAAGACATGCACTGCGTATACCAGGACACGTTAATAATTAGTTCCTTGCACCGTAGCCTTGAAGCATCTGGAAACAACCAACCAGGACTCTTCATCAGCGTCAACCGTCACGTCAATCCCATCATCAAGGATCCAGACTCATCACCGGAGTTTATCGACAAAGAAAGCCTCGCAATACCAAGTGGTCAAGATCTCACATGGCAACCTCACTAAAGGAGCCTCGACCTCGGAAGTATAGTCAGCCCAAAACCCGTGCCCTCGTACTCCCCTGTACCCCTGGGCAAATCTCGAGGACGAGATTTATTTTAAGGGGGAAAGGATCTGTAACATCCCAAATTTTGGAACCAAGAAAAACTTAGTTTTACCCGACCCCAAAATTCAGAACCAACAAAAACTTTTTGAAATGTTTCACGGATGGTTGTTTCTTCTCTTCCCATTGCTATGTTTGACTTTGTGTGACTGGTTTGTCTTGAATGCATCACCTTTGTGGTTGTTATGATCTTGATCTTGCTATGTGGTTGCTTGTGTGTGTAGTTACTCAAGTGTGCTTTTACTCAAATAAAACACATTTGACAGTAAAGTTGATTTTGACTTGAGAACAAAACAAGACTTCTATATTTAATGACACCCTCAAAATAAAATCCTGATTAAGGGATGATCTTATTTAATCTCCCTCTCTACCTATTTCTCTATTTTGTTGTAACAACTATTTTATCTTATAAAAAGAAAATCCAGGAATGAGATGAAGTAATAACCATCTCATTATCGTATCACTCTCTCCTCACCATATCTGATTTCCAAATTACAGAGATATTTCCAATGTGTCCATTTCCAAACTCCCCTCTTTAACCTTTAGGGATTTTTACAAATGTGTTACAAAAATATTTCCAAGTGGGGAATCATTGTTTCTTTCACCACAAAAACTCATGGAGGTGATGATATACTCACCCCCATCTTTGACCATACTATTGATCTCTCTCGATTAAATACTTTCAAAATTCTATTTTCAAAACTCAAAACTATGAAAGTGTTCAAACTTGCAAAACAAAAATACTTCGGCATCCTATATTTGTCAAGGAAGTTCTAAGAGTTCAAAAAAATAATGTTTTGAACTTGCTTTTAAAATTCAAAAGAATTATAAATATGTATTTAAGAAAAATGCCCTATTTTAACCCTATGAACAAAAGTTGTTCAAAACATTTTATTTTTATCTCCCACTTTTTGTGGAGCCTCTAAATGCTAAGAGGAGCCCACTCAAATAATTTCAGAATTTTCTAAAATGGTTTAGTGCCCCAATAAAATTCCTAAAGGGCTTCTGGATTTAAAAAGAAAAGAAAAGAAATTGGAACAACTTTGTTCTAAAAAGTTTCTCCAAATGACCTGCAAATTTTACCAGTGGTGCTTTATATCAAATAAGAATTTTGTGCCAAGTTTCATCAAATTTGGAAATGTTTAAGTGGCCCAATTCTTTGCATCTCTGTTATGACAGAAAGGAAAAGGGGCTGAAATCAAATAGAAGAGTTATGCCAGGGGGCTTTTTGCAGTGTGTTCTTCTTCTCCCTGCACTCCATCGCGTACACGGCATAGCGCCTGTGCCCGTGCTCACCGCACGGCACTCCACCGTGCTTCTTGCTCCTCTGTGCTGGCCTCGCACAGTGCACGCCGAGCACGCCACTGCCGTCCCCCACGCGAGCACACTTGGCTCACCTCCACGCCACCACTCGCACCCTCTGCACCCTGGACACCGTGACGCCTCCCGCACGCTGCCGTGCCTCACTTCGCCGTGTTCGCCTTGCTGCTGTGCTCCTCGATGACGTGCTCCCCTTCTCGCCTCTGAGCACCACGAGGAGACGAGGAAAACCGAGACGCCACTCCTCTGCCTCCACCTCTCTCCCTCACCGTGAACCTCTCCTACCGTGCACCACCTCCCTCTCGGTTATAAGACCACGGGTCGTCTCCTGCTCCCATTATTTGTCCAAACAACGCCCACACCTCCACTCTCCCACCCCACGCGAGAACACATGCTCTCTCGTCCTCTGTCGCCGGGGAACGTGAGATCTCCCAGCTCGGACCCGAGCTGCTGCGACCAAGCTCTCCATCGACACCGTCATCCATCCTCCGCCATTCTTTCTTTTTCTTGCTCTCTGGACCCTCACTAACCTCCTTGACACCTTGCTTCGGTCGATTGAACACAGGAACGACGCTGCCGTCCTCGACGCCGCCTCGGCCATGCTTCACGCCGTCGACGTTTGGAGCCATCGGAGCCGCTGATTCTTACTCTCCTCCACTGCCTCAACTCACCGCATCCACTGCAACACCACGCCTTGGCATATCATCGCCTCTAGATGAGCTAACGCAGAAACCCTAGTTCGGCTGCCATGTTTCTGTCGCGCGCGAGCTCGCGAGGAAGCAGATGATCACGAGCCGTCGATTTTTAGATCGACGCTTCGGTTTGAATCCCTGTCGCTTGTGATCTCGACCGTAGGATTTAGATCTAACGGCGGCTTAACCCTTCGCGGGCGCGCGCAACTTAGTGGGCCGGCCCAGCTCGCTCGGCCCGCGAGCAGCTGAGATCTGGCCCGTGCAGTAGTATTTTTTTTCCTATGTTTTAATCTTTTCTGTTTTAACAGAAACTAGATCCACTAGTGTAAATCGTTTAAAAATAGGAAGAAGGCAAATCTGACCAAACCAAAAATCATGGATGCACCCCAACATGTTCTTAACCAGATCCAAGTGGTAGATCTACTTTTGGACAAATAAGTTTAGAGAAATAAAATGTAAGGCAGAACCACTAGTTTTAACCAAAATCTAAACAACTATTTTTCTAGGAGTGAAAAAAAATGCAAACTCAATTGATTTGGATAGCCCTAAGTGATACCTAGCAATATCACTTGGCCTCGCATGCAAATGTTTTTCCTAGAGAAAATGGCATGCAATTTAGTAAATGACCAGAGAGCTTTTCTAGGATTTTTGTAATATTATTGGTGATGAATTTTGATGTGAATCCACTTGTGTGATCTTCTGTATGATTAGGAGTACCTAATACTAGCTTGGTGTGATTTTTAGAGCTAGGTATTATTTTTGGTGTGCATAACTAGTTTTAATGCTTTTTCTGTTAATTCTTGTTTATAGTTTATTTAATTTTGTGGAATGCATTAGTGTCTTATTTGTGATTTCTAGCATGCATAGATGCTGTACTCTCTTATGTGAGTGTGTTATCTCATTTAAATAGCATGTTAGGAAAAGTTTAGTGTTGCATGTGTTATTAGGGAATAATACCACTAGTGTGGATATTTCCTAAAAATTCCTAGTATTTAGGAATTGCTTGGAGATAAAATCTTTTGAGTGGTATGAATTTTAGAGGAGGTTGTTGGAAAATCAGTAGCCTTTCATATCTACTGATATTATAGCATGTCACCTCTGGTTACTTATTATTTTGTTCTTAGCAAAGCTTGATTAGTTAGGTTTATGGGTAGGATTACTCAGAACTTCCTAGCATGAGTAGCTCTTGTGTCTAGTTTATGTTTTAGTGATTTTTACAAATAGCCAGAGGATAATTAACCTCTTAATGCCTTGTTATGATAGTGGAACACCCACTGATTCCATTGCATATTGATTGAAGAATAGGTTTCTCAACCATAAGCATAGTTCCAATGGCCTTTTATCTACTAGATGTGAGTAGTTGTTTTCTCTGTTAAAAATTGAGTGGTGGTGTTGTGGTGAAGTATTTCCTGTTTAGATAAAAGTGCTTGCTGTTCATCTTTGCTTAAGATAGCTTTGTGATCTAGGCACCTAGCATGTATTAGCATAAGGCTCTTGTAAGCTTAGATCCTAGTTTGTTGCTTGAATGATTAGTTTGATGCTTGTGGTTGTTATTTGTTTGTGTACCACTTGTGGTTTTGTTTGGTGTATTGATTGTTGTTTATTTCTCTGTTTGCGACGCTAGATAATAACGCTACCGGAGTGGTATTTGGAGAGAATTGGCCGAGGAAGGATGGGATTTTTATTATATTGACCAACAAGGAGAAGTCCAGGGACATTATGCCGAAACCAGGCAAGCTACTTCACTGAGCTTGCATCTATATACATCTATTTTGATTTACCTGTTTTACTTATAAGAAGCATAAATGATTTATGTGGTGGTTGCCACTAAAGTTATGATTTTGGAAAACCCTTTTACAAAATACAGGTACATTATTGAGACACCCGATATAGAGGTGTTAGTAGTGTGCAGTAATTTCTAAATGTATTTGTTTTTACTCAAAAGCCTTTTATAAAAATCTTTTGGTGAGATTACGATCCACCCAAGTTTTGGTCAAAAGTATTTTGCTATGGAAATGGGAAATGATTGTGAAAACCTTTTCAAAAGAGTTATGAAAAACTATTTTGCCACTCTATGTAGAAATATCAGTTCGTTTATATAAAACTATAGGATGGGAAAATCCATTGTTTTTACAAAACTCCTTTGAAAATCCTTGGATGGATTTTTGGTATGCCGAGATGTCGGTATGGAAGTGGAAAAAAATGTAGTATGGTGGTGTTTATGAAAAATGCACATTGTGTCTTTGTACCATGACTACCAGCCGATAACCTGTGCGACCACATTTACCCACATATGGGCAAGGGCGTAGTCATATAATTTGCTCGTGTTAGTACTGGATGCCTCAACAACGAGGATGACCTCGTTCCATGAGGGGATGGTTTGGTGACCTGCCCCTGACCTGGGTCCTCTTAAGTGAAGTCTACCGGAAGCCGGTATGATTGTCTTGTAGAAAGAGGATTGAAGGGCTCCCTTGGGTCCGCCGGGCAGAACTACGAAGTCCTCACACTTAGTTTCCGACGGGCATGGATTTAAGTGTCGATGGAACCGGTTTCGTAGCGGTAGGATCCTATACTAGCATGAGCAAAGGACAGGCTATGGCCGGGAACTCAACTTCGCATACCTCTGGTATGGCGGGACGTGGCTGACACGATGAGTGACCGGATGGGTGTGGGAAAAGCGTGCTACCTCTGCAGAGGGTAAAACTATTCGAATAGCCGAGTCCTCGGATATGGACAGTTGGGAGGCTGTCCTAAGACCATGTGCAAGTTTTACAAAGTTTGAGTTTTGAAAAGAAAATGAAGTGGAGAATGTTTTATGCAACTATACCGAGGGGGTGGTATGAGGTTGCTGGAAAATAAGTGACCATGAAGGGCTATGTTCGGAAAAGGAGGAGTTTTGGAGAAATGGACAAGATGGTGATTTTCGAGGAAAAAGTTTTAAAAGAGAATTCTTACCTTTTCAAACAAAGGTATATTTTCGAGAAAAAGGTTTAAAAAGACTTCTTACCTTTTTCAACAAGGATAGTGAGAAAACTACTTTCCAAAAGGTTTGTTTCCAACCAAGATATTGAGAAACTACTTTCCAAAATGTTTTGTCTTCAACAAGATTAAAGATCTACTCTTCCTTTTTTCAATAAAGGGATATAGATGTTTTTCTAAAAATAAAGGTTTTATGAAAGATTATCAAAACTTAGTGCATGCTCAAGTTGGGGTAGTTTGCGAGTACAATCAAATGTACTCATATTGGTTTCGTCCCTGGCTATTGTCTTAGCCAGATTGTGGAAGAAGAGACAGTTCGAAGAAGAGGAGTTCACTGACGTCCTTGCGAACTAGGGCGCTTCCCAGTCAGCTGCCTGTAGGGTTAAGGCGAATGACTTGGGCTCCACGTTGTTTGGTGATTCCGCTGCAAGTACCTGATGAAGCTGATCACTTCCCGCAAGTAAGTAAATAAATTCGGTATGTATGGATGTTCCTTGGTTACCAAGTTTAATTGTGCTTCAGCGACGCACTGATCATGGGATCGCTGATATGTAGGCACAAGGGTATTTCGGACAGTTAGTCCGGGGTCCCCACAACTAATTCTGATCATCCTTTTGGAAAGAAAATAGACTTGATATCCTCTGTTTCCAGTTATAAAAAGTTTTGCATAAAAGAAATTGTGCGCTACAAATATTAAAGAGAGAGACACGTGCATTGCACGTGCACAATTACTAGTATACATAAGAAAGCCGATGCAACCTAGGGGCTTTTCGTGAGGCTACTACCAAGTTGTTCGTCCGACGCGTAACGGTGAAATCCTACAAGTGTGGAAACAAAAAGAAGGAGCTTCGATGGTGGCCGGGCACTGCTACTGGCAACTAGAATGATGACAAGTATGTTGTGGATTTGAACTAAGAAATTGTTTTCCAGTTGTGAAATTCGCTAAGGCCTAAAAAATTCAAACGCTAGCAACGCACATGCATATTTGCTAGTTATGCATTCTATTGTTTAGGATGTCGAACCTGTTATTGAAGTGCACTATTTGTAGCTGGCCTTTCATGATTAAGTTTGGTATAGTACACATGGTAGCCTTTCATTAACAACAGATCAACTAGAGATTAGATTCCTTAACAAGGAATCAACGAATCTACTAGAGGCTAGATCCTTTAACATCAAATCAACCGAATCACTAGTATAATCTCTACTCGAATCAATACGAACCCTTAAATCTACTCAGGTTCTAAGAGCTAGTACCCAGTCGCTCGGTATTCCATCTTCATGTCTTCTGTTTTGTTTGAGTGTATATTTGGAGGTAGAGTTGAGATTTATGCATGGATTTCCCAACATAATTAATTAGTTTTACTCTAACTAGCAAAGGGCCCTCGCAAATGCAAGTGCATTGCTTTTAGCTTTTTATTATGTTCATGAACTAAAGTTGTGGTTTCATAAATACTGAAAAGACGAAAATAGAAATTATAGAATTCTATAATTGTCGTAAATATTACGATTGATAAAATATCACCAACGTAGAACCTTTTAACTTATGGGAGAGGGGGTATTCTGATATTTCCCGACAACACCATGTCAAATATGCAAAAATGTCGTTTACTTTTAACCGTATGTTCTGCTCTCTTCCTGCTTTCCCCTATTTTCCATTCTACTCCCTCCTTGACACATTTTTTCAACATGTAACAATGAATACATGCATGGACTTTGATGGCACATAGCTTCATGTAACATAATAAAGTTAACGCAAAACACTAACCAGCAGGCTATTATTGCTCCTTGCAGCATCCTCATACTACCCCAATACTTTAGGTTGATTATTTTATTCACATGAGTTAACTCTCTCCCAACTAAATCCACTCTCAACCCAAGAATTATACGCTCTCACTCACTCGTATTTATCATGTCATGAAATAACATTGTTTTGGCATCTTCATTGGTCATATTTTTTATACATATTTGCAAATTCCCATGATGTGTCCTATTAAATTCTATAAATAAGAAGCCAAATAAAATTCCTAAAAAAACATAGGAACCGACTAATAGTTTATTTAATCACAACATAGGAAAACCGTATGAACTCATTGCACATAATTATTTTTGAAAAGTTCATACTCAAAGCAAATTTATTTCAGTTGAGTGTTATTGATAGAAACACTTTATCAGATTTATAGTTCTCAAAAATAAAAATCCTAAATCTATACGGAATTCTAAGAAGTAACATTTTATCATGACTCTGGGATTATTTTCAACAAAATGGTAGGCGATCATTTCTTATAGAAAATCAAATCTTATCGGTGACATATCCTGAGAATAACCCATTTTGTTTGTTATTCATAGTTTAGCTTAATTGTTCAAACTATACTTCATTGGATGATGGTTTATATCATGTTTGATGTATACTCGTGCAATCTTTCAGTTGTGATGTGTTCAAGTTATACTGTTAAACTTCATACACTTTAGGATGGTCTATCAATTGGTACAATTATCGTGATCTATTGACCACGATTTTCTTAAGTAGACTATGAAAATCTATTGACTTGTGATTTGCTCAAACACGGTTATGATGATATGTTGGTTTTGATCTTGTTTATGAATATTTATGGACTATCTTCTAACAAAAGGTGGGTCTACTAGATTGATGACCAAATGTTTTTCTTTTCCGAAAATTTCTCGCATGTCTATCTTTACCATATTGTGCTCGTCAACCATACTTACTTTGGTGATATATATAATTAAATTATGGTGATGGATTATAATGGAGCTACGACCTCTTTAAATTATGAAATCCCTTTGCCTTGAACCTGGTCTCTGAGTTTTCCATTTGGCTAAAAAGAAAAAATTCAATCATTACCAAGCTCCATTCACTCTAAACAACAGATAATGGCTCCGCAAGGTGAGAAAGGGAATAATAATTCCCTAAGTGTATTTTAGCTACGTGTTTTCTTCATGAGAAAGTATTGGGGTTGAAATGGTGCCTTATGGAATAAATGCTTATTGCTCTGCCTAGTTTTTGAGGGTTTTTTTGTGAACCAACGCTTATCAGGCAGAGGTGCATGGAACTGATGGTCGCCCAATAAATCTCCTAAGCATATTTTACCCTTTAGGTATGGTATGTTTGTGTGTTCTTCATGACAATGACTTGCGGTGTAGATGGTTCCAGGATAAAAGACTATTGACTCCACGTAATTATGTGTGCTTTTCTATGTATCAACGCTTTAGGCAGTGGTTGATGGAACCAAAGGTCGGCAGGGCTTATATTTTTTAATATAATGAAACCTCACTCTTTGCGTTATATGTGTATAATTAAAGAGGATTACACTACTGAATATGTACGTTGATAGCGAGCCAATAGGGGAAAATTTTCCAATCTCGATGTTCCTCGACTCAAGTCGTCAATGGACGATGTAGTGCAAGTATGTGTATCTATACGGAGATGTCGTGCTAGTGTGCCCGCGAGTATATCTACATCATACTCACGTTTCTAAAATTTATAGTCCCTTCATCTCAAAATATAAGACTCGTTTTTTTTGCACCGTCCTTGATGCACGACTCTGACCAATAAAGTCGTTGCATTCGTTTTGCAAATTTTCATTAAATATATCTTCTATATTTTTTTTTTTTGCGAGAGTTCTATATTATTATTTTTGGACATATTGTAAGTACAAATAATAGTTCAGATTGTAATTTGTTGACCAACAAAAGTTAATGACGTCTTATATTTTGGATGGAGGGTGTAGTTATCTTGTGGTTAACATTTTATTCTCAACATGTCAAAAAAACATTTTATTCTCAATCATGCACACTTGACTACCCAACAATCTAGCTAGGATACATAGTTTCCCTTTTTTTTTTAAACGGCCGCAGCTTTGTACCTTGGCCGATACATCTTTAATTTTAAAGGAAAAAATGGAAGGAAGAGAGTCTTGTCTTGATAAGATAAAGGAAGAGTACGGTCGTACTTCCTAGCTAGGATATGTGGTTTATTTTTTTTCTAAACGGGTGCATTTGACCAGTGCGATATCCTTGCAACTAATTTTGACCGAGGGCAACGAAGAGAGACCTTCCCTCGCGTCATCTCTCGGAGGCGACTCGGGGGCGAAACCCAAACCCTAACCCTAGCCCCTCCACCTCCTCTCCCCCAGCCTCGCCGCCACCAGAGGTGCTCCTGGGCAAGCCCGCGCGACGCCGATGAAGGTGGCGGCGGGGCTCTCGCCGCTTCACCTCTCGTGGAGGGCTCAGGAACGCCGGGGCGGCGGCCTAGGGCAGGTGGGCGGCGTTGACCTGGCGGCGGGTGGCGTTCGTGGTGCTTGGTGGCTTCCCCTTCGGCTGCTTGGGCGGCGAGGGGTTGGCGGCTGGAGGTCGCGGTGCGGGGCTGATCCGCCGGCCCAGGCTCCAGATCTGAGGAAGAAGCTGCCCCCTTTTTCGATCTGCTCGTCTCCCTGCCAATTCCGGATCCCTTCGCCGGATCTCGGTTGTGCAGGGTGGTTGGAGTCGGGGACTTGGATACCGTGGGAATCCCTTGGCCAGCGGAGTTGGTCACGACGACGGCGACGCCCGCGGGCGCCGTGCTCCTTCTCGAAGGCGTTCGTCGAGGTATCTGTCCCCTCTCCCCTCCCCCTCCCCTGCTTTGGGCGAAAGCCGCGTTCCCCTTCGGACGGCAGCGGCGTTCCGTCGTCGTTTCCCTCCCTGGAGGTGCCTTCTGGGGATTGCAGGGGTGGTGGTCGAGCAGTGCGTTCGAGGTGGCAGCCGTGGCGGCTTCTAGTTTGGCGACGACTCCTCACCGTGTTTGGCGGGTGCCAGGTTGGGTGCTCCCCCCATCTGTTGCCCCTGTTCGCCGCTGGGTCGACGCCCTAAGGCTCCCCTCTGCGGAAACAGCGGCACCTTTGGTTGGCGAGCTATCGAGCTTCGGTTGTCCTTCCCAGCCGCGGTGGTGCGGCGCTTTTTTCGCTGCTTCTTCTTCTTTGCGTCTTCGTCCGACAGCTTGGGTCCGATGGTGCTGTCAAGCTGCTGGCGGTGGTGGTCGTGTTGGAGCTCCCGCAGCGTCTCCGGTGGCCAGTGGCGGTGCTCGTCGGCGCTCACCCTATCTCCTCGGCGTGTTTCTTTGTGGCCCCTTGTTGAGCTTGTCTCCTCGGCGTCCCTTTGAGGCCTCCTTGTTGAGCCTGTCTACTTGTGTGGACGGTGGCGGTGATCTTCGGTGTTTTCCTGTCTGGAAGCTGGCGTCTTGCTGCTGTGATCTTCTACTTGGCCGGTTGCCGTGGTGATCTTGTTAGCCTAGTTGGTCTTTGGCTTAGGTACCCCTGGCTGTTCTTTGTATTCTTATCTTCTGTTTGCCGGGGTGCCTGATGCTTGTAAGCTGTTCATCAGCATGCTGTACTGTGCCGTTGGCTCTCGGAGCTTTGTTAATTCAAAGCTGGGCATTTCATGCCTTTTTTCTAAAAAATCTGTCTTTTATTTTATAGAAAAAAATGGAACGAAGAGAGTCACGTATTGACACGCAAGAGGAGTACGAACTGCTTTTTTCTAGATGTCCGATCATGTTTGTTTCGCATGTGCGATCAAATACGCGACAGCAGAATCGTGGTGTTAGGCAATAATTATACTTTTCCGTGACTGTTGTTTAAAAAAAACTATTACGTGGCAATTGAACTTAGAATAGTGTTGGACAATAATTAAACTGTTACGTACCACAAATAGTAAATCCAATGATAAAAAAAAATCAATCGTGGTGTCTCTATTATAGACCCGCATATTGCTTTTAGTATATAATAGATTATTACTATTCTAGTTGTGGTCCTGATTCTGTTTGTGGTTCATGTGATGATGGATAAACTGCAACAATTTGACAGAAATTACCATAGATATTTGTAGTTCTTTTTCTGATGATTTTAATCCAAAAATTGATGTTAATGCATTAGTCAGAAATTCTTGTTAAGCAAACTGAGTTTTTTTTTCTTTTGCAGATGTTGAACCCCATCTTTGTTCCACCGAGCAGTCCAGACAGTCCGTAGTCAACTACACGCACCGGTGGTGGCGGCGAGTGGGTCATCCGTGTGGCGAGACTTCGGTCTCGTCGTACTCGGAGGCGTGCTCATCGTTGTCTACGTGTGGAGGCTTCGCCTCAAGATGCGGGGGGACGATATTCCCTTAACTATTGTTGTTGATGCCTAGTCCAACATTGTAGTACCTCAGATATAGGTCCTAACCTCTGCCCAATGATGTAAAGATCATCCCAACAGCCAATTGTCAGCTAGGCCATTTATCTTCTCGTTAACATTAGGGAGGAGGGGGGCACCGTCCCCCCCCCCCCCCCCCCCCCCTCCCCAAGAGTTGCCCAGTGGCTTGGTATTCTATCTTCATGTTTTTGTTTTGGTTGTGGGTGTATCGGGAGGTAGAGATGAGATTTATGGATTGCCCAACATATTGAATTAGTTTTACTCTAATATTACTATTTTAGTTGTGGTCTTGATTCTTTTTGTGGTTCATTTGATGATGGATAAACCGCAATAACATGACAAAAATTGCAAATCCGATATTCGCAGTTCTTTTTCTGATGATTTTAATCCAAAAAATGCTATTAATGCATTAATATGAAATTTGTGTTAATCAAATTGAGATTTTCGTTATTTTGCAGATGTCTACCCTGTCTGCTCCACCGAGCACCCCAACCTGCTATGTAGTTAACGACTACAAGCCGGTGGTGGTGGTGAGACTTTGGTCTCGTCGTACTCGGAGGCTTCCTCATCGCCGCTGTCCTGGGCACCATGTTCTCCTCCAGACACAGGCATATGATATTTCCCTAAGATGGGTACCCGCCCCTCTCTGATTAGGTAAATTTTGAAAAATTTGATTTCTTTAAGAGTTATCTTATTAATTGTGAAGATTTTGGTAGGATTTTCCTATTCTGCTTGCTCAATAATTTATTTGTTACTACTGTTACTGATGTCGTAGATGCATATTCTACTAGTACGTACCCAGCGAGATGGCTCTGCAGTCTAGTGTTGTTGATGTTGTAGATGTGTGACAGGCAAGTGGATGCGGGGTTTGTTGTTGCTAATGTCATCTGACACAGTCACATAAACGGTAGCATTGGGTTTCTCTGGAGATTCCTCTTCTTCCTCGGCATTCTCCTTGTTTCATCATCTTTGATGCATTCCAATGTAATTACATCGCCTAGTCCGACATTGTGGTGCCCGGGGAGGGACATCAAGAAAGGACCATATATTTAGGTCCTAGCCTCTGCCTTAATGATGTAAAGATCGGCCCAACAACCACTTGTTAGCTAGGTCATTGATCTTCTCCTTGAAATTAGGGGGTTGGGGTGGGGTGGAAAAGAGTAAGGATGTAGTTACACAACTATCTATGATATAGTTATCACTATGGCGCTAATATAGTTACTTATTTCCTTGTGCGTATGTATAAATATATGATGACCTATACAAAATTGGATATCAGGGAATGGTAGGCTGCATGTGCCTCGACCTTCTGTTTTCTGTCTTTTGCGAACACGAGCTTGTCCCTCCCGCAGATTTTACCTGCTCATATGGCGCCCAACCCATATGTCGCTGAATCATGGAGATGCGAGCTGCATGTTGACTAGCGGGGCCACTATGATCTGCATTGGTCCAAAACACTCAGTATTGCTATTATCTAGCCCACAATATTCAGTTTGAATCTCTTTTGACATGATCGAAGTACGCAGATGTACGTGACATATAGGCGAAACTGTTGAGTTGGATGCCCCGTCATTTCAACGCATCACAAATTAGCGGTATGACCATTTATATTGGTCGTAATCGACCAAAAATAAGGTGGCATACCACAGTTGTCTGCATTATGACTAATTCGTGTAAACATATTATAACCTTTCTGACCAAAATGGTCGTTATATTTTTGGGTTTGGACCCTCCAAAACAGTTTATGACCAAGTGGTTTGAAATGGTTATAGATCTATGACCAATATTTTCAGGGTAACCACCAGAAGGTCATAAGTTGACATATTCCTTGTAGTGTGTATTGTACCATAACGAGGTAAAAATTAATGTTTTCAAACATCTCGGTCTGAGAATTGGGCTAATCGCACGTTCCTAATAGAGCATTATTTAGCAAGTTTTGATTTCGGTAATGATGTATTGATCCATATTACTTGTACTTGTCAATCGAGTGGAACCACATGATCAATTAAACGTGTTTCCCTGTAGATTTTGGGTGGCATATGAACATGAATTAGCAACAATTTTTTTTCTTCGTGCTCCTTGAATGCCACACGTTCCTTGTGCACTGCAAGTCTACCTACGTATCCATATGTAGACCAATATCTCACTACAGGAATTCGGGTATATTGCAATAAAATTTATTGCTAAGCTATCTTTCGTTGCAATAAAATGCGATATTACCACAAAATTCCATTTCATGGTAATAGAAGCAACATATTGCCACAGTTTCGTTTCGTCGTGGTAAGTACTCCTTTTGTTGCAATAGAAGCCACATATTGCCACAAGTTGTATCAGTGTTGTAGTATTGTAGTGATATTGCGACAGTTGCTTCGCGTTGCGTAAATTAGTAATTTTGTTGCAATAGAGACTAGGTATTGCAACAAAGTAAATCTTTATGGTAATATTCGGACATATATTGCAACAATTCTGACATGTGGCGCTAGTCATAGATATTATTGTAAAAATGGCTTCCTATTGCAACAAAACATGTATTGGTTGTAATATGACGACTTTTTGCCTCACCTTCATTGTGTCGCAATAACTATTACATATTGCAAATTGATAAGTACAACATATAGCAACAATCCCTAGAGTTGTGAAAAAAGGAGCAAGAAGATATTGCAACGATATCCTATAGCTCATGTTTTCTTCATGCTGGCCAAGGAGAGAGGAGAGCTGACACGTTTTGCGAAAAAGGACCCGCCAAGCTTCTTCTTTTTTTTTTGAACGGGAATAGGCCCAGAAGGGCCAGGAAGCTTATATTGCACGCGGCAGGAATAAGTTTACAAAGAGGCCCTCACATCTAGGGGTAATTACAACAAGGCCCTCACATTTTACAAGCTGAACCCTCAAACTAAGGGAGGAAACGCAATCGAGCCCTGGGTCCAAGCCGCCGCCGCATCTTGCAGACCTCAAAATCCGGGCATCTGCGCCACCGCCGGGTGTCGTGGGTTTGTCACGTCAGGTGTCATAGATAACTTCGTAGTTGTGGGATTACGCGAGTCAAGCATCTCCGAGCTTGGGATCGCAGGAACAAAGATCAACACAGATTTACCCAGGTTCGGCCCCCTCAATGTGAGGTAAAAGACCTACTTCCTGCCTACCCTAGATTGGAATTGATATGATAATCGAGGTGTTACAATGGAGGCGATCCGATCTGGTACTCGCCGTATGAGCTAGGGTTTAAGGGCTTGATAGCCTCCCCTTTTCTAAGTCCTGCGAGTCCTCTTTATATAACCAGAGGCTCGTCAGGTTACAATGGTATTACTTGGAGACTACTCTTCGTGCCTTCCAAGTTAAGCTAAACACCGACCTTCTGGATCCTTCAATTGGCAGGCCATAATCTTAGGCCAGCCCATCTTCTTGTCAGCCCATCTATAGTGCGACCGTAAAATAAGTCGCGTTTTATCTGGATGAGTCGCGGGATCATTATTCCCCCGACATTAACCCCCAAGCTTCCGGCTGATTCGTAGAGTCAGGTGGAAGATTTGTCTTGATGATGATCTTGCGGGCTTGCGATTGTAGAGCTTGGTGACTCGCTGATGTTGAGTCGCAAGTGTTGCGGCTTCTTGAGCCGCTGATGTAGAAGCGATGAGTCGCTAGCTTTGCGGCTTATTTAGCCGCTGATGTAGTATCACAAGCCTTTGAACACTTATGTCTTGGTCGCATTGAAGCTGCACAATTGCGGTAAGTTCTCTACTGAAATTATATGAGATGTCAGTGGAGCCTTTGGTGAAAATCACCTTGTCCTGTTAGATGCAAGACTGAGCTGAAATCATAAGAATAATAACTTATGAGTATCAAGATATATCAGCCAAATGTGTATAAGGTGCTGAGTCATAGATATCGAAGCATAAAAAGACCATAAGCATAAATAAGCTGGTCAATCATTGGAATAATAATCTGTCATGTTATCATGATGAGCCATCTGAATGCATGTTGAAACATGGCGGCTCAGGGGCATATGACCACTGATTGAATTAAAAAAGTTGTGAGTCGCTAATTTGACTCGCAGATGTATATATATATATATATATATATATATATATATATATATATATATCGATGCACTGCAAAAAATGAGATATGCATATAAACATAATATATGAATTTAGTAGAAACCACCAAATGCCGGTGGATGGATGTGTAGCCCCCGAGGGCTGGGTTGCATGCTTGATCATGCTGCTTGGGACTCAAAAATATTTGAGTTAAGACAAAAACTTAATTGTCCTAGCCCCCGGGCATTAAGCAGTATGTTTTTGTCATTCTGCTTGATGTAATATCCTGCAACAACTAGATCAAAAATGTTGCTTTCAAGATAGTAATGATATTTGGAGTAGAGCGAAATCGCTTATAAACTCTGAACTGTTAAGTATTAGTTGAGACGCTAGGAAAAAAGATAATCCCAGTCAAGACTCTAGATATAAATTAAGGAATCGTCCTTAAAAATTCCACTTGATGTGGCTGAAATTAAATAAATGATGGTGGCTTGTACAGCCGATATCAGGAATGATCATCCAAATCCGAAAAAATCTGGTCATGTCAGTTCAAACTCAATTGGCTGAGTTATATGTTCCTGAAATTCAAAGGGCAAAGCCCCCGAGGAAACAATAATAATGACTTGATAATAACATGTTAGCCTTGGCGGCTGATAATAATGATAAAATATTAGTACTCCGTATGATAGCATACGGTACCCTGCATGATAGCATGTTGTAATCTGCATGATAGCATGTTGTAATCTGGATGATAGCATGATAGCAAATGGTTTTTTTGCATGATAGCAAATGGTTGCATAATAGCAACTAGTTGCATGATAGCAACTGGTAAGATGCATGATAGCATATTGTACGATGCATGATAGAATATGGTACTTGACTCAGTATTTCCCAAATCTAATGTGTGTTCAGGGTCGAGAACGGCCATGATAGGCATTCAGACTCGATTGACGCCACACGCGGGTACTTTAGTCCTTTTGAATTATCTCTATTACCATTAAGTAGGTCTTCGCGCGGCTCAGTATTTCCCAGGTAAAAACGCGTGTTCAGGGTCGAGAGCGGCCATGATAGGTAATCAAGCTCGATTGACACCGCGCCCCAGTACTTTGGCCGCATAGTGTGTAACACCCCGGCCACCCCCGGGCCGGGCCTGTCACCCCTGACAGCTCTCTAGGATCTCTAGACTGGCCCCACAGATCAACACTGGTCTTTTCTGCGCACTTTGTCCTCACTCGTGCGCACCCGGGAACCAGTTCCCGGTCGGTCACCCATCCTTGGATTACTCCGGACCAAGCACGCTTAACCTCGGAGTTCTTTCCAGATGAGCTTCCGGAAAAGAAGTTGCAACTTGTTGACATGAGTATCCTATCAATCCTATTGAGCCCTGAGCTAGGATCTCACATCCTTCCCCCCTTAGAAGACCGACGCCCTCGTCGGTCAGCCCCCAGTCCAGGAACTTCCCCTCTTGGTACACGTCTGTGCGCCCAGTGCCGGCACATGCTCCACATGTCCGCGCCCCTGACCCGCACACGCCCGTGTTGCCGCGAGGGTCGGCTCTGATACCAAATTGTAACACCCCGGCCACCCTCGGGCCGGGCCTGTCACCCCTGGCAGCTCTCTAGGATCTCTAGACTGGCCCCACAGATCAACACTGGTCTTTTCTGCGCACTTTGTCCTCACTCGTGCGCACCCGGGAACCAGTTCCCGGTCGGTCACCCATCCTTGGATTACTCCGGGCCAAGCAAGCTTAACCTCGGAGTTCTTTCCAGATGAGCTTCCGGAAAAGAAGTTGCAACTTGTTGACATGAGTATCCTATCAATCCTATTGAGCCCTGAGCCAGGATCTCACATAGTGCAAAGATACTTCTGACTTAAGACGAGTATAACCAGGATTATTGATTCCACGGGTCACTGATTTGACCCAAAATTGATACAACGGGTCACTGATTTGACCCAAAATTGATATGATGATGAGTCACTGGGTGACTCATAAGATGATGATTCGTTAGTAACTCATAAACATATATAATGATGAGCTATATGCGACTCATAAAATGATATGGGGGTAAATCACTAGGTGAGTCACAAAATAGTATGATAATGAGTTGATAATTACTCGTAAAATGATATAATGGCAAGTCCTGAAATATTAATGCATGAGTATGTAATGGCGATCTTTATATGTAAAGATGTCTGTTTGCAGGTGCAAATAAAATTCAATGCAAGCTGTAAATAGCTAGACTTAATAGATGCAATGTGAGTCATAAAGAACTCTGAATTGAGAGATGCATTGCAGGTTGTAAAAAACCCAACTTTGAGAAGTGGATATAACTAAATCTTAAAAATAGATATAAATTAAAGTCTGCGACATGATATAATTTAAATCGCAAAGACATTTAATAAGAGACATATTAACCTAGATATGCAGACCCCGAGATAAACTCGAAGGTGCCAATTAATCTTATGAATAAAAGCCAAAGCTGTAAAATTTGGGCATGATAGCGACTTATCTTTGTTCTTGTTCTGCTGGCGTTGATGAAGCAGTATAGGTCGCGAACGACGGTAAATGTCCATCGACAAAAATCACATAGATGAGGTCGTGGCTAAAATTGCCAACGAATTGTTGTGTTGAAGCCGCAGATGCCTTTCATTGCACACATATATGCGCACTTTTCTTAAAGTATTATACTTCGTGTGGAAACATGTGCACATAGAGTGGGCAAACAGAAGGAAAATTGTTTGCAATATAAAATTTATATAAGGGCTGAGCTAATTAGAAGAATAGCACCTGATAGTTTTTTGGTGGTTCACTCAATCCGATTGCCAGGGACAAAGTTGTTGGCTGATATATGAATAGCAGCAGGTTTATCTGTCCGCTTCCAACTCCTCGGGATATGATCTGTTAATGGCGTAGCATAATTCTGCGGAGATGCGGGCGACTTATCGAAAACAAAATAAGCCGCCGTCAAAGTTGTACGCGACCGGCCGGCTCAAAGCCAGACCACGGTCTTGAAGTTGTCCTCCGTGTCAATCCGGGCGCATGTACGTCCACCCCCAGGTTTCGTATTGCACCAAAGAAATAATTGTTGTACCTGGCGGGTGTTAAGCTGACCACACTTTCCTTATTCTTTTTTTCTTTTTCTTTTACTTTCCCTTTTTTTTTTCTCTTGAGTCGCTGCGACTCAAGCAAGGAATTGTCCTCAAGGTTGTCTTGCCGATGCAGCCCTCTGTCGGGTCGCTAGAAAATGATGCGACTCTTTGGTTTGATCTGGTTTTCTTTTTCTTTCTTTTTGAGTCGCATAGCCGGGCTGAAGCCGCGCTGCCTTTGATCGAGCAGATGCATATAATATCACTTTTCATGCAATGTCAGGGCAACTATCCAGATTGCTTTAATTTTCCCTTTGCACGTGAAGTCCTCATGCAACGTATTCATTGTTTCCTTCCTTAGTTACTCTCCTCAATCCGGGTGCGAGTCAAAGTAGGCAGGTCTTCACGTGACAGCACCAATATTTTTCCTTTTCCATGCTTTGATGATTTCCTAGACATATATCACATGGTAACAAACCAGTTTGTCCGACGCCGTATCTGATCTTTTTGTCTTCTTCTTTGTTGGCTGATCTCGGTCTAATGCGATTTAAATTGCGACATGTCCGCTGGACATAGAACATGCTGCTGTGCGCGGGTCATCGATGGAGATCCAACCGTTGGAATTGACTCAAATTTGTTGGAGGGCTTCAAGATTATATTCCGTAGGTCTCCACCAGAGGGATCTTCGAATTGATGTCCGAGTCGACCTTGATAATTATTTTCCCAAAGTCGCGCGGAGTTCCGTCAGCTTTCGACAGGGCTTCAGTGTTTGAGTCTCCCACAGAGATCTAACCGTTGGAATCCGATGCGCTTTGGACAGCTGCTAGGAAACTCGATTGCGCATCTTTCCACCGAAGGGATCGTCGAGATGAGTTTCGAGCCACCGCCGGTGATGTCCGCCATACGGTCGTTGCTGCTGTCCTGTAACCCGCGCGTGAGGGGCGTTGTCGAAGTTGAGCCCCGAATCGCGCGGTCAAATTTCTCCACGTTTTGTACTCCAGCTTGAGGTAGATCTTGATGTAGATGTAGATACCGCCGAATCGTTTAGACCGGCGTGACGTTGAAGTCGCCGAGTTTGAATCGACGACGAGATCCTCCGTCCCTGGCACAGATCCAGCGCGGAACGTGACGCTCTTGACCGCAGGCCCCACGGTGGGCGCCAACTGTCGTGGGTTTGTCACGTCAGGTGTCATAGATGACTTCGTAGTTGTGGGATTACGCGAGTCAAGCATCTCCGAGCTTGGGATCGCAGGAGCAAAGATCAACACAGATTTACCCAGGTTCGGCCCCCTCAATGTGAGGTAAAAGACCTACTTCCTGCCTACCCTAGATTGGAATTGATATGATAATCGAGTTGTTACAATAGAGGTGATCCGATCTGGTACTCGCCGTATGAGCTAGGGTTTAAGGGCTTGAGAGCCTCCCCTTTTCTAAGTCCTGCGAGTCCTCTTTATATAACCAGAGGCTCGTCAGGTTACAATGGTATTACTTGGAGACTACTCTTCGTGCCTTCCAAGTTAAGCTAAACACCGACCTTCTGGATCCTTCAATTGGCAGGCCATAATCTTAGGCCGGCCCATCTTCTTGTCAGCCCATCTATAGTGCGACCGTAAAATAAGTCGCGTTTTATCTGGATGAGTCGCGGGATCATTGTTCCCCTGACACCGGGGAACAAGCCACTTGGAGCATCACCGATGATGGATCCCAGACCGAGATCAAGGAAGATCCTCCGAAGGAGGAAGAGAGGCCGAGGAAGAACACCGCTTCCCGGGGAGGAGTGGCTCCGGTTGCCTTGAATAACTCCGGCGCAAAGCTGCCGGTGTTGGGGAACTCCTCCAGGTGCTGAAGCCTCCATGTCACACGCCGTGAGGCACGCCCAGTCCCGGTGTCGAGCTCCAAAGCCAAGAAGTCGCCGGCAGCTTTCCTTCTCCTGTCCATCGCCACGACCACATCGAGGAAGAAAGGGAACCAGCAGATCTCGAGGCCCTCGAGCCCGACGAACGAGCTTTATTGGGAGGGTTGCCGAGGAAGCGCCGCCGCCCGCCATCTCCAACCTCTGGAGCTTGACGAGCCACACCACCACCTCCGCCGTGTGCCAGGAGAAGCTCGGGAGCTCCGACGACAGAAACCCTAACGGCATAAAGCCGAGACGGCACATAGGCACGCAGCAGGAAGGAAAACTAAACCTACAAACTACAGAGGAGGCCCGGCCTCCCCTCTCACACCATCTCCGGCCGGCAAGGCCGCCGGATCTGGGGGAGAGAGGAGCCGGAGACGCATGCGAGACTCTCAACGATAACGGGGAGGGGAGAGAGAGGGGGGGGAAAAGAGAGCCTCCACCCGCCAAGCTGATGTGGGACTATTCGTGCTGGTCACTACACGTTTTGTAATATTGCAGCAAAAATTGGTAGCTTTGAGCAGTACAACCGGCGACTTCCTGACGACCAGCAAGGAGCTTACCCACCAGATCAAACAATGTTTAGCGATGCGTGACGGCGCCAAATTAGTTAAACTACAAGTTGTTGCTGCCTGGGCCGCAGTTGGACGAGGCTCCTGTTCTCCAACTTTTTTTTGCTCTAACCTTATCGCTGCGGGCGGCCCATAGGTCATTACAAGCTGCATTATTGACGCGAAATATCCTCTCAAAAAAATTGACGCGAAATATGGGCTTGTCACGAGTTTGAGTCCACATAAATAGAGGCAGTTCAACATTTTTTTAGGATAATCTAAATATTAATTTCATCGTGAATTTTGCATATGACCTCACATCAAGATGATCCAAAAATAGATTTGGTTGAGAAAATGCATAAAATTCATGTTGGCGAGTTTCTCTTTTTTTTTTGAATTTGTTATGACGATTTTAAAATTCGGTCAAAACGGCGAACATGACCGTTGTCGCCACAAACATTTTTCCCGTTGTGATATCTATTTATCACAACAAAAATGAGTATGTTGCAATTTCCTGTTACGACGATTGGAATGTTTGTTGCCATAAGTTAATGCCACAAGCGTAGCGGTTCGTGACAAACTGCCTAATGCCACGAAAACAAGGATTGTTGTCATAGTTTCTTGCCACGATTTACTATTGCCACGGAAGAGTATGCGCCACGAAATGAGCGTCGTTGGCATATGTTGTCGCCACAAATGTCTATCGCCACAAATGTCTATCGCCACGAGCTATCAGTTGACACGGTTCGTTACATGTTGCATTAAAACTATCTCCACAAACCAAATTATGGCATCAAGTGAGTGTTGCCACCCATGGAAAAAAATGTGGCAACTTCCCACATGGTTATTACAATAGCACACTTTTATTGCCACAGTTGCTTTTTCGTGGTGATAACCTATTACCATGTGTCCAACTACAACGGCTGGTACCTATTGCCATGAATCTACATGTATTGCGACAAACAATTTTGTTGCAATAGACCCGGATCCTTGTAATGGATCTGTACAACATGACATCCAGATGCAATTCGTTCTCTAGGTTGTTTTCTAATACGATTTTTGTATGTGTTGTGTTATTGATTGAGAGATCAGGTGGTGGCCAGCTAGAAGATATCAAAGATACCAGCGAGTACACTGGTCCTTCGTTAATATCGTGCGCGAGTAATAGATGTGACGGCAACACCTGTTGGTGTTGTGCAACAATGTCGCCTAGTAGGCACCGCTGGGAGAACCTGGATGATTTTGCAGGAGTGTATACCCGCATAAGTGATCATTGTCATTACAGATCAAGCTGTAGTTTTCGACCCGCATTTAGTGGCAAGATGATTAATAATCATAACGAATATTCACACGAGGCATTTAACATGTGGGAATTACAGGGAGGTGAGAGGACAGAGGCGATGGGCGACACCGGAGGTGACTCCGGCGGTGTACCCAAGGGAACGCCGCTACAAGGTCGTTTCTGGGCAAGCTCGTCGGAGAGCTCCGATGAAGACGACGTCGGTGAGTCTCTCGCGTCGGAGGTAAGTTCAAGGTCGTGGAGTTATCTGTGCAGGACGCCGGTGTCAAGATCCGGACGTGATCTCAAAGAGGAGAGGAGAAGGAGCGGCAATCGGGGGCGGCTGCGGGCGTGGGCGGCAAGGGAGCTGGAGGATTCAGCTTCTTCGTCGGTCGTACCTCGACGTCGAGCACCATCGCCGGAGTTCAAGATACCGGTGTTACCTCCCACGGTTTACACGCTCGGCTAGGCCTTTGATGCGGTAGAATGGAAGGTCGTAGGCCGCAAAGGTAAGGTTTTGAAGAACATTTCTTCTCCGGCGGCGGCGTCGGGGAGAACGCCGGCGGCAACCAGAGGTGTTACGGAGCGATTTTCGGATCGCGTGTTTAGAGGACAGAAAATTTCAAATTTTCGTAAACAGGTGGCTCCAACGGGCACAAGGCCCAGACGGGCCCTCTCAATCAGATTTTGGGCCACAAGGGCACCTTTTGTTATGTTTCGCCATCGCGACCGAAAGGCACAAGGCCCAGGTTGCTGGCGTCCGCAGGGGTTTTAGGGTTGCGACGAGCGCAACAGAGGTCTATTCCCACTTCTTCTCGTGGGGCGCCGCTACGAAACTCCACCGTGGTTCGGCGATCATCGGCGACATTCACCATGGCTGGTAGGTCGCCTGGTTTCAACGGCGGACCCAATAACGCCCCAACTTCCATGGTAATGGACGTCTGAACAGGAACAATAGCGGCTATCAGGGGCAGGCTCGCGGAAATCATGTTTTGGGTCAGCAGACCGATGCCGGGGGCAGAGCGGGTGGATCATCCGCTCAAGGTTTTTCAAATCAGAATTTTCGCAATACAAATCAGAGTCAGTTTGGCAATCGTGATGATGCTTATGAGCAAAGAGGGTTTGGAGATGGAGCCAGGGAGTTTGGAGGCAACTTTGGACAATTCAACGAGGGTTCCTATGAAAGAGGCAGGCAGAACTTCGGTTACGGAGGTAACGGAGGTAATCAGAGGTTCCGTAATAACAATGCTAACTCTAGTTTTGCTGGTAACTCGAGGGTAACATACCGTCCAAGGGACAAGTCCATTGGGAGAGGTGTGGCCAGACCGAATGTGGTTCAGAATGTTCAGAATATTACCAACAGCAGTGGCGGCATGGATGTTCAACGAGAAGACATTAGGATCAATCAAGCTGCAGCGTCAAAGGTGCTTCCAAGTGTACAAGACAAACCACAAGGGTCTGTCAAAGACATTGAGCAGACAGCAGTTACCGTTACCCAATCTAAAGCCAAGAAACAAACTCTTTGCTTCAAGTGTAATCTGAACGGGCATGTGGCAACTGATTGCAAGGCTGTATTGTGCGTGAATTGTGATTCAGCACTGCATCCGGATGAGGCGTGTCCATTGCTGAAAATGCCGAAGCCTAGAGCTGTTTTGTATGGGATGGCGAGTGAGAAACTAATGTGGTTGAGGTGGAGAAGTCTGAAGGTCTGCGGGAAAAAAATGAGTGTGGCAAAATTGGAAGGATCAAGATTTCGGGGGGGGGGGGCCATGTCGGCACCACAAGTGTTGAAAGAACTTGAGTGGCTAGTGCCGGGTGATCATCAGTGGGAAATTTTACCGGCTGGCGACAGTGTTTTCCGAGTAGTTTTTCCTACTAAAGCTGATCTAGTGAGACTAAGGAAAATTAAGTTCATAGAGGTTGAGGGAACTGAGATGTCGATGCATTTTGAAGAGTGGTCATCCAAAGCCTTCGACAATTGGGGTTTGTATGACATTTGGATTCGTATTTCAGGTTGCCCCGACACTCTCTGTCGTGATTATTTGGCCTTGTTTGCAGTAGGTTCTCTGGTGGGTAAAACAAAGGAGGTTGACATGAGGTTTACAAGGGATCATGGCATTGTTAGGCAGCGCATTGACTGTGCTAACCCGCAGGCAATCCCAAGACAGGTTGATTATTCGTATGATGGGGAAGGCTATGGGGTTACTTTTGAGATTGAAGCACCGGATGGCTCTCTAGTTCAGGCTGGTGATTTTGTTATGAATGGGCCTGAGGAGGATGGTGATGCTAGTCGTGATGGAGCTAATGGAAAGGATAATGAAAACGATAAAGGAAGAAAGAATGGGGTTGAGAACACCGAGAACCAAAACAAGTCAAATGAGAGTACTTCAGCGATGGAGATGGATGATAAACCAACTGATTCTGTTGATCATCTAAGCAATATGTATGAGAATATTCAGTTTGGCTCTTTTACCTCACCATATACCGCTCTGACTTCGGTGGCCGGGTCCAAGTCGGTGCCGTCTAAGAGGTGGTATCAGATGGTTGAAGAGGAAGAGGCAGAGTTGCTCGTTCCGCGCCAGTCAAGGGAGATAAGGAGAGTAAGGCGTCGGGAGAGACTATTGTTTCATCCCAACAACAAATGGTAGAGGTGAATCTGATTGAGCTAGGGGTTGCAGCACAGCCAATGGTAACCGAGGCATCAAGCGAGGTGGTGACTCAACATGAGGGTGCAATCTCTCACCCGACAGTAGATGCGACAGTTTTTGAGGGCCTGACCGAAATTCAGTGTCCCAGAATGAGGCTAAACATGTGCTGTTGACAGAACCGGCGCAGGTGTTAGAGAGCTTTGATCAGCCTACACAAACTGAGATCAACTTTCAGTCTCTTGCGCTGAGCAATGAGAAATCGGCAGAGGTGCTCAGGACCCGAGCCCACGGCAAAAGGAGCAGATTGCGACTGAGTTCAACGGCAGACTGATGAAGTAGCAGCTCACAACGGTTCCATGACGCAGCAGAGACTCTTATTTCTCAACCAGCGGTAGTGCATGAGGGTTTGGGAGATACAAGGGAGAAAACGGGAGCTGGCCTTGAAGCTGAACCATGCTTGACAAAGCACACTTATGCCACATCGACAAAAGCAAATAAGGGCAAGAGCGTCATGGTGGATCCGGCTATCTCATCACCAACAAGTGGTAGAATTGGAAGACCGGAGGGAACAGGTGTATTTCTCGGTGGAAGATATTCGAGAGAAGAGGTGATTGCGTTCGGTGGCATTCCGGAAACAGCAGCAGTGGGGGTACGGTCTAGCAGCCGACTCAGGGCTCAACCAAATGCGGATGACACTCAGCTGGATAGGGCCAAACAGCGTGCAAATGCGCGTAACTATGGAGTTTCAGGTACTGATTTACTGCATAAGTTTACTTTAGCTTCTATTCCTAATGATGTGGTAGTTGCTAGGGCGTCCAAACTTGGGGTTTCTCTGGGGAAGTCACCTAGTCAAATAGAAAGCTCAGTCAATCTCTTAAAAGACTTAGATTTCGATAGAACTTTGATTATGCTTAAGAAAAAGGAGGCACAAGCAAGTAACGAGAGTGATGACCTTGGTAGTTTGGTTATAAATGAAGCAAACAAGCTTGCTGTTGATCTTGTAGATGAAGAAAATGTGACAGCAGTGGATCACAAGGATCCAACTGTTCGAGTTACAAGAAGCTCTAAAGCTAGAAATAAAAAAATCGTTGGGGAAACTACAGCTTTGCGTAGAAGCACTAGGTTTAAAAAGAAAAATTAATTTTTTGAGTTACAAAATGAAAGGGTGCTTCTGGAATAGTGATGGTTTTGGGGATTCATCTAAACATTGGTTTGTTCACGAATCTATCAGAGATCATAAGCTGGACTTTTTTGCAATTCAAGAGACAGGTAGAGATAATTTTTCGGCTCCTTTTCTTAAGTTTTTAGCTGCTGGTTTGGACTTTGCCTGGTACTGCCTACCGCCACAAGGGAGGTCAGGCGTATCCTAGTTGGCATTAACCTTCAAACGCTTTCGGTTAAAGGAGTAAAAAATGGTGACAGGTGTGTTCACTTTGATATTACATCCAAAAGTGATGGTTTCGAATGGGCGTTAGTGACGGTGTACGGTGCTGCACAAGACGAACACAAACAAGCTTTTTTAGCTGAGCTGGTCAGAATTTGTGATCAAGGAACAAAACCACTCCTGATAGGAGGAGATTTCAATATCCTGCGTAGAAAAGAAGATAAAAGTAATGACAATTTTAACTCTCGGTGGCCTTTTCTTTTTAATGCGATTATTGAGAGTCTAGACTTAAAAGAGATTCAGCTATCTGGGAGACAATACACTTGGGTTAGTCGCAGAGATACACCCACCTATGAAAAGCTAGACAGAATTCTCTCCAATGTTGAGTGGGAGCAGAAATTCCCTTTAGTATCAGTACGAGCTTTGGATAGGGCAGGATCTGATCATACTCCGCTACTTCTCGACTCGGGTGAACAAGCTCACCGTGGAAACAAATCACACTTCTCTTTTGAACTTTCTTGGCTTAGGAAAGAAGGTTTTGTTGACATGATAGCAAAAGAATGGCAGTCGGTTACTCATGGAGCTAACCCGATGGAAAGGTGGCAGAACAAGATCCGCCATATTAGGAGCTTCTAAGAGGGTGGGCTAAAAATCTAAGCGGGGTGTACAAAAAAGAAAGAGATCGTCTTTTAAGGATAATTGAGGGGTTGGAAGCCAAGGCTGAATCAACACCTCTAGTTTCGGATGAGCGAGGATTTAAAAATGGCAAATGATAGGATAGCCTCTCTTAGAAGAGATGAGGAAGCAAAGTGGGCACAACGGGCAAAAGTGAAACATATACAGGAAGGAGGGAATAACACAAAATATTTTCACATGATTGCAAATGGGAAACATAGAAGGAAAAAGATCTTTCAGTTGGAACAAGATGAAGGGATAGTGGTTGGCCAAGAAAATCTTAAAGTTTACATAACCGAATTTTATAAAAAGCTTTTTGGGGCGCCTGAAAATAATTTTATTACGATGGAGGAATCGGTTGTGTCTGATATACCTCAACTCTCGGATGATGAAAATAATATTTTGAAGGCTGAGTTCGCTGAGAAAGAAGTTTATGAAGCCATTGAGCAAATGGAAAAGAATAAGGCGCCAGGACCGGATGGGTTCCCGGCAGAATTTTACCAAAAATGTTGGAATATTGTAAAACATGACTTAATGGAAATGTTTGGCGCTTTCCACAAGGGAGAACTGCCACTGTTTCATCTAAATTTTGGAACAATTATTTTGTTGCCTAAAAAAGAAGATGCCGTACAGATTCAACAGTACAGGCCCATTTGTCTTCTCAACGTCAGTTTTAAAATTTTCACGAAAGTGGCTACTAACCGTATCACCAAGGTGGCAAATACGGTAGTAAGACCGACACAAACTGCGTTTATGCCTGGCAGACACATTCTCGAGGGTGTGGTTGTCCTTCATGAAACCATACACGAATTGCATAGAAAGAAATTGGATGGGGTATTACTTAAAATTGATTTCGAAAAGGCGTATGACAAGGTTAAATGGCCCTTCTTGTTACAAGCATTACGCATGAAAGGGTTTCATTCGAAGTGGTGTCAATGGATTAAGGAGTTCGTTAGCAGAGGAAGTGTGGGGATAAGAGTTAACGATGAGATTGGTCATAATTTTCAAACGCTTAAGGGACTCAGACAAGGTGATCCCCTTTCGCCGATACTTTTCAATGTGGTAGCGGATATGCTGGCCATCTTAATAAACCGAGCAAAAGAGGATGGACAAGTGGGTGGTCTCATTCCCCACCTTGTGGAAGGTGGTGTTTCCATACTTCAATATGCCGATGACACTATCATTTTTATGGAACATGACTTGGCTAAAGCTCTTAACATGAAATTAATTCTTTGTCTTTTTGAGCAACTGTCGGGACTTAAGATTAATTTTCATAAGAGTGAACTCTACTGTTTTGGACAAGCCAAGACAGATGAGGAGCTTTATATGCAATTATTCGGCTGTGAATGTGGCGCATTCCCTTTCAAGTATCTGGGAATACCAATTCACTTCCGAAAACTGAGGAATGGTGAATGGAAACCAGTAGAAGATCGTTTTGAGCGAAAACTAAGTAGTTGGATTGGTAAACTTTTATCGTATGGTGATAGGCTAATCCTGATAAATTCGGTCCTAACTAGCTTACCGATGTTCATGCTTTCTTTTCTCGAAATTCCAAAGGGAGTTCGAAAAAGACTTGACTTCTACAGATCGAGGTTTTTTTGGCAGAGTGATGGCCATAAAAGGAAATATCGCCTCACTAGATGGAATATAATTTGCAGACCTAGGGACCAAGGGGGGCTGGGAATTGAAGTGTTGGACATTAAAAATAAATGTTTGCTAAGAAATGGTTGTTCAAACTCCTGAACGAGCAAGGAGTGTGGCAAGAATTGTTACAAAATAAATACCTTCATTCCAAATCTTTATCTCAAGTTACAGTTCAACCACTTGATTCCCCGTTTTGGAAAGGGCTTATGAAAGTAAAGGATGATTTCTTGACTAGAGGATCTTTTGTGGTTGGAAACGGTGAGAACACACGGTTCTGGGAAGATACCTGGCTAGGAGACTTACCACTAGCTCAACAATACCCAACGCTGTACAATATTTCAAACCAAAAACAAGTTTTGGTTTCGAATTTTTTGGCCCAACCCCTAAATATAACTTTCAGAAGAGCGCTTACCGGTTATAGGTGGGAACGTTGGTTACACCTGGTGAACCGTTTGATGGATGTAAATCTAACGCAGGAAGATGATGCTTTCGTGTGGAGGTTAACTACTTCAGGTGGCTTCACGGTTAAGTCAATGTACCTTGATTACATGAACGACCACACGAAGTTTTTAAAAAGTACATATGGAAAATAAAGGTGCCACTAAAAATCAAGATTTTTATGTGGTTTACGTATCGTAAAGTAATCCTCACAAAAGATAACCTTATCAAAAGAAATTGGAATGGCAACAAGTGTTGTTTTTTGTGATAAAGATGAATCAATACAACATCTGTTTTTTGAGTGCCCTTTTGCTAGAATAGTTTGGCAAATAGTGCACTTTTCCTTCAATATTACACCCCCCAAAATGTAGCACATTTCTTTGGGAATTGGTTAAATGGAATACCAAAGAATGAACTAAAAACAATTAGGGTGGGAATGTGTGCAGTTATGTGGGCGATATGGAATATACGTAACGACTTTGTCTTTAACAAACCGAAAAACAACCTTTTTTGCAGGTTATTCCGTTAATTTGCCATTGGATCCGCTCATGGTCATATCTCCAACCAGTGGAGCAGCGCCATGTTATGGAGTCTGGATGTACCCGGTTGGAGTTGGTCGCCAAGGACTTCTACAACCGATCGGGCTGGCGTTTTGAGAAGAGAATTGCGCTATGATTCCCATGTCTTGTTTCAGACTTTTTCGTTGGTTGATACATGTATCAACCCTTTGTGATCCATGAATTGTAATAGACTATTGATAACTTGGCAATAAATTAATAAAGCGGCCGTATGCATCACTTTGATGCATAGGCTGGGACTGCCCCTTTTCTAAAAAAACCATGTGAGAATAAAGAAACCATGTAGTACTGTGTGAGATCATGTGTTTGGAATTCTAGTCGATTGTCTCTTTTTCGTTATAACGTTTCTATTGTTTTGAGTATTGTTTACGACACTTTATCTCTGTGGTACCTCTCGAGGTCAACTCGACTTTTCTCCTAGTTGACCACGTTCCTAAATGCTTGTCACCGGAGAACGAACGCCGACGGCGAGCAGTTTCTATTCTCCACTCGAGGGTTCTACAATGCATACGAATCTATACTTCTTATAAAGCAAAACCCCACTAAGTGCAATTAATATTTTTCTATCTCCACATGCAAGCTATCCACATCACATGCTCTTTTAGCCAATCAATTGTCCATGTCATCCCACTAACATCCATTAATTATTTTCTATCTCTACATGCAAGCATCCACATCATCTTTTTTTTAGCACATCAAATTGTCCACATCATGGTTTTGATGTTCGGATGATAGGACCACACCATGTCGCTATGTAGTTACACAAATAAATCATATGCAAGTAGAACAATGAAATTAGTTTCGCCCGTGAACTTTCTGTCAATTTTTGAATGATGAAAAACATATAGATGTTATTCGAAAGCAAAACCCCACTAAGTGCAATTAATATTTTCTATCTCCACATGCAAGCTATCCACATCACATGCTCTTTTAGCCAATCAATTGTCCATGTCATCCCACTAACATCCATTAATTATTTTCTATCTCTACATGCAAGCATCCACATCATCTTTTTTTTAGCACATCAAATTGTCCACATCATGGTTTTGATGTTCGGATGATAGGATCACACCATGTCGCTATGTAGTTACACAAATAAATCATATGCAAGTAGAACAATGAAATTAGTTTCGCCCGTGAACTTTCTGTCAATTTTTCAATGATGAAAAACATATAGATGTTATTCGAAATCATGGGCTCTTCTATATGTATTCACTCAAAAAGTTTCTAGAAATATTATGTGGCAATGTGCATGTCATATTCATGCAAGCCATCCACAATATTGGTTTCTCCAACCCGTTGATAAAATCTTATCTATATCAATCAGATACACCCCTAGATCATAACAATCTTTAAATTATAAACCACACGTACATTCGATGTCTAAATTTTTAGCCTCTTGACTGCCATGATTAACTAAATCTTGCATTATTCTTTAATAAACTTCAGGTTTCATGCGTTTTATTAAATTTCTTAAGAGGTACCCGCTGCAACGCGCGGGGTGTCCTTCTAGTTTAACTAGTAAAAGTGCACGTGCCACGCACGTCTAATAGAAAATATTTTTATGTTAAGTAAAAAAATCAATGAAACACAATAATAATTAATCAAAATGGCAGAAACTTGGTATCTATTAATTATAAGAAAGTGAAAACCATAGAAAATAAACAATATTCTACACACATATGATGTCTGAATAAAAAACTTCATTGCTAAACGGAGATCAAACACTCTACTTTGTATTATTGGAGTATTATTTTGGAGTCGCGTAGCTAATCTAGCTCGTCCATCTTAGCTGTTATCTTTTTTAAGCTGCTAGTTTTATGCCCTCAGTCATGAAACCAAATAAATGCTTCATTGAGGAAGCCTGCGCTCGGCTAGATCTGCCACCAAACTTTCTCGATCATCTTCAACGGGGGTTCTTCCGTGAGATCGACGTGACCCTTGTATATGTCTCTCTTATATAGCACCAACCTTATCACATGCTCCCGTATCGACATGTCATCACGTACATGTGTCCTCACACCTCACACCTAAGTCACAAGCAAAAATAATTATGATTGATACAACAGACAACCAAATCAGAAAAAATCGTCTATATTAGAGAGTTTTTAATCTTCGAGAAGATAAAACTGAGTGGATGTTTGATCTATCAAGATTGTTAGAATAATTTCATTTGTGCTATCAAATGACCCTGAGAAATCGTCTCAAAATAAATATGTTTACATTTAATATTTAGATTGGTACATAAATATGAAGTACGTCTTACTTGATGCATGATCAACTTTGATATTATAGGCCATAAGAATGAAATTATTCTGTTGAACTAACAATAGTTGATTGCCATAGGAGTGAGCAGATTTAAGAACTAATAATAAACTCATGTAGTAGTTGATTTAGATTTGGAAAGCACAAATGCATTACTGCGATCAGCAACAAAGTTGTTTGAAAATTTAACTTTATAAAGTTTTGATGTCCTAAAACACTTTGTGTCGGGCTTTCAAAATCAAAGCGCAACCGAAAGCAAACCAAAAATTGATACCAGATATATCTAGCTCCACACACAAATGAGCGAGGACAATGTCTCCCAGTAAGAAAATTGTACCGACATAAGGAATAAATAGATACCGGAATGCAATTCCATCTAACCAGAGAGAAACGTAAATTTCTTATGATCCTACATGTGATCACATGAAAAGTGAATATAACAAAAGAAGATCTATAATAAAGATATTTTTAAGCTTCTTTACTTCAATAGAAATCAAACATTCAAGAAAGATATTCAAGTATATTGTTGGAGGATTCTCTCTGAAAACTCTTACCGAAAAATAGCATGGTATGCATATTGGAGAAATCAAAACATTTGGCTCCCAAAGAGATAACTTTGCTGAATTCATTCAGGAATAAGGTTGCTTGGATATTACTCCTCAAATTAACCGTCTAGCAGCTATTTTTCTAGTAAGAAGTATGATCGTGTAGCAATCTCAACCCATTGACAATGCACCAGAAGAACCAAATACTCTACTGGGACATGCATTTGGAGAAAATAGCGCCGATTGCTTATTTGCGAACGACAACTCTGAAATTTACCCTTACTTCATTGTGGCAATGTCGACAAACTGAAATTTCATTGTGGCAATGTCGGTAATCTGCCGCAATCTGAAATATCATTGCGGCATCGTGCACATACACATCATCTCCTTCTTTTGTATATAACAGCTGCCATATCATATATGCGTCGCTTGTTGGTCCAAATGGAAAAGCATATTTGGAATTCCATTCAGTAAGCTAATATTATGCAAATAAGGCAACACATAGCTAACAAAAGGACATACTTGATTACTCATGTTGAATTACGCTCTTGTAAAGTTCTCATAATAGCAAGAGGTAGACCAATGTTCTCTGTTATCTATTACCATCAGATAATGGAAGAGACATTTGGCTTAGCGTTCCATGGTGAACATCAAGTCGATGGTGCAAAATAGTAGAAAATCGCTGCATGGAATTCTAGATTGATATATACTGCTGAAAACCAGGTATACTATTATAATACTAATATGAAAAAAGAAAAATCACGCATCTGAATAGAATTGTTGAGAGACAGAGAACATCCTGTGAATCCCACACCAATGACAACCTGGTAATCCTGAACATCATGTCGTAGCAGCAGCAGCATCAAACGTCCAACCAGACATCGCTTGGTCTGCCACAATACGGTAGTGGCCGCACATAAATACTCCGTAAATGGTGAAGACTGAAGACATAGCAAGACATATTTCCCATAACTTGGAACCGATTGAGAGAAAATAAACCTGAAAAGTTACAGAAACTGGAGAAAGGTTAGCTGACGGGGAGCTTAGCTCCGTAGATCTGTCTCCACAAGGCAATTCGTTGGGTATAGGCATGAGTCAAGTCAACACCATAGCCGCGTGGAGTGGAGTGCTGGGCTGGAGACAGTCTACCGGCGACAGTCTCTAGGTGGCTGTCATGCGGGGGGAGGCCGCGCGTCTCCGGCCGGCGACAGGTGGCGCATCGTGTAGGCGGGGAAGGAGGCCGGCCGGCGGCTTGCAGACGCTTTGGGCGGACGTTTATCCGCGTGCGGGGGCGGCCGTGCGTCTCCGGCCGCGGCAGGCGGGCGCATCGGGCAGGCGGGGATGGAGGCCGGGCGGCAGGTGGGCGTTTCGGCTGGGTTGCGGGGTTGTCGGGCAGGCGGCGTCGTTGATTGGAATCACACGCGGGGATGGATTATTTGTTCCGATTCGGTTCCGTTCAGTACTCAGTCCCGTTGATTTCGGATTACGCTTTAACCATTGGATTAATCGATGTGTGGCCGTGATTGTTTGGATCACCCCTGTCTCTCTCTTTTTATATTAGTGGTGATAAATATCTTAATAAAGATGATGGCTATGGTGAAGAAAGTTTCGTACAAAATGGTGACTTCATCGTTTAGTCTTGGCCATCCACGCATCACCCTCCCTGATCTAAGGATACAATGGCGTCCTCGAGCAAGATAGTAGGGGTTATCATCAAGCAGTAGAGTTGACAACTTACACCGGAGTAGATTTAAAACACCTACTAATCACATGCGCGGTGATGTGATCACATCAATCATCCATGAGACGACCGGACCAGAGCAAGGCCCGGCAGATTAGTAAGAAGGAACCGTTCCGCGTCGGCATTGCCACCGGTGAGTCAGCAGCAGCAGCCGGCCTGCCATAATTTTCATCCCTAACGACCATCTAGAATGGAGAACGAGCCGAGTCATCGTAAGAAACGGCCAGATGTGAAACAAGAAAGTGCCAACATCGAAGTAGGAGAGCAATGCAATGGCAGACAAGCACTCCCTTTGGTTGCATCCGAGAAAGCTCTCCTTAAATTAGGTCCACTTTCAGCTCCAGCCAAGGCGCCTCGTTATGCCCGATTTGTTTTTCCATCACGAGTGCTCCGAACCTGCAAAATACTCCCTCCGTTCAGATTTAATTGACACACATTTGGTTACACATGGATGTATTTAGACACCAAACAAGTATAGATACATCCATATTTGGACAAGACCAAGTCAATTAATTTGGAACGGAGGGAGTATCTAGAAGAAGGCACCGCCGCCACCTGTCGGAGTACTAGTCTTCGTTAAAATCCAAACTCGTCTGGTTCGTGAATACATACACCCCACGGTCACGGGGCCGATTTGGGACGAGCAGAGTAGCCGACGACTTGAGGGAAAAAGAAAACGGCTGTGCCATTCCACCTGTGCCGTGCCGTGTTTTCTCTCATCATCTTCACTGGCGTCCGGCACCTCCAATTTGTGTCCACTTTGAGGTGTCGACACATTTCCAAACACAATGTGCATCCCAAACCAAAAAAAAATTACATAGCAACATGTGCATTTCATTCAAATTGTAAGATACAATAGTACTATGAATTTAAAACCTAAATCCTTCGCCTCCTCTTTCGCGCCGCCTCGCCGGATGCAGTGTTTGAACGGACAATCGCCAGGATTGGACTCGAGGCTACCAAACACAGCTTGACAATGGGTAGCTTCTGTCGGGGCAGCCTCGATTTCGCTCCGGACGGGCCCAGAACCGTGTCCGGTCAGTGACATTGTTGTCTGGCGGTGGATGCTCGCGGGTGAAGCGGTTGAACGCTGCCTCTCGCTTCTCCTGGAAGGAAGTGTGTCAGGGGCTCTCAATATGGTACAACGGGTTCAGAAACAACCGAAGCTTCTTCTTCTGGTGGTAGATCACACACTTGAAAGTCGAAACTACCTTTGAGGACTGACACCAGGCACCCCGCCCAAACTGATGGCAAAGCATATCGGAAAGGTCGCCTTCGTCGGCAAGAGAATACCGTGTTCGGCGAACTCTTTGGCCTCAAGTCAGGAGATCCACTTCCTATTAACGTCCATGACGACTGTGGTGCGCGGGTGTGGCCGGCGATGGAAGGGAGAGTGTGCTAGGCGAGTAGCCACAGGGAGGCCTTCTTGAACACGGCCGGGTAGGCCGGCGTTAATGCTACGCGTGGCGAAGGGTGCAGCAGCCGCAAAACTCGACGCCGCGCTAGGAACTCCACCTCCCAAGGCCTGCTTGGAGAATGACAATTAGTTAGGCTGTCTTTTAAATTTATGTAATTTATATGTAAACGGGTTTGAAATTGTGTTTGAAATCATTTCTCATAAATATACAATTTTATGTGTCTACGACAGGTGGGACCTTTGGAGGGCGCCGGTGCAGATGCTATTTTACGGGGTAGCGGCCGTTAAAAAGGCAGGGTATCTGGGCGCGTGATCTGATTGGTCCACCATTTCGTTTGTCCGGCCGGGGACGGCGCGCGTGGGAGCGGGCTGGATTTGCGCGTCTTGTGTTTCTTTCCTTCTTTCTTTCTCATAGCCGCGCCGCGCCCCATGTGAGTGCGGGCCCCGCCGCTCGCTGATCCCGCAAAGCTCCAGCTCGCGCCGCGCGCCCAGGGAAAAAGAAGGCAGCCAGAGCCAGAGGTTGGGGGCCGCTTCACGACCAGACCAGGCCAGAGCCAGCCAGCGAGAGTCTCTCTTTCAGCTCGCCAGCGCCTCGGCCAGCGATGCGCGCGCGATCCGGGGCCGGGATCTGACTCGCAGCATGTCGGCGGAGGCGAGGACGCCGAGGCGGCGCCACGGCAGCATGACGCTCGAGGACCTGCTGCGGCGGGAGGCGACGGCGGAGCGGGCCGACGCGGCGGGGGGCGGCAGCCGCCCCGTGCTCGCGGCCGGGCAGGCCGGGCGGGCCAGGAAGGGCGAGGACTACGCCATGCTCAAGCAGGGCCTCGAGCGCCACCCGGGCGCCTCCTTCTCCGCCTTCGCCGTAAGCCACCCGCATTCTCTCCGTCTCGATCGTAATCCGGCGATCTACGCGTGCGTACCCCTCGCCCGCGCTCTAAGGTTCTGAAAGGTCTGGTTTTGCTTTGGTCGCTCGCAGATGTTCGATGGCCACAACGGGGCCGCCGCCGCCGTCTACGCCAAGGAGAACCTCCTCCGCAATGTGCTCGGATGCGTGCCGGCCGATCTCACCAGGGACGAGTGGCTCGCCGCGCTGCCCAGGGCGCTCGTCGCCGGCTTCGTCAAGACCGACAAGGATTTCCAGACAAGAGGTAAAAAGTTCCTCCCATACACATGGAACTAATTAAGGCGCCTCCAAAGACACTGGTACAACTAGCAGTACCAGTTAGTAGGAGCAATACTCTGGTACCACACAGCTCCATGGCAAGAGCTGTAGTTAAAGGGTCATTCAATTCAGATTGTGCATGGCCATGGTCCTGTTGTACCATCACTACATTACCAGAGATGAACCTTGCTTGTCTACTCTGTCTCCGTCTCTGTGTTTCAGCGCACTCTTCAGGGACAACTGTCACGCTTGTCATAATCGACGGGTCCGTTGTGACTGCCGCATCCGTTGGTGATTCACGCTGTGTCCTTGAAGCCGATGGTTCTGTTTACTATCTGTCGGCTGACCACCGCTTCGATGCTAGTGGAGAGGAGTAAGATCCTTTTCTCGCGATGCGTTCCTTTGGTCTCATGGTTGATGTCGTTTTGTTCTTATGGCTTGATGGTTTCGATTTGTAGAGTAGGACGCGTAACGGAATGCGGAGGTGAAGTTGGACGACTGAATGTTATTGGTGGAGCTGAGGTCTTGATCTTTGCCTTTTGTTGCTACTCAAGTTTTCGCTCTATTTCGTTGTGATAGGCTGGCAGCCAACAAACTTTCTATCTTTATTTGTGCAATATTTCAACGGGTTTGGAAATAGTGTAGCTTGGAAAGTTCTGCTATCTGTTATTCAAAGTGTAGACTTTTCATCTGGTTTGCAGGCTCCTTTTTACTTAAAGCTCTCTCCTTATTTTATTTATTTGTAATTTGAATTGATGCTGGACTAGGAATCAAAGTACTACAACCGTTACAAGTGCTCGTTTGGTTCAGAACTGCAATTTCCATATTTGGTGTACTAACTGAATTGTAATCAGTATCACGTACATGCTGTTGACTGTTGACCTGAGTGTTTCATTTCAAAACTTGCACTTGCACATTTTCATTATTACGATGTATCACATATCTTTTTTTCAGGTTTTCTCTTAGAAGTTAAAAACCATAATTATGTTTGGTAGGTCTGATTCGCACCACTTGCTTTGACCCTTGTTTCCTTCATTGTCCATTCAGATTGGGCCCCTTCGATGTTGGCCAGGTGGTTTATGTCTATCAAGATCAATTGGTGATCAGGATGTAGGTGAATTCATCATTGCTGTTCCTTTTGTCAAGCAGATCAAGGTACACTGCCCTAAAATTTTATTCAAATCACTTCTGAGAAAATTAAAGGCAAAACTTCCCACAAATAGTGAAAGCGGTTCAAGCACTAGAAGTTGTACTGTATGGACGTTCTCGATCTCCTCGTCATATGTACTGTTTGTGTTTGTGAAATGTCCCTTTTGTACGTAAATTTTGTAGACATGGTGCAGCTGCACTCACTGCAAACAAAGAAAACTTGTACATTTGTAAAATTTGGCGTACCACTTTGTGTATTGTACACTAAAGATAAAATGCATTTGCAAATATAGCAGGAGTTGTCACATTACAGATTCTTTGTGCGGTTGATGAATAGTCATATTTTGCAACATGTTTTACATGTGGACATGTTAGGCACAACGTATAGCTATGCAAAATTCATGTTACTTTGAAATATACAAGGTACATTTAACAAAACGGTACGCCCGCACTCATGGGTGAAACAACCGCGTTCTTGTAATAATGTGTTTTTTAAATACCTTGATTTTTTACCACATTTCGAAATTACTAATGTCTTCTTGTTTGCTGTAGCTATCTAGTGCTGGAGGCCGTCTTATAATTTCAAGTGACGGTGTTTGGGACGCCTTGACTGCGGAAATGGCCTTTAGTTGTGCACGAGGGCTAACACCAGAGGCTGCAGCTGATCAGATTGTCAAAGTAAAGTCACTTGACACCACATTTCTTGGCATACAACCCGAAATCCTCAACCTGTACTGTTTTTTTGGTCGACACACAGCCAAGTGTGCGTCTCTGTGTACTTGAAGAATACTGTTCCTTACTGTTGTCTCTTGCAGGAAGCAGTGGATTCAAAAGGATTAAGAGATGACACAACTTGTATCGTCGTTGACATGATGCCGCCAGAAAAATCGAAATCCTCCCTACATTCTCGAAAGAAGGCACGGAATGGCTTTAGTCTTATCAAAAATATATTTTTCAAGAAAAGAACATCAGACTCATTATCTCATGCCGATACGGAACAAAATTCCGAGCCCGACTTAGTGGAGGAAGTCTTCGAGGATGGGTGCCCGTCGCTGTTAAGATGGTATTTTCCCTTGCTCCATCTTGTTAAATAGATGCATAATAATTTACACATAATTAAATGGTGAACATAAAGCTTCATGTCTAATCAAGAAATTGTCGCTTGAGGAGCACTCCACTACTCATACTAAAATTATAGCAGTCAATCAAAGAAGTTTGGTTCTTATTGTGATTATGATTTGCCATTTGAGCTGGAAATAGACTTTTTCAGCATCACCGCATATTCAACTTAAGAGACTTGTTTTTTTCCCTCAAACACGCATCAGAATCTGTGTCATTTCTACTAGAAGAAGCACGTCGATTAAGCACAAAGAACATGCAGAACAAGGCACGGCTATCTTTTTTTGACAAGAAAATTGTAGGGTATGTCCTGAGTCCTGACAGTAAAATTTTATTGAGAGAAAAATAATTACAAGGGGAGGGGGCACAACAAAGGGGTTACAAAACAGAACCAGGAGAACAAACCAAATCTATGCTAAGCTAGAGACGGGACAAAGAAAGCAAAACACAACAGAGCAGAGCAGACTTGTGCTACAGGTCGGGATGCCTAGAATGCCAACTTAAGAGATCTTACTCTGCAGTTTGAAGTTACATATTCTGCAAAGAAGATTATGATAGATTCTGTGACAATGTTCGATGCCATATATCTAATAAAAAAGTTCGGTTTGGTTGAGCACTGAGTATGAGGTTGTCGAATACTCCCTCTGTTTCGAGATAGATGGCTTTTTAGCTTCTCAAACTTTTTCTCAATATGTGTGACTTTCTAGTGACTTCTAATGCAGCTCTAGTCATGCATTTCATTCTGAAAATAACGGTACAAGCCACACGTCTCACCATACCCTTAAGGCCTTAACTATGCCAAAAGTTCAATTTTCAGCCCGAACTATGTCAAACGTTGACTTGTAACCTCTGAACTCAAAACTATGCCAAAATACCAAGTTGAACTATTGTAACAGTCAACTTTTCACCCTCAAATGGTTTCTGGTTTTCACCCGCAAAAAAAAATGGTTTCTGGTTTTGACTGGTCTCGGTGCCATATGGTCGCAACCTCACTGCACTGCCATGTCACCCTAAGCCACCTTGTTTAGCCACCTGAGGTTAAATAATGTGGAAACTTACAGTTCGAGGTTGCAATTTGAATAGTTCGAATTCACACTAGTAGGGAAAGCCTACTGGCAACGTGTCGGTTTGCCTCATTGGCAACATGTGCCGGCACGTTGCCACTAGAGTTGAAAAGTGAGATTTACCAAAATATAGGGTTGAAAAGGTGGACTTTTTATAAGCAAACAAAACAATAAAAAGTCTGTTTTGAGCAATTTCATGGGTAGGCCACTACAAACACCAGGTCTTGACTCCTGTTAACTGGCTCGATATGAGAACACCATATGAAGTTGAATTACTTGCCAGTTGGGTCTCATCCGAACTTTATGATTGTTACTCCCTATAAACTTTTAACATTTTATTTCTGGTGAATGCAGGCTAGACTCTGAGCATCCAGTCCGAAATATGTTCAAGCTCTTCGTATGCGCAATTTGTCAAGTAGAGTTGGAGTCTGGCCAGGGGATATCAATACATGAGGGTTTGTCAAAGCCAGGAAAGCCGTCTCCCTGGGATGGTCCGTTCCTTTGTCCCAGTTGCCAGGAGAAGAAAGAAGCAATGGAGGGAAAACGTCCCTCACGAGGTATTTGTCTCCCCACTCTCTACTGAACTATTTATCAGTTTGGAAGCCACAAATTTGGAATAAATTTCCCATACCTGCAGATTCCTCCTCAAGAAACAGCGGGTCAAGCGAATAACCAAGGGCATTAGTCATCATGAAGCAACCATCTAACAAAGACCGATGCATAGCTGACATTTTCGCATTCTTGCAACGGGACACTACCGAAGCAGAAGATAATCCCATCTTGTCTTTATAATGCTATGTAGCAAAGGGACTTGCCTGTTGATATCAACATCTTCAGTGAGCCTTCTAGTAGTGGCACATAAACAGGCCAAAGGCTTGTTAATTAAGAACGGCCAATCTCTTGTCTGAACCATCATGTAAATTACCCATCGCATAGTGTGACACATAGCCTCGCCATTGTATCTCCCAAGTAGGATTAGTTGCGACTTCCTGAAATTCATTTTTGGTAGAATCATGCCTTATGATTCAATGCTGTAATTAAGACATAAGGAGATTGTGTCAGAGTGCAAACATCTATGAATATTGGCAAGGCAGCTTCTTCACCTGTTCGCAGTGTAAATACCATTTCTGCTAGGAAACTGTCCCCAATTCCTGGCTTGAGCTGCCGCTGCTGGCATATCTCTGAAGGTCATTGCTACCAATCTGTACCTGCAGGATGTATCAGTATCACTCGTCCAACTTAAAAAAATATATTGTTTTGAGCCTCTTGAGGTTTTACAGTATTGCCAAGAGGATTAAGTGACGAGATCTGCATGGACACTTTGCTGAAACTCCAAGCTTCGTAGCATTGACCTGAAAACAGGCAGGATTTGCGCAACACTCGCTTGCACGCTGCCGATGCTAGCCCTAGCAGGGCAGCTGGACACGCCGACGCTCGCCGGATGTGCATCAAGCGGTTGAGGTCTTGAGTCTTCATTTGGTCAGCTCGAGCTAGCTTACAGTGGAATCATACTTGCCACCTTACCCTCGCGTTACTCATTCCGTCCATGCGGTGCGGGCACACGCTAAACGAGGTCAACGAGCTTTTATTTTCGCCATGGAACTGAGATCCGGTAAAAATCGCTGCAAGAATGATTCTTTTTCTCACGATAACGAAATCTATCTTCAGTAAACGAACTCTAGAAAAGATTAAATTGCAGAGAAACTTAATTAGCACAAAAACAGGACACCTCTAGAAAAGAATTGCATGCATTCTTAGGTTCCATGAGTGTATAAGAGGCCATTAGTACGGTCCGATTGAGCCCGGCTCCATGTAGTTCAGGGCTTCAGGCCCGGTGCTACATGAGTGTATAAGAGGCCATTGGTGAAGAAACTTTGCTTCATGAAGGTGCAAGCCGTCACAACTGCACTTTTAGCCCTTTTGGGGGTTCTTAATTAACCAGTTGGGCACCACAAGGCGGAAACAGGTTGGATCGATCACCATATCGCGCTTGTGTGCACCGGCTAAGTCCTAGCTAGCTAGGCTTCCTAGCCTAACAGTGATACTCAAGATGGAGGACGGCAAGACCTCCGATCAGGGGCCCTCGTCCGCGGCGTGCGGACGACGGTGATAGTGGTGATCGCGGTGAGCCTGATGGCCCTGCCGCTCATGGCCTCGTGGGTTTCGCCAGGAGTCAGGTCACTCTTAAGCGCTGGTACGTACATGTTGATCTTGCACTAGACTGGACAGAGAAATTGTCAGCATACCAAGTCAAGTAATTAACCCCATGATCGACATGCTTGAACCATATATAGTGTACGACCAAGGCCTAGGCGCGCCGGCCCCTCGTTGACGGTGCCGGACACCCACGACCGGCTCCTCGGCGGCCTCCTCTCGCCGGACTTCGACGACGGCTCCTGCCTCAGCCGGTACCGCGCCTCCTCTACCGCCGGCCGTCACTCCACGTCCTGTCCTCGCACCTCGTCTCGCGCCTCCGACGCTACGAGTCCCTCCACCGCCTCTGCGGGCCAGGCACCCCGGCCTACTCGCGCGCCGTCGCCCGTCTGCGCAACTCCATTGATGCGCCAGCGTCGTCCAACAGTACGGCCGAGTGCAGCTACATCGTGTGGACACCCCAAGCGGGCCTCGGCAACCGCATCCTCTCCACCACCTCCGCCTTCCTCTACGCGCTGCTCACCGACCGCGTCCTCCTCGTCCAACACCCCGGCGACGACCTCAACGACATCTTCTGCGAGCCGTTCCCCGGCTCTAGCACCTGGGTGCTCCCGAAGGCAAACTTCCCTATCCGGAACATCGAGCGCTTCAACATCCGCACCCGGGAGAGCCTCGGCAACACGTTGGGCCGTCGCGAGGGGTCCAGGAAGCCCCCGGCGCGGTGGATGTACCTGCACCTAGAAAGCAACTACAATCTTAATGACCGGCGCTTCTTCTGCGACGACGGGCAGGACGCCGTGCGTGGCGTGCGCTGGCTCGTGCTCCGCTCTGACAACTACTTCGTGCCGGGACTCTTCCTGATCCCGCGGTACGAGAGCGAGCTGGCCTCCTATTCCCACGCCGCGACGCCGTGTTCCACCACCTCGGACGGTACCTGTTCCACCCGAGCAACACGGTGTGGGCCATGGTGGCGCGGTACGACAGCTCGTACCTCGCCCCGGCGGAGGAGCGGGTGGGCGTACAGGTGCGCGAATTCAAGTTCGCACCCATCTCCGCCGACGACCGCTACGGCCAGATCGTCTCCTGCGCGCACGGTGAGAACATCCTGCCTGCCGTCGACAACGCAACTCTGATCCCGAGCTCTGGCCACCAAGGGCAGACGAAGCGCAAGGCCGTGCTCGTCGTGTCGCTGAACGGGGAGTACTACGAGAAGCTTAGCAGCCTGTACTACGAGCACGGCGCGGCGGGAGGTGGGGCGGTGAGCGTGTTCCAGCCGACGCACCTGGGCGTGCAGCACTCGAGGAGCGGCAGCACAACCAGAAGGCGTTCGCGGAGGTGGTGCTGCTCAGCTTTTCGACGTGGTCATCACGTCGGCCGCCTCCACGTTCGGCTACGTCAGCCAGGGGCTGGCCGGGCTGAGGCCCTGGGTGCTCATGACCCCCGTCGACATGAAGGCCCCCGACCCGCCGTGCCGTCTGGCCCCCACCATCGAGCCCTGCTTCCACAACGCGCCGCACTACGACTGCAAGACGAGGGCGCGCGCTGACAGCGGCAGGGTGGTTCGACATGTCCGGCATTGCGAGGATTTCCCGCATGGCGTTCAGTTGGTGGAGTAACTCAGCTGGCCTTTAATTTGGCAATCGTGAGTTCATCTAGCTCGGGGCTGTAATTTTTGGTTGAATTATTTTTATTTTTTTTAAATATGACAATCGGTGGCAAAAAAAATCCCAATGCAACTTTATAAATCCCAGTACATATGTGGTACGTTTATCCCTAGGTTAGTCATATTTGCACTTTTCACTGATAGAACAGTATTACGGTGTGTAACTTAGTCCCCGCAAACAAAAAAGGTCTGTAACTTAGTGCCCAGGTTGTTACCCCCTTTTTTTTAGGGAAATCACCAGCTTTATTAAATCACCAACACAGGGTTACAATCAGCACCTAGGCTGTGTTCTAAGAACGGCCGTGGCTCATCATTCCAGGTAATCGACACCAACTGCACATAAGCATACCTTGTGCAACAGTGGGCCTTCTGGTTGGCTTCACGACGGGCAAAAAAATACTAAAAGAAAGTAAAGAAGAACCTAGCTCGCTAATCTCATCTAGAACAAGATCGATCAAGAACCCGATTGTTCCAGTGCTGTAGCAGGACATCACAATCAATTTCAAAAATTACTTGTTGAAAACCTTGCTCAACTGAAAAGACAAAGGCATCCTGCAAGGCCATCGCCTCGATAACCAGATGGACTGAGATCCCCATATACAACTTACAAACCACACCTCTAAACGAATTATCATCCCTTGCAACCACTCCCAAGGCCACCACCTCATCATCCTTCTCCAGAGCACCATTTGAGTTCGATTTAACAAAACCCACATTTGATTTATAAGAGATATAGATATTCTGTTGAGCAGGCTACACTCGAGTATCTAGTCCGAAATATGGTCAACCTCTTTGTTTGTGCATTTTTTCAAGTAGAGGTAGAGTTAGAGGGGATATCAGTACATGTGAATTTGTCAAAGTCAGGAAAGCCATCACCCTCGGATGGTCCATTCCTTTATCCCAGTTGCTAGGAGAAAAATGAAGCAATGGAAGGGAAAATCCCACTCTCTACTATCCATTTATCAGTTTGGAATGGAAGCCACGCATTCAGAATAAATCTTCCTATACCTGCAGATTCCTGCTCAAGAAATAGTGGTCAAGCGAATAACCAAGAGCAAGAATCATCATGAAGCAACTAACATAGACCGATGCATAGGTGACATTTTCGCATTCTTACAATGGTTGATATGTTAGATGGATAATCATGGAGTCGGGATCTAAAGGGAACCACTAGATTTAACTGGGTGGAGATGTCGTGTTGAAGAGCATGTGCACTAGTAAAGCAAAAGATACCCCTATCCAGGGGCGGAGCCAGGATTGAACATTGAAGTGGGGCCAAACATGACAAATCACCATTAGGGTGGGGGGGGGGGGGGGGACATAGCTAAATTTCTCTAAAAATGTATCAAAATTCGGCTTATTTATAAAATTCTTCCTATTTTACACCGCCATGGTGGGGGGGGGGGGGGGGGGGGGGGCAAGGCACCTGCTGGTCCCCCTAGCTCCATCTAGTTTTTTTAGGGTTCCTTCTTGTCTAGTGATGCTATGTAGCAAAGCAAATGGATTTACCGGTTGATATAAACATCTTCAGTGGGCCTTCTAGCGGCGGCACATAATCAGGCCAAAGGCCTATTAACTAAAAACGGCCAATCTCCTTTATGGTCAGATGTCCCCGAAGGGACCAATCTCCTTTATGGTGAACTACAAAGATACCCCGCTTTTGCGGCGGAAATATCTAAGAATTTTATTGTGAACATAAAGAGATATAAGACCAAGATTCAATTGGTTAGAAATATCCAAGATTGTTTAGAACTATGAAGTCATTTAGAAATATCCAAGATTTAATTGATCACAATTACCAAAAAGCCAAATATAATTGGTATGTTTTTTTTGTACTCCCTCCGTCCCAAAATATAAGGCGCGTTATTTTTGTGCTAGTCTTCGGTGCTTAACATTGACCGTTAATATATAATAAATTATGTGGATCTAGAATATATAAATAGTATTGTTGGATTTGTTTTGTAAAATTCTTTCATTTCATATATTTTTATAATAATGTTGTGGACATATTATAAGTACAAATCATGGTCAAAGTTGGACGTCGTTGACCAGCGAAATGAAAGGGCGCCTTGTATTTTGGGATGGAGGGAGTATTTTATAATTGAAAATTGGTGACGTGGACAACTGTATGGATGAATAGTACTCTCTCCATTCCAAATTAATTGACTTGATTTTGTCTAAATACGGATGTACATATACTTGTATAGTGTCTAGATACATTCGTTACTAGACAAATGCATGTCAATTAATTTGGAACGGAGGGAGTAGATGAGGTGGATACATGAAAAAATTATCATTGATGAATGTTAGTATGATGACATGCACAATTGGTTGGCTAAAATAGTGGATGATGTGGATAACTTGCATGTTGAGACAGACTAATTAGTGGGGTTTTGTTTTATAACAGTATAGATAGATTATCCATCGCATAATGTGAGACATAGCTTCGCCACTTACCTCCCATGTAGGATTAGTTGTGACTTCCTGAAATTCATTTTTTTGGTAAAATCATGCCTTATTACTAAGTATATGAAAGTTGAGCAAAACGGCGGCCTCTCCGCGCTCCTGCTACTGTATCTTAGCTACAGTAGTACTGTTCATCTACAGTGTTCAGCAGTTCTTCGATCCGCGCCGTCTGCTGGCGATCCGACGGCCCGCACGGATCCTCGTGCGCATTTTTTTCAAAAAGGCCCCTCACTCCCGAAGAATAGCTATGCGGTCCGCCGTTCTGCGAGCAAAAGGACCCCTACCAAAATACGAAAAAACTGAAGGTCTTCCATGCGAAAACGCCACACTTCTCCCCTTCCCCTTCTCCTTCCCGCGAGGCCACCGTGCTCGCCGCCGCCGCCGTCGCGGCGCGCCGCCGCTCCACCCCTCCCCCGCCGGATCCCAGACCATAGGCGGCTCCGCCGTCGCCGCCGCTCCGTTCTGCCCGACCGCCGCGTGCCGGGATGCCGTGCCCGCATGGAAATCGCCACTGCCGCGCCCGCGAGCCGTCGCTGCTTCAGGCCGCCGCCGGCCACGCTCCGGCCACCATTCCGCGGCGGCGCCGCCACGTCCGGGCAGCGCGCGCTGAGGCGCATCCAACGCGCGGCCGGCCGCGTCCCAGGTCGCGCTGGTTCGCCGCCGCGGCGGATCGGCCAGATTCGACCACCACGACGTCATCATGACGTCACGCTGGCCCCACGCATCAGAAATTTTCCAAATTTTTTTTAAAAAAAAAACAATTGCTGAGCACTTCAAAACCGATGCCACCAAATATATCACAGATGTAATACAACAAATATTCCAACGTGAGCACATAAAAATAATTGCTCGCTATTTATGTCGTGCAATCGAGACATGAAAAAAATGATTCAATATTTTGTATTCTCTAAAATTTGGGTAAATTTCTTAAATATATCACAAACATAATAGAGTAATCAAACTCAAATTTCAGATTACAGACTTTCCAAAAAACAAATAACATTCTTTTGAACGTAATCATCGTACAAACATGCAAACGATTCAAATCGTCAAAGATTTCCAATTTCACCAAAATTAAAACATTGACATTTTTTCTGAACGCAACCTTTTAAAAATTCCTACAAATTTACAGATTTAAACATCTCCTAAAGTGGCCGCTCTCCAATTCAAAATAAATTTCAGTGCTTCAAAAATTAAAAAATTTCCAATTTAACCAACTCTTAAAATCTACATGATTCTAAAATCTAAAAACCTTTCCAACACGACTAATTCCCGAACTCTATTATTACAACAAAACGATGTAAAAAAAGTAAATTTCACAGCTTCTAAACTATATTTCAAACAAACACAAATAGTATGTCAACAAATTTCAAATTCAGCAAATTTTTATAATAAATCAACTAATTACAACAAACATATTTTTCCCCCTCTTCTCTTTTTTTTGTTAAAACTCATAACTTCTAACCTGTAGTTCAAAAAAATGCAGACAGTATATCAAAAAAACAAATTCAATAAATTCTTAAACTTCACACAGAAAACCTGAAAAAAAAGGAGATGCACACAAAATTAAGAAAACTTAAAATTTACTAAAGTTCCAAACTTTCTACGCAGATGAATCAAATTCACGAGACACCAAACAATTTAAATTAATACATAAAATTTGAACAAAAAAATATATTTCAAAAATTAATGAAACTTAAAATTTAATAAATTCTCAAATTTCCTACACCAGTGACTCAAATTCATGTTATACGAAAAAAAAATTAATACATTATTACTACAATTAACAAAGTATTACTCTCCTCTATTATTGCTTTCATTGTAGAGACTACTCTTAGTTCTATTTAGACCCTATTTAAGTTGTTATTGATACAACGAATATACCGAAATTCGTACAAAAATGAATCAAAAACTGTGATTACATTAAAAAAATTACTTACATAATTAGATGGCGAAAATGAAAATTCATTTCAATGAATTATGACTTCAAAAGTGAATTCACAAAATGCTCGAACAATGAATTTCCTCCAAGTATGAATTCACAATTAAATTAAAAAAAATACTCAAGCAATGTATTCCCTTCGAATATTAGGTCAAATTACAATTCCCTCCGATTATTGCACTAAATTAAATATGTAAGACAGAACACAAACATATCATACCAAACCGACTAAGTTAACATTTACAAATAATATACCTAAACTCGCTCCAATTATGCAATCCAATTTAATAAATGCTTAGATCAAATTAAAATCTACTTAAATATGAACTTGAATTTAAATAATGGTTTATTACATGCACATTTCAACGGACCTCAAATTCTTTTCCTCCAAAGATAGATTGAATTTCAAAATTGCTAATACAGTACATCTCCTCTAACCAAGTATCTGGTACATCGAAATACAAACATGATATTTGGACATAACCATTATATAATCCCACTAAGTATGGTAGTAAATAAGAAAATTATAGCAAAATGAACTACGTTCCATCATTTCAATTTAGCTGACATATTTGTAAACAACAAAACTTAACACATATCTAATTATATGCTCACATTTCTAAATGGAAAAAATGCTGAATTAGATGAATATTTCAAAAAAATACAAATTTATTCACTCTAACTACGGAATGGCTTCAAACTAAATTTGAACTAACTACACTATACAAATTATAACTATCACCTTCCCTTACAATATATATAACACAAATAAACTAAGTATATGAAAGTTGAGCAAAATGGCGGCCTCTCCGCGCTCCTGCTACTGTAGCTTAGCTACAGTAGTACTGTTCATCTACAGTGTTCAGCAGTTCTTCGATCCGCGCCGTCCGCTGGCGATCCGACGGCCCGCACGGATCCTTGTGCGCATTTTTTTCAAAAAGGCCCCTCACTCCCGAAGAATAGCTATGCGGTCCGCCGTTCTGCGAGCAAAAGGACCCCTACCAAAATACGAAAAAACTGAAGGTCTTCCATGCGAAAACGCCACACTTCTCCCCTTCCCCTTCTCCTTCCCGCGAGGCCACCGTGCTCGCCGCCGCCGCCGTCGCGGCGCGCGCCGCTCCACCCCTCCCCCGCCGGATCCCAGGCCATAGGCGGCTCCACCGTCGCCGCCGCTCCATTCTGCCCGACCGCCGCGTGCCGGGATGCCGTGCACGCATGGAAATCGCCGCCGCCGCGCCCGCGAGCCGTCGCCGCTTCAGGCCGCCGCCGGCCACGCTCCGGCCACCATTCCGCGGCGGCGCCGCCACGTCCGGGCAGCGCGCGCTGAGGCGCATCCAACGCGCGGCCGGCCGCGTCCCAGGTTGCGCTGGTTCGCCGCCGTTGGCGACGGCGCCGCCGCGGCGGATCCGGCCAGATTCGACCACCACGACGTCATCATGACGTCACGCTGGCCCCACGCATCAGAAATTTTCCAAATTTTTTTAAAAAAAAAACAATTGCTGAGCACTTCAAAACCAATGCCACCAAATATATCACAGATGTAATACAACAAATATTCCAACGTGAGCACATAAAAATAATTGCTCGCTATTTATGTCGTGCAATCGAGACATGGAAAAAAATGATTCAATACTTTGTATTCTCTAAAATTTGGGTAAATTTGTTAAATATATCACAAACATAATAGAGTAATCAAACTCAAATTTCAGATTACAGACTTTCCAAAAAACAAATAACATTCTTTTGAACGTAATCATCATACAAACATGCAAACGATTCAAATCGTCAAAGATTTCCAATTTCACCAAAATTAAAACATTGACATTTTTTCAGAACGCAACCTTTTAAAAACTCCTACAAATTTACAGATTTAAACATCTCCTAAAGTGGCCGCTCTCCAATTCAAAATAAATTTCAGTGCTTCAAAAATTAAAAAATTTCCAATTTAACCAACTCTTAAAATCTACATGATTCTAAAATCTAAAAAACTTTCCAACACGACTAATTCCCGAACTCTATTATTACAACAAAACGATGTAAAAAATGTAAATTTCACAGCTTCTAAACTATATTTCAAACAAACACAAATAGTATTTCAACAAATTTCAAATTCAGCAAATTTTTATAATAAATCAACTAATTACAACAAACATATTTTTCCCCCTCTTCTTTTTTTTTTGTTAAAACTCATAACTTCTAACCTGTAGTTCAAAAAATGCAGACAGTATATCAAAAAAAACAAATTCAATAAATTCTTAAACTTCACACAGAAAACCTGAAAAAAAAGGAGATGCACACAAAATTAAGAAAACTTAAAATTTACTAAAGTTCCAAACTTTCTACGCAGATGACTCAAATTCACGAGACACCAAACAATTTAAATTAATACATAAAATTTGAACAAAAAAATATATTTCAAAAATTAATGAAACTTAAAATTTAATAAAGTCTCAAATTTCCTACACCAGTGACTCAAATTCATGTGATACGAAAAAAAAAATACATTATTACTACAATTAACAAAGTATTACTCTCCTCTATTATTGCTTTCATTGTAGAGACTACTCTTAGTTCTATTTAGACCCTATTTAAGTTGTTATTGATACAACGAATATACCGAAAATCGTACAAAAATGAATCAAAAACTGTGATTACATTAAAAAAATTACTTACATAATTAGATGGCGAAAATGAAAATTCATTTCAATGAATTATGACTTCAAAAGTGAATTCACAAAATGCTCGAACAATGAATTTCCTCCAAGTATGAATTCACAATTAAATTAAGAAAAATACTCAAGCAATGTATTCCCTTCGAATATTAGGTCAAATTACAATTCCCTCCGATTATCGCACTAAATTAAATATGTAAGACAGAACACAAACATATCACACCAAACCGACTAAGTTAACATTTACAAATAATATACCTAAACTCGCTCCAATTATGCAATCCAATTTAATAAATGCTTAGATCAAATTAAAATCTACTTAAATATGAACTTGAATTTAAATAATGGTTTATTACATGCACATTTCAACGGACCTCAAATTCTTTTCCTCCAAAGATAGATTGAATTTCAAAATTGCTAATACAGTACATCTCCTCTAACCAAGTATCTGGTACATCGAAATACAAACATGATATTTGGACATAACCATTATATAATCCCACTAAGTATGGTAGTAAATAAGAAAATTATAGCAAAATGAACTACGTTCCATCATTTCAATTTAGCTGACATATTTGTAAACAACAAAACTTAACACATATCTAATTATATGCTCACATTTCTAAATGGAAAAAATGTTGAATTAGATGAATATTTCAAAAAAATACAAATTTATTCACTCTAACTACGGAATGGCTTCAAACTAAATTTGAACTAACTACACTATACAAATTATAACTATCACCTTCCCTTACAATATATATAACACAAATAAGAACCAAATAAAAAATACCACAAAATATTCTCACCAAAGACGCGGCGTGACGCCGCGCTCTACTGGTGAATACTTGAAGAAAAAAAACAAATACACTCCCCATAATTATGTATAGTTCAATTTAACAAATTCTCACACTACATATTCCCTCTGATTATGGACTCAAATTAACTATCCCAATTAAGCAAAATATTACCAATAAACTAAATTAACTTTCTCTAAACATGAACTCCATATGCAATTCCTCAAATTATATATTCACTTTACTATATGCTCATATAATACGCACACAGAAGAACATTTCGAATTACTGAAAAATTACATTCTCCTTACTTTTGGAGTTCAAACTAAAACTTATGGTACACTACAAACATATCCAAACGCTACAATTTGCTTAACATGTAATAATATTCAAAATGGTAAATTGCTTATTTCCTTCACATGTTTTAAATTTCCCACTACTCTTTTATCTTTTTCTTACAAATTTATTGACAATTGGTCTATTTAAAAAATTTAAATCCCACGACAAATTCAAACAGACTTCAACATTTTCGAACCGTGAACAAAATTTGACATCAAGGGCGCGGCGTGCGCCGCGTCGAATACCACTAGTTTCTCATGATTCGATGCTGTAATTAAGACCTAAGGTGACCGTGTAAGAGTGCAAACATCTATGAATATTGGGCAAGGCCGCTTGTGAGTGGTAGCTCACTCAGTCTTCCAACTTCATTTTGAGCTTGTTGAGATTTTAGAGTATGGCCAAGTGACAGACATCTGCATGGACACTTTCACACTTTGCCGAGCCTCCAAGGTTCCAACCATTGACCTGAAAACACGCGGGAATTGCTAGCCCTAGCACTAGCGGTGTACCTGGAAACGATGCCGCCGCCGCCGGATGAGCATCATGCGGTTGAGGTCTAGCGAGTAATTGGTGGTGATGTTTGATTTAGTCAGCTCGAGCTAGCTTACAGTGGAGTTATACTTTGCCACTTTACCCTCGCGTTACTCATTCCGTCCATGCGGGCACACGCTAAACGATGTCAACGAGCTTTTCTTGTCGCCATGTAGACCTAAAGATTGTTGATTTTTTGTTGCTTCTTCAAGGAAATTGCACAAATTAAAGGAGTTCGTAATCGGATTTACTTGCCCTAAAACACTCAGGCTGGGCTTGTTCATGATGGGCTTGTACATGATGGCAACTCTCGTGTGCACAAAATGCCGCGGAGGTCACCATTGACAACGGATTTAACCATTTAGAAGAATGGTACTCAAAACGAAAAAAATCGAAGTTCGCACCAACAAGTCTGGTTTTCCAACCGGGTACGGAGAACCCTGATTCGGATGAGAGAGTCGGCAGTCAACAACTTGCCTCTAGAGTTGTGACAGCTTTACTAGAATTGCTTGCATCTCAGTTTGTAAGATTCTATAAGAGGCCACTGAAACGGTACGGTTAAGCCCGGCCTCATGTAGTTCAGATCAGGCCTAGTGCTTGCTTCTACAGAAACTTTAATTCATGGAGGTGCAACTCGCACTTTCAAGCCCAGCTTGGGTAGTTCTTGATTAACCACTTGGCCGGGATACACAAGGCGAAAACAGATTTGTTCGCTCACAATATCGCGCTTGTGTGCACCAGCTACCTCCTAGCCTAGCAGTGATAAGATGGAGGAGGACGGCAAGACCTCCGATGATCATGGGCACTCGTCCGGCACCGTGCGTCCGATGGTCCTAGTAGTGATCGCGGTGAGCCTGATGGCAGTGCTGCTCATGTCCACGTGGGTCTCGCCGGCCGGAGTCCGGCTATTCTTAAGCGCTGGTACGTACATGTTTTTCTTAGATAAAATGGTACGTACATGTTGCTTGCACTAGACTGGACAGGATAATTGTCTAAATACGAAGTCAAGTAACCACAACATCGGCATGCTTCAACTATATGCAGTGTCCGACCAAGGCCTAGGCCGTGCCGGCCCCTCGGTGGCGGTGCCTAACACCCGCGACCGGCTCCTCGGCGGCCTCCTCTCGCCGGACTTCGACGACGTGTCCTGCCTTAGCCGGTACCGCGCCTCGCTCTACCGCCACCCGTCACACCACAATCTGTCCTCGCACCTCGTCTTGCGCCTCCGACGCTATGAGTCCCTCCACCGCCTCTGCGGGCCAGGCACCTCGGCCTACTCGTGCGCCGTCGCCCGCCTGCGCGACTCCATGAATGTGTCGGCGAGAGAGTCATCGAACAGGACCTCCGAGCCCCACACAGTGGCAGAATGCAGATACATCGTATGGACACCCCAAGCGGGCCTCGGCAACCGCATCCTCTCCATCGCCTCCGCATTCCTCTACGCGCTGCTCACGGACCGCGTCCTCCTCGTCCACCACCACGGCGACGACCTCAACGACATCTTCTGCGAGCCGTTCCCTGGCTCCAGCACATGGGTGCTCCCGGAGGCGGACTTCCCTATCCGGAACTTGAAGGGCTTCAACACCCGCACCCGGGAGAGCCTCGGCAACACATTGGGCCGTCACGAGGGGTCCAGGCACCCGCCGGCGCCGTGGATGTATCTGCACCTACAAAGCAGATACAATCTGAACGACCGACGCTTCTTCTGCGGCGACGGGCAGAACGCCGTGCGTGACGTGCGATGGCTCGTGCTCCACTCCGACAACTACTTCGTTCCAGGTCTCTTCCTGATCCCGCGGTACGAGCGCGAGCTGGCCCTCCTGTTCCCGCGCCGCGACGCCGTGTTCCACCACCTCGGACGGTACCTGTTCCACCCGAGCAACACTGTGTGGGCCATGGTGGCGCGGTACCACAGCTCCTACCTCGCCCCAGCAGAGGAGCTGGTGGGCATCCAGGTACGCAACTTCAACTTCGCTCCCATCTCCGCTGACGACCGCTATGGCCAGATCATCTCTTGCGCGTATGGTGAGAACATCCTGCCTGCCGTCGACAATGCCACTCTGATCACGAGCTCTGACCACAAAGCGCAGACAAAGCGCAAGGCCGTGCTTGTTGTGTCGCTGAACGGGCAGTACTATGAGAAGCTCAGCAGCTTGTACTATGAGCACGGCGCGGCGGGAGGTGGGGCGGTGAGCGTGTTCCAGCCGACGCATCTGGGCGCGCAGCACTCGGAGGTGCGGCAACACAACCAGAAGGCGTTCGCAGAGATGGTGCTGCTCAGCTTTTCGAACGTGGTCATCACGTCGGCTGCCTCCACGTTCGGGTACGTTAGCCAGGGGCTGGCCGGGTTGAGGCCCTGGGTGCTCGTGACCCCCGTCGACAGGCAGGCCCCCGACCCGCCATGCCGTATGGCCCCCAACATCGAGCCCTGCTTCCACAATGCGCCGAACCACGACTGCAAGAGGAGAGCTCGCGCTGACAGCGGCAGGGTGGTTCGACACGTCCGGCATTGCGAGGATTACCCTAAGGGAGTTCAGTTGGTGGAGTAACCCAGCTGACCTTTAATTTGGCAATCATGGGCTCATTTGGGGGCTGTAATTTGTAGTGGAATTATTTTTTATAAACTCTATTTAAAAAATAGGACAAACTGTGGCAAAAAAATCACAATCCATTTTTTATAAATCCCAAAACAGATGTGGTACATTTATGCCTAGCTCAGTTACATTCGCACATTTCACTGATAGTAAAGTGTAATTCGGCGCCCAGGTTGTTACAGCCTGCTATTGGTATGCTTACTAGCGAGCCTCGTTTTAACTTGTTTCAAAATATCATACTCCTAGTATTTATCCATCGAGTTGCCCTCCTTCTAGTTGGTACTAGCCGAGATCAAATCCTATTCATCCATCGAGTTGCCCTCCTAGCTGGTAACCGAGATCCTACAGGAGTCTCGATGGTGAAGAAAACGAACAGAAAAATGCTGTCAAGTGAATGGGAACAAAAAAGACAAGTGTCTCGATTCTTGGATAAAATAGGTAAATCACACTCAAAAGTAATATTATGACAAAATGTCGAATTATGGGCAGACTGTGCTGCATTGTGTGAGATACAGAATTCAGGCCCAAATTAAACATGAAGGAGCATGGACGATGTACTGTAGCTACAGTCTAAAGGTTTGCAAATTAAAATCTATTTTATCCGAATGCCTCCTGTATGAAAATTCGGCCGGAACTATCAGAATGATGAAATACCTGATGCTTTTCGCAGTTTTTCGTAGGAAACCCAGAACACAAACTGCCATGGTCCAAGCCTGGCCCATGTAGGTAAGAAACCCTTCCACAATGCTGTTGCACCTTCATACTTGACGGTCTTGACCAAACAATCATAAGAATTCCTGTATAGAGCCTTTGCCTCCTGGCCCTGGTTCATCATCCTAGTTTTGATCACATCCGCTGGGCAGCTCAATATAGTTGCCGCCAGACCAGATGCAACAGAGGCCAATGTGTGAGCATACAGATTATCGTTGCAGATCTGCTTGCGAATAATGAAATGCTTTGCCTGGTCATAGCAGGTCAACTCGCCCATGTTGACAAGAAATGCTCGTTGGGCATTAGGAGCAACCCCCTTCCAAAGTCCTGAAAGGCCTTCAGCACGCACGATTTTTGTGAAGGCATCTAAGATACCTGTATACCGTGGTTGAATGCCTTGGCTCAACAATCTGCTGTCTGCTTGCATCCTTACCTTTATTAGATCAGCAGGGCTCGCCAGCACCTGCACTGCGGAGTAGTAGGGATATTAAGTATTGCGTTAGATAGTGATGCATTTGGCAAATAAATAGTTGCGACTATTAAGATACCATAATTCTACTTCTAACAGATAGCGGTGCTGATCAGTGATCATTGAATTCTTTTTACTTCTACAAATATCATTCTTTCTGGGATACAATCATACGGGCATCAATATCACATAAGGAGTGTGCTGAATTGGTGGTCGTATATATTGTTTGGTTCTGAACTCTAGAGGGAACAGAATAATCAAACATCAATGATACATATTCAGATGTATTCACAAGTTTGCATCCGACCATAAAATCACTGCATCGCAGGAATTTGGCTATTTGAAATGTCTATTATGATTTGCATGTTCTGTTCTGAAACCAAATGGTGAGCATTGTGATTTAAGGGCGTAGATTAGAAGCTATTTATTTTCTTGCTCAAGATGTATGCCTTTCTTTCTCAGTAATGTGCAGGAGAGCTGTGTGCCGTATATTAAAGCAAAGAAGAGCACAAACCTAAATTACAAACTGTTAGCACATCTAAGATATATGTCAAATGGCGTAATTTTGTCCATTAGAAAATCAATAGATTGTCGCAGTATCCGACATAGTCTCCTATGGTAACATCAATGCTACTTTCGGATCAACATTCTGGTCATTTCTCCCATAGCCAGTAGCCCAGTACTACTGCAAGTATGTAACTTCCAAAAATCTACAGCATCCTAGCAGGCTGGCAGCCTGGCACAAATCAAAACTTCCCTGATTTTCACCAAAGAAACTTCCCTGATTGATTGACTAAGTGCACATCAACTCTCGCACGCTTCAGAGCAAAGCACCACCGATTGTGATGGAACAAGAAAGATATGATCTTCACGGAGAAATGTTACCTGCGCGGCAACGCCCGAGACTCCCCCAGCAATCGCCTTCTCGAGAGGGCCCACCTCCCGACCGCCGCTGCCGAGGGAGGCCCGGAGATGCTCGTAGCCGACGATGCGTAGCGGCGTGTAGAAGAGGTGCCGGAGGATAGCCGGGGAGAGGCCCCTGTAGAGCCCGCCATCGCGGACGAGCTCGCCCGCGACGCGCAAGACGCCGCCGCCGCTACCGGGGCTGCGGTGGAGCTGGAGGCGGATCTTGAGGGCGTCGATGGGGAAGGTGGAAGTCTCCGCCGCGGCGGCCGAGAAGGAGGAAAGGGAGACCTTGGCTAGGGTCTCGCGGCGGCCGCCGGCGAAGGCGGCCGCGGCGTGGTTTGACATGTCTTACAAGGACGGACGCCCAGCCCAGCGTAAATCTGGGCCGTAGAAAAATGATCCAACGGCTGTGGAATCCGACTGTGCGGGGACTGAGACCGTGTTCTGCCCCAGATCCCGCACCTCGTCGGCGACTACCGCGGCGGCGAAGCTTCACGGAGGACCATGTGTCTTCAATCCACCTTCATGATCCAAAGGTTAACTTCTCTGTTCTCTCTAAGTTGGTCTGTCTCATGCGTGGCGTCTCGCTCTTACGAAGAAAACAATTAGTGTAAGTACTGGTCTATAGAATCCATTGCGTTGTATTCTTGTTGTAGTTACATTCGCCTTGATGATACAATATTAACAATGTTCTCTTTTATCTCGCAATATTAACATGTGTTAACAGTGCAAACAATGTATTACAATGGCAACAACTAAAATTGCTTTATCCCTATTGTACACCTCAGTTCTTTCTCGTAGAACTGCAACGTAGTTTTGTCAGAAGCTATTCAAAATCCTGTATGGGATACCTGGATGAGTGCAAAATTTACAAATTATTTTGTTTCCTTGGCGGCTATCTCCTTCCTGTAATGCAGTGTCGGCTGTTTACTGAATGCTGTACAGTGGCTGATGACAGACAGGGGTCACCCAAGTCTCCGTTCATGCTGCCTGCAGAACGTCTCCCCCACTCCTCGCGGACTCGTATGGGAGCGTGTTCAGCACCTTCACCCGGAACATGGCCTACAAATTTGCACAAACTGATCAGAATTCTGAATTCAGAAGTGTGAATTTTACGACAATCTGCAGTCAGTTGGATCATCAGCCAGATAGGAAGTAAGCCAAGCTAAGGAGAAAAGGAGGGGACGCGACGAGAGGAGTAAGGCTGGCTACCTTCTTATCTGAACCAAACTCAATGGCGTCGGAGGGGTGGAATCGAACTGGAAAGTTTGGAGGTAAGCGGTAACGTCTACCTTCGTTGCTGCAGAGTCCACAAGGAAAGGAATGAATCTACATGTAAATATTCGAATTCTGGCGCAAAGAGAATAGAATCTGGCTGCCTTGAGAACTTACTCGTTAAACCATGTACCGTGCTCACTTCCAAGATCGGTCAAATAGAAGGCCTTATTCTTGCATGTGATTGTGGCATGGATTTCTGATATCTGCAAGGAAGTTAAGTTCCAACAGATCAAAGGAAAGTTAAAAGCTTATTTAGCGACAAAAAGAAGATTCAACTATTTGTAAGTTGAGCTGAAAGTTGTTGAGTACGAAACGGGTTATATACTAAAAATTTGCAACATCGTTTTGATTACTAGCCTGTGGCAAAGAGAATGACAAGGAAGAATCGGGATTGCTGGGATCTGGCCGGCTTCTGCAAAAAAAACATACTAGTGTTTTATTCTGCGACGTCTTTGAAGAACAAAGTGCTGTATAAAGAGGAAGTTTTTGCAATGTAAACCTACCCAATAGAGAGTGTTCTCTGCTCATCCCTGATCAAACGAATGGGCTGCAAGGCAGAGTCGTCTCCAGAGCTCATAGGGAAGAGGTACCACCTGCATAAAGTGTTACTCAGATAAGTACTCTTTTCAAAGGTGCTGAGAGGATCATATGGAAAATATTTGACTCAAACTGGGACCAGAGGGTAAGCAATGCACGTACTCTCCACCCATAGCTTGTTCCAATGCATCATCGTCCTGAAACCATTGACCAAGCTGGTCGTTTGCCTACAGTTGGATGCTAAATGTCAGAAATTGTCACATTGATTTCCAATTTGTATTTAAATTTCTTTTACGAACATACCTTGTCAGATAGCCGGCAACTTAACGGTCTTCCCTCTAGCTTTGAGCTGTATATCAAATACAAATTTTATTTCCATTTCCATAACGACCAATAAATGGAGTAAGAAGAAACAATTGGTGAAAAAAATGTGTGTAGTGACGCGTCTAACACTAATAAAGTTCAAGCAATATTTACAGGTTCCATTAAAAAATACAGTGCTATTTACATATGAGATCGAAATGAAAACGAACTTATAGCTCAAAATAATCACCTGTTGCCACCTAAAACCCAGCTCAGCATCAAAGGCATTCCAAACTTGATGAAGAATCTCCCGCCAACTCTTCCAGGATGCGGTATCCTCAACGATGTCAAAAACTACATGTAACAAATATCCATATATTAGTCTGCATTTCTCAGTAATACTCTTATGATACCGGTAATTTGATTTTAAACCCCGTTTCATAAATCCAATAAAACCACGGTTGGCGTACTCAACAGGAAGTTTATTCTGGCTGACTTACAAAAGCCAACTAAATGTGTTTAGAAGTACAAAACTCTGTAGTTCTTGACGTACCGACAACGGTCCCAAACCCGTGCCCAGATATGGTCTGTAAGTGGTAGCCATGATTGCAGCCATTCTTGCCAATCCATGTATAATAGCAACACGCAGCTTTCTCTCCTTCTCATAACTGCAGCCAAACATGCAGACGAATATTGAGCCCATCAGTCAACCCAGTAGTCTAAGGACTGCAACTAAAAAACTAAACATAATAATAGGACAGTTTTGTAGTTGGATTCTATTGAAACTTAATCGAGTATTCTAATGGATGCGAAAAGCAATGACATCTTAATATAACATGTTACAGCACAAGGAAAGAAATAGTTACCTCCTCAAGGAGGAAACAACGTCCACAGGAGTTCTAGACTTGACACTCTCCTGCCAGGCCTTCTCAAGCTCTACAGCCAGCTGGTAACCATCCTATAACAACAAGTGGCGAAAGTTATTCCTATCAGCAAGTACTATATCTCACAACACCAAGGCAAGAAACTCATCCACCACGCTGATTTGCTAATACTGACAATGATATCATAGCCATGACTAAGTAAGTAATTCTGTACCTCAATAGCCATGCAGCCACCTTGACCCAGATTTGGCTGCATAGCATGGACAGAGTCACCAAGCAAGGTGACACGACCTTTACCCCAGTTGATAGTGGGTGGTCGGTCATATATATCCCGGCGAAGAATTGCTTCCTCGTCAGTTGCATTTAGCAGATCTATGACATTATCACACCAACCGCTAAATAACTCGAGCAATCTTTTCTTTTTGCCTGTCAAGATAAAGCATTAGTGGACCATAAGCACGCAGGCAAGGCATATCGGATATATTTTCCTCATTCCCATTGTAACTTATGATAAGGGAGGTTTCATTTAACTGACTTAGCAAAAGCACTCACCATTTTCAGGATCAGTACCACCAGCAGGTTCCTTGTGAAATGCGTACCACTGCATTTTACCAGCACCGACATCTGAAGAGACGAAATATTGTTTGTGACCAAGAAACACACGGTACCTTCAACAGAAGAAGAAGATGAGCACGTTAGTATTTCCTAGCAGAGGAAACAACAGTACTCATTGTTGGATCTAGCTACATACCCAACTGTATCAATATCAGCAGGCACAAAGTCTGCAATTCCGGTGTAGCAAGTGTATTCTGAATAAGATGCTTCTGTCTGCCCGAAAAGCGACTTCCTCACCTATCAGTCCAAGAAAATCTCAATTCAGGCTCCTTGAAAAAAAATCTCAATCAGGTCAACTTTGCTCCTGTTTTTTACAAGGCAAGTAACTACATTACCTTTGACCATATGCCATCTGCACCAACCAAAAGATCACCTTCGAACTTCCGCCCGTCCTCCAGTATGGCAGTAACCTGCATTCCTCCGACAAATGGTACAAGCATTAAAGTTCTCCATAGCGTTGAGAGCCAATTTTGTACTGAGATGGCCACTAAAACACACTGTTCATTCACCTTGTCGCCATCGTCTGTAAAATCAACTACATGGCAATCGTTCATTATAGCATCATCGCCGACCGCACGAGCAAGAATCTCCTGCAGCAGCATGCGGCTAACGACCCTTGTGACTGGGAGCCCTCTCTCGGCTGCAGGAGTAAAGGTATCAAACTTGATGTACCTGAATACCAACATGGCTCAGTCAAATGGATGCCTCTGGGAAATGAATTCTCATCTTAAAGGTGATCAAGAAGCAAATTCAAAACTTGCAGTCGAAAAAAAAGGTAAGCAACAAATTGCATCTTATTATTCATTCAATCATGTCGCTGTCATTGACACTTTTGGTCAATGGTTAGCGATTCTATTGTGAGCATAGACTGCTAACAATCGGGTTGTACCAAGTGCCGTTACTGTACGTGAACAAAGTCTTCTCACGCTAAAAAAAAACACAAGAAGTTGGCGAGAGAGAAAACAAAACACGAGAAAAAGAACCAAAGAGGAAGAGCCCAACATTTCTAAGCAGCCGCTTCTGTCACTAGAACGACTTTGACTGTTATAGTTAATTACCAGGAGCCGGTGACGCCGTCGACGATCCCGTTGACGCGGTCGCCGGTGATGCAGCCTGCGTCCATGATCTCGTCGGCCGCGGGCATGTCGACGGCCTCGAGCACGGCGAGCGCGTTGCTCTGCAGCTGGATCGGTCCCCGGTACTTGCCCTCCCCGCGGACGGCGCTCATGTCCCTCTCCAGCACGAGCACCTGGAAGCCCTTCCGCCTGGCTGCGAGCGCGAAGACCAGGCCGCCGATCCCGCCGCCGGCGACCAGCACGCGCGGCTTGGGCGGCGGCGCCGGCGCGGCCATTGCCGCGTGGACGGCCTGATCCCCGGCGCACCTCTTGGGGCCAGCTAGGCGAAGCGTGCGCCTTCGCTGCGCGCCGCGCGGGGAGTGGAGGGCGAGTACGCGGACGGTTCGCGAGGAGGTGGAGGGGGAGGCTGAGATCGCCGTGGGAGAGGCGCGCGTGCAGCTGGAGCTTGGCATGGTGGTGGAAGTGGAGAGGGAGCTTGTCTCGGCGGGAGAAACAGAGTAGCAGACAGCAATGGAAGCTAAGCTTGTGATGAGCAGAGAGTTGGGAGTTCTTGCTGCCGACTGCCCTGTGCAAAGTGGGTCAACTCAGTCGGCGGACATGCTCTGAAGCTGCAAATGTAGCTCGAGCTCTGGGCAGTCAGGCAGGCTGGCTTTTACGGGAAGAGAAAGATCTTCTCGGCAGGCAGGCAGGCTGCAGCTTAGCTACTGGCCAAGAGACACATGGGGGTGGCAGGGCTCCGGTACTCGCGAACACGCCCAGAAATGGTTTCACCGGGCGCGAGGGGGACTGTACCTGTACGGCAGCAAGCCAGGATAACGAATTCTATGGGGGCCGACACGAGGCTAGAGCACGGAAATGGAGGAATTTGTAGCGGACGCTGAGGCAAGTCGGCGGTGCACGTCGCTCTCGGCCGGTAGTGACGGCGAGACGAGTGCGCTCGAGGATTGGTGCGTTTGGGCGGTCGGGGGACGTGGCGGCCGCTGGCTGCTCGCCGGTGGGAGCACCCGAGCGGCAGAGCGAATGGAAAGCAGCCGCGCGGCAGTGGTCAGCCAATTATAGAAGCAGCAACGCTGTCGGGTTTTCTTTTCCTGCCCGGCCCGGTGGGGCGGCCTTCGTGGGCGGCGCCGTGTCGAGCTACCCGGATGGTGGTGGTTCGTGGTCGTGGGATCAGCAGAAAAAATATTCGATTACGTGACTGAACCTTTGTGCGACTGCACTGCAAGTGTCAACTGTCAAGTGAGCAAGCTCCCGGTAGTTAGTTCAGCACGCACCGGCACTAGTGAAGCAGAGCGGGTCATCAGTGAGCGCGAAGCAAGCTAGCACGATTGGCCCGAGGGGAACGTACGTACCAGGAGCCGGAGATGCCGTCGACGAGGCCGTTAATGCGGTCGCCGGTGACGCATCCCTCGCGCATGACCTCCTCGGCGACGGACATGTCGATTGCCTCCAGCGCCGCCAGCGCGTTGCTCTGGATCTGGATGGGCCCGCGGTACTGCCCCTCCCCGCGCACCGCGCTGATGTCCCGCTCGAACACCGTCACCTCGTACCCTTGCGCCGCGCCGCCAGCGCGAACACCAGCCCGCCGATGCCGCCGCCCGCAACCAGCACGCGCGGCTTCCTGTTCCTGCCGCTCGTCGTCGTCGGCGCCGGCGCCGGCTCCGCGACGGCCGCCACCAGCCTGGCGCCGCGCGCCGCCTCTGCCGCTTGCCGCACTGCGGGGCCGAGAGGAGGAGGCCGCCGCTGAGACTCTGGTGGTGCTCCTCGTGGCAGAAGAGCGTCTTGGCGGGGGAGGTGGCGGAGAGGAGCGCCATGGGCATGGACCGCGGGTGGCCCGAGCTCGCGGAAGGAAGGAGGAGTTGGGCAATTGAAGCTTAGCTGTGGCCGGAGCACGGAGGTGTTGTAAGGCTGCGTTTGGTTGCTTCTAGAACTTTGGGGCTGGAGCTTGTGGAGAGGGAGTGTGAAGATGTGAAGGGGAGGGGACTGGTGGTGCTGAGGGGAAGACGAGCCGTGGCCAATCGCTGGATTCCGTTTGGAAGGTCGGATCACGGTGGCCCAGGATTTTTTCTTGCCGTGTCCCCGGCATCCTCTGCGCGCGCAAACACCAAAACATCCCAAAACAGGGTGTGCAACGGTAGACAAACTCACTGTTACCCGTTTTACACAGGTAAATAATCGAGCTATATAGTTACTGACCTGGTCTATTTAACTGGATGATCTACAAGCGTGTACTACGTTGGATTGGCTATGTTATATACCAAAGAGTAGAGCATTATTTCTCAAGATGTATTTGGCTATTTGCATATTATGGTGTTTCTCTTTCTTTTTTAACAAGAAGGCCTTCAGGCTAGCTTTATTAATTAATCTCAAATAACACTTACATCGTCAGCTAGAAATAAAACCCGGGGGTGAGTCCAACTGTCCAACCACAGCGACGGTGGATCAACATGCCCCTGTTGAGCAAGTTTATGAGCCATGTTTGATTCCCTATTACAATGCTCTATGAAAACTTTCCTAAACTCTAATTAAATTACGACAAACCTCTAGAATTGGAGCAGCCACCATAGAATGTCCAGAATTAAGCTTCAACGCCTCAACCACTACCAGATTGTCCATTTGCACAAAAATCGAATTGCAACCAATAATCTGGGCTCATTTCAATCCTTCAGCGAGGGCAGTAGCTTCAGCAGAAACTATATCCGGTACATGCTCAAGTTTTGCAGTAGAGGCACCAATAAACATGCCTTGACAGTCTCGGATAATAGCACCACATGAGCCATTATGGTCATCTTCCATAAACGAAGCATCAACATTTAGTGCAACCTGTCCTCTTATAGTCTTATGGCTTCTTCCATCTGTTCAAACGTGGTACAGAGGTCGGCTTACTGGCAGCTCGGACAAAAACTAATGCCAAAGCAACAATCGCTTGTCCAGAGCGTACAGGATCCAGCACTTCTTCCTCTTAATCATTCGACGTTCCCACCAAATATACCAACTTGTTACTGCCATAATCTCAGGGACTTGGACGGCATCCATGAATGGATTCTGATGACTGGGGTCACATAAAATCTGCACTATAATCTCAGCACCAGATTTATCCTCTAAGCTGATATCATGTATCATTTCATTTAGCCCAAGAACTCTCCAAACTTCTCCCGCCTGAGGGCACTTGAATAGTGCATGTGTGCCATCTTCTGCATGGATTCTACATACTGGACATTGACTTGACGTACCGATATGCCTATTCGCCAACACACACTGACATGGGATTGTATTATGCAAGCAACGCCACAAGAAAATTTTGACCTTACTCGGTACCTTCAAATTCCATAGCCTTTTCCAAACTGGGTGATTCTTTGAGCACGAAATAAGAGAAGAATTTGCATCTGATCTAACAGTGAAGTTCCAGTTTTTGTCAAATATCAAGCCACAGAGTCCTCCGTTTCATGCTGAAAATTTGGAATTTGCAAAATGAGCTCCGCATCTATATGCCAAAAGTTTTCTATTATCAGTTGTACATCCCAAGCCCCTGTCACGGGATTAATAAGTTCATTAACCCGAGTAAGGACCTGCTCTCTATGGATGGTAACAATCCTCCTCGAAACAACAGTCTTCCCAAATATTGATTTTCATACCATCACCGAATCTCCAAATACATCCTTTTTTGAAAGTTTGGATACCCGCCCATATACTCTGCCACACATATGACGATCCCTTTTTCAGTTGACGGTTCAAGAGGTCTCCATTTGCATAATAATTTGATCTTAGAACCCTTGCACATAAGGAGTCTAAATTCTCTATCAACCTCCAACACTGTTTTGCTAACATGGCCAGATTAAAGCTGTGAATATCTCTAAAACCCATGCCACCCTTCTCCTTAGGAAGACACATTTTCCACCATGCAAACCGGTGAATCTTCCGCTGGTTCCCGTCACCCCATGGTGTTTCTCTTGTTTGCTTTCAGTTAAGTTGGCGTTTGCAAATTACCGGTAATTTTAGTACTACTTCCGGTCCGAAATAAATGCCGTACAAACTATACTACGCTAGTACAAAAAGCCTACACGCTGGCGACAATCTTTACGGACCGGAGGGAGTACCATATTTGCAGATACATAGCTCGCCCTCCACAGGAGATCACAAAAACAACTAGAGAAGCACGAAACGAAACGTGGCAGATTGCTGTTTCATATGAGTTTTGAGATCTTTCCCCGGTTGGCGTATGGCTCCACTCGTTCTCCTGATGGACGGCCAGTTTCTGAGAACGACGGTTCAAGATATCCAGCGTTCTGCTACCAAGTTTTTCCGGTGTTCTTCTACCAGTTTTTTTGTGTGAAATATGGTAAACCATTTTATTCTTACTTGGTCGACTGTACAACTGTATATACAGTACCCAGATTTGTGGCTATGCCGACAGGGAGCTTCCCGCGTATAGGGAGTGATTGGTTGATGCACAGTTCGCCAATCCATGTCAGCAATTGTGAAAATTCGATGGTAAATTGTTGGCAGTCGAAACACGGAAGCAACGGGGCCAGTCCATGCACTACTGTCAAAACATTGGGCTTTCAGCGACACCGCAAAAACATTACGACCTGAGGAAGACAGCAAGCATCCTTTCACAGCACAACAGGTGTAACACACAGGAGAAACCAGAAACCAGAACAGCAACAGGTATATTCAGGCAATTATGCAAGGCTTCCAGACTTCCAGTACAGCTTTTACTGCCAAAACTGACGAAAATAAGAAGAAAAGTGGAGGATCCCATGGTTTAGTTCAGCAGACGACCATGTACTGAACATTGTTCCTAGACTGTCTTGACATCCTAATTACCAGGGTTGCAACTAAGCGTTCCTCAGAATAATCATTTGCTCTTAAAAGGATGAGCTATTTCGTCATCATCCAATTCGGCACCAAAAAATGTTGTTAGCGAATTAAGCATGGAATCCAGACTCAGCCCTTCAGCTGATCTCCAGCAGCAGCAGGTGTTGGAGCAACTCCACCAGTAGTTGGCCTGGACAATACGATCTGATTAAGTCGTCATGAACTATATGGCATGTAGATAAGGGGACAAGTATCAACAAAAAATGAAGTACTTACAGTCCAACCATCACTTTAAAAGCATCATAGATACCCCACTGCGCTCCGGTGAGAGTTCCAATCATCACGATACGCAAAGGCAGTCCACGCGTGAACAGACCCCACAGACCAAGCTTCTTCACAGCCTGTGCATGTAATAAATATACAATGAGAAAATACCAAACAAACGTAAAAGGTAGTTAACAGCTGAACACAGGGTAGAAGGCTCACATCACCGACAGTTGCGCCCTGAGCGTTGTTGAGAAATGAAACTAGATTGTCAGCTGGGTGTGAAACTATTGCGCAGAACACTCCAGCAACATAACCACCTGCGAAGCTCACTCCAAGCTGGAGAGGCTTGCTGCACTCACTCTTGGGGGTGGGAATTGCATACTTGTATATATTCTCAACAATAGCCTCAAAAGAGGCGAATTTCATCATTGTGTCTGCATTGTATAATAAAAGAATTAGATAGCTCATAGTTGTTAAGCTTCAACGAGATAGCAGTTTGATCACTAAAGCATGCTTAGAGCTCCAGTGTTCAGTGTCAAAACAGAAAAGCTTCAATAAGCGTATTGAAACTAAAAGGCAAATTCTCTACATCATAACAGTATGTAATGTGTCTTTAATAAATATATAATCCACGTAATTGGAGTTTCATTCTAGTATAGCAGAAGTGTGGGTAATCTTTATATGCACACAATAAAATCATGAAAATAATGAGTGATTCAAATAAGAACAAGACTATGTGCAACGAGGAGTTAATGTACTAGACAACCTGTACTTGAGTTGAATTGAAATAATGTGTTAAAAGACTGAATAAGTCGTTACGATTGTTACACACGCAAAAAATATACACCACTTAATTGGAGTTTCACTCCAGAATAGCAGAGAGAACTCAAGCAGTTGTGGATGATCTATATCTGCACATACATAAACCTTGAAAATCATGATCTGATTTCAAGAACAATAAGACAATGTGCAACAAGGAGCTAATGTACTAGAAACTATACTGGAGTTGAAATAAGAGAATGTGTTAAAGACTGAACAAGTAGTACTGATTGCTGCACACACAAACAAATATACACCACTTAATTGGAGTTTCACTCCAGAATAGCAGAGTGAACTCAAGCAGTTGTGGATGATCCATATATGCACATACATAAACCTTGAAATTCATGATCTGATTTCAAGAACAATAAGACAATGTGCAACAACGAGCTAATGTACTAGTAAACCTATACTGGAGTTGAAATAGGAGAACGTGTTAAAGACTGAACAAGTAGTAATGATTGCTGCACACACAAAAATATAGGCCACTTAATTGGAGTTTCACTCCAGAATAGCAGAGAGAACTCAAGCAGTTGTGGATGATCTATATATGCACATACATAAACCTTGAAATCATGATCTGATCTCAAGAATAATAAAACAATGTGCAACGATATAATGTACTAGAAAACATATACATTTGAAATGAAAGAATGTGCTAAAGACTGAACAAGTAGTAATGATTGTTGTTCACACAAAAAATATACGCCACTTAATTGGAGTTTCACTCCAGAATAGCAGAGAGAACTCAAGCAGTTGTGGATGATCTATATATGCACATACATAAACCTTGAAAATCATTATCTGATTTCAAGAATAACAAGACAATGTGCAACAAGAAAAGGTTCACACTCTACCAAAATTATAATATATGCGTGGATACATGTGCTAACATCAAGAAAAAACCATAACTAGTTATCCAAAGTTTAAAAATCAAGTAAATGGTGTACACCACTCCATTGGATGCCCAGTTAATGTTATAATGGGCATAGCTCAAGCAGTGTGGAAATATCTTTATATGCACACATAAAATCTTGGAAATCATACTTTGATCTCAAGAAGAACGGTGTGCAAGTACTTTAAGGGGCACAATTTATCCTCCAATAACAGGATAACTTGATCATGAGTTTCTTATAATCAATTTAGTTTTCAGCATCCATATATGAATTAGAGTAGCAGATGCCCACAGGGGTGCCCAAACATTACAAAACGCAGAAGGAAACAAATTTACGGTCACAAGAAGCAGGGAATTGAAACTTACATGGAATTTGTCGGCCCCAGAGTGGAACAATCCCCTTGTACAATCTGCATACCCAACATTGTTTCAGTAGAGTGAGGTTACTCTCACAGTGCACAACAGATTTCAATGTTTCTTTCAGTTGCCTCAACTTACCCAGCATATCCTTCAGCCTTGACAAACTTAGGGAGCCCATCAGATAAACCTCTCGCAAAGCCAGGATGTGTCTGCACACGGACCTTGACGGCTTCCATAGGGCAGAGGGCAACATCTGCAATAATCTCAGCCGAAGCAGAACCAGCAAGATAGATCAAAGTCTTGTACTTGGCTGCATTCTCAGGTCCAGCAATATCCGAGTAATACTTCTTGAAGAACTCATAGAAACCAAATTTACATGCGCCTTGACCGCTGTAACCAATCAGAGTAGGCACCCAGCCTCTGAAGAAACCCCTGGCTCCTTGCTCTTTCAGGAGAACACCAAAACCTGAAGAGATGCTTTTGTACTTGACTGGGTCAATCTGATAAAACAGGCAAATAGATTATTCAGTACTAGTTGGTTCAAAGCAATGATGAAACGTAGGCTACCGATCAAGTATTTACAAAGCACGCAAACGAATCAAGGGATGCAATATTTCATTGCCAAGTTATAAGAGAAGCGCACCTGCATATTACATTTTACAAGATCAAGCGGCGTAACGGCCATGTGTGTGAGACCGCAACTGGCGATGCCGCCGCCGTGCACGCCGCGTAGAACGCCGGCGAGTACATCTCAATTTTGCGCGCCGGGTCGCTGGGCGAGTGCGCCCACACCGCCGGCCTCGTAGCTGGCGCGTCAGTCGGCGCGAGGATCCCGCGGCCACTCAAGCCAGCGGCCGCCGAGAAAGGGGACGAGGTGGTGGCAGCGGCGGGGACCGCGTACAGGAAGCTGGGTAGCAGCGCGTTGCGGGAGCTCTCGGAGACGGCCATGGCTGCGGTGGGATGGTACGCGCTCGCGGCGAGGGCTTTGCTTCGGCTCTGGGAGGGGAGAGGAGAGGGCGTCCTGCCTGTGTGTAGGGGGGCGGAGACGAGCGTGAGGCTCGCCGCCACTCGCTCGCGGGGACGGAGACCGGTGGCTGCGCGATTTGTTAGGGCAGCACCTTGAGCCTCCAAGGAAGCTTTTATAACGAAAGGGCAGATGGGCACCCTGAGCTTCTTGTTAGATGGGCTGGGCTGGTGATAACGGAGATTTCTGTTGAGCAGCCCACTAAGGCCTGTTTGTTTCTACGTAGTTTTTTTTTTTTGGATTGGTGGGGTTTATCCCGGTCAAATCTCAAATCCCCATATATATCACCAAAAGGATGTTTATTTCTGCTGTATTTGATCGGTTTTATCCTCACGTTTCCCCAGAATTCTCCAAACTCTAGTGTATTTTCTTCAATACCTAAAACACTACTCCTACCTAGTGGATTGGGGATTAATGGGGATTTGATGTGATTGGGGTTATCCCCACTAATCCCCACAAAAACACTAGAAACAAACATGGTCTAAGGATAATTTCTATTGGGCGGAAGAGGGGGCCAAAAAATGAGCTCCCCTAAAAAAAGAGTGATGTTTCTAAAAAAAAAGTTGACTCTCTCTCACCTGCCCACGTATCTAGGCCAAAAAAAGTCTGGTGCCAAAAAATCAGGCTCGAGCCCGGTCCGACCTAATCGTTGGGACGCATAAATCGGGCCCAAGTTTGGTCCGAGCCCGAAAAGACCAGGCCTCACTCCGTCCTAAATCACTTTTTTTTTTGCAATCTCGACCCCCCCCCTCCCTGATGACATGATCTAACTCGGCCCCTTCTGGGATTTTTGGGCTGAGTCGAAGCGGGCTACCCATGGCCATGTCTATAAACGAGCCATCTATCACCCCTTTCGCCGACGGGAGCCCATCTCCATTCTCTGGTGCCCCCTCCCACCCCCCCTGTTGCAAACCTTTGATTCAAACCCACCATATCGGTGCACACAAGGTTCAAAATATCGGATACTGGGTTCATATCGGTTTGGCTTCGACATATCAAATGCCGGATATCGGGTGATATATCGGCTGATACATAGTTATATTCAAGATAATGTATTCATTTTATTTGTCTAAAACATGCCTTGTTAGTTCAAGAAAATGAATAATGGTAGTGCTTGAACATAACCAATTTCTTATTCATATTTATTAACTACTCACTTAACAAATAAAGTACTAACACTCATAAAATATTTAATCTAACATTATAAGTACATTCGAATTATATATATAGAACATTATGCATGATTTTGATAATTTGCATAAATTGCAAATAAATAAAGGTGTTTCTAACATTTTTCTTGAAAAAAATCATTGTCATCTGCATATGTGTACACATATCGGGTCAAATATCGGCAAATATATGGGTCTATACTGGTAAATATGTGTGAAAATGATATTTACAAAACTGATATAATGCATATGTATTGATAGACCCCTAAAACAATATATAAGATAATATATCGTCGTGTCGGTCGAGATTTAGAAGTAAGTGTACATCACTGCACAATCAATGGATTGGGATTTGAATTCAGATTGCGCTATACAGTGTGTATCGATTCCGAATATATTTGTAGATCAATGTGAGACCAAAACCCGATGGGTGAACACATAGACACAAGATATGAGCCGGTTTAGCCACCGGGAAAGATCGTAGGTAATAACCCTACTCGTCCGGTGTGGTATTCACGTTTGCGATGGGTATCGCGAGGAAGTGAGGAGCTGGGAGCTAAAAGGAATAGAGAGAGATGTTTGAAATTTTCTTCTCCGAATGGGAGGAGTCCTTTTTTTGAATTTTACCATATATATTAAACCAGCAAAGCGTACATGATTACAAAAACAAAATTAAAAGAGACGAGCAAATCTATGAGATCTTCAAGCCCTTTCTTCTTCCATGACACAATATTGTACTTTTCTGAAGGCAGCCGTAGAACAACGCCGAAAACACCAAACCACAGACCTGTGAATACCAACGAAGGTTCTCCCCTTTTAATTTTGAGTCGCAATGCCAAGGCTTTGTGCACGCACGCAGCCATTAAATTAATCAAGCAACATCGGCAAGAGCACCACCACTGATATTCCAGGGACATATAACCGAACCACTGATGCATCGGTGATATATGGGGCATTTTATTCGGCGCAATAAGAGGACTGACGGTGGCGACAGTGGGGGCGACCGCGAGATCTCCCGTGATCTCGCCGAAAAAACCTTCGACGCCGTCACCTCCACAGCCTCCCCCTCCCCTGTCGCTGACGACACGGAGGAGGAAGGAGAGGTGGAGTGCGAAGATGATGCGGGGAACAAGTACATTGTGTCCTCTTTGGAGGAGCAGTGCAAGACGCCGATGGCTGATTCGTCGCGATCGGCCACGGCATCCTCGTCGAGAATGGAAAAGAGGATGAAGAAGTGGGAGATGCAAAGGTACGCGAAGAAGGAGCTCTTTGTTTCATCTTCTCCCGATGCAGGTAGTCGTCAAGGCAAACCGACATTGAGGGCTCCGAAACTGCCGATCATGTCGGCGTCCTTCTACGTTGAGACGGAGCTGATGGATGATTGGATCGCTGTACTTCGTCGGCGACGACCGTTGAAGAAGGTAAGTTCATCGGAGTCTCGATCCGAGATTAAGGGATCCTTTTTTCGAAATTCAAAACGTCAGAGTCTGGTGGGTGTCGGCCCGGCCAGACCCATGTTGCATGAAAGCCCACGGGCCAACATCGATAAGAGCGAAAGGAATACGAAGGGGAAAAACGTAGCCCGATCCCATACCTAAATCATCCGGAGTTGGTCTCCGAGGATTGCTAGGGTTTTTCTGGCGGCGAGTTGTGTCGGACTCGGTAGAGTTCGTGAGATCGGACGCCATGGCCTTTCGTGGCGGCGGAAGAGGGGGCGGTGATCTTGGTCGTGGCGGAGGCCCCCCGCATGGGCGGGGTTCTTTCAACGCTGGCCGCCCAAGCAATTTCGAGGTGGGCAGCTCGAGCGGCACGGTGGGGACACCGGATGGTGCCTTCCACGCTGGCTCGGGGTTCGAAGGGTGAGGCCGGAGAGGCGGCTTCTATGTCGGCTATGGTGGAGGCCGGGGGAGACGCCCCTTTGATAGGCGTGATGCGCATGCCTTTCGTGGTCGCGGTGCGGCAGGCTATGGTGGTGCGGCTGGCTGCGGTGGCGTGGCTGGTTACGGCGGCGCGGCCGGCTACGGCGGTGACGCAGGCTATGGTGGTTACGGGTATGGCAGAGCTGAGAATGATGGCTACGGTAACGGATATGAACATCGTGGAGTACAGGGTCGTTTTGGCGACGGAACGTATGCAGGAGGGTGGAAATAACACGAAATATTTCCACCTCATAGCAAATGGCAAGCATAGGAAAAAGAAAAAAATCAGTTAGAGCAAGACGAAGGAACCATTGTAGGGGAGTCAAATTTAAAGATGTACATTTCAGAATATTATAAGAAATTGTTTGGGGACGCAGCCCCAAATGATATTATGTTAGATGAAGAAAGGACAAATGATATTCCACAATTAACGCAGCAAGCGAATGACATTCTTACAGCTGATTTCTTAGTGAAAGAAGTGTATGAGGCCATCTCTCAAATGGAACTCAACAAGGCTCCAGGACCAGATGGTTTCCCTGCGGAGTTCTACAAGACCTTTTGGGAGGTCATTAGGGATGATTTAATGGCTCTTTTTGCTCAGTTGAAACAAGGGAATTTGCCCTTGTTCAAACTAAACTTTGGAGTTATTAATTTGCTTCCCAAAAAATAAAATGCGGTTCAGATCCAACAATATAGACCAATATGTCTTCTCAATGTCAGTTTTAAAATCTTTACAAAAGTAGGTACTAATCGTATTACTGAAATTGCTCAAAAGATAATTAGACCGACGCAGTCGGCCTTCATGCCGGGGAGACACATTTTAGAAGGGGTAGTTGTCCTACATGAAACCATTCATGAGCTTCAAAGGAAGAAAATGGATGGAGTTATCTTCAAAATTGACTTCGAAAGGCATATGATAAAGTAAAATGGTCATTTCTCCAACAAGCTTTGCGTATGAAAGACTTTGCACAAGAATGGTGCGATTGGATTATGCAATTTGTTCAGGGGGGGAGTGTCGGTATTAGAGTAAATGATGACATCGGTCATTATTTTCAAACTAAAAAGGGTCTTTGTCAAGGTGACCCGCTGTCTCCTATGCTTTTTAATATAGTGGCAGACATGTTGGCCATTCTTATTGCAAAGGCAAAGGATGATGGTCAGATAAGTGGTCTTATACCTCACTTAGTGGAGGGAGGGCTATCTATTTTGCAATATGCTGACGACACGATAATATTTATGGAGCATGATCTTGAGAAAGCAGTAAATATGAAACTCATCCTCTGCATTTTTGTACAACTGTCGGGACTTAAAATAAATTTTCACAAGAGTGAATTTTTTTGTTTCGGGAAGGCTAAGGAAGTTGAGAACCAGTACTAGCAAATCTTCGGCTGTGAGTCGGGTTCTCTACCCTTCAAATATCTTGGATTTCCAATTCATTATAGGAATCTCCGAAATGATGAATGGCAACTAGTTGAATGCCGTTTCGAAGGCAAGCTGGGCTGTTAGAAAGGGAAAATGTTATCTTATGGAGACCGGCTGGTTCTTGTTAATTTGGTTCTAACAAGCCTTCCGATGTTCATGCTATCCTTTTTAGAACTACCTAAAGGGGTAAAAAAAAGGTTAGATTTTTATAGATCTCGTTTCTTTTGGCAGAGCGATGAGAATAAAAGAAAATATAGATTAACCAAATGGAACATCATCTGTCGACCGAAAGATCTGGGGGGTTTAGGGGTGGAGGTACTTGAGCTAAAAAATAAATGTTTGTTATGCAAGTGGTTGTTCAAACTTTTAAACGAGGAAGGGGTGTGGCAAGAGCTGCTACAAAACAAATACCTTCATAGTAAAACGTTAGCTCAAGTGGAAGCTCAACCTACGGATTCTCCTTTTTGGAAAGGCCTAATGAGAGTCAAAGAGGATTTTTTCATTAGGGGGTCGTATAAAATTGGCAATGGGGAAACAACAAGGTTTTGGGAGGACTCTTGGTTGGGCGATTCTCCATTGATGAACCAATATCCATCTTTGTATAACATTGTGCAGCAACAAAATGTTTCGGTACATGATGTACTACACAATGGACCGCCGCTAAATCTAGAATTTAGGAGGGCTCTTGTAGGGAATAAATGGGACATGTGGTCTCATTTATGCCACGGGTTAATGGAGGTAACGTTGACAGATGTTCCAGATTTGTTTAAGTGGAATTTGATCCAAAATGGTCAATTTACTGTAAAATCTATGTATGAGGACCTAATGAATGGGCATACTAGATTTTTACAAAAGTATCTTTGGAAACTAAAGATTCCACAAAAAATTAAGATATTTATGTGGTTCCTTCACAAAAAGTCTTGCTAACAAAAGATAACCTTGCCAAGAGGAATTGGAAGGGTAATTCACATTGTTCTTTTTGTGGGAATGACGAGAATATTGATCACCTTTTTATTTCTTGCCCGTTTGCAAAACTGGTTTGGCGGGTGGTGTTCTGTACGTACAATATTCTGCCTCCTACTAATGTCACAAACATGTTTGGGAATTGGTTGCGGGGGGTGGACAAAAAGACCAAAAATAGGATTCGTATAGGCGTATCAGCTATTTGTTGGTCTATCTGGAATTGTAGAAATGATATTGTTTTTAACAAGAAAGGTACTTTTCATGTTCTACAGGTTATTCATACGGCTGTTCACTGGATCCAGCTATGGGCTTTCCTGTTGCCTTCGGACCAGCGGGACCTTATGGAGGCTGGATGTGCGAGACTATTGCGGGTGGCACAGGAGTTTTTCTCCCGGCATACGTGGCAACATATTAGTCGACTTTCGTAGTTGTACTCTTCCTTTGTCAGTCTCGGTTGAGGTGCCCATCTTTGTGGCTTATTGGAGATGTAAACTTTGTTAAGATACGATCAAACTTTGTAATAAGCGGCTGTGTGCATCACTCGATGCAGAGGATGGGATTAATAAAATTCCCTTTTCTAAAAAATAAATATAACCGAACCACTTTGTCGATGTCGTTGGGAGCCGAGAGAACGAATCACCATTGCCGAAGACGTAGTAGCCATGATAGATATTGGAAGGACAATCCTCCTCGCGACAACCCTGAGAAACAATCCAAGATTGATCTGGCGAAGCAAGATCTGAAGAACCATACCTAGACAAACTTAATCTTCCAAAGCCACCATTGACGCTGGGACGGAGATCTCGCCGTCGAACGAAGCGTGGAAGATCGCTTATTGCAGACGATGCCATCTCCATTGACGAAGAAGATAATAACCAAAACCAAGCTCTAACATTAAGGACCTTTGTATAGCGCCCCTGCGCAGGTCCGAGGTCCCAACCCCTCCTAGTGCCAGAGCGGCAATTAGAGGAGGCGAGGACCCGTCAATTCTTAGACGAAGGCGACGATGAAGATGCAGATGGCGCCGGCAGCGACAGCTAGGGTTGAAACCCTAGGCCGCCGCCTCTCTTTCTTTCTTTTCCTTCACGGGATGTGTGCGCTCGAATTGGAATAGGACCCGAATGGGAGGAGTCCTATTTACGCACGCACAGGTGGATTTTCCACCAGCCTCATAAGCATGGCGTGAGGGAGCTATAGTCCCCTTGTCCCCTTGTGACTACAATGAAATAGAGGCATCCGCTGACATTGGGCTTGTGGATCTCGCCTCACAATTCGGAGATGGATGCGTCATAAGAACCCAATTTTTTAGGTTTTGCAAGGGTAGAATTTAGATATGTGCATTTGGCATGCATGCATATGAAATAGTGGGGAATTTTTAAGTTGTAAACGTTAGTTTCAGAAATAATCAAGTGTCACTCTTGTCAAGGATCTAGCGACAAATTGTTAACAAGAGTGTGACAAATTTTGATGTGAACTGTGTGGAGTGGCTATCTTGTGGGGAAATGGTTATCAGATGGTCATGAATCTCAAACAATTCAAATTTTACAAACTAGAGTCGTATAGAAATTTGAATTTAATTTCAAACAAGTATTTGAATCTGAAAATGAGACAAGTGGAAACTATATTCCATTATTTTCATAAGAGGATTTATATGAATTATTACAAGTGCTAATATAAGAAAAATACAATTTGAACTCAAAACACTTGAACTTTATTATTCAAATTTGATATGTTGCATTGGAGTTTTACAAAAGTAGATTACAAAGAGGAAAACTACGTGAATTACAAATCCTATTCTAAACCTGTACTAAATCTTCTAGTACATCTCCATATCGTCTTATCTTCTTTCAGACTTGCAATAAGAGAACCAAAAGAAAAGAGAACTTTCTTTTGGAAAGTGAAAATGTTTTCCTTCATAAAATTGTGAGGCATATTAGTGATAGAACTTAATTTTCACTCCACAAGATTGATTCATGTGCAATACAAGTGATGAGAGGGCATGTTGATGAAAATAGGCAACACTTGGGACTGTATCATATAGGAAATGAGCATGCTCATACAGGAAACCTTGGAACATCATAAATCAGCAAGACAATGGAAATACCAGCATATGAGTACTAGCATGAGCAATTAAAGCAAACGCGAAGAGTAGACCATGACCTGATGATCTCACTTAACAAAGGCAACATGAAGCAATAGCAAAACCCTCTAATATGATCAAGTTCTACAAGCCCACAAAATAATTATAATCTAGTATATTGGTACCCATAACCAATTAGACTGAAAACTCACACAGAAATAAGCAAGCTTAAGCCACTAGTAAGCAAACATGTCCATCAGAGAGAAGTATAGCCACGAGGAAAATATCTATCCACAAATACACTTGTAGCCAAGGACTGCTCGAAATCAAGATATTGTAATTGGATTAGTCAGTCAATTCATAACTGCCTTTCGTACATGAATTCATCATGATATGTAAGGGCAAACTAGCCGAAGGATGGCACCAAGGGGAGATGAACTTGGCGTTGGTTGTAACTTGAACCCAATAGGACCGACAAGTAAGTAGCATACACATCACATGCAATTATTTAGATGTTGAGTCTATAATCACTACTCAACAATATATAAACAACAACAGCCGTATCAAAGCATCCATACCAAGATCGGTTGAAGATATAAGGCCACATAAATCTTGCAGCTAGTAAAATACACCATAGGAAATATCAAACAGCTAGGAGGTGCCTAAACAACATTGGAAATATTAAGATTACATCGCAGAAATTATTCCAAAGTCTGGTAAGATCATACACAACCAGGAGCACTAGATCTACTCCTTTCACTTCACAACTACACTGAAAACTGAATCCAAATTCAGTAGACAGTGCAGATAAAAGAAAAGTAGGTCGTAACCTACTTAGATCAAGTACTAGTTCATCACAGTAAGCACCACAACATCACCATCAGAGCACCACTAGGCATAGGTCGTAACCTAACAAAGGAGTGACCTAAATCAACTAGGACCAAAGGCTAAAAATAAAGGCACATTCAATTACTTTTTTTCTAACAATCAATACCATGGTCATTATATAAATGTGCCACCTAAAAATACGTCTGACCAATAAATTAATCAACTACTTTGTATATAAGTGTGTTAATTACTAAGACCAATATATTTTATTTTTTCGTTGGACACATAGATCTAATTTATCAAAGAAAAAACACTAGCTAGTTTGTATCTACCTCGATGCGATGATGGCAAGTCACCAATTATGGCAGCCGGCAAGACAAAGTGTTGGAAAGGAGAGCATCACTATTGTATCCTTGTCTGGTCTCCTAGTGTCTCTGGACGATGAGCGGCGACACTGGCTGACAAGAAGGTGGAGACATAGGGTTCGACTGCTTTTCGACAGATTATATCTATGGGTAAGAGGATGGGATGTAAGGCTTGTCGTCGCGGCACACTAATCCAAAAAGTATATCGACTAATCACGTAATTATCGTCTTCATTAGCACATAAATAGTGTATTCTACAAGTAGATGGTAGTGTAACAAAAATATAGGGGGGTGAAGCATTATGCGGAGAGGGGGGGGGGGGGGGGTCTCACTCCCCTTTCTCCTGCCTCGACCTCTAAATGCCGGAAAGGCAAACCGGAGGAGGGGGAATGGATGAAGAAGGCATAATTGTGATGGCTAGTTTTTCTAGAGGAAGATGATGAAAGAGTAAAAAATTGGAGTGAGTAGTACACTTTTGCCTACGTGGAGGAGAGAGGTCACTACTAGGAAACTAGCTATAGGTGGATCAACATTCTGTGGCGCTACAGAAGTTTATCAGTGGCGCATCCCACGTCGTGCGCCACAGATATCAGTGGCGCATGGGATGGCCGTGCGCCACTGAATATGGCATTTCTATGGCGCATGCCGACCCATGCGCCACAGAAATATCGTGGGCCCCACCACCCACAGTTGAATTCGAGGCCCACCACCCATTTCTGTGGCGCATGGGCATGGATGCGCCACAGAAACAAGCATTTCTGTGGCGCATCCGAGCCCATGCGCCACAGAATTCAGGTGGGCCCCGCCCGCAATATTTGGGTGGATGAACTTTCTGTGGCGCATGGGCCACGGTGCGCCACAGAAATGCATGTTTCTGTGGCGCACCAGAGCGGATGCGCCACAAAATTCCTGGACTTAGCCGTTTAGGCGTGCGCCATCCCCGACCTTCCCTTTCTTCCCCGCTCTCTCCTCGCCGCCAACCGCCACTCTCTCCTCGCGCTCGCCCCAACTCGTCGCCGCCCCAACTCGCCGCTACCGACGGACGCCGACCGCCGGCCACCCCAACTCGCCCCAACTCGTCGCGGCCGGCTGCCCCCCCTTGTCGGTAATCTCCACCTTCTCCTCTCCCCATGCCCCATGCGTGTCCATGTCGTCGTCGTGGTCGTGCTTGTCCATGTCGTCGCCGCCGTCGCTGTGCTGCCCTCCTCTAGCCGATGACCACGCCCGCGCCCGAGGCCCTCCTCGCCGGCATCCGAGGCCCTCCTCGCCCGCGCCCGATTCCCTCCTCCTCCTCCTCTCCCCACACCCGCTCGGAAGGTGTTTGATGTAATGTCAAATAGAAGAGAGGATCGAATAATTTGTGTTTGATAAAATTTGTGATATTGATACAAATAAAAAGAGCAAGTACCATTCAGTACCATTCAGTAGAAATATGGAAATGAATTTCATATAGAAAGAGCAAGTACCATTCAGTACCATTCTTAAGCACTTCGGTACCATTTTTACAAACACAACCACATAAGTAGCTTAACTGAATTTTGTTGTCCTGATTATCTATCCAGAAGTAAAATACATCTGCTAACTTGACTTTTCATTTACATAATCTTTCTACATGAGATTTTATTTGTGTCTTTCTTTTCGTCATGTACACTAGATACTTGATGATTTACTTGGATTAGTAAGACCACCAGTGTTGTTTCTCAGTGTAGTTTCATATTCATGTGCTTTTTAAAATACAGCAGAAATATCTGCTTCAGAATTTGTAGGCCACTCAAGTCTGAACTCTGATGTTGTATATTAATTATCTGCTTCAGAGGTTCTTGTGTGTGCTAGAAGTTCTTGTGTGTGCTTCAAGTTCAAGAAGACGCCCTTTGGTGAGCTATTGGTACCCCGATCGAGAAGTTGTGTGTGCTCGTGTTGATCTGTGCTACCACGACCATCGTGTCGTGGTTGTTTGTGCTCCGACCATCGTGTCGTGGAGATGCCGGCCGGAGATGTGGATTTTTTGTGAAATGTCTGCAGGTACCCCGAGAGGGCCTTGAGATTGCCGGAACGTCGATTAACTTCCGTTCCGGCAAATTCGGGTACTCCATATGTCCCTTTTTTAGCAAAGGTCATGCCAAAAAAATTCGTGAATTTTGGCATGACTTTGCAAAAAATAGGACATATGGGGTATTGCGACTAATGCATGGGCCGGGGTATCTTAGCACTTAATTAAGTGATTTTTTCTTATATTTGGTGTACTAACTTCGACGTTTTTTTTTCTCTTATAGGTGCGAACATGGCTGACAATAACGAGGCCGGGGGGGTTCTCGAACAGGAGGCGAGGAACCGATAGAGGAAAATAGTATGATTCAGACGGTCATCGCACAGGCAGTGACAAAGACGTTCACGTCGCTCTTTCCTAACGTCTGTGAGGGTGTCAGGGTTTGGATTGAGGGAGGAAAAAAAGGGCCTCCCCCAGTGATCAGCTTCGGCTCCAACAAGTACTCAATCAATGTGGCTACAGAAGATGCAACTCCAGCATCCCCAGAGGTAACGAAGAAGAAGCACAGGAAGAGAAGTAAGCCACCTCCTAAGACGACTATCCGGGGGTATGAAGACATGGTATCACCCCGTGCGGATGGCATGACCCGAGTTCATGAAGCTGGTCAACCGATCCTGTCTCGGGAGCTGCTCCGCCTCGCAGACGGATGCATGCTCTCTTTGCAAAATGCTATCTTGACGCTAGAGGGCAACCTTCTTAAAGAAGAGGATCCAAATTACCCGGTGTTCACTGTCAAGGTGCCAAAGGACTTGGCCGACTTCGTCCATGAAGCCCCCGTGGATCTGTTCTTCATATCGTACGAGGACGTCTTCAGGCTGTTTCACTATAGATGGTTGGACTATAACTTGGTCCGCCTATACGTGCTCAACCAGGCGATGTGGATCAGGAGAGATAATACCCCGTATGTCAAGGTAGTGGATCTCTACTACATGCGTGACAGCCAGCTGGTGGAAGGATCAACGACACGGGCCATGGCCACGGAGTTCCTCCAGAGAATCATGCTGAACAACCAGGATAAGAACAGCCTTCTTCTGCCTTTCTTTTCCGAGTAAGTACACATACGGTCGCCGCCGTCGTATCTTATGCTTTCTTATAGATTTCTTCCGTTGTTGATCATTTCCAACATTCTGTTTCAATTGTGTTGAGCAGTGACGAGTACTGCGTACTCATCGTCCTAAGCCTGAGATGGTCCATTGCCACTTATTTCGACTCGGGGAGTCTTAAAGACTACACCAGAATAAAGGGTGTTCTCGTTTAGGCTCTCGAGGGCTATGCCCAAATGGGAGGCCACTTCCACAAAGTAAAGAATGGGGAACGTTTCACGAAGGAAAAGAAACACATTTTCTGGCATGGGACCGGGTTCCATTGCATCAAGCATGCGTCTGGCAGCGTGAAGGATGCCTTCTACGTCCTCCATCACATTAAAGGGTTTGTCCGGGATGCAGAGAAAATGAGGTGGCCATCTAGTCTCCAAGAATGGGCCAAAAAGCGGGGGAAATCACCGATGATGAGCTTAGAGAAGACTTCCATCGTATCCAGATGCAGTTATCGCAAATCATCTTGGAAGATGTCATGACTGCAGGGGGATCCTTACACAACGCCAGAGGTAGGATGTATTATAAAAGAAAGGCTTGCCTCACTCGATATAAGTGCTTCTTTATTTTATTTATTATAGACTTACCCACTTAATTAGATGAATATATCATACTCTATTTATATTATTAACCAAATATATATCCCAATCCATCTCCAGGGTTGTCTAAGTGGGAGATCGAAGAACGCCTAGACAGGCAAAATGACATGAGGACGTGGATGACGAAAGACTGCTATAAACCGTTCCCGGAGCCGATCAAGAAGAAGGCTCAATCCTACCAGTGGAGCTAGATGTGTTCTCCATTAGCGACCCAGCAAGAGACCCCAGCAGCGACCCCAGCAGGAGCCGGCGTGATACGTGGGCCCTAATGATTGCTTAGACATTAAGGGATCACTAGGCCCCACTTATCATCGTCGGTTCCTGCGCCCCACGCTGAATCTAACTTCTCAGCCTTATTTGTACTATGACTTATGTGACATGAGATGAACTTTTGTACAATTAATTTAGCACTTGTCACTATATTTATGTATCTCGGGCTCTAAGTAATGTGATGACATAGTAATTTGTCTATTTTCATATACCGTGTCAAATATATTATTATTTCTATTATATCTATATAAATCCTGTATATATACCTGTATTTCCTGTAATATACCTGTATTTATACAGCAGGCAGCAACAATTTCAGAATACCTGTAAATTATTCTGTGGCGCATATAATTGTTTTTCTGTGGCGCGCGCCAGAGGGATGCGCCACTGAAATACTTCTGTGGCGCACGCACCCTGAGTAGTGCGTCACAGAAATATGAGATTTTTGTGGCGCACCCAGGGATGCGCCACAGAAATATATTTTAGTGGCGTGCTAACTGTGGCGCACCCGCCATGCGCCACAGAAAGGCAAAAGGGTGTGCCACAGATAGCATGTTTCCTAGTAGTGGGTACATGCAAGAGCTCACATTTACACGTGCTTCTAGGCAAAATTAATAAATAGGAGAAGAGAGATAGAGAGAAGATTGTACAAAGTACATTCTAATAGCTAAACTTATACTCCTATATGAGTAACTTCATATGATGACTATCGATGATATGTCAACCCTTGTAGCCAGCAGTTGGCTATAGCCATGCTTTTATGTACTTCTTTGTCAGTTCAGAAAAAAAATCATTCAGTTACTGAATTTACCAGTTCTCGAACCTCCAGATCTTTACCCCACCTATCATTGAAATTACTGGTACCCTTGAAGGCGGAATGCCACCGTGCACCCGCTGTCTGCGGTCTTCCTGGACCCAGGAGCTCGAAAGGCAATGGTATCGAGCCGACGAGCCGTTGAGTGCACACGTGTTGGACATCGGATCCTCCGATCCACGACACAGTTGAAGAAGCTCCACTGCTACAAGAGGTAGCTCAGCTCTAGTGACCAGTGATACGGATGTGTCCTTCTCCCTTCCTCCCCCAAATCCTCCCCAAAACGGGAAACCAAAAGGCCCCACGACGAGTTCGCCGCGGCAATCGCCGGCGATGAAGCGTCGAGCACTAACTCTGGCAGATCTCCCCGGAGAAGGAGGTCAGGGGTGGGAGGCGAGGAGGGATGGTGGCTAGAAAGGGAGAACGCCGGCGCCCATGGTTAAGTGGTCGCACACGGAGGCCATGAAGAAGAGGCCTAGAGTTGGTGACGAAGCGGCCTTTGTCGGAGATGGGGGAGGGTGGCCGAGGAGGTGGAAGCGGAAAAGTCTGGGCTTCATGGACGACGAAGCCGCGGAGGCGACGAGGTCGAGGAGGAAATGTACGAGTGGAGGTGGACGGAGGCGTTGAGCCCGGAGATCCTGGCGCTGATCCTGTGGGGCAGGATCCCCGCGGACGAGATCGCGCGCGGCCCGGCGGCGGTGTGCAGGGCGTGGAGAGAAGCCGTTGCGTCGCCGGACATGTGGGGGGATGTCGACATCGAGGCCTGGTGCCGCCGCGTCAACTGCCGCGTCAAGGCCGACGCCGTTGTGCGCCGCATTGTCGCTCGCGCGCAAGGCATGCTCCGACGGCTCTCCGCCTACCGCGTCGGGGACCCCGCGCTTGCCTACCTCGCTTCCTCGTAAGTCGCCATGCCCCCTTTGTCTGCCCCCAACTTTTTTTGAAGGAATTTACAATGCAAGGAGAAAGGAGGCTGCCGTGACATGTTCATGTCTTGCTGTTTCTTCTAGCTGCATGCTGCTTCACAGGCCCTTCACTTGTAGAATGCTGATGCACGGCTTAACTACTCAATTCAAATTGATTTATGTGTGATTATCTAGTTCCGTCCGGACATGGCGTTTTGGATCATGGGTGCGGATGCACCCGTTATGTAAAACATTTTTATTTTTTTCTAAAATGTCAAAAAATTCTAAATAAAATTCTGGATATATCATGACATTTTATGTTAGCAAAAAAAGTTTCGCAAAGAAAAAACATTCTTTGTGACCTGTGCAAAAAAGACAAAAAACAATCGCATACAAAGTCATTTTGAAAACTCCAAATTTGTCTTTTTTGCACGGCCCACAAAAAATATCTTTTCTTCGCGAAACTTTTTGTGCTACCATAAAATATCATCTAGTGTATCCGAAAATTTTATTTGAAATTTTTTGACATTTAAAAAATATTTTTTGAGTAACGGGTGCATCTAGACCTACGATCCGATATGGATTTCCCGTTCCGTGGCACATTTAGAATTGTGCTACAATGAGTGCTATTAATTCTTTCAATTTTACATCAGTGGTTCGGACCCGTGAGAACTAATTATTTCGGGTAGAAGTCAATTGCTCTGAAGCTCTAGAGTTTTGCCTACGGCTATTGCCTTGCCTAGGAGTGCCCCTTCTACAAAGAGATTTTGTAGTTTTGTGCATCAGGCATCTATGATCACAGTGTAAAGTCCATGTGTCACTTGTAAGTTGTAGCTCACATCTGCGATTTTTTCTTTGCTAGCACAATTCCTATGTTTCCTAGTCCTAGAATCTGACTTGGAGATCAGGGCAAATATTTTTTCTTCTCCCAAATAGCAGAGTGTAATTGACGGACCGGGGATAAATCCCACTAATTTCTTACCCATGGGCATCTGCGAACAACATGATCGTGACTCGGAGGTCAGAGCATAGAACCATCAATGGGCAGCTCCTGATCTCAGGGCATGCTTTGCCTGTTCTCACTTTGTGGCTTGCTGTCGAGTCTGAATGATAATTTGACGTTGTGGTTTTATGATGTATGCATATTGTTACATGGAATTAGGGGTGTGCAAAAACTGACACCGTGCAAACCGGCTGGTGAGAGCTAGTTCAATTTCTTTAACAAATCTAATCCTAACTTTCAATCTACTACAAAAAAGTTGAACTAGCTGAAACCGGTTAAATCATGGCACCGTTTTTGCATACCCCTACATGGAATTAGGGATGCAAACCTTCATTTTCTCTATACTTCTCCATAACATTGTCCGTGTTGCCATATTGCCATTGCTTTCTTACGTGCATTTACTTGCTTAACAGTTACTAAATCTTCTCTTTTCTGTTGTAAGCTGGAATGTGGCACCTTAGTTAGCATCGATGCAACTATTGACGCTGATCCTTATTTCCATTGGACAGTGGAAAGTTGCTTAATGTCCTACACATCCCAATGAGTGAGATATCTGATCAAGCTGTGGAGAAGTACGCCGAATGCTTTCCTGCTCTAAGAGTGTTAGACATCAGCAACTGTCTTAAAATCACATCGAGGGGCATCGAGGCAATAGGCCAACACTGCAAGTCACTTGTTCAGCTGAAGAGGAACATGCCTCCGCAAGGCCACACTGCAGCGCCTGTTGTGCTGGAAGACGAGGCCTTGGCAGTCGCAAATACCATGCCGAAGCTCAAACAACTTGTCGCATATGGCTTGTTCAGTGATATTGGCCTTGATGCTATCCTCACCAAGTGCCCTCTGCTGCATACGCTAGACATACTTGGCAGCTTGAATGTCAGGCTTGACGGGGACATTGAGGACAGGTGCTGCGCTCTCGAGTCATTCAGGGAGCCATGGGAGCCTGAATACATCGAATACTCGAGCAGCGACGGTGATTACGACTATGATGGCACTGAGAGCGATGCTTGACTTTACGATGTGATTTCAGGCTGTTGGTGTTTTGCATTTATCTGATGATTCGAAGTACTAGTATATTATTGGCTGCACTACTTATTCATACTCATATTTATACTACTGAAGCACTGATGATGTGGAGAAGCAAACTGTAAGCTTCCTTTTGTCTAAACTTACTGTCAGTCTTATGAAGTTATTGTTTGGCACGCGCGTTCTTGATTTTGTGGGTTGCTGATGCAATTTAACATTGGAAAAGATGAGCTTTGCAGGTTGTTTCTGCAATGTTTGGGCCTTCTCTTGATGGCTTTGTGAATTTTCTAAATTCTGCTTTATAAAGATTTCCATGTTTCTAGGACCTTCTGTCATTTATTTAGGACAAGGATTTCCATGTTTTTTCAAATTGTTAGTGAACGTCAGACCAAACTTCAAACTTAGGCTACTTTGAGAAAGAAGCTCAATGCCCAAAATTAAGTTTTGAAATCGAGTCAGAGCTCAAAATTTCAATTGGCAGGGGCCGCGCGAACGCGTACCCCCTCAACCACAAATTATGACGTCCACTCTCCCCACAGAGTGCAATGTGGACCACTAGCCTAAGCCATGACCCTTCTTGATCGGCCATAGACCCCGTCCAGGTAAGTATGTTCCAAGGTCGCACCCTGCCTCCATCTTATACCCACAGCTCCCCCTCCGATCTCCTCGACCAAGCGATGTGGTACTAAAACCAAAGCAGCGTACGTTCTGCGTAAACCGCTGTCTGGCTTCGTGGGCCGTTATCAACGGGCCTGGCTGGGCTACCACGGCCCAATCCGAGGCGATTTGCTGTCGCTACCGAAGCGCCGATTGTCACATGGAATCCAGGGCCAATCAGAAGCTCTAGGTAGCGACTCTGTCCACCTCTCGATTCCGCCGGAGGAAGTGAGGAGGACGGAGGAGGCGGCGGCCGGCGGCATGGTGATGTGGGTGTTCGGCTACGGGTCGCTGGTGTGGAACCCGGGCTTCGCCTACGACGCCCGCCTCGTCGGCTTCGTCAGGGACTACCGCCGCGTCTTCTACCAGGGTAATTCACTCGCTCGCAGACCTCTTTCGCTGACCCTTTGGCTGACGTCTCTTCTTGGGTCGACAGGGAGCACGGACCACAGGGGCACGCCGGAGTTCCCAGGCAGGACCGTCACGCTCGAGCACCAGCCTGGGTCGACATGCGTACGCCGCTCCTCGACGTCCCTCTTTCTTCCCACCTGGCCACCTCTCGTGTGATGACGCTTGCAAAGAAACGACCTAATTTAGCATGAATCGCTCCGCTTAGATACCATATTTTTAGTTCCTTCTTGTCACTGAGTCATCGTTGGTCAATCATAAGGCTACACTATTGCTTGATCAGAGTATGAGATAATGGTTTTATCATTTGCCCGTGGTCCCAGGGAAAAACATATACTGACGACAAGAGCAATTCATGATCTTTAGACAACTAGGTTGCAAGTTGTAAATCAAGATTTGTGTGGATTGCGTTAGGAATTGGTCAATCTTAGCTGATCTCAGTTATCTGATAGAAATTATGAAAACCTAGATAGCACATGCATAATTGGTTTAGTAAATTCGTAGCTACATGTAAAATCTTCGCATTACTCTCACGGTCTCACCCCATATTGTTATGTTATTCTGTATTTGCTCCATGCTCATTATGATCTGGCATTGCGTGGATTGATTTTGCAACTGAATCTCTGTTGTACAACTGCAGTGGGGAGTTGCTTATAAAGTTTCTAGGGAGCAAGATAAGGAGACAGCTCTGGAGGTACATAAAAAGAAAAAAAACAGAGTATTCAGATACCTTTTGTTCACGAATGCTGTACTCTATTCATGATTATGCCTTTATGCACAATTATTCCATGGTTGGAGTAATTCTGTTTTTTTTTTTAACCTGTCGCAATGGAGATAAATAGTCATGACCTGAGAAAAGCAACATATTCATTAAAAAAAAATCTTCAGCTGAATTCGGACACCTGTCTTGATGGTACTTCTAGCAGCCCAATTGAGTATCGAAGTGCCGATGCCCTTGATCAGTGTTCACATTACTGACTTTGAGTTGCTTACCTTGCTTCTAGTGGCTATTTACCTTCAGATTTGAATTGCAGTATCTGAAAGTGAGAGAGAAGCAATATGATGAGAAGGTTTACCTTGACTTGTATACAGTAAGATATGAGTACAAACTGCTTGAAAATTTTATCTTGTTCTAGAATGTTCAAAGTGTAATTACTCATACATTTTATCATGTTCAGGACTCTTCCCCCAAAACACCAGCAATCCAAAATGTAATGGTGTAAGTGGTTTGCTAGTCTTAACTCTTAAGTGAGCTCTTAGACTGCTATTTTGTAACAGAAAACCTGACAGCTAATTCTACCTACAGGTATTTAGCTACAACAAATAAGGAGGCCAACCAGAACTATCTGGGTCCTGCTCCATTGGAAGAAATGGCCAAGTAATGCACCTCTTTAACACAAGCATTATCGTGTCTGAACTGAAAGTATGCTTAATTTCCATGATAATCTATGGCTTCGTGCCATGTTCAGGCAAATCTACCTTGCTGAAGGCCCAACTGGACCTAACAAAGAGTATTTGTTCAAACTCGAGGACGCGTTAAACGAAATAGGTAGGGTCACCATTTTTTCTTTTCTTTATAGTAAAGTGCAAGTTTGCTCATCAGTTATGTGTTCATGGCAGGTGTTGTGGATCAGCATGTTCTGGATTTGGCTAAGGCTGTGCGCGAATATTCAGACGGTGTGTAATCTAGTTAAAATATTGCATTTCACATTTCTCATTTGGTGGGTGAAAACTCTGAAGTTAAGAGTGATTGTTGCGGAAACACCTTTTTTTTTTTGTAACAAGATCTTGGAAGTGTACAATTTTCACTGAAGACTTACATAAGGAAAATGAGAATGAAATCCATTATATTATTCTTTCCACTTTACTTTCACTGAATGAATTATTTCGCTATGAATGAATAATGTCCACGTCCTTGTGGGTGTAGATTCACAGTTCCTTCATTTACAGTTTGCAAAAAGCCATGTTTTTTTTAGAAAAAAAGAAAGAAAAAAAGCCATGTTTCCAGAACTATACTCATATACGCAAAAATCATGTTTCCATGTTTTGATAACTCATTTTTGCAGCGAGTGGAGTGGTTACTCCTTTTCTGTCCTCACTATCCAGCTCAGTTTTCAGAATTTTCAGAGAAGCTAGCTAAATGCAGAGCATATCAGTATATATCTATCCTCTTCAATGTCCAAATTTGTCATGGTCAGTAATGCTAGAAGGAATCACGATAGTATAGCAAGCACAAGACGATTCCCAATCTACGGCTCGGGCTCGCAGGTGGTCTTGGCGAAGGTGATCCTCTGCCGGCGCAGGTTGTACATGACCTGCATGTTCTGCTGCTGGTAGTTGCCGAGGATGGACACCCCGTCCGTCTTGCCCATCATCAGGCACATCATCCCGCTCGCCCTGTCCTCCACGAACAGCTGCTCCTTCTCCAGCCTCAGCGAATCCCCGTCGAACGCCAGCGACACCGGCGGCGCGTACACGCGGCTCATCGGCACCCCCTCCGGCAGGATGAAGCAGAGGTCCAGCCCCAGGTTCGACCCGGACCCGCGCGGCAGCCTGATCTCCTCTCCAGGTCGTCCACCAGCTCCTCGTACAGCGACTCTTCCAGGAACGTGATCGTCGACGCGATGTCGATGATCATCCCGTACGCGTCCGGCCCCGTGCCGCCGCCGCCGTCACCGCTGTCGGACACGGGAGGAGACGCCGCCGCCACGCCGGGCGGCGTCGTCGCGTTGCTCCTGATCCGGGTCATGGCCCTGTCGCCGATGGACAGCCCGTCGAGGTTGAGGTAGTAGTAGGACGGGTACCGCGAGCTGGACGACATCGGCACCACGATCTTGTCCGACGCGTTGCGGACGGCGGTGGCGTCGGCGCCGAGGACGAGCCTCCCGGCACTCCTCGACACGGGCGGGGGCAGGCAGTACATGAACCTCCGCACCGAGAGCTGGGACACCAGGGAGAGGGGACCGCGGCCGAGGCCCACGACACCCGAGACCTGCGGCGGCGGGCCGCCGGCGCTGGAGCTGCTGCATCCGAACACGACTCCGCGGAACACGTCGTCGCCGATGGCCAGCTTGTCGACGGCGAGCGTGCCCCTCGTCGTCGCGTTCCCGCCGTACGTATACGTGTACTGGCACACGTCGTCGTCGTCGTCGCCGCTATTGCCGCTGTTGCCGCACCGGTGGGTGTCCAGCTCGTCGCAGGTGTCGCTGTTGCACGGCACGACGGCGTAGCTGGTGGATGCCACGGGGTTGAACACGGGGTCGAGCTGTTTGTAGCACTTGACGCAGGGCTGGCACTGCGTCCAGATGAGGTCGCTGGCCGTGTCGATGGCCGCCGTGAAGCAGTGCTGCGGCGTGCCGAGGCCCAGCTTCACCAGGTACTCGCCGCCGGCCGACAGCACCGGGGCCTCGGCCACCACGACCTTGTGGTTGCTGCTGGACGGGGACACGCGGGGCGTGATGCTAGCCAGACGGTCCCGGCTGCGCTGGATGGCGCGCCGGAGGAGCTCGTGGTCGGTGAGGTTGAGGTTCTCGGTGTCCACGGCGTCGACCCGGGCGAGCTCGAGGTGGTAGGATTGTCGTGGCGGCTGCAAGCAGTGCACGGCCGGGAGGACGAGGAGGGAGAGGAAGAGTAGTAGCGGTAGTGTGGCGTCCATGGCGCTGCACATCGTATGGTGGACTGACATGCACTACGACGTACGACAAACTGCGTGTGCGTGTTGGTCAATAGTTTAAGTAGATCAAGCAGCGGTATTATTTGCTCCGTACTTGTTTGAGGACACAGAAAGGCAGTGAAGCAAAGGTGGACTGGTTGAGGGTAGCATCGTTTGGCATCCCTGTGTTCTTTGCACGTGTAAATTTATTAGTTTCCACCTTCCTCTGTTTTCTGCAAATTAGCACTAGGCTAGATGGTAATTGAGCCATTGAGTGTTTAGGAGATAAACAGACTGGATGTAAAGATAGAGCAAGTGATCAACTGCAGAGATGCCCGTGCTTCTGAATTCTGATCAGTGACGTAGCTTGAGAAAAATTGCTGAGGTGGTTCGTAAATGAGCAGAGCTACGAGTTGAAGGCAGTAAACTTTGTGCTAATCTCCTTGGCCTATGCCAGCACCGTGCAGCTTCTTATCTTCTGAAGTCACCAGCGTTCCATAGCTTGAGGATGAACTGAGAGTTAGTGACACCATAAAACAAAGCTGTCCTTCTTTTCCAAGCCAAAGCAATGCCATCTTACTCAAAACAGGCTTTCGTCTGGCTTTATAAATAAAACAACATGCTAAGTAAGTCCATACAAAACTACGAACAAAAACGAAAGGCAAGAGAGGTTCAGTGGGACAGCAGCACAACTAAGCCTGACATTAAGAAGATAGCTAGAAGGGCAAGGGGGTGGGGGAGAACAAGAAGGGAAAAACAAAAGCCTATGGCCCTCCGATGCTCAGCGGCTAGATGGAGAGGAGACGGGACGTGCGGTCCCCAGAAAACTATAGAGCATATCATCTAGCCGCCCCATGTCCCGCTGCGTACATAGCCGGTGCCACTGTTGAAAGAGAGTCAGGAATTTAAACATAGAGTCAGAAGCATGCCGAAGAAACACCTGCTCAGTCACCATTTTAATGTGAATAATCCAGAGAGTTCAAGCCATTCCGACGAACACCAACCAGAAGAGGCAACGCCTCCCCCCGGTCCGGTTCGTCTGGGTCTCCAGGAACTCGCCAAGGTCCGAGGCCTGCCAAGCAGGCCCCAACGCCTCGTGGACGAAGTTTCATAGAAACCTGGCGGCAGGGCAGGTGAACAGGATGCGGGTTCCCGTCTCAGGGATCCCACACATGGGACATAAGCCATCTTCATGACCTTGCCGCTTTCGTACCTCCACCCCCGAGAGGAGGCGGTCCCTAAGAAGTTGCCACACAAAGATCTTGATTTTTAGAACGAGAGGAGCTTTCCAAATGGGAGCGGACCATGCCCTAACTGGGCCACAAAAGAGACTCCGATAGGCCAACTTTACGGAGAAGGTTCCGGGAGGCGCCAAGTGCCACGACACGAGATCATGGCCCCCTAGCAACGCCTCTGTAAGCGATCTCCGTAAGTCAGCCCAAGCTATAGCCTCGGCCTGTCCAACTGATCATCAAAACGAGATGTTCCAATTCCCATTATGACAAGGGTATACATCTCGGGTACCCTACCGTGAGGGTACCTGGTGTACGTGGCGACTAAGTCACAATAGCGAAGAGCCTATTCGAAGCACAAGACCAGAGGCCCAAGAAGATGGAGTATCCTCCAAGATTAGTCATAGGCATAGTCAGTTTAGGCTTTCCTTACGTGTAAACTAGGTCGGTTATGAACTCCCGAGACCCAGCCTATTTAAAGGCTGGGAGGGGTGCCGATCTAGGACCAAGCCATACTCAAACCACCAAAGCTCTAACGAGATCGACATCTCGCCGGAGCCTCCTTGTAACCGCATAATCTCACACGATCAATAACAGACAAGCAGGAAGTAGGGTCTTTACCTCCACCCGAGGGGCCTGAACCTGGGTAAATCTTTGCCTCTGCTTGTCAGCCGACAAAACTACCAGTACTACCACGTTCTCTCCCCATAATCTCAACCCTAGGTCCTTAACCATGGGATTTGATGAGTATACCCCTCGTCAATTGGCGCCGTCTGTGGGAAAGAATAGTGCTGGACTCACGGTTTCTTCAATTCCATCGAAAAAACGGCGACTCGCCGATCGGATCTACAAACGGCAACTCGCCGGCTGCATCAACAAACCAGAACTCGCCGACTTGGGCAGCACATGGCAACTCGCCGACTCACTCGACAAATGGCAGCACGCCAGCTTCACCTGCAAAAAGCGCATCGGATCCTCTGATGGATTTTGAGCCACACTCGCCAGAATTCCAGGAGGCCTTCTCCGATCTCGAGTCAGGTTTGGGTTTAACCGTTGGTTCGTTCAATTTTTTCATCAACAAGCTTGGTGTGCAGGACTTGACAGATCCACGCCAACTCGCGACTTCTGCACCCGAGGCTCCATCGGTTGCGGCTTCTTCGACTGCGGATCCATCAACTGCGTCCATACCATCATCGCTCCTCCAAGCTTGCTCGTCTGCAACAACCATGTCCACACGAGAGATCAACGAGCTCATTGAAGAACTCCAGGGCGAGGAGGCCGAATCAGCATACCGCACAAACGATCCCGAGCTCGATCTCCCACTCGAGGATAGTTTCGACTGCGGGATCTCCCTCAGCGACTTTGACGAGCCTGAAACTCATATCGACAAGTACGTCGACTCCGAGATCTGCACCAACAACAATCTCGACTTCGAGATTCATAACAACTTCGCCGACGCCGAGATAAGCATAGGCAATGAAGGCATCGAGAGCGAGATCCGTCCAGACGGACCACTCGATGGGCATATCGACTCCGACATGAGCCTTGATGACGACGTCGAGTCCATGATGGGACTCGAAGACACATACAAATACCCTCGGGTGATACCCCAGCAGGTCTACGTTGCCTTCGCCGCAGAATCATCTAATGCTGCGGCCAGTCGCAAGCCTACAGAGTTCCCGTGCACGGTTACTATGCCGGACGGAGTCACAAATCTCACAATTACTGCTGAGATGGCATCAAAAGCAGATAAAGTTATCAAGGAGTGCACAATGATGCCAGCAGATGCAACACGGGAGGAGATGCTGACCTTCCAGTACTTCAACTGGCAAGAATCACTTCGACTGCAGCAGATCAGAGCAACACTCGAAGAACGTAAAAAACAGGCTAGCTTGTCGAGTGCGCGAAGAAGACATCTCTCCCTGAGCTCCACCGGGCGAGCAGACACAAAGACCCAGATCAAGGCTGTCACATCTCTCGCCGGATGAGAGGGCGACACTCACCCGCAACCTAGACAACTCTTTCATGACATACGACGAGGAGGGAGTGCCAGTACCCAAAACAGCTGTGGGTGCTCTCTTTACCGCTGCAGCATACCTAGAGGCAATCAAGCCTCCAGCTGATAACCCCAATGCAAAACTACATCGCCAACAGATCAAATCACTCGTCTTAGCGGCGAAGGCCATACGCCAAATTCCAAAAACTCCAGGGGGGAGTCGAGACCGTGCCCTATTTGACACGCGTCGTGAAGAGCATAATCACAGTGGTCGCCGCCATCACTCGAAGGAAAGAAGCGGCTCACGTAGGCGCAAGTCCAGGAGCAGATCACGCAGATCTTACAGTAGCGACTCATACTCTGATCGAGAGCCTGAGCCACATGGAGCTCTGTGCTTCACTCGACGCGTCCGCGAGACACGGATGCCCAAAGGGTTCAAACTTACATCTGAACAACCCAAGTACATGGGTCGACAGGAACCTTTGGGGTGGCTGGAAAACTACAGGCTAGCTGTCGTGTGCCAGCGAGGCACAAACATCACAGCCATGCAATACATACGACTCATGCTCGAAGGCACAGCCCGCGACTGGCTCTAGGCCCTACCTCCATCAACATACGACTCGTGGGATCACTTCCGCACTGACTTCATCAAAAACTTCGAGCCTCTATGTGAGCACCCAAAAACGTTCGAGGAGCTGCGAGCTTGCGTTCAACGGTCAGATGAAACGTTGAGGTCATACATCAGACGATGGACTGAGATACGCAACTCACTCAGAGCAATTTCAGAAGATATGGCCATGGACGCTTTCATAATGGGCCTGGCCGGGCGGGATTTCAAAGAAGCACTTGGTCGCAAAAAGCCAACCTTTGTGGCTAACCTCCTGATGATCGCGACTGAGTGGGCAGACGGAGAAGACATGGCGCGCACCACACGCGGGTCCTCACCTCGTGACAATCATGAAAGTGGCAGTCGAAGCCACAGAGACTCATACAGAGACGACCGAAGGCGCAAGCGTTCAAAACGTCACTACGACGACGATAGACCCGAGTTCATGGCGGCTGGGTTCTCCACGCCCCGCAATGACCAAGACAGACGTGACCGACGGTCAGAAGATTGGCGGGACAATCGAGATGATCAGCGAGACAATCGAGATGATCGCCGAGACAGTCCAGACCGCGGCCAACGCAGTGATAGCTACAAGCGGAAAGACTGGCGCAAGTCGCGCTCTGGCGCACAATCCGAGCGATCATTCGAAGAAAAGATGGATGTTGATTGCAGATTCCACTTGTACAAGGGGGAAGACGGAAAACTACGCTCCAATAACTCGATGAGAAACTGCAGGGAGTTCGACCAAATGGCGACTGATTACATAAATCTCAGAAAGGCAGCAACCACACTGTGAGGACCCCGGATTAACTATCCGAGATACTCGTTATGTTTCCTGCAACAATCCCGTGATCAGTCTGTTGTTGCACATAACTCGAATTGGCATCACAGGACATCCATATATACCGATTAAATGTACTTACGTGATTGAAGTGATCAGCTTCATTAGGTGCTTGCAGCGGAAATCACCAAACAACGTGGAGCCCAAGTCATTCGCCTTAACCCTACAGGCAGCTGACTGGGAAGCGCCCTAGTTCGCAAAGACGCCAGTGAACTCCTCTCCTTCGAACTGTTCCTCTTTAAAATCTGGCTAAGACAATAGCCAGGGACGAAACCAATATGAGTACATTTGATTGTACTCGCAAACTACCCCAACAGGAACATGCACTAGCTTTTAAGTTTCAAAGACTTTTATTTTCAGAAAAACATCACTATATCTTTATTGAAAAAAAAAGGAAGAGTAGATTTTTAATCCTGTTGAAGACAAAACATTTTGGAAAGTAGTTTTCTCACTATCTTTGTTGAAAAAGGTAAGAAGTCTTTTTAAACCTTTTTCCCGAAAATCACAATCTGGTCCCTTTCTCCGAACCCTCTTGGTTTCTGATCATACCCCTTCGTGGTTACTTATTTTTCCAGCAACCTCATACCACACCCTAGGTATAGTTGCATAAAACAATTCCCATGTCATTTTATTTTCAACACTCAAAACTTTGTAAAACTTGCACATGGTCTTAGGACAGCCTCCCAACTGTCCATATCCGAGGACTCGGCTATTCGAATAGTTTTACCCTCTGCAGAGGTAGTACGCTTTTCCCACATCCATCCGGTCACTCATCGTGTCAGCCACGTCCCGCCATACCAGAGGTATGCGAAGTTGAGTTCCCGGCCATAGTCTGTCCTTTGCTCATGCTAGTATAGGACCCTGCCTCTACGACACTTTCCATCGACACTCAAATCCTCAGAAACTAAGTGTGAGGACTCGTAGTTCTGCCCGGCGGACCCAAGGGAGCCCTTCAATCCTCTTCCTCCGACACGTTCATACCGGCTTCCGGTAGACTTCCATGAAGAGGACCCAGGTCAGGGGGTAGGTCCTCAGACCATCCCCTCATGGAACGAGGTTATCCTCGTTATTGAGGCATCCCGTACTAACACTAGCAAATTATATGACTACGCCCTTGCCCATATGTGGGTAAATGTGGTCGCACAGAGTATTGGTTGGTCGTCATAGTACTAGGACACAATGTGCATTTTTCAAAAACATCACCATACTCCATTTCTCCATTTCATCACCGACATCTCGGCATACCATAATTCATCCAAGGATTTTCAAAGGAGTTTTGAATAAACAATGTTTTTCCCATCCTATAGTTTTATATAAACAAACTGATATTTCTACATAGGGTGGCAAAATAGTTTTTCATAAATTTTTGAAAAGGTTTTCAAAAATCATTTCCAATTTTCATAGCAAAATACTTTTAACCAAAACTTGGGTGGATCGTAATCTCACCAAAAGATTTTTTTTTATTATTATAAAAGGCTTTTGAGTAAAAACAAATACATTTAGAAATTACTGCACACTACTAACACCTCTATATCGGGTGTCTCAATAATGTACTTGTATTTTGTAAAAGGGTTTTCAAAATCATAGCTTTAGTGGCAAACACCACGTAAATCACTTATGCTTCTTATAAGTAAAACATGTGAATCAAAATAGATGTATATAGATGCAAGCTCAGTGAAGTAGCTTGCCTGGTTTCAGCATAATGTCCCTGGATTTTCTCCTTGTTGATCAATATAATAAAAATTCCATCCTTCCTCGGTCAATTCTCTCCAATTACCCTTCCGGTAGCGTTATTATCTAACGTCGCAAACAGAGAAATAAACAACAATCAATACACCAAACAAAACCACAAGTGGTACACCAACAAATAACAACCACAAGCATCAAACTAATCATTCAAGCAACCAACTAGGATCTACACTTACAAGGGCCTTATGCTAATACATGCTAGGTGCCTAGATCACAAAGCTTTCTTAAGCAAAGATGAACAGCAAGCACTTTTATCTAAACAGGAAATACTTCACCGCAACACAACCACTCAATTTTCAGCAGAGAAAACAACTACTCACATCTAGTAGATAAAAGGCTATTGGAACTATGATTATGATTGAGAAACCTATTCTTCAATCAATATGCAAAGGAATCAGTGGGTGATCCACTATCATAACAAGGCATTAAGAGGTTAATTATCCTCTGGTTATTTGTAAAAATCACTAAAACATAAACTAGACACAAGAGCTACTCATGCTAGGAAGTTCTAAGTAATCCTACCCATAAACCTAACTAATCAAGCTTTGCTAAGAACAAAATAATAAGTAACCAGAGGTGACATGCTATAATATCAGTAGATATGAAGGGCTACTGATGTTCAAACAACATTTTCTAAAATCAAGCACACAAATGATTTTGTCCCCAACAAATCCTAAATACTAGGAATTTCTAGGAAATATCCATACTAGGGATATTATTCCCTAATAAACACCCACAACACTAAACTCTTCCTGACATGTTATCAAACCAGTAGCAATATGACATGCTACTGGTGATCTAGCAATACTAACTAAAACAAACGTCACACTAAAGATTTTCTACTAAAACAAGTCATATTAACTAGGGGAATCTAGGAAAATACTACCCTAGTAATATTAACACTAGATAACGAAATGCAATACTAAACTTTTTTCCAAAAATGCTATAATACAGAGCTAACACACTCCTAGTAGATAGTATCACATCTATAGATGCTAGGAAACACATTCATAACAATAACATTATAATACAACAATTAATAAAGGTCTTATACAAATAGGCAGAAAAGGCCTAAAACTTATAATTAGCACCACAGTCAATCAGTGACTCCTAAATTCAAACCAAGCTAGGGATATGTTTCCCTACACACAAAGAAGACAATCCAATTGGATTTACTAAAAAATCAATTCACAAAAATCTACAAAAATCATAAAAAAGCTACTGGTGTGTTTACAAGAATCAATAGAACTTTTGTTTTAAGCAACCAAAACACATGAGACCAATTTCTACTGAAAGGTAATGTGAAGAGCTTTCTAAAACATTTTGATTCACAAATTTTTGAGTAACCAAACTCAAGTTATTAAGAAAACAGTGTTTCAGATCAGTGATAAGAAAACATTTATCAAACCTACAATAATTCATATTTTTCAGATCTGCAAGTTGCACACGTCTCTAAACTTATAAAATTACTACTGTGATTTTTGGTTTGGCCAGATTTGCATTTAAACTATTTAAAACGATTTAATCCAGAGTGCTAGAAATGGATCTACAAAGAAATAGAATGAACCACCTAAAAAAAAAGGGGTCATCGGGCTGGATCTGCTGGATCTGGGCCGTGCAGTGCAGGGAGTGGCCCAGCTCGCGGCCCACCTACGTCGGCGAAACGTTACGGGCCTGTCTCCTTCTTCCTCGACACAGAGAGCAGAGCAAGCGAGGCAGCAGGAGTACGGCGAGGTCGGGGCGACGGCTCCGGCGATCCCTGGGAAAAAGGAAGAGGCGCATGAGAGGGAGCAGAGCAAGGGGAGAACATGGACACAGAAATGGCAGAGAAAGGATGTCCGTGGCGCTCGCGAGCTTGCTCGCAAGCCGGCGGCCAGAGAGGAAGGGGATGAAGACGGCGACGGCGATCCCGGGCGGACTGCAGCGATTCCCTGCACGAAGTTGCAGAGGACGACGAGGCGAAGCTTCCTGTGCCCTTGGATTCGCTCGGGGAGCTCTCATTCGCCGGCGATGCGCGACGGCAGCTTCAGCTGAGGTTCGGTTCGTGGTGAGGAGAAAGAGAAGTGGGGAGAGAGCGAGAGAGTGGGAGAGGGGAAAGTGAGGATGGGGGAGCAGAGTGGTGGCGTGGGGTAGTGCTCTTATCTCCTCCCAGGGGCAAGGAGGGAGGGCCACGGTGGCGTGCTTGCGGCGACCACGGCGTGAGGAGCACGGTGGCAGAGGAGGCAGTGGAGTGGCGTGCTTCTTATCCTCCCAGGGCGAGGCGTGAGGCAGGGGTTCCTGCGGTGTTGACATGGCACGGGGACACGGCGACGACGGCGTGAGGAGCACGGCGACATCGGCGAGGGAGCATGGCGTCGGTGGCGTGCAGCGTTGCTGCAACAGAGGTCAACGAAGGTTTTGCAAAACGCCCCCTGAACTTCTTTCTCCTCTCACCGATAGGTCCTCGTCTAATTCTTTTAATTCCTTTTCAAAACCAGTAGGGTCTCCGGGATTTAATTGGGGTGTCTAAACATTTTACAAAAATTTGAGAAAATTCAGGTAGCCTCCCAAATACCTGAGGAAGCTCCACAGAAATTGGTTTTGCAAAATAAAATGTTTTGCTCCAATTTTTGGTTCATAGGTTTTAAATAAATCAATTTTTGGAAATTAATAATTTGATACTCCTTTAATATTTAAAACCAGTGATAAAATATGGTTTTGAACTTTTGGAACTTCTTTGACAAATAAGGTAGCTTCAAAATAATTTATCTTTTCATAGAGGGAAAATTGGTTTGGAGAAAATAGAGAATTTGGGAGGGAACTTAGTTATGAAGATCATTTTTAACTCATGACCTTCATTTCCTTTTTGATAAAAGAATGGAGGGTTTTGTTTTGAATCAACAAGTAGGTTTTCTGGAGGAGAGAGTGATATGAAATGGAGAGGATTATCATTCCATCTCCTTCTCTAGAATTTTGATAAAGAAAGTATAATTGTTTTCATAGAATAGAGGATTAGGTAGAGGGGGAGTTTTATCGAGATCATCTCCCTAGATTTTAGGAGTTTAACTTGGGTGCATAATTTTAGAGGGTTTGCTCCTCTTCAAGTCGCACTCCAAATTTGGTTGCCAATGGTGTCCTAATTTAGTAATAACAACACTGAGGAAGTATCCTCACAAGAAAATCACACACAACAGCAATAACACAGCAATAGCATCAGCACAACAATATCAACAACACAACAATATCCACATCTCACACAAGACCACACACTTAAAACCACAAGAATAAATCACACACCTTTTTCCATAATCAACAATGCTATTTTGTAAAACTGGTCACACTCAATTATGACAAGATGTTGTTTAAGGGATATATCAACTCATAACTTAATAGTTTTCAAAATGGTTTAATAAAGGGAAATATGTGAGGTAATATATTCCCCACAAGTATTCCTTTTAAAATGGAGTTGAAACATAGGAGTTTTAAAAATAGGAATTGTAAAATTATCAAGGTTGAAGAATAGGTAGGAGATATCATATGAATCTCCATATTCTTGGAAACCCATAATTTTGGAAATACTTTTACTGTCTCAATTTAAAGGATATTTTATTTGTTGCTAAAACCAAATCATTATTGAAATAGACTTTTGGCCAACATAGGAATGGAAAAGATATATGGAATATATTCTTGTCATAACATGGTCACCAGAGTTGTGAATATATTTTTACTTAGGTTGATTTCTTGAGTTGACATTTACTAGTCAAACAATTTAAACATTCAAGTCACACAAGGTTAAACAGAACATTATAAGGGAAAACACAATCATTAGTGAAGTAATTCAAAAAGTTTTTGTTGGTTCTGAATTTTGGGTCTTATTAATCCTTATTATAAATTTGGGATGTTACACACACCCGCACCCGTAGCTGCGCCGCAGCCAGCCAATGTACCCGTTTTGATGCCACCACCACCACAGCCTGCAGCAGGCGGCAACATCACGGGTGCCATACAGCAAGTACCTCGGGTGGACGAACCTCAGTATCCTCCGCTCCAAGGGCAGATGTACATGATACAGAAAGGTCGCCCTTCCAACAGGGAGCAAAAACTTCGCACCCGACAAGTAAACATGGCGGTCATGTCACCTCCTGCCGTAACTGAATTCTTGAAGGGATCCGAAACTGCAATAAGCTTCAGCAGAGAAGACCACCCACCATCGGTCGTTCGTCCAGGGCACTCTACTTTGGTACTCGACGCACAAATTGGAGGCTACGCCATGTCCAAGGTCTTCATGGATGGTGGCAGCGGCATAAACATCATCTTCGCAGACACGCTCCGCAAAATGAACAGGTCAGTCGAAAACCTGCCAAGATCTTCAAATACCTTTCACGGTATCGTCCCAGGCAAAGCAATAAGCCCAGAAGGCACCATACAACTCGACGTAACGTTCGGGGACAAGAACCACTTCAGGACAGAGTCGATTGATTCGAAGTTGTCGACTGGAAGTCACAATATCATGCCATACTTGGACGCCCGACGTTCGCTCGATTCATGGCGGTGCCACACTACGCATACCTCCAGCTAAAGATGCCTGGACCAAAAGGAGTAATCACAGTCAAGGGAACTTCCAAAAGTCCGACTCTTGCGACCGAGAGTTTAGCAAAATCTCTGAGATGTTCGGCATGGAAGCAACACTCGCCGATCTAGCGGTCTCCAACGATCGAACACTTATGCCGGAGCACAAGAAGGTGGCAGTCGACAGAGCATTCAATGCCACCAATGACACAAGATCGCATCAGGTGCACCCGACTGACCCGACCAAGACAGTCAATGTCTCGTCGAGTCTGCCTATCGCATAGGAAAGCGCGCTCGTCGAATTCCTCCGTGAGAACTGGGATATATTTGCGTGGTGTCCAGCCGACATGCCAGGTATTCCCAGGGAATTCGCCGAGCACTCTCTCCAATTATTTCCAGATGCTAAACCAGTCAAGCAAACAATGCGCCGCATATCCGGCCCAAAAAGAACGCAGTCGAAGCCGAAGTCGACAGGCTACTCGCAGCAGGTTTCATCAGAGAGATCAAGAAATCACAATGGGTGGCCAACCCCGTACTCGTAGAGAAGAAGCACACAGATATCCTTCGGATGTGCGTAGATTTCACAGCACTCAATAAATGTGTCCAAAGGATCACTTTCCACTACCTCGAATCGACCAATCGTCGACTCCACCGCCGGGTGCGCTCGCTTGTCCTTCCTGGATGCTTACTCGGGTTACCACCAGATAAGGATGAAGGAAGAGATGAAGAGAAAACGGCGTTCATAACCCCACTCGGGGTCTACTGCTACACAACCATGCCTTTGGGCTCAAGAACGCAGGCGCAACCTACCAGCGCATGATGCAAGACTGCCTCAAGAAGCAAATTGGGCGAAACGTCCAGGTCTACGTAGATGACATTGTCATCACAACAAGGAGGAAAACACACTACTCGATGACTTGCGAGAGACGTTCGCAAACCTCAAACGCTTCCACATCAAGCTCAACCCGAAGAAGTGCACGTTCGGTGTTCCAGCCGGGCAGCTCTTGGGTATCTAGTCTCGGCTCGAGGAATCGAGGCAGACCCGGAGAAAATACAGGCCATCTTGACGATGCAAAGGCCTTCAAAGCTCCATGATGTGCAAAAGTTAGCGGGTCGAGTGGCAGCACTCAGTCGATTCATCAGCAAGCTAGGCGAAAAAGCGCTCCCGTTCTATCGACTGATGAAGAAAGCAGATAAATTCGAGTGGACGCCAGAAGCCGAAGCAGCCTTCACGGACCTCAAGCGAGTCCTCACAAGCCCTCCAATCCTCGTCGCACCAAGGGAACGCGAGCCACTATACCTATATGTCTCCGCAACTAACAGGGTGGTGAGCACCGTACTGGTGGTCGAACGCAGGGAGGAGGGACACGCCCAAAGCATACAACGTCCAGTCTATTACTTGAGTGAAGTGCTCTCCATATCAAAGCAGCGGTACCCGCACTATCAAAAGCTGGCCTACGCCGTGTTCATGTCCTCAAGGAAGCTGACGCACTACTTCGCAGAGCACCCGATCACTGTAATCAGCACCTCAGGGATCGGGGACATCCTCACAAACCCCAACGCAACTGGGCGAGTCGCAAAATGGCTCATCGAGCTAGCACCACGAGATATCAAGTATGATTACCCGAAGGCCATCAAAGCACAAGTCTTACCTGACTTCCATACCGAGTGGATCGAAGCTCAGTTGCCAGGAGCACCAGATGTGTCCAACTCATGGACTATGTACTTTGACGGCTCAAAGAAGAACGAAGGCGCAGGCGCAGGTGTCATCCTCATATCACCAAAAGGCGACAAGCTTCGCTATATCCTGCAGATGGATTCGAGTTACCATCCAATAACGAAGCTGAGTACGAGGCCCTGATCCATGGCATGCGGATGGCCAAAGCCCTCGGGTGCACTCGACTGATGATCTATGGTGACTCGAATCTTGTGGTGCAGCAAACAATGAAGGCCTGCGATGCAATCGCAGATAACATGATCGCCTACCGTGACCTGTACAATCATGGAGGGCAGCTTCGAAGGCTGCGAGTTGCGGCACATAGGGCGTGAGAGCAATGAAGAAGCAGATAAGCTAGCCAACATTGGCGCGACCAAAGCACCAGTTCCACCTGGTGTCTTCCTCGAGCGCATCGAGCACAGGTCCATCAAGAAAAAGCGAACATCTCCTACATCAGCCGCACCAGCCAAGAGCAAAGCACCTAGCACAGAGGACCCGCCAGTCGAGGTACTCCTCATTGAGCCAACTGGACTCAACCTTTCCTCGCATACATACTCCGCGGCGAGGTACCTGAAGACATAACAGAGTCAAGACGCGTCACTCGACGATCTAAAGCATACACCGTCATCAACGGCGAACTATACAAGCGCAGCGTATCAGGTATGTTCCAACGTTGCATAGCATTTGAAGATGGCCAAGCCATCCTTCGTGATATTCATGCAGGTACCTGCGGGCATCATGCCAGCAGTCGATCACTCGTAGCCAAAGCCTTTCGCGCAGGCTTCTACTGGCCCACAGCACTCAAAGACGCGGAGGACATAGTCAAAAGGTGCATCGGCTGTCAAAAATTCGCCACAAAGCCGCACGCACCCGCATCGGCGTTGAAGACAATACCATTGGCCTGGCCCTTCGCCCAATGGGGGCTCGATATGGTCGGGCCACTCAAAAAATCCTCCCATGGAGGGCATACTCACCTTCTGGTGGCGGTCGACAAGTTCACCAAGTGGATTGAAGCAGTCCCTATCACAAGTTCGACTGCCACTACAGCAGTCAATTTCATAAAATCCATCATATACCGCTTTGGTGTGCCAAGCAGTATCATCACTGATAACGGTACAAACTTCACGGCTGAAGAGTTCCGAACTTTCTGCAAAGAGCAAGATATCACGCTCAACTATGCATCCGTGGCACACCCGCAATCCAATGGCCAAGTCGAAAAACCAATGGACTCGTGACGAGTGGAATCAAGAAACGCCTCCTGGTGCCACTCAAAAGGGCCGCGGGTGCTTGGGTCGAAGAACTCCATCTGTGCTATGGAGCCTACGCACAACACCCAACCTCAACACAATTTACCCCATTCTTCATGGTCTACGGCGCAGAGGCAATCCTGCCATCAGACGTAAGATTCAATGCACCAAGAGTCGAAGCATACAACGAAGAAGATGCAGATGAAGCACTCGAAGATGCAGTCGACTTGCTCGAAGAAGCACGCAACACGGCGCTAGCACGCACAGCTGTCTATCAGCAAGACCTCCGCAACTATCACAGCCGTCGACTGCGTACCAGTCCTTCGAGGTTGGCGACTGGTACTTCGACTGAAGCAAAAGAAGGTGCACAAACTCGCTTCTCCATGGGAAGGACCCTTCATCATCACCGAGGTCATTGGTGGTGGAGCATACAGACTGAAGCACGCGAAGACAGGCGAACTCTCGCACAATCCTTGGAACGTTGCGCAGCTGCGCCGTTTCTATGCTTAGATTGCTCAGTCGCACAATGTAATAGGCACATATGTCGGATGGCTGCAGGTTTCAGACGCGCTCTTTTCCTTACCAGGGTACCTAAGGGGACTGGAAGGTTTTTAATGAGGCGGCCTGCAGCTTAACATTCAAAAATGGAATATAGTCAATGATTCCTCATATTTCTCCCTGTTTACTACTCGCATAACTTATTCGCACAACCTTAGCCTCACCCGAATACTCGGGGGCTGCGCTACTCAAAACATGAGCTTTCGCTCCTTCTTCAAACATAATACCCCAGCCGCACTCGAATACTCGGGGGCTGGGTCATAAAATCATACATAAAAGTTGCTCAATAACATGAGTTGAAGCTTCAAACATCGCAAAAATTCACAGCCTCACTCGAACACTCGGGGGCTGTAGAATTCATGTTCTATATAAGTGTTTTCATAAACCCCACTCGATACACTCGGGGGCTGCATACATACAATAAACAATATACACTACGTACAAGTGGCAAATTTACACTCGGGGGCTGTCCCTATACAGAAAACCCTAATCTTCCGGTTCGTCCTTGACTGGAAGAACAGGGCCCATAAGTTGAGCGTGATAACACTCAACCAACACCCTCGCATATTCGACTGTATCGTCAAGATGCGACTGCGACAAAGTCGATCCAGGAACGGGTGGACGTAGCTGCATATGTGGACGCTGGCTTCGGATATATGCCATCGTTGCGTTGGCTCCATCCACAAGCTTCTGGGTGATAAAGTCTCGAATGGGACCTGCACTCCGGAAAAGCCCGAGCAGCGCGTGGATTCCTTGAGGTTGCGGCCCGTCGGAAAAGATTTGGTTGATTCGACTGAAGGCCGACCTGCATAACTCGAGCAGCATAGTGCTCCGCCACACTCGATCCTGTAGAGTTGCGAGTATGCGCTCGGTGCTTATCCAAGCGAAAGTGCTGACGGCCCGTCGTGGTTCGTCAGTCGCATTGTTCAACTGCTCATCACACGAGCCTGCTCCGCCTGGAAATCTGGAACAAAACCTGCAACAACACACGTTGGGTGAACAAAAAGGACAGACTATGAACTCTTGAGATCAGGGCAGTCATGCTTACACTCGAGTTGTCTGTTCACGATCTCCATCTCGCCAAGCACATAGTCCTCCGCTGAGTGGGTAAAGCAGGCCTCCCCTCATCCTATCCAGCTCACTCGGGCACTCCCAACTCTTGCTCCAGTTTTGCGACTCGAGCCTTCATATAACGCATTACTGCGGCATCGTTTGCCACCTGAGCTCGAGATCGAGTAGGGGCGCGATGCCGCGACGAGCTAGATGAAGTAGCGGCTGTCTGTTTCTGTTCCAAACATCATAAAAGTTTCATGAGAAACTCATCACAAAGCTCAGGCGAGTAACACACATAGCCTTACAGGCAGAGACATACAAAGGAACCAAATCCATACAAGTGTGGCAAAAGCATAAGCATACTCGAGGTATCATAAAAGTATAATTACAGTCCAGCAAAAGGGAAGATGGCTCTAAAGTCTATGACGCAGACTCCGACCTAGCCCTACGCGCGCGATTGGCGACCTCCGCTGACCGGCGCTCCACGGTAGTCATAAAAATTTCAGCCAGCTGCGAGGCTGGCTCGTTCAAATGCTTCAGAGACACCAGTTTCCCATCCGGCTTCCGAGGGAAATCAGACAGAGCGGCCTTGAAGTCACCCTCTATCCCATGACCTAAAAGGAGCTTGAGGGTGGTTTCTGAGCCGCGTACCGTCAGGGTGCGAGCAAAATTCGTCATCGTGGAGGTTCCCGGCCGAGGACGTCGGCAAAGCCTTCCACGGTCGAGGGAGGTTGGCCAGACGGGAACACGCCCTTGTATACGGCGCCGAGTGTGCTCGTAGACTTGGCGAGTGCATCCTTAGCTTGGGCGGAGACGACGTCCAGGTCACCAATAGCGGTCGAGGGATAAAGAGCCACTCGCCTGGTCTACAGGTGCCGGTGCGCCAACAGCTCCTTCAAAAATCAGAAAGAACAGAAACTCTTACACAACATTCAGCGGCAAAGAAGTAAACAAAAAGTGGCAAATTCAACTCACCGCCCACGTCTCGGGTGAGGCTAGCCAGACGCTCAGCATATTCTTTCTCGCGCAAGGCAGCGGAGTTCTTGGCATCATCCAAAGCCTTCTTCGACTCAGCGCTGCTTGGCGAGTGCATCTTCTAGCTCTTCACCCGGGACTCAGCCGATGCCTTGTCATCTGAATTTGACAGCAAGAAGTAACACTCAGCTAAGCAAAGACAGTGCGAAAGGGACTTCGGGTTACAAATCAAAATACACTTACGAGTGAGTTGCTCCAAACTGGTGCGCAGGCTATCCCTCTCTTGCTCCAGTTGGACAAAAGCCTTGCCCGATTCTACCAAGTTGAGGTAGTAAGGCTGCAAGCACACGAAATCAGCATAAGTTATACATAACCAGCCCGTATGCGGACTCGACAAAAAGACACTTATGTGTTCTGTCCAAGGCACGGGCTTCGCGGCTGATGTCCCGACTCCGGAGCTGTGGCACTCATAGCTTTGGCCGTCTCAATAGCAGTAGTAGTGGCTGCTGATTGAACGACTTCCGGAGCCACATGAGAGACTTCCGGGTGCTCAGGAGTCGTGATCTTCTCGAGGAGGAGTCGGCGGATGCGCAGTCTCACACTGCGGGTGAAAGAAGAAATACAGCATAAGGACAAAAATCATCAAAACAAAACTTTAGTACAAAAAGCTCAGGAGCATACCTGTGCTCTTCTTCCTCCTCACTATCAAGGTTGTCAAAGTTTGGGCCTCCAAAAAGTAGCTCCTCACCCGACATGGGAGGAGGAGCTGAGCTCAACGGGCTCACATTCAAAGGAGCAGCTGTGGTAGTCGAGACGAGCCCGAGTCCCGTCATCTCTCACATCTAACTCCTTCGCAGGGTGAACTCTGGAGGAAGACACAACTCGGGCCGCCCGACGGCGCTTGCGAGTAGGAACCTCGCTCACATCATCAGTCGCGGCAAGCTCCTTGGCCTATACTTCCTCTGCCTCTTCCTCTTCGACCTCTTATGTGGGAGATGTGGTAGCCGAAGGTAGAGGCGATTCATCTCCTCCCTTCGCTTCTACCGTTTGCACCTCTGTTTCATGAGTTGGGCCATCTTCGAGAAGAGGAGGAAGGGTCGATGCAGTCGAGTGGCCCTGCATACAAAATACGGCAGTCGAACGTCACAAAGATGCACAACAAATAACAAAAGCAGAAGATCATAAACTTGATAGTTCACTAACCTCCTCCAAAGGCTTATCAGGACCATAAGGGGTGACAGGGCAGTCGACGTTGCAGGGCTCGCTGGACTTTGTGCTGGTGATGGAACGCACATGTGACACTAGCTCGCTCTTCGACAACTCTTCCTTGCTCATTCGGGTGGCGTCGAGTGCACCCTCGTACTCCCACATGGGGTGGGCGCGAATGCGGAGCGGCCACACCCGCATCTTCACAAAGGTGGCAATCAAATGCACACCAGTAACGCTGCTTAGCAGCTCTCCAATTTTCGACAGCAGAGGCGCCGCTTCTGCCTTTTCTTCTGCCGACAGCGGGTGGTCCCAGGCGTTCGTCCTCGCCAGTATGCCAGCAGTCAAAAACGGCGGAACTCCTTCCTGGTCGACGCGCACATAGAACCACCTCTTCCTCCACCCTTGCGCCGAGTCGACTGGCTTCAGGGCGAAGTAGCGGGTGTCGCTGCGCACCTGGATCCCGAAGCCGCCAACAGGATAGGTGCGGCCGCCTCGGTTGTTGGGCCGGACCATGAAGATCGACTTCCAGAGGGCCCAGCTGGGAGAAACTCCCAAGAAGCACTCGCACAAAACCATGAAACAGGCAATGTGCATAATGTCGTTCGGGGTGAAATCATGGATTTGCACCCCGTATGCATACATCAATCTACGAACAAAGTCGTGGAAAGGAAGCGACAAGCCCCTAGGCAGAAACTCCGCAAAACAAACACGCTCGTTAGCGCGAGGCTCGGGGAGTACCTCCTTGGGCGACGGCGCGGGGACGAACAGCTAGTCCGCGGGTGGCAGCAGTCCCTCCTCGCGAAACTTGTCCAAGTGCGCCTCCTTGATGGTGGATTTCATCCAAACGCCATCGCTATTCTTGAGATCAATGGCGGACGCAGATGTGCTAGCCGCAGTCTTCTTCCCCTTCAGAGCGGCCGCGTCGGTCGCGGGCGTGTCGGCGGCAGAAGCTTTCCTCTTTGGCGCCATGGCGGTGGTGGCTAAGGAGAACAGCAAGAGCTTGGGCGCAAGAACAATGGAGGCGAGAGGAAGGCGATGAACAGGGGCGGCGCGCAGAGCAAATGGCAAAGTAAAAAACAATGCCAGCGTCGTTCCCCTATTTACCACAAATCAAAAGCAATCACGGCCATTCATATCTTAATCATGCGTTACGCACGCAATCTCATCGTACACGTGGCAAACGCGGAGGGCAACCGTCGCCGGCCACTCCGCCCACTACGCACGCAAAAAGAGGAGCCATCATCACGCCTCCGTAAAAATGGGCCAGAGTGGTCAAATCAAGTCCAAACGGCACCGTCGTTCGGTCAGCACTGCACAATGGGCCCACCTATGTGTCACGTCCCATCCATCACAGCATAACACATGCCACCGCGTGCCAGGAAGCGCAGTCGCCAGAAACGTCATCCCTGGCGTCATTGCAAGCATCTGTTCAGAAATACAATCGAGTCTGCCCAATGCATATTAGTCATTCGACTGTTTTATTTGGTTCGGGTGTGAAAAAGCAATGTTAAAGCAAAATTGGTCACTCAACCGTTCGTTCGACTGAGGTATATTACTCCCATCGGGAGCGTATCGAAAATTCTTCGACTGAAGATGCTCAAGAGAAAATGATTTGGAGATTATCCTCCATTACAAGAAATACAACATAATCTCGGGGGCTACTCCCATCGGGAGCACTGTCGTGCACCCGATATAATTACGGTAAAAAATTCTGCGATTAACATATGCAGGGTGATAAAATATGAGATTATCCTCCATTGCAAGCAATAAAGCACAATCTCGGGGGCTACTCTCATCGGGAGCGCTATCGCGCACCCGATAGAATAACGACAAAGTATCAGTCGACAAAAAGGCTTGACTCAGTCCATATACAAAATCATACTCGAAACATTCCCGAGTTGCGTCCACCGCAGATACCTCAGATGCGGCACGCATAGTGCAAAGGTAAGACCCGCCGAACTTTCGAGCTGGGCTAAGGACCGTTCCAGTAACGACAATCCTTATACTTTCCGTGTCAGCAGACATGATGAAAAATCCGACGGACGCGTTGGGTAAATTTCAAATCTATACTGCAGATCGACTCAGTAAGACCTCTGCGGCCTAGTCGAATCTGACCAGTTTGTTCCAGATTCGAGTCCGGGGACTCGAGTTTGATTGAAAGCTAGTAAGGTTTTACCCGAATGTGTAGTACCAGTCCCGATCCGTCGAGTGTACTGGGCCTGCTAAGCTATTATCCCTTGATCATCATAAGCAGAAACCACAGTCGATGAGATACTCGACATAGCCAAACATGTGCTATTCATATAGGAATTCCAAATTATATGTACAGAATACAAAGCATATGACGTGCACTTACGAACGAGTCCATGCACGATTCTTCGAGTCAGACAAGTACTCGGGGGCTACTGACAAGGGTATACATCTCGGGTACCCTACCGTGAGGGTATCTGGTGCACGTGGCGACTAAGGCCCAATAGCGAAGAGCCTATTCGAAGCACAAGACCAGAGGCCCAAGAAGATGGAGTATCCTCCAAGATTAGTCATAGGCATAGTCGGTTTAGGCTTTCCTTACGTGTAAACTAGGTCGGTTATGAACTCCCGAGACCCAGCCTATTTAAAGGCTGGGAGGGGTGCCGATCTAGGACCAAGCCATACTCAAACCACCAAATCTCTAGCGAGATCGACATCTCGCCGGAGCCTCCTTGTAACCGCATAATCTCACACGATCAATAACAGACAAGCAGGAAGTAGGGTCTTTACCTCCACCCGAGGGGCCTGGACCTGGGTAAATTTTTGCCTCTGCTTGTCAGCCGACGAAACTACCAGCACTACCACGTTCTCTCCCCATAATCTCAACCCTAGGTCCTTAACCATGGGATTTGATGAGTGTACCCCTCGTCACATTATGTACCACCGAGGCCACCAGCTACATGACCTCTGAACAGATAGCAAAGAGGGAGGGGTACCTATGTTGTAGCGGGCTTTCATCAAGCCACGGGTCCAGCCAAAAATAGTGTCATGTCCATTACCAATGGAGAAATTCACCCTTTCCAATCTCATGCTTGATGGATTGAATAGATCGCCAAAATTGTGATCCATCCCGGCAGTCACAAGCGAGGAGGGGTGGCCCTGCAGATATTTAGCTTTGAGTGAAAAGGCCTCCATGATAAGGATGGAAGCAGCAGCCAGCAGGGTACCAATTCGCCTTGGCACCTAGATTGTCACGCGTGATTGCGCCAGTTGTACCGAGATTAACGACTTGGTTGAAAGCCCCATCCACATCAACCATGAAAAACCTCCGACCAGTAGGTTACGTATCTATAATTTTTTATTGTTTCATGCTACTTTTATATCATTGTTACATACTTATATCATGATTTATTATCATTTTGTGGCTTTTCATGAACTAACCTATTAACAAGATGCCTAGTGCCAATTCTTGTTTTCTGTTATTTTTGTATTTCAGAAAAACTAGTAAGAAAATATTCGCGGAAATGGACCAAAATTTACGGATATCTTTTATCGTAGGAAATACACCACAGATCCAAAGGGCGACGTGAGGGGCCACCTGAGGGCCCCACGCAGGTGCCTGGCACGGTCCAGGTGGGACCCGCGCCGCCATCCTCCTGGGCCCTCTAGGCACCGCCTCAGCCTCCTCCTTCGCCTATAAAATCCGCTAAAACCTAAAAGTTACGGGGACGTACATGTAACATATTTCCAGGAAACAAAGAAAGAGCCGCCGTCGTCACGGAAACTTGATCGGAGGGATTCTGGGGTTCCTTCCCGGCACCTTTCCAGAGGGGAAAATCATCATCAGAGGCCTCTACACCACCATTAACGCCTCCACATTGATGTGTGAGAAGTCATCCGTGGACTACGTGTCCATGGAAGTAGCTGGAGATTAGTCTCTCCTCCTTATGCCTCAATATATACCATGTTCTCGTGAGCTGTCTAACATGATCGAGATGAATCCGATATAATTGCTATTGCTGTGTTTGTTGGGATATGATGAATTATGATGTTATGATCAGATTGTTAATGTTATCTTATATATTAGATTGCTTTATTTACGCTCGTACATGCTCTCGGTTTATATGGTTGCTTTGGCTAAGTAGGTGTGTGAGTATCCAAGAGAGAGTATATGTTTGATAGTGGGTTCATGCCTCGTTTTATCCCTGGACTCGAGTGACGGAAACGACTAAGGGTGACGATGTGATGTTGCTACTATGGGTAAAACATTGGTGTTTATTTTCACATTTGATAATAAATGTTGCTTACATCATATAATGAACTTAAGGTATTACTCTGTTATTTCGGTAACTTAATTCCTAGAATGGTAAGCATAGAAGCGCACTCGAAGTGGAGCACATCTTTCATCATTGTTTGCTTGCTGGTCCGTTTTTACATTTTCGTTGTTTACTATTATATTTCACACTACACGTTTAAACCTTTGTTTTGAGCGAGACGGGAAGATTGACAACCTTCCTGGAACGTTGGGCAAAGGAGATTTTTTTCTTGCTTGTAGGTCTACTTCAACTTTGCTTAGCTTCTCAACTCCGACTGGTTCGATCAACCTTGGTTTTCAATCGAGTGAAATTTGGTGTTGCGCACTACATCATACCTTACACTTGAGGTTCCCAACAGTCATCAAGATCCACCGATCAAAAGTGGTGTCAATAGCCCATCACACACAATGCTTTGTGGGGTACTTATTGCCATCTTGCCTGCGATATTTCTTGGCATCCCAAATTCACCATATCCCACACAAGATGACACAAGCATCTTGGCTAGAAACCATGTATACCATCTGACATCGTACGTGGTACCACAATCTCGGGATATGTTCATACACATTACATATTATGAATGTCAATGATATTACATTACATGACAATGTATCTCACGGTAACTCATAGGTGGGTTTATCCAACGTTAGTTCAACTAACTTGCCTCCACACTTATCAGTTTGATATCTCCATATCCATGAACGAGAAACGCGGTCATCAACCGATATGTGTGTTAGTCTCTATGGATGTGTCCACATGCATACTCCAATTAGGGATCCATTTAGAATAAACTCACATACATTTAGAATAGGTTTCACTGATGAATCACATATTCTTTAACTAATTCACAAGGTATTTTCCAAGACATAAAACATGAACGTGATTAAAATAATAAACACGTTATTATTGCCTCTAACGCATATATCCAACTGTCTCCTACTCGTACTAGAGTTAATAATCAAGACGTCTTATGCTATACCTCTCTAATGCGCCTCATGCGTAGGTTGTGTAAGAGGATTAACCAATGGATCTACAACATTCATATACGTACATATTTTGCATGTCTTCACATCACCTCAATCGATGAACTCTTGACTAAGGTTAAATCTTTCGAGTATATGTTTGGTTTTCTAGTGAGACATGAGTTCCTTCTTAGTTCCTTCGTAAGCTATGGCCCCACTATTATCACAATAGATATCCATGGGATTCACAACTCTATGGATCAGTAAGAAACTTCTTGATTCAAACATCTTCCTTCCCTTCTTCAGAAGCCGCGATATACTTAGCCCTCGTCGTAGAGGTTGCCACTATCACCGTGTCTCTTCCAGCTTCAGTGTCAGAGCTTGGGCCGACTGGATGGGGGCAAATGGGCTTCATAGGCATCTTGGGCCAGTATTTGGGGGCAAATGGGCCAAATACCAATGATTTTGGAGGAAAAAAGGTACGAGTTTTAGGTAAAAAAATTGGCCCGAGGGGGGGGGGGGCAGCGCCCCCCCCCCCCCCCCTCAACTGTACATAGCTTCGTCGTTGTCTAGCTTACTGCACCACCATTTAGAGTTAACATGAAGCTTCATTGAGATCGAAAGTTGTCTTGGTAGGTATGGAAGCTAGCGTCGGTATCGCCCAACGATCTCTTCCTCCCCACCATAAATGAGAAACATATCATTTTTCTTCCCACGTATTTGACGGTATTCTTAACTATTGTCCAATCACCTATTCGAGGGTCACTCTGGTATTTACTTGTAACACTCAGAAATGATAGATTAAATCGATGATGATGGTGATAGCTATAATAAAATTTGCACCACGTCATACATGAACAATATGCAAGATGTGGGTCATGAGTGTACCACTTGACGATCGGGTCGACGTAGATGATGAATACGTAGTTGAAGTAGTCGTAACAGAAGGAGATGTAGTCCAATCAGAGCACAACAACGGTGACTGTGCCTACAAGGTATCCACACATACCAGGTGAGAACACGGTGGCACGGGGTGGTCCTAGCAGCCCGAGCAGCGACATAACGTGAGAGAGGCGGAGGAGGTAGGCGTCGAGCAGACTACATGTGATCTGGTGTATTTCAGCCAGCCCCCACACCTCCTTTATATAGGAGGGGCGGCGTATTTAGTAATTAGTAAAAGGAATATCTAGACAAAGAAGTTAAAGTTTCTTCAAAATCACTAGAAAAAGACCGACCTTATCAAAGGTTTGTTTCTACGCACTCTCTACTCGTCACATGTTACAAGAAAAAGAGAGGCGAGGACCAGAATGTGAGTGGGGGATACGGGAGTGTAGAAGACTACGCGGTTTTTTCTTATATATTGATTTGGACCAAGCGTTTTAACTGTGAGCAGTTTTCATCGTTGCGTCCCTCGCGTCAAGATTTTTGAAACTAAATACCATGTTGATATGTTTTGACCAATTTTTTATTCATACTTCCAATAGTAGCATACATGTATTTCATAATACACACAATGCACTTGGAGGTAGTCACACGCTGAACTTAAAAGTACACGTAGTGCACCAATAATTACACGCATGCTGATATTGGAAGTACAAGCAGTGCACCAGGAAGTACTCACACGGTGTACTTTCTTTTAGCGAAAGCCATCATGACGCGCTTTATTGATCAATAAACACATATACATCATTCATTACATCCGAAACAATAAAACAGGGATCATCGTCCCAAAAAACATCAACTTTAGAATAAAAAAAACAAACCTAGCAATTCTCTGCGCTACGCCGCTACCATATTAGGTTCCCTGGGGCAATGTTGGATCTTCACCACGCCATTTCGCCGAGCAATCTGAATCTATCAAAATTGCAGTATATGGGCTCCAAATTTCTATCCCTCCATTCATTGCTTCAACAAGTTCAAGTGAAGTACTCACACGGTATACTTGAAAGTACACGCAATGCACCATTAAATGCACTTACGTTATACTTGGAACTACATGCGATGCACAAGAAAGTACACACACTTACTCGCCAGGTGCACTTAAAAACGTGCTTCACTTGGAAGTAGAACGCATATATAGATCGGGCCTTTGAAATGGTCGGCCGACCTAGAATGCACAGCAGCACAGGCCCATAATCAAATGCTCATCCTTTTACCGTGCCCACCTTGCGACCAAATCAAACATGACGCCGTTGTGCGAATTTTATAGTCCGACGGCCCTCAACGGTGACCAAATAATCGAAAATAATTGATGTGTTTTCCTATTTTTGAGACATAGCGCTAGAAATAAAACCACCATCTAGATACTTTTTGTTTTGAACATTTTCACCATTAACTCAAATCACCACCATCTAGATACTACTCCCTCCGTTTCACAAAACAAGGCATATATTTGGTCAAAAGTTAACATTGTCTAAGTTTGACCATGTTTTTAGACAAAATTTAAATACTTAAATTCCGAGTGAATATTTTTTTGCACATTTTTGATACTGATGAGTGAGCCATAATTATAGAAAATAAAAAACCACGCCACAAATTACACCAACAAGTTGATATACTGATCAGTGATCACCATGGGTCTCATATACAGGTCCATCATTATCCATGGCCGATCGCCATATCCCGTTAGATACATATATACACCGACCCCATGAATGTCAAGGAGCCAGACGAGCTGAGTGTAACGGTAACCATGCACGTACGAAGCGGTACGTACGAGGCGGAGCTCCAGGCGAGTACGAGGCGATTAGGTCAGCCTCTCGTCGGCGCCGCCGCTGATCTCCCCCGCCTCTATGGCCTTCGGGCCATGGAGGCGCGGTGGATCTCGGCCCTCGTCGACGAGAGCGCTCCGTTTTCTGGTTTTTTTTTGTCAAGGTTTGTTGGGGCGCCGTTCTGATGGCGGCGGCGTCGTCTTTTTCAATAAGGTCTCCCCGGCTTCAACCCCATCTCGGCGGTGACGTCGAGAAGCTTGTGGGAGTGGTGTGTTTCTCAAGGGCTTTTTCTGGCGGTGACGATCTCCGGATCGTCGTGGAGCTTCATCGGCGGTTCATCCTTCTTCTTCGGCACCGGGACGGATGTGGTCTTCTTGACCCGTTCAGCGACTTCCCGTCCGCAACCAACAACGTCAGGCCGACTCAGGGAGGAGCGGCAGCGGCAGCGTGCCGTCGACACGGTCTGAGGTTGAAGACGAAGGGCATCTCAACAATCTCGTTGTAATTTTCGTTTTTGTTGAGATGTTTTGTACGGTTCGATGTTTCTTTTAATGACAGGGTCATTTTCACAACAAAAAAAAAGAGTGTAACGGTAACCAGCTATAGTACATTATCACACCGTGTATGCGCACCCGGTCTACGGCTAAGAATGTGTGCGCGGTACAACACAACACACGCGTGCCCTCACAACTTGGCGCACTCCACGGGCGCGAAGGAAAGCGTGTCCCCAGCGACGTCGTACACGAACTGGATGTTCTGCTGCTGGAAATTGCCGATGATGGACAGGCTCCGTGACCCCATCACCGTCAGGCACAGCGCGCCGGACCCGGAGTCCAGCACATGTAGTTCTCCGCCGGCAGGTCGAGGTCCGCGCCATCGAAATGGAGCACCAGCTTCGGCACCTCCACCTGGTCCACGCCCTTCGCCGGCGCCTCGAAGCACAGGTCCAGCCCGATCCCAGACCCGTCCGCAACCGGCAGCTTCATCTGTGCCGTGAAGGCCTTCTTGAGCGCGCGGTACCCCTGCAGCTCCAGGTACGTGATCGACGTGCCGGAGTCCACGATGACTCCGCCCGTGCCGTCGTCCTGGACGGAGAACGCCGAGCTCGGCAGGGTGATGCGCGTGGACCCGACGGTCAGGCCCTTGAGGGTCACGTAGTAGAAGGACGGTTGGCTCGGGTTCTTCACCAGCGGGGTGGTCTGCACCGACGACGCGGCCGCGGTCTTCGAGATGGCGGCGAGGGAGCCCAGGAGGAGCGGGCTCTTGCTGCTATCGTCGAGCGAGGTGAGGCAGTAGGAGAACTTGTCGAGGCCGAGCTGCGAGACCAGCGAGAGGGGCCCCCGGCCGAGGCCCACAAGCCCCCCGCCCTGCGTGAACCCTTCCCCTCGTTCGTGTCCCCGCAGCCGAAGGCCACGCCGGGGAGCTCCGTCTTGGCCAGCGTGAAGGTCTCGGCGGCCAGGACGCCCTGCGTCGACGAGGAGTCGCCGTAGGTGTACGTGTACCCGCACTTGGTCGCGGTCGTGCATTGGAGGTGGGCAGGTCCCCGCAGAAGGAACTGGAGCACGGCAGGGCGGCGTAGGTGGACGACGACGAGGGTCAAACACGGGGGTGCTCTGGTTGAAGCACTCAACGCACGGTTTGCACTGCGTCCACACGAGGTCGCTGCGGTGTCGATGATGGCCGCGTAGGGCAGGGCCGGAGTGCCGATGGACAGGTCCATCAGGAACTCGCCGTTCCCGGCGTGCACCGGCACCTGCAGGTCGGCTCCGGCCGCCGCGGCCGCCTTGCTCGACATCATAGGCACGCCTGTGGTCCGCGCGACGAGCCTCGACATGCGGTGGTGGCTCCGCCTGGCCGCCCGCCGCAGCAGCTGCAGCTTCGTGTAGTTACCGTGCGCGTCCACGTGCGTCAGGGGCACGCGCAGGCCCGTGAGGTTGCCCGGAAGGGACGGCGTCGCCGCGAGGCCGCCCGTGGCGCAACTGGCGACGACCGCCATAGCCGCCAAAAGAAGCAACCTTATCTGTGCCGCCATTCTTCTCGCTTTCGAGAGAAGTGCAAGAAGAAGGGGAAGCTATAGTGGTAATTGGCCGATCCTTGTATTGGACGAAGGCTAGATTTATATTCGTGATCAGCTATAAACTATGATTCGGTAGTTATAGTTAGGTTTGCTCTCGCGCGCTGCGACCGTATCCTAAATGATGGCTTGAAGTTTTAGCTGAAGCAACGAGAGGAAAGCTGCCTGCTAGGATAGCTGAGAAGTCGGAAAAGCTAGTGGGCAGCTGAAGCGAACCGTGTAGGAGACTGATACGATGAGCACCTAATTTGAGGCGACTACTTCATCTCGCTGCAAGCTTCTCCTTGGCGCTTGTCGTCACAACGAAAGAAAGAAAATCTGATTTGAGTACGTGTAACCTTACCCAGGTCACCTTTTAGGTCCACATGGTTAAGATTTTGATCACCCGATTAGTATAGGAGTATATAATTTCCAGACGCGTTATGCCGTCCATTTTTTGGACTGATGTGGATTTATGTACGGGTCTAACAAAGTCCGGCATTATTTGACTTCTGAACAAAAAATAGTGGTGCGCTAGGTAGCCAACATATTGATCGATGATGCCTCAGTTGGTGAGCAACCGGCGTCCGGTCCATTCTTTAGATTGTTGTCCATGTTCTAATTCCAACTACATGAGTGGCCTGGCTGAGCTTATTTCCCTTGCAAGTAACATTGGCAAGGATTTATCTGGGTTTTGTGTGTAATTAGGTGCACCTAGTTGATCTATGAACAACCGGTTTAACTCTGCATGTTCTCTCCAAGTGCATAGCTGCCAGATACAGGCAGCTCTATGATCGTAGGTGTAAAATATACTACGGAGTACATGCTTGAGCTACCTGGTGTGAATAGAGCGTACATGTGATGGTGTGTACATGCCTTTTTCTAACAGAGAAGGGAAGTTTCGCTAAGATGAGCAAGTAAAATGGTATACGAAAGCAGCTGATGGGTGTAGGTGAGAGAGCTACGTTTTACCAATGAAGTTCACATCATCCTAATCAGTTTCGTGATAATGGGGTCATGGTATCTTTTCAATAGATCGCAGCCGTCCGTTCTGTTGGGTCCAAGTATCATGACCAGGTGGACTCTCCGTATAATTTATGACATTCTACTGGATAGCATTGTTGTCAACAAGACAATGTTCAATCCAAAGGGAAAGGAAAAGACGTATGGGTATACACTATCTGGCAGAGAGCAAGTTCTACTTGCACTGCAAACAATAACAGAAGAGGCTAACAAAACAGCAACATAATAAGAGTTTGACAATCCACCAATACATCAAGTCCTGAAATTTCCAATCAGTAAATACATAGTGATCGGACAAGATGTCAAGCCATATTTACACCGTATGCTAGTTAAATGACATATCTGGATAATGATGTTCTCACCAAAACCCTAGAGTCTGACGGCGTGAGAAATAGAGCACAACAAATCAACGGAAGAAATAAATATAGGAATAGTAAAAGATAAACAAAAACGTTGGCAACTGAGATCACGATAATCACAGAGCGTTCTTTTCATGTAAAGATTCAGTATCATTTTCCTTTCTTTTCTGAAACAAGGATAAACCATGAGAAGTATACAAAAGAAGACAACCTATTCATTCTGAGCATCGCATGCGCACACCTACATGCGTCCAACACCATACATGATTTTCATTCGGTGTTCCTTCTGGGAAAATAAGGAAGAAAACCCTAAAACCTCTTTTCAGCAGGGAAAAACATCACTCTACTCATGAAAACTTCCCATAGAGCTGAAATTAACGGGGGAAAGACTCGATTTGTTAAGCTAGACAATCATCCCAGAGAATTGAGGTAGTTACCAACCGAAACTCATCAGGACACAACAGCTTGATCTCCACAAGGCCTCACAGCAGTGACAACACCGGTAACTTCGTTTAATGAGTTCTATCATTAGCCCCTACATTCCTCAAGCTTCTGCTGCAGCCTCAAGTTGTGCCTTAACTACAAAATAGTAGAAATTTATGTCACAACAAGGTAGAATTCAACATGTGTGTGCATTCCTGATGTGGATTACCAGAAATCTTAAATGCACAAATGTGCACTACCACGTAAATGCCACCAAAATGGTCTCAAAACATTAACTGGACCCTGATTCCTAAAATTTTATTAAAAAAACCCAGACTCATTTTTCTCTCTATCCCGCTTTCCATAAACACCTGGATCTTTTGGCCCCTGCCCATGAAAATCCTCGTGGTGAATCCATCTCGGGACATGGCAAGCCACAGGGTTAAAAATATTAGTAGAGCGGAAATGGATTTTTAGGAGATGTATTGGCGAAAAGTAAATAATGGGGACTCAAAAGCTACGAGTACCTAATGGAGACTTACGAAATTAAAAAATATGTGACTTTATATTGAAAGCCAAATGATATTGATGAACTAGAATTAGAAAGATATCAAAACTTACACAATCAGCAATCTCTTCCTGTTTCAGAGGCGGAACTATTTCATCTTCTTTCCAGCCAAGAGATTTCAGGAAAGCCATTTCTTCTGGACTAGGCACATCTTCAGTGGGATACGGTTCCTCTTCCCATGCTACAATGGGCTTAACCGACAAATTAGTTTCGTCATAGCTGGAGTCTGACTTTACAGAAGCATCATTTTTATCTGTGGGTACAACGGACAGAGTGGCTTCAGCCTTGTCTGCCTGGAGCATCATAGAAACATCATTGGCATCAGCAAGATCTGATGAAGAGTTGGCATACTTGTTGTCAGCAACAATCTCATGCAACCCCTCATAAAGAACATCACGAGGTTCTGAATGTGACTTGACTCCCTCATTGTCAGAGAGGTGTCGCTGAGATCCATCACAAGAATTTGCATCCTCGCATGAACTACTTCCAATCTCGGGACACTTGATGCCACTGTTAAACAAAGACAAATCAAGGGAAGGGTTCTTCTGCTCATCAATCAAACTAGATGAGGACTCAATGCCAGATCTCGAACCATTTAAAGACTTGCTCCGCAGCAGCTCAAAGAACTTATGCTTGTCTTTTGCAATTGCCTTTCTCTCACCGGATGAACCATGTTGCAGATGCAATGGAAGGCCGTTTGTGGCACCTTTAAGCTTTTGGTTGGCTATAGGCTTTTTCAGTGGTTCTACTGAAACAGAACGACCTAGAACAGGGCTCATGGGATCACTGGTGCAATCTTTGGCAGTATTGGCAGCACCATTCTGCTCACGGGTCAGGACTTGAAAGCTTCCTGATTGAGATGGCTTAACAAGCTCAGATTTGACTGGAGTACGAACAGAGGAGTTAGAAGGCTGTCCTGAAAGTTGTTGTGCAGCCTTGGCAGGACCATCAGAATCCCCAGCTCTTGCGCCTTTGATTTTTAACTTATCCGACAAACTTGATACCTGCACAGCATTCCGAAGGAATCAGTGGAGACCAAAATGTCGTTTTTCTCGTATAAGACAACATCACTCCATAAATACGTGAAGCAGAAAGCCAGAAACACAGCTGAAAGAAGCATGTACAACTTCGAAAATTTCTACATCCTGGTTTAAAGAGGAATTACATTTTAAGTTAAAAATATAGCATCCCACAATATGCAGGCATGTCTGCACAAACTATGTGCTATTATATGGCTTGCATACTGAATGACACCATGCTGACATGCTGATCAAGTAGTACACAAGTAAGAAGTTTGTGTCGTAACGTTGTGCTGTGAAATATTTGAACGTCTGGTATCAAAAGGTTGTTTCAAGTAGTTAGCATATCCAGGAGTAGGGATTATAAGCCACTCTAATGCCAATTTAAGACAAAAATGTTCTCTAGATAAGCAGTAATATTTACTAACTAGTAATGTAGAATGAAAAATTCTATCATTGCATCATTAAAATCCTAATAATGTACTTCACTTAATCCAAGTTCAGAAAAAAATACAAGTAATCCACATGCACAATAATCCTAAAAATTTCTTTGAGTAGTTCATGAGCCAAGCAAATATAGGAGAAGTTACAAGTTTGTCAGAACAAAAAATTATGTGTGAAAGGCTATTTCATCAGATTTAAATTTTTTAATTGTCCACAGTAAAATTGGTAAACCACCAGCTTAGATCAACAAATCCTCAATTGTAGCCAATATTTTATTGCGAATAATTCCGACAACCTCAAGAGAAAAAAAGGTAAATTCATAACCCAATGATACTAAAACAATAATGTCTAAGCTAACAGTTCCTTTTGAACATTGTTCCTCGTAAACTAGTTTAGGACCAAAGTGTGGAGTTAAATAACAGATGCAGGAAAAATATTGAGGATGGTAAACTTTTAAAAACAGAAAATTGCATGTCCCAGTTTCCAACATGTACGTTCGAACAGAAGCAGATCACCAAATACATAAATAATTATCATACCATTGCAAGGACATTACAGAAGCATATTCACCACATAGAAACAAATGTGACAAGGTTGATCCAATAATAACAATCGAATTCAAATAAACTATTAGGATATGAATTCTTTGTTCACAGCTATACTATTTTATTATGCTGAGAGACTCTAAATTTCAAAACAACCATGATAATAACATAAGACACAGCCAACATCAGAGGGTATTACTCTCCCAACAAAGACAATATAAGTACATACAGATATTTTGTTTGATGAAGGCGTCAGAGGTCTTAGAGTACACTGTCTCAATGTTCTTTCTTCGATCTTCTGAGCATCAATAGATAGCTGGGGTAAAAAGGAATTGCACACAAAATACTAGTCAGATAAAGTGAATGGAAAGAAATATGATTATAAACTGAAGAAAAAAATATATCATATTCATTATAGATTACACTACCTGGGGCATGGAGGAAAGTTTTAATGGCGTTTGCATTACTGTTTCAGCCATGCTTAATGTAGAACCACAGTTCGTCAGATCAAGCTGCCTACTGGAACCAGGACATGACAAAGCAGAAGAAACATGGTTATTGCTTTGCTCACTAAGTCCAGGAACTTCTGCTAGCACCGAGTTCCAGCCATCAGGCGCAGAAACCAATGGTATGCTCTGAATTGGGGTGCTAATTCCAGGAGATGGAACTCTACCCATGTCTTGCTTTCCATTGTTGTCCTCAGAACTAAGGTGTGGAAATTCTCGTTCAAAGGAGATACCACCAGTATCCTTACTAGATAGATTAACATTGTCCAAACTTACTCCAGCTGCCCGATTCAATGTGTCCAGCTTCGGACGAATACGATTAATTCTATCACTTTCAGGTCTGCATGAGCTAAAGGATCCGAAGCCATCACGCAAGGGTCATCTGGAAGACCCAACCTACTCTCTCGATTAAGGAAATCGGAGTCCTTCTCACACACCCTGTCTCTGTTGCTCCTTCCAAAACTAGCATAGCCTCTTGACTTCACTGTGCCATCCCGGTCAAGTCGTCTGGACACACTTGGGCCAGAACCCCTGCGTGAAGAGGACTGTTGCGAGCTCCGTTCACGATCACGGCCAGATGATCGGTTTCTTGGTGAAGCACCCCTGTCTTGATCATCTAAAGCATTCAAGCAAGACCTTCTTAGCAAAACTACAGTGAAGTTGCAAGCTCAAAAAAACAGTCAATTCAAAAAGGTATTGGAAACAGTACACCAAAGCAACCAAAAATGTATTGGGAACAACAATTGGTAACGGAACAATCGGACATTAATCCTTACTATTAATAAGTGCAAGAACAAAAAATTCACAAGTGTTAATGCAACAGTATATAATAAAAAGCTGCAGTAATAATGCAATATACACTATGCAGTATGATCAGTATCCCACACGCCGGTTGCCCATTAATGCATACTCCCTCCGTTCCATAATAGTTGACTCACATATATGTAGATATGGATGCATCTAGACACGTGATACATCCGTATCTACATATATGTGAGTCAACTGATATGGAACGGAGGGAGTAGGTCAAAACAAGCAAAACATTATCATCAGCAAAAGAAAACAGTTCCAAAGAATGATAAATAACAATACACTATTGAATTGATACACTAGCCAAGTATCTCAAAAGTCCAAATTGATGGAAAGGGCTAGGCAATATATTTATATTTCAACACTCCCCCTCGCGTCTAAACTGATGGAAAGGGCTAGGCTATTTTAGTCCTTAGCGTGGGTTCGGTGCAGGCCGCAGAATCTTTTTTCTTTTTTTAAATACTGCGGGAGCAGGGTCTTGAACTTGAGACCTCTTGGCTCTGATACCATATTAAATTGATACACTAGCCAAACTGATGGAAAGAGCTAGGCAATATATTTATATTTCCACACACTAGACTATTTGTAACTAAGAGAGTATGCAGCCATGTGGCCTCTGTGCCCTGAAACCATAATTCCATTTTCCGAACCCACCAGCAGACGTCACTGACTGTGCACAGATGAAGCTTAGGACCTTGTGTCCTTGGCTCCTTGCCAAAGGAAGTCTAGTGTGTGCTGTTAACTCCCAGTGTCCCTCCTGCTTTCAAATGGGTCCCAAGCTAAACTCGAGACTGAGAAGTGAATTATGTGAAACCGTGTCCTTGACCTCTTAGTCATGACCTTCTAATCTCACATTTGTGTTGCACACAGTGAGATTGCAAACACATTGTAGTGAAGAATAAGTTTAGTTAATTATTTACTTACTTCTAATTATACACTAATTTAAATTGTTCACCATTTACTTAGTTTACATATGCTAGCCTGCTAATCAAACAGGTGATGGTAGGAAAGACCGGATCACATTTACTTCTTAGCCCACATAATATTGCTTCTAGCCTAATATGGTACTGCATCTACTACTCTACTAGGACACTACATTGAGCAGTTACCATATCAAGCTCAGGAACATGCACGTTCCACTGTAGTCTTTGCTAAAGAAGGTTTTGCCTGACGCCAAAATGTTTCTCTAGGTGGTTCTGCCTAATCCTGCTGTACTCCCTAGTCCCTAGCACGTTTGAGGACTTTTGAAGCATTATAGCAACATGGTTAACCAACAAGAACCAGTAAATGTTCACATCCAACAAAGTCTGAACTGACTCCAGCACAATGGCCAAACAAACTTTCATTAAATCATTTCCCAATAAAATAATATCTAAGTTAACAACACTAACTGCGGTTAAACCTAATACAGACTGACAACCATCAGTTTAACAGGCACCAACACAAGGCTGATCCGCTGATGTAAGCATTGTCTCCGAATCCAAATTCTCTAATGACTACCGCAAGTCCGCATTTACTCTTCTATGATGCAACATATTATTCTATGCAACGCATTAAATAAAGCGTTTCACAGTACATGCATTGCCCTTAAAAATACTCATGCAAATAATGGTTATAGGAAGATTGAAAAATGATAATTGTCTTATGGAAAATGGTGGAGCTTACAGGCAGCCTTGCACACCAGAAGAAGTTTACTGACTTCACCATGCATAAATAAAGAACCACTACTCGGCATAGATAGTCTGAGCGCTAATAACGGCTGTCGTAACATTACCCAATGTGACTAGAAACATATCCGATGCGACTTCTATAACAACAATTAATCTTGCATACATTCTATAAACATCACTAACCGCTATCCATTATGTGCACTAAAATGGACAATTGGCAAGGAAAAGCAGCTCACCTGCACGGGGCGAAGTTCCTGGCCGGAGGCCTGTGGCGGACACTGTCGGTGTGGCAACCCCACGCAACAACCACTCTGGCTTCAATGAGGGCTCACCTCGGTCCATTCACCTGGCGCCGCTCACCATCTACACGCCCTCAGCAGCAGGAACCAGTCCGGCACAATAATGAAACACCACCACTGTCCTCCACTCCTCGCCTATCACTCAAGGCGGTCCAACACGCGATTCAATGGCGCATACGCACACAACGCCCACTCGGCGGAAGCCGAGAGCACCAAAACCTAGCCCCAGGGGCGGATCTAGATGGTATGCCGGGTGCGCAGCGGCACGCCCGGAAGTTGTGAAGGTCAGTGGGATTTAACTAGTCTCTGGATGAAAATACCTCAAAACTCAATGGCCAAAGACCGCGGACGGGGTGGAGACAGCAGGAACGCGATGTCCCGACGTGGAAGAACGGGAACGGCGATGGCGGTGCCCCGCGTGAGAGGCGGGGAGTTGAGGCCGGCGTCGGCGGTGACGCTAATGTACGGCACGGCGGCAGCTGTAGAGCAGGGTTGGTAGGTCGGGACTGGGAGGACGAGATTGAGCGCCTGGGCGGGCGACCAGCGAGTCAGCCACCACAACCGCGTACGGCACCTAGGTTTCTCGATGGGTCTGGTCGGGAAATCTGCGCAAGGCGGCGGCGGCGGCGCTGGAGAGATTGAGAAATCTCGTGGATTCGGGAAGGGGCCGGGAAGCTCTACGGAAGAGATTTGGGGCGCCGAATTTGTGAAAGGATTTCTCTTTCTGGGAATTTTTGTGGGTTTGTGGATTTCCGTGAGAGTGTTTGGGTTTGTGTGGTGCGTTTGCGGCAGGAGGGAGAGAAACCCTATGCAAACTGTGACTTTCAGCGCTCTGATGTCTCTTCCCTTCCTCCGGTACGCTTGATATCCTTTCTGGCTTTAATTGCCTTCTTTTCTTTCTCTTTTATTACACAGAAATAATTGCCTTAGGCCGTGTACAATGGAAGAGAATGCGGGTCTTCTCATCATCCACGTTATTTAGAGAAGGAAATAAATATTAACCGCACAATGCGTTATCCCTTACTGTCATCTCTACCAATAATGAGAACTAATCCCCTAATATATAAAAGTTGGTGTAAACCGCGTCCCATTCCAGCGTCCACGTCACCCGGATTGTTTGGGCCGTCCGATCGACGCGTTCGATGTCCTGGATCGCGCCAAAAATCGTGCTGCTACAGTAACACTGTAGCAGACGAATTTCTACCAATAGCGTTGCGCCACGTCGCGCTGCAGCGGACCTTTTGCAAAAAACCGCCCGCAGAAGGACTAGTTTGCAAATTTTGACAAACTCAAGGACCTACGTGTAAAAATGGCAGCACAACCCTATCCTCTCCTTCCTCTCTCGCGACGGCCGTGGTCGCCGGCGGCGCCAACGCGGCGCGCCGCCGTTTCCCGCTGCTTCGCTCAGATCGATGCCCACGCCGAGGTGCGCCGCACCGTCCTCTACCTCCTCGCCGAGCTGTGCGTGCCGGGACGCCGCCTGGGCGCCAGAATCGCGGCCGCCGTGCGCGCTGTCCGCCGCGGCGTCCGTTGGTCGCCGGCGACGCTCCGGTGGCTAAACCGCGGCGGCGCCGCCACCTAAAGGTCGCCCGCGCCCAGGCGCGTCCGATGCGGCCACCCGCGCGTGCCGGCTCGCCGTGCCGCGACGCCGCCATCGTCGTCTCCGTCGCGGCAGAGTCCGGCCATCGACGATGTCACTCTGACGTCATCGGTGGGCCTGACCTATCAGCGGGCTTTCTTTCCCCCCCTCCAGAAATATTTACAGAAAATGTTATAACCCTGACAGGTGGGCCCAGTTCCTATAATAATTTTCAGAAAATGAATAAAACTGCAAAATTAATAGCTTCAAATCTATCCATCGAAAAAATATGAAAAATATATCAAAATGATCACAAAAAAAATTTCTAACTACTTATGACATAATGCAAAAATATTTGAAGATTTAAATTTGGTAAATATTTCAAAAATTAAATGAATAAAACTGCAAAATTAATAGCTTCAAATCTATCCATCGAAAAAATATGAAAAATCTATCAAAATGATCACAAAAAAAAATGCTAACTACTTATGACATAATGCAAACATATTTGAAGATTTAAATTTGGTAAATATTTTGAAACATCCAAATTCAATTCCTCTAATTATGAATTTAATTTCACGAATGCTCACATAATGTACTCCCTCTGGTAATGGAGTCAAATTAAATTTTAAAGCAAAATACAAACTTATTTTACCATTTCAAATAAATTAATACTTACAAATAATTTAACTAAACTTTCCAATTATGCAGATATATTAAATAATTGCTACAAATAGTTAACATTTAGCCATAACCACAATAAATTTCCTCTCATTATGGTGCTAAATAAGAAAATTATGTCAAAGTGGAACCATATTTGATCATTTCACTTTAGCTAACATATTTGATGAATTAACTTTAAATTGAGTTTACTAAATGCTCATACAATGTATTTGCTCCCATTATTAATTTTTAAAGCAAAATACAAACTTATTTTACCATTCCAAATAGCTTAATATTTACAAATAATTTAAATAAACTCTCCAATTATGCAGTTATATTAAATAATTGCTACAAATAGTTAACATTTGGCCATAACCACAATAAATTTCCCCTCATTATGGTGCTAAATAAGAAAATTATGTCAAAGTGGAACCATATTTGATCATTTCACTTTAACTAACATAATTGATAAATTAACTTTAAATTGAGTTTACTAAATGCTCATACCATGTATTTGCTCCCATTATTGAATTAAATTAAATATTTAGGACAAAACACAAACATATTATATCAATTCGAATAAGTTAACATTTAGAAATAGTATAACTGAACTCCCTCCAATTATGCAATCCAATTTAATAAATACTCAAATTGAACTTACCTCTCTCTAATTATGTAGTTAAATTTAAATAATGCTTTACCACATGCATATTTCAATAAACCACAAATTCATTTCCTCTAAAGCTGGATTGAATTTAATGGATACTAATACAATATATTTTCTCTAACCAAACATTAAAATTACATATTTACAGCGAAATATGAACATAATATTTGGACATAACCATAATATATTTCCTCTGATTATCATGCTAAATAAGAAAATTATGGCAAAATGGAACCATATTTGATCATTTCAATTTAGCTAACATATTTCGAAGTAATATAACTTCAATCTCTTTAATTATGCAGTTACATTAAAAATAATGCTTGATTAGATGAATATTTGTTCAAACACAAATACATTCCCTCTAATTATATACTGATTTAAAATTAAATTTAATAAATGCTCATACAATGTATTTCCTCCCATTACTGAGTTAAGTTAAATATTTACCACAAAACACAAACCTATCATATCAACTCGAATAAGTTAATACTTAGAAATAATATAACTGAACTCCCTCTAATTATGCAATTTAATTTAATAAATGCTCAAATTCAACTTAACTCTCTCTAATTATGTAGTTCAATTTAAATAATGCTTAATCACATGCATATTTCAAGAAAGCACAAATTCATTTCCTCTAAAGACAGATTCAATTTAAAAAACGCTAATACAATACATTTCCTCTAACCAACGATTCAAAATACATATTTACGGTGAAATACAAACATATTCGATCTGTTCAATTTATTAAACTAAAGTACACATTCATGCCAACATACAAATACTTCAAAATACCCTAAACGACAAATTCCCACAGACTTCAGCATTTCTAATTACAAAGAGTGCGGCGTATCGCCGCGCCTAAATCCCTAGTAAAAATTTAGTGTGAAATTGTGTTAATAAGGAAAGAAATATGGTAAAATGGAAAGAATAGCCTTCTCTTAATGTTTAAGAGATCATCTCTTAGTTAAAGGAAGACGGTCCTTTCTTTCTTCGTTCTCTTAGCTCCAACTAAATAAAAATCCACTCTAAAAATCATCACTTAGCTAAGAGAAGACAACCTCTCTCTCTCTATTTTTTCTCTTACCTACAACTATAGCTGGCCAATCGTGTCGCCCGGCACGGCCCATCGCGGGCCTGACAAGGTACGGTCCATACGAGGCACGGCCCGTTAGGCACGATTACTAAATGTGCCGTGTCGGGCTAGCCCACGGGCTGCGAACTCAACCTCGACACGGCCCACCAGCACTAATACGGCTCGACGGGCCGCGAAAATAGGTGAAAATAACTATAAAATTAAAAAATAGGTAAAATAGCTATAAAATCTAAAAAATAAAAAATAGCTAATCGTGCCGTGCCAGCCCACGGGCTCCAAATCGAGGAGCGACGCGAGCATTAACGGGGCCGTGTCGGGCCGCAGCCCATTTAGGTCGGGTCATGCCGTGTCCGTGCCGGGCCAAAAATCCCGTGCTTGGGCCCGGCCCGTTTGGCCAGTTATACCTACAACTAAGGGAAAATCCAACGTGGCAGAGAAGGCTAACATCACCCCATTGTACGTACCCTACACAACATCGTTGCGTCGTTATGTTCTAAACTAGGTCAGACTTTAAACGGGTTGATAGATAGGTCTTATAACTCTGAGTGGAGGGAGTATCAAGTAACGACCGGTCAAACATTAAAAGTGTTCTAGTTTTGAGATAAAAAATCCCGAAGTAGTGCTAGACGGCTAGTAGGAGCGTGTTACCGTGCTCGTCTATTTTTTATGAATAGATTGATAGGAATTTTGATAAACATAATACTATGGTGGTCAATTGTATTAGAAAGAAGGAATGATCGTGTTGTAGTGAAAAGAATGATAAGGAAGCAAAGATAGTGCATTTGACTCCTTTGAACCTTCGAACATCGCCCATCCATTTTAAGAAAAAATGAGAGAAATTATGGCAACTACAGAGGGTACTTTGATATAAATGACTAGACATATTTGTTTTACAAATTGAATGTATTCCATGTATTCGTGTGCAATTGATAAATACGAAATTATGGACGAGATAATTATTGCATATATCTTGCCTAGTACAACCATGGTTTCAAGAGGGATTCAGCGTAGTTTTGATATTGTAAAAGTTGTAACCAATGTAAAGGTCCCGAAATTTCATATAAGATCATGGAGACGCCATGATTCTAGATGTATAAATAATATCAGTGGCATTTATAAAATAACTACCTCAGTGCTTGTACGTTGCTACGAAACACCAAAAAAAGCGAGGACTTAGCCACCCGGTATGGAAATTTACTGGCATATGTGGAATGGAAAATTGCAGTGGGAGCCTTTCCCACTGTTTCGCCTAAATTTTTTTTTTTTGATTCCATTGGTGTCGTCAAGACAAACATCTGAGAGGTCCATTGAAAGATTTGAATCTAGACGAAACTAAAATGTTGATATGTGATACATTAGTAAGAAATCGTCCGAAGAAGAAATATGGTAGGAGAATGACAAACTTCGTCGCGTTTGAATAAGGATTGTTTTATATGCTTCTGTATGCTACTTACTATATACTTCCTCTGTTACTAAATATAAGGTGTTTTGGGAGTACAATTTGAACTCCCAAAACGTCTTATATTTAGGAACGGTGGTAGCAGCATAGATGTGGAGTTATTTGGGCATATATAGTAGATGGAGGTAAAACCTAGAGCAACGATAATTGGCATGTAGAGAAACCTTGTAAAAGATGAAAATAAGGTAAATGAAAAAATACACATTTTGGCATCGTATAAGACCAGAAAAACTACGGCGTGGCGGCATGTCGCACCTGTGGAGAAATTGTGAGGCGGATAATAAAAAAGCTCAGGAGGTAGAGCATTGTAACATGCAAGACTATAATGATATGTATTTATATAAGAAAGCGGTGTGTAAGTTTGTTCATGTTGTCAACTGGACCTCTCTCGTGATCTAGATAGACGAGTAAAATAAGATGTAATTTTATGTTCCGTATTCGATCTTTTGCAAGCGTATTTTGTTCTTTTGGTTTTGGAAAGCCCGAGCATATCGAAGCATTTTTATAACTGAAAATGTTTAGTTTGTGTGATGGCTGACTCCTTAATTGGTTTTGTCTTGGATGTACGGTGATAACCAATTGACCGCTTGGTATATGTTAAGGATTTTTGTCTGTTTCGAAGAGGGTTAATCGTATCTTTATCCTGATAGTATGGAGCAGATCTATTGACAATAATAATTTTGCATTTTTTAAGTTCAGTCTTTCTTGTGACATGCATTTTATGTTTTTCCTTGTATGCGAAAAGTGCCTTGTTTCCTTGTTTGCGAAAAGTGCCAGCATGGATTAAATGCAATCAAGTAGAGTTTATGTGTATTTATCTCCCCTTCTAAGGCCATGTTGAGAGAAACATTTATGTTGCAGATTTCTCCAAACATAAATCCAAACTAAGAGCATGCTTGATGGTGAAGCTAGCAATGGATGGCTTTGGCATATAAGGCTAGGACGTTATTCCACGAGAAATTTGAGTGGTCTTCAAAAAGGTTGTCACGTGGTCAGACTAACAAATGTTTCTTTTGATAAAGATCGATCATATATGCATGCAAGTTAGAGAAGCCCACGGTCATAATATATGTCTCTAGGCCAAAAACAAGTTAGAGAAGCCCACGGACATAATATATGTCTCTAGGCCAAAAACAAGTTAGAGAAGCCCACAAACATAATATATGTCTCTAAGGTGTTACAACTATTTCATATAAAAAAAAGTTTCTCCAAAAAAAACTATTTCATATGGATCTCCTTGGACCTCATACATATAGCCTTTGCCGTATGGTTTAGTAATTTTTGAAGATTATTCGCGTTTTGCTTAACTGCTCTTTTTAAAGCTTAAGAGTGAAACATAAGGGATCTTTCGAGGCATTTGCAATAAAGACTTGACAATAATTTGACTTAAATAAGAAGCAACAATGACACCGTGTTTAGGAACATGAATTCTCGTGAATTCGGTGGAGAAGGATTAGGCACGAACTTCTAATTCCACACACGAGTGTGGCGTTTTGGAGGTCGGGCTCTAGGGAGCTTGTTTTTTGGAATTCAAAATCTACATTTTGAAGTTTTAAAACAAATTACTAGATGTTGATAATGATATGATCTGCAGGACTGCAAGTGTGCAGAAAATAGGCTGGACAAAAACAACAAATTGGTGGATCTGGGTTGGCAAACAGTACACATTTTCAAAACGGTATTGAAATTTTGTGAGATTTGTTTTTTTTGTAGGCTAAAAAATACAAATTTTGCATTGGGATTTTGCACACTAGTAAATTTCAAAATTATCTACACCTAAATTTTTTATTTCGATTTTGTAAAACTCAAAAGCTAATTTTGATTTTTCTTAAACAGATCCATTAATTAAGGAAAAACAACATACTCGTAGAGATATCAAAGTGGATGTTGAATAAATAGACCTTTTAGGCCGAAGGCATAAACACCGTCATGCGTCAAGGCATATTAAGGCATACTCCTTCTGGGAGAAACTAAAGCCACAGGAGAAGCCCAAAAGAAGTGCCCCTAACACAACTGACCACTGCATAATAGCTACTCCCTCCGTTCGGAAAAGGATGTCACAAAAATGGTCACAAAAATGGTATATCTATAGTTCATTTTTGTGACATCTTTTTCCGAACGGAGGGAGTACATGACATGTCTGAATATGCTCCTCAATAAAATCCTACCCAAATATTTCTTACTCCCTCCGTCCAGGTTTATGAGGTCTCTAATGAAATCAATATTGTCCATGTTCATTAGGCCCAGATTATGTATTAATTGCCTGGTTTCACTCATATGCGGTTCATCTCCTTGCATGCAGCCTATGCATGCCCATGTTTTAGCTATGTAGCATTAAATGGATTAATCACCAGCAATTGGAATAAGTTCAAAACAAACCTTAAACTTATAGATGAAAGCTAAACCAAACCCTGAACTCTTAATCCCTGAAATTGGCACTCCAAACTTATCAATCCCGGTCTATTTTAAACCCTAGACCAGTTTTGAGCACACTGAAAAAGTCAACCCCAGATAGGATTGTTCTGTACTCTCACTGACTGGCTGGGTCCACATGTCATATCTTTCTTCCCCAATCTTTTGGCTCTGTCTTCGATTTCTCAATTAAATCGTGGGCTGTACCATGAAGATCCACCTGCGAGAACGCCTCCAGCTCAGCTTGGTGTCCTGGCCTTGAATCCAGCTTCCCAACAATCGTGCTAGGAGTCACGCTCAGAGAGATGGTGACGGGAGGTAACCATAGAGCAGGCTTCTCCAAGCAAGTCCACGAGCATGACCAAGAGGAAGACATGGAGACTGGAGAGGGACGCGGCGCACGGGCTTGATAACACGGCAAGAGGCGATGCTTCGCCGGCGAGGCCGCCATGCTGCTCCACGAGCGCCGAGCGGCTTGGGGCCGGAGATGGTCCGCGAGATGCAGGCAAGGATGATGCGCTCCTGCTGTGTTTCTGTTGATCTGCTAGCTCGCGATGTCACCAATAACAGTACGTTCGTTCAGGGCAAGCTAACACGACGGCGCGGCGCGCCTCGACCATGGATTTCCCCGGCGTGCGTACCACGGAAAGCCGTCGGCGTTGGAAATATAGGAAGGGGATGGATATTACACGTGGGACCGAATTGTCAGTGAGAGTAGCGCATTATCCCGACCGGGATTGTCATATTCCCGGTGTACCAAACAGTTTCAGGGTCTAAAATAGATCGGGATTGACAAGTTTGGTGTGCTAATTTTGGGGATTAAGAGTTCAAGGTTCGATTTAGCTTTCAACTACAAGTTCAAGGTTCATTTTGTATTTTTTTCCCCAGCAATTATGCTCAGTTTTAAAGTGATTTGATTGGTTGAAAAAATGCAATTCAGAATTTCTCTTGCCGTATCATCTCACGCCTTGGTCACAGAGCTATTGTTAGAGGCCTAGTAAACCAGGATGGAGGGAGTATCACATTTAACAGAGCCTATATGCTCCTCAATAAAATCCTACGCAAATATGCCCCTCAATAAATCCTACGCAAATGACAAGCAATTGAGCACCACAAATCAAAAGACAGACGAAAGAGAAATAAGAAGAGTAAGATGTAAAATGACAAAAAGTTGTGCAAAATTTGAGACCATGATCATCATAGGCACGTCCTTTTCATGTGAAGACATGGTATTCTTTTCCTTTCTTTTCTAAAACAAGGAAAAACCATGAGATGTAAAAAAAGAAGACAACCTATTTCTTTCTGGGCACAGCAGGCGCACAACTATGTGCCTCCAACACCATACATGTTTTTGTTCATTGCGTATTCCTTCTGTAAAATGAGGAAGGAAACCCTCAAATCTCTTCACAGCAGGGAAAAATATCAGTCTACTCATGAAAGCTCCCCACAAGCTGAACTGAAAAAATCTCGGATTTGTTAAGCTAGACAATCATCCCATGACGGATGTCAATGTAGTCATCGAAACTCATCATGTTACAAGCTCGACCCCCAAAAGTCCTCGGCAGGATGACAGTGCCAGAAACTTTGTTTGATGAGTTCTATCATTAGCACCTACATTCCTCAAGCTTCCGCTGCAGCCTCACGTTGTGCTTTAACTACAAAATAGTTGGAACTTATGTCACAACAAATGGTAGCTAGACAAGGTAAAATATAACAAGTATGGGCATTCCTGATCTGGATTACCAGAAAACTTTAACGATGTAAATGATATTCATTTATGATGATGGCACCCAATACTTGCATGACAAACTATACCTTCAAATCATTTTTCTGATATGGCAAGCCACATTAAATCAGTTTATAGAATAACTAAAGCTGCCATGGAAGTTTTGGGAGCTGTTTGGTGAAACTGAAGAATGGACCCAAAATCTACCGAGTACCTATAGGAGACTAGTGAATTTAATATAAGGAAAAACTTAAGCATGCGACTTTGTTTTGAAAGCCAAATAATGTTGATGAACTAGAATAAGAAGCATAACAAAACTTACACAATCGGCAATTTCTTCCTGCTTCAGAGGTGGAACTATCTCGTCTTCTTTCCAGCCAAGAGATTTCAGGAAAGCCATTTCTTCTGGACTTGGTTCATCTTCCCTAGGATATGGTTCCTCTTCTCTGGCTACAATGGGCTGAAACAACAAACGGGCATCATCATAGCTGGAGTCTGACTTTGTCAACCATTGTTTATATGTGCGGGCATAATGGACACAGCGGCTTCAGCCTTGTCTGCCAGAGGCACCATAGCTACATCTTTAGCACCACCAAGATCTGATGAAGAGTCGGGTTCCTCAGTGTCAGCAGCAACCCCATGCAACCCCTCATAAAAAACATCACGGGGTTCCAAAGATGGATTGATTTCCTCATTATCAGATAGGTGTCTCTGAGATCCATCACAAGAATTTGCATCCTTGTAGGAATTACTTCCAGTTTCGATACATTTGATTCTAGCCTCAAACAAGGACAAACCAAGAGAAGCGTTCTTCTGCTCATCGATTAAGCTAGATGAGGACTCTATACCAGTGCTAGAACCATTTAAAGACTTGCTTCGCAGCAACTCAAAGAATTTATGCTTGTCTTTTGCAATTGATTTTCTCTCACCAAACGAACCTTGTTGTAGATGCATAGGGAGGCCATTTGTGACACCTCTAAGCTTCTGGTTGACAATGGGCTTTTTCAGTGGTTCTACTGAAGAAGATCGGCCTAGAATAGGGCTCACGGGATTGCTAGTGCAGTCTTTGGCAGTATTTGAAGCACCATTCTGCTCACGGGTCAGGACTTGAAAGCATCCTGATTGAGATGGCTTGACAAGCTCAGATTTGACTGGAGTGCGAACAGAGTTGCTAGAAGGCTGTGCTGACAGTTGTGGTGCAGTCTTGATAGCACCACTAGAATCCCCAGCTCTTGCACCTTTAAGTTTAAACTTATCTGACAAACTAGATACCTGCAAAGTATTCTGAATGAATTGACGGCTTAATGCAAACCAAAGTATTTTTTTCAGTACAAGACAGCCACTCGATAAATAAGTGAAACAGAAAGACAGCCAAAAGAAACACATTCAAGTTTGAAAATATCTGGATCCTGTAAGGGGAGAGGGATAACTCTTTTAAGCAAATTGTGGGGACCCCGGACTAGCTGTCCGAAATAACCGTTATGCTCCACGATACACTGATCAGGATGTACACAATGGGTATTTCGGACAGTTAGTCCGGGGTCCCTACACAAATACTCACAGCAAACAGATTCTATGTAATGGAAATTTTATCTGCTCTAAGCTTTTCTAATTGTCCAGTCAAATACTCAAATGGGCAAAGCACCAACTTCGATCAAAAAGATTCATAACATAATGCTACAAAAATAGAGGTTTCTAACGTAAGAGCTAAGAGTGACTTTTGAAACACTATACCTTGTAAATTAGTTCAGGTCCAAACTGCAGAGTTAAATAACGGATGTAGGAAATATGCAGGCAATAGATTTTTTTAAACAGAAAAGGCATGTTTTCAATCTCCAACACATATGTTATAACTATCAACCACCAGTTATACATACTCTGAACAATCGTGCATTTTACTTACATAAATTATTATGCTACAGAGACACCGCAACTATTAGCAATTCTCAGATAACTGCCAACATCTGCTTCGTGGATACTTGCAGTTTGCAAAGAACACAGAGCAATTGAACCAAACTACATGGCCATGTGTGTTAAATATTTTGAATATGATATGATCAGTACTAATACGTACAATTTAGGATCAGATAGTTTTAAGGGGCATTGATGAAGCAGATTCCTGCGTAGAAACAAAATTATGATATGCGCTCACTAACATTCAAAATCAGATTAAAGTGTTAGGGTGTAATTTCTTGGTTCCTAGCTGTACTACTATTTAATTGTGCAAGACACAGAGTTCAACAGATTACACGTGTGATGATTTTTGCTGTCTTTAAAAAACCAAATCACTGACCAGACTATATAAGTATATAGATGATAGATTCTAAGATTTAAAGATAACCATGGTAACCATAGAAGATACAAACAAGAAAGCAGAAGTATTAATCTCGCAAAATAGGAAATAAACACAGTGCATACAGATATTTTGTTTGATGAAGGCGTCAAAGGTCTTAGAATACACTGCCTCATAGTTCTTTCTTCAATCTTCTGAGTATCAATCGATAGCTGGAAAAAAATATTGCACAAAACACAAGTTAGATCAAGTGTCTGGTACAAAACATGATTATATACCAAAGAGGAAAAACAGCACAGATATCATATTCATTATCCATTGCAATACCTGGGGTGCGGTGGAAATTTGTAATGGTGTTTGCATTACTGTTTCAGCCATGCTTAATGAAGCCCCGCAGTTCGACACTTCAAGCTGCCTACTAGAACCAGCACGTGATAAAGCAGAAGAATCATGGTTATTGCTTGGCTCACTAAGTCCAGGAACTTCTGCTAGCACTGAGTTCCAGCCATCAGGCACAGTAACAAATGGTATGCTCTGAATTGGGGTGCTAATTCCAGGAGATGGAACTCTACCCATTTCATGCTTCCCATTGTTGTCCTCAGAACTAAGGTGTGGAAATTCTCGCTCAAAGGAGATACCACCAGCATCTTTTCTAGATAGACTATCACTGTCCAAACTTATCCCAGCTGCACGGGTCAACGTGTCCAGCTTTGGACGTATACGATTAAGCCTATCGCTTTCAGGTCTGCATGAGCTAAAGGACCCAAAGCCATCATGCAAGGGGTCATCTGGAAGACCCAACCTACTCTCCCGATCACGGAAATCAAAGTTTTTTCACACCCCCTGTCTCTGTTGCTCCTTCCAAAACTGGCATAGCCTCTTGACTTCACTGTGTCATCCTGATCGAGCCGTCTGGACACACTTCGACCAGAACCCCTGCATGAAGAGGCTTGTTGGGAGCTCCGTTCACGATCACGGCCTGATGATCGGTTTCTTGATGAGGCGCCCCTGTCTTGGTCATCTGAAGCATCAAAACAATACCTTAGCAAAATATATTAAACTTTGCAAGCTCAAAAAACAGTAAAATACAAGTAGGTCCATATATGGTCTCTGGTGCGCTGGTCCCTCGGGGCCTTAGCACGACGACTTCCCGTCTGTCTACTACAAGAAGCTCTACTACGACAAGCTTTACCCGGCTCCGGTGAGGGAGGGGTGAGGACAGCGGCGCGCCATCGGCTCGCTTCAGTGTTTGTAGTCGCCGCTAGGTGGCCCGAAGACCTATTTGTAATTTTTATTACTTTTAGAATTCTTTGTACCGTTGTTGATGATCAATAGATTGGTTGGCCTTTTCGCAAAAAAAACAATGCAACAGTACACCAAACCAACCAAAAAGGCATTGAAAATGACAATAATTAGTAAGTGAACAATGGGACATTGACTCTCAATAAGATAGAAATGCAGATTGAAGAAGGTAGCTATCTAATCACTTAGACTGAAAGCTTGAAACATATTTGCAAGAAGGCAGCTATCAGATATAAACAAATTGACTTTCAGTACAAGCAAGATTGGCTCATTTGTTCCTTTTTTTTTGTAATGAGCAGGATTTTGTTTGCTGCGGCCACGTATTTCATTGGTCAACTTTTAAGTAATCTTACATTTTTGCATCTTACAATTCATCGACTATTCCGCAACAACGCACAGGGTTTCATGTAAGAAAGACTGAACCGTGTTTGCTTCTTATCCCATATACTATTGCTTCGGACCTAGTATGGCTCTACTTATACTAGTACACTAGAAAGAACAATTACCATAGCAAGCTCAGTGAACATGCATGTTCCACTGTATCAAGAAAATTATCTATTGCTAATAATGTTTTGCCTGCACCCTTCTGAAACTAGCGGTATCACTGTGTCTATATTTGTATATAAAAAGGGCATACATCCTACTATCAATTGCTAAACATGCAGATAAAGTCAAAGCATGTAACAAAGCTCCATAAAAGCATAGGGCCTAAGAATAGTCTCAATATGTCAACTATACATTGTGCTTCTCCAAGCCATTCTTGATAGCTGGTTCTGCCTAATCCTGCCGCACTCCCTAGCACATTTAGCACTACAATGACTGCTGAAGCATGCAATATGGCTAACAAACAGGAACAAAGTTTTTGAACTCAGTTCAGGACAATAGCCCAATAACACACATTAAATCGTTTGCTGGTAAAATACATCTACTTTGGAACACTTGCTGCAGTGCAGTTGGTACTCAAACTGATAACCATCAGTTTAACAAGCACCGACCGCTGGTGTATGCAATGTCTCTGAAGCAAGAGTCACTAGTGATTACCGCAAGTCCACGATTACTCATTTATAATGCGACATAGTACACTGGCTCCATGGTCCATGCAACATACTAAATAAAGCGCTTCAAAGTACAAGCGTTGCCCTTAAATCAGACTGATGCCAATACTTGTGATATGAAGATTGAAGAATGATCGCTGTTGATATAAGGAGAATAGTGAGCTTGCACGCAGCAATTGCATATAGATGAAGTGTGGTAAACTCGTCATGCATATAAATAAATAAAACCACTAAGCATAACAGCTGCTCTAACATTATCCAATGTCACTAGGAACATCTCTGATGCAACTCCTATAATAACAATTAATCTCGCATACATTTCTATAAACAGCGCTAACCGCTAACCATTATATGCACCTAAAATGGCAAATTGGAAATGAAAGGCAGCTCACCTGCACGGGGCGAAGTTCTTGGCCGGAGACCTGCGGTGGCCACTGTGGGTGTGGCAACCCCCCGCACCAGCCATTCTGGCTTCAACGAGGGCTCACCTCGGTCCATGCCAGTTGGCTCCGTTCACCATCGACGCCACCCAGCAGTAGGATCCCAGTCCGACACAACAATGAAACACCACCACCACCACTACCTTCCACTCATCGCCAATCGCACGAGATGGTGCCAACACGATTCAACGGCGCATCCGCACCAACCTCCCACTCGGGGGAAGCCGAGACCACCAAACCCTAGGTGCCCAGCCAAACCCTAACTCCCTCGCAGCACAATCTCTCTCAGACACACATGCCCTTAAAAAACAGAGTCGGGAGTGAAAAAATGGCTCTCCTCCTCCTACTCCCCCTTGTATAGCTATCCGTATCACGCCGCGGCGACAAAGATTGATCAAGCAGAAAGCAGGCCGCTCGGGATTGAGGGCCGCGGCGGGCGACCAGCGAGTCAGCGACCGCTCTGCGCACGGCGCCTGGATTTCTCGATGGGTCTGGTCGCGAAATCTGCGGAAGGCGGCGGCGGCGGCGCTGGGGAGATTGGGAAAATTCGTGGTGATTCGTGGGATTCGGGAGAAGGGATTTGGAGCGCCGATTTTTTTAGAGGAATTTCACTCTTTCTCGGAATTTCTGTGGGTTTGTGAATTCCGTGGGGAGTGTGTGAGTTTGTGTGGTGTGCTTGTTCGTTCGTCAGGACTCAGGAGGGAGAGAAACCCTATGCAAACTGCGACTTCCAGCGCCCTCCTCGCTCTTGCCTTTCTCGGATGACGGTTGATTTCCTATCTGGCTTTACTTGCCTTCCATTTCTTTCTTTTTATTTTACACATAAAATTATCACTTTTTTTGCGGGGAAGGAATTTATTTTGCGACAGTGATATCTAGATGTTTCTAGAACAATGACAAAGTGTTAGTAAACACAACTAAATCTGCTGCAAGATTTCGTATCCAAATTGAGACAGTCTGCTCTTTTTTTTTCAGGTCGAGCTGGAACGGATCACTAGCCTTGAGCCTTTTTTCGGCTCTAAGTAATAAGCATTAGACTTGATGAGGAATAAAATATGATATTCCCTTCAATCCCATTTAAGTGTAGCAATCACTACTATATTACTCCCTCCGTATCAAAATATAAGCCGCACTAGTCACTTACCACACACATGTATGTAGACATGTTTTAGGCCCTGTTTGGAGCGCAGGAAAGTAGAGACACGGGAATAGGAAAAATAGAGGAACGGGAAAGGAATACAAGTGCAAAACAGAGGAAAGAAAAACACAGGAAACATTTCAGCTCGGTTGTTTGGAACACAGGAAAAGGTACTGGATAGGAATTGAACTAAATTGGCTCACTGGAAATAATTTGCCTGATATCAACGTGTAAGACCTTTGGAGGCAACGTTCATTTGCCTCGATCGACGCAAAGGAAAGAAAAAATGAGCTCTCAGCCAATTTTTTGATTCCTGTGGTTTTCTTGTGAAAACGTGGGTGTAGGAAACTTTCCTTTATTTTTCCTATGCTTCATTCCTGTGTTCCAAACGCTGCTATAGGAAACTTTCCTACAAGAATCCTTTCCTTTGAAATTCCTCCAAAAATCCTTTGATCCAAACGGGGCCTTAGTAGTCGTAGCGTGTACAGTAGCTACAGTTCCTGCGCTACAGTAGTCGTTTTTTTTTTTAAACAAAATTTTCGCATTCTCCGAAAGTTATATGCATGAAATATATGCGCGCCGACGAGTAGGTTCCATTCCCGTGATCATTCCCGTGATCGGTTTTGAATTTGATCGAGTCTATCTCCTTAATTTCGGATCCAGATTCGCACAAACATTTGACAAATTAGGTCAAATTCGTCGCATTCGGCCATCCGTTTGAATTTTTATTTCACAAGTAGATTTATATTACCCTACACAAATCGGCCCTTGGAATAAAACTTTCTGCAAAATAAAACCCCGCTCGCCACTTTTTGCAGAAAAGCCCACGTGTTTTCCAAAATCGGCTTCCCGTAATAAAAACGCATGGTTCTTTTACGCAAATGTTCTTGCGTTCTACAGATATTACAAACTAACTATTATCCTACTATATATAATGGCGCGAAACGTCTGGGCACTGTAACTACTGTAACAGTATGTTTTAAACTTTTTATTTTAACGTACATAAATATATACATTTCTCTTCAAACTTTAAATTCGTTGCATTTTATACCGTGCAAAAAAGATAAATTCTGACAGATTTCAAGATTTCATTAATCTTCAAGATTAGTTAACCAAAAAAAAATATATTTTAAAACGGTACCAAATAATGATTTTCACCAGGCAAATTTGCTACCGTGCAACAGTACCTACAGTGTTACTGTAGCAAGCTGCAGCAGTCGGTTTTTTTTTCAAAAACTTCAGAAAAATTATACATGAAAAATTTACGCGTCGACGACTAGGTTCCATTCCCGTGATCGGTTTCGATTTTAGTCGACTCTAACTTACTAATTTGTGATCCAGATTCGCATAAATATTCGTCGAGTTTTGTCCAATTCGTCGCGCTCAATCACCCGTTTGAATATTCTTTTCACAAATAGATGGATATCACCTTTCCAAAAATAAATCGTGTTTTAACCTTCTTATTTTGACAAACATATAAATATGCACTTTGCTCGCCGCTTTTTCGCAGTAAATCCCTATCGTTTTCTAAAAAACCATACTACAAGCTTGAAGAGCCGCAGCACTGTAGCGTGGACAGTAGCTACAGTGTGCGCTACAGTAGCCATTTTTTTGCAGATTTTTTTAAAAGCGTTCTCCGAAAATTATATACATGAAATATATGCGCGCCGAGTAGGTTCCATTCCCGTGATCGGTTTTGATTTTGATCGAGTCTAGCTCCTTAATTTCAGATCCAGATTCGCACAAACATTTGACAAATTTTGTCAAATTTGCCGCACTCGGTCATCCGTTTAAATTTTCATTTCACAAGTAAATGTATATCACCCTACACAAATCAGTCCTCAGAATAAAATTTTCTGCAAAAAAGACCCCGCTCGCCACTTTTTGACCGCTCGCCACTTTTTCGCAGAAAAGGACTTGCGTTTTCCTAAAAATTATAAATCAGCCTCCCGGCCAAAAATATAAATTGGCCCTCCGGAATAAAACTTTTTGGAAAAAAACCCCGCTCGCCACTTTTTGCAGAAAAGCCCACGTGTTTTCCGAAATCGGCCTCCCGGAATAAAAACGCGTGGTTCTTTTACGCAAATATCCTTACGTTCTACGAATATTACAAACTAACTACTATCCTACTATATATAATGGCGCGAAGCGTCCGGTCACTGTAGCTACTGTAACAATATGTTTTAAACTTTTTATTTCAACAGACATAAATATATGCATTTCTTTTCAAACTTCAAATTCATTGCATTTTATACCGTGCAAAAAAGACGAATTCTGACAGATTTCAAAATTTCATTAATCTTCAAAATTAGTTAACCAAAAAAAAATATTTTTAAACGGTACCAAATAATGATTTTCACCAGGCAAATTTGCTACAGTGTAACATTAGCTACAGTGTTACTATAGCACGCTACAGCTGTCGGTTTTTTCCCCCAAAACCGCCAGAAAAATTATACATGAAAAAATTACACGTCGACGAGTAGGTTACTCTTACTCATTAATTTGTGATCCAGATTCACACAAATATTCGTCGAGTTTTGTCCAATTCGTCGCACTCGGTCACCCGTTTTAATTTTCTTGTCACAAATAGATGGATATCACCTTCCCAAACAATTTTCGTGTTTTAACCTTCTTATTTTGACAAATATATAGATATGCACTTTGCTCGCCGCTTTTTCGCAGTAAAGCCCTACCGTTTTACTACTATATATAATAGCCGGACGGATTCGTGGCCTCTCAGGCGCCCGGGCACTGTAACGCCGCACACCCGAGGGAGAAAGATATAACAAACATATCAACACGAATACAAAAATAAACATTGCCTATTTATGGCATATGATCAAATTCCAACATTTGAATATTTTAAAATTTTAGATGCATTTCACATCTTAACATTCAAAAAACGTAAATAAGAAATCACATACGAATAACTTCTCACTATTAAAATTTTAAAATTCTAACAATTTACAAATGTAATTTTTTTAAATAATTTCGATACATTAAAATCTGAACAACTTTTGAATGTGAACATTTTTCACATTCGATCAATTTATAAATGTAAACTTTTTCCTAGTTCCAACTGATCTAAGTCTGAACAACTTTAGAGTGCGGACATTTTCAAATTTGAATTTTTCACACCACGGTATTTCTTCTTCTAAACTATTTCTAAAATATGCACAATTTTTAACCATAAACTTTCTTTGCATTTCAATAATTTTCAAGTCTGCACGATTTTTAAATGTACACATATTAAAATTTGAATTTTACCACATCACACAAAGTTGAATATTTCAAAAAATTAAATGCCTCTCAAATCTAACCATTTTGTAAATGTAAAAAAAGAAAAGAAAAAATCTAAATAAATTTCCAGTTTGAACAATTTTCAAAATCTAAGCAATTTTTAAACGTAAACTTTCTTTGCATTCCAACAATTTTAACTCTTCACAATTTTTAAATGTCAGCATTTCAAAATTTGAATTTTTACCACACATACGCGGCGTATGCCGCGCTAAGTTACCTAGTTTATATGGATGAGTTGTACGCGGTCAGCTGAAATATCATGACACCTTTTCCAGATCGGAGGGAGTACATATGATTGTAGTAAGTAGAGAATCAGCTCTTAACCCGTTAACCAAGAAAAACCAATAGTCGATGGAGCCCATGTGATCAACTGTGTCTTTACCCTTTTCTTCTCACTAGTATAATGCCCGTGCGTTGCCACGACCTCTTTATTTTTCTTTCATATGTAAACAGAATGTACGCGAAAAATTTACATCTACACAAAAGTCATTAATTTGACATTCAATCGATTTTTGAGTCGAAAGTTTGTGCATGTACGAGGACGACACGTGTGTGTTAAAAGTAACACATGAGTGTTTTTCAGATTTATTATGCGATCTTTCTCCAAAATATTCATTGCAAAATAAATTTTAGTAGGCATTAGAAAATTCAAAAAAAAAAAACCACAAGGATGATAGTCAAAATTTGACTTTGCATGCATATAGTTTAGGTCAAGGACCTTTCTGTGATAGTTTGGTCCTGTTTAGTAATTTCGTATTTGTGAATTCTGCTCAGCATAGCCCAACGCATGTATGCCAACAAACAACTTCTTACCTTAGCATGTCTCACCCCATGCAATCCACCAAACACATCACCAAATCTCACCTCAACCCGTATAAGCCCAGCCTGGCTGAAGTGAGAGTCACATTCTCGACACACACGGGCTACCAAACACACCCTAAGTGTGTGCTCCTAACAATTTTCAGAAACCTTAATATGAAACGTTGATCGAGTAACTGACGGGCAAAAGTGTTGTATTGCATGATCGTGGGATTTGGATTTTTCTTGCGTTGCTAGGAGCCTGGAAAAGTTATTTATTTTATTTTCAGGCCAAAACGAGACGTCTTGCTACTTATCTGCTGCTTGCTCGTCATTTTTCACTAGTAGCCTTGCACGTGCACGCACGTCTCAACTAAATTCCGTGAACACATCATTCTTTCTATATTCTGAATCAGTAATAGTATTATAGTATGATGAATTGTTCTCAAATTTACAAACATTAGTACGCGAGCAACATCTCATGGAAACTTCACGCTCAATATTGCAAAGTGTATAGCTGGTTGGTAACAGCTCCAAGTCTGGTAGCCTTAACATTTATACATGCGTATTTTAGTGCCTAAATATTTCAATCTTACATATCCCGAAAGTAAAACAAAACCACAACAAAATTGAGTTTTATACATGTAACCTAATAGCAAGATTAAGCCTTTTACATGCAAACATGAATGAAAATTCACCTCTACTATCTGAACATTTAATTGAGAAGGATGTCTAATAAAAAATAGCATCATGAAGACATTTCTCAATATATGCATCACTTTCACATGTTACAAAGTAAATTTACATATTTATCAGGAGAAGATTTGTGTAACATTTCAGCACGATTCATAATCAGCATCTCACGAGCAAACGTGAGAAAACTGAGAAAATGTGTAATTTCGGATAAATATGGAAAGAAAATGTGTATCTTCTACAATTGAAGCAATAATTAGCTGAGGTTAGATTTACTCTGTCCCTCTTCCCCGAGCGTCGGCGATGTTCGGAAGGCTGTGACTTTGGGGAAGATGGAGACGGCAGCAGCCGATGGTTGTGCACGGGCCCTCTTCCCCGGGCGTCGGCGAGACGGCGGTGGCGGGGAGCCTGTCGAGGGACACTGCACAAGAAAGAAGAAAGAAGAAGCCACGGCGTTGTACTCTGTCCCCTCTGCCATCAGAAGCAAGGTAGCCGTCGTCCCCGGCGCTGTACACGGCCTTGAGCGCGGAGACCTGGACACGGCCTTGAGATGCGAACCTCCTGCGCGGGCGCCCTGGCGGCAGTGGCGTCATGGCCGAGCGCACGGAAGACCATCTCGAGCGCGGCCACGTCGATGAGGTTTCAGCTCAAGCTAGCTATCTAAGCTAGCACCCACACAACTGGATTCGATCGATCTTTTCAGCTCAAGCTAGCACCGACACAGCTGAATCGATTCCATCTATTCAGCTAGCTCGTGACGCTCGGTCTGTTCCCCACGCTCGTCATCGTCCGAGGGAGCAGGGTGCCCGGCGCGACGGCGTCCCGGGGAGAAACACCACCACGTCTACGGCAAGGTGCTGGAGACAGAGCGCCGGGCGTGGCGCCCTGGACAGAAACATCACTATCGCGCCCGCGCGTGGCACGAGCTTGAGTCACCGAGGCGGCGACGACGACAGAGCTCGACCCGGCCTTCCGCGTGTGGTCTCCATGTGCGGCGTCCGCGACGGACTATGCCTCTCCCCCACCTCTGCGTGCGGCCGCCGACCACGACGCAGGAGCATGGCGCCCGCGCGCACGGCCACGGCCACTCGACCTCCACGGCGAGCGCACCGCCGTCCGTCCCAACCTCCACGGCGAGCGCACCGCGGCAATACTGGAATCCTGGCATGAATGGCGTGGGAGGGTAGATCGGTAGAGTAGGTGAGAAGACCACGATAAAGGGCAGGACAGTTAAGGATGAGAGGAATTAGTGGGGAAATTAATTCGCCATTAAGATGAGCAATTAGTGGGAGGTTTAATTGGGCCTGTAGTTTTTTTCCTTTTCTCTCGGGACGGACTGCTCGGGGGGTGAAGTTTGAGTCCGTCGTTGGAAATTGCTAAGTGCACCCGGAGTTCTGTTTTGTGGGACTGTTTGGTGGGGTTGAGACAGTATTTGGTGCATGTTTTGGTGTGGCTTTAGCCGAACAACAGTTCTCGCCTTTATAAGTAGTGGAGATCATCAGGAGTTCAGGACACAAAGCGACGAACCGAACAGACTGAAAAAATCGTGCCCTTCCCTCGAACAGTAACAGTACCTCCTCACTCTCAGCTAGTTCGCCGAGCTCCTCGAGTTCCTCTTCCCTTGCTTCCCCACCGCCGGCTACCGGTCCGCCCAGTCCCCCTCCCTACCCGCGGTTGTCCTCGCGCCGGCGATCTCTCCCCGCTGTTGCCGCCGTTACCTCGCGCCGGCGGCAAGCTCTTCTCCGCCGCTCGCGTCAGCCCCGCCACCCATCTCTCGACGCCAAAGGAGGTGGAGTAGCGTACCTTCTATTCGCAGGATCCACGGCAGCGGGCACATCAAGCTAAGCGGCCATTACCTCGCGGCCGCGGTAATTTCGAACGAGCTCCGAATACGCCGCGAGGACGCCCCGCTCCGGCATGTTGGAGCGAACCCAAGCATTCAAGCACGACATGTTTCCGGAGTAGATGGTCGACGCCCGCTCCGCACCTCGCTGATGTCTGGTAATTCGCCTCTCCCTACCTCGATTCAAATCGATTTGGCTACTATTTTGTAAAGATTTCTCTCTGAATATGGATGTCAGTTGTTCCTCATCCTGACAGCAAACTATTATATGACTTATAGCTTATAAATTGGTACAGACGGATTACCTTATAGCATATTGTTTGATACACAACAGTAGTATCACACTGCAGTTTGTTCATTGTGAATAACAATAGTATTACCTTTTGATCTGTAGACCGTCTGAAGTACCAATCACCAGGCTGACCGTATGTTTGCTGATAGGGAAAATAAAGTGGATGGTGATGATGTGGTGCTAGAATATTTAGTCAAAGGGCAAGTTACCTACAAATCACAGCCAAGATTTTTTCTTTTGTATCATCTTGTACTTTTTCAATCGTAATCGCCTAATCGGGTAGTCCACTCGTGATTTCAACCGTAATCGGTAGTCTACTCATGATTAAGGCGCATATGGTTTCTACTATTGGTGCTTGCTTGTTGTCTACCATATCACAAGTTGAATTTCTGAGTACCATATTCAACATGGTTGTGAATATATCTTATGCAAGTTTGGAAACTGAACGTGACAAGTAACTGTTGGTTAAAGGATATATATGGTAAGGATCTTACTTACACTTTTCGCAAAAAAAAAGGATCTTACTTACACCTTCTGTCCTCTATTATATTGAGCCGTTCAGTTTTGTTACTGGTGGTATATGTATGTTTCTACAGTCTTATGCAATATATGTACACTGCAAGCACCTGAACACACATAGAAGTCAGATCAGAACAAGGCCGTACACAAATTTTAATTGCAAAACAATCAAGAACCATTACATATATAAATCACAATAAATGTCTTTATGTATAGTCCAGCATGGAAAGTAAATAAATAACCGGTGAACTGCTCGGCCAGCTTCAAATGAATAAATCTATCCTATGTCCTTGACCAAATCTTTGACAACTTGTGGGTTGTTAGCTTCACATTCGTTGTCGGGGAACGCCAAAATGTGTACCAACACTTTGTTACGTCCTGCACATGCAGTTTTCATATAAGCACACAAATATCATGCAGAGGTCACATTTAATGTTAACATGAATATTGAGTACTCACCGTGGCATCTGGACAAAATTGAGTACTCACCGTGTAAGATGAAATTTGACATAAAAACTCACACAAAATTGGAGATCCATATAATGACATGGATTGAACGATTGAAGTTCGTCCGTAGCGTTTACCCGCACGGCCATGTTGAAACAACATGTGTCAATACCCTGTTTATCCTTAAGCAAGTCTTTTATTTGTTTAAGAATTACACTAATTGGATACGACTTGGAGCTCTGAACCCATACTTCTCTATGAGAAAAAAAACAATAGAGGTAGTCATAGGGAGAATAATCATTTTAACATGAATATTGAGTACTCACCGTGGCATCTGGACAAAATTGAGTACTCACCGTGTAAGATGAAATTTGACATAAAAACTCACACAAAATTGGAGATCCATATAATGACATGGTTGAACGATTGAAGTTCGTCCGTAGCGTTTACCCGCACGGCCATGTTGAAACAACACGTGTCAATACCCTGTTTATCCTTAAGCAAGTCTTGTATTTGTTTAAGAATTACACTAATTGGATACGACTTGGAGTTCTGAACCCATACTTCTCTATGAGAAAAAAATAGAGGTAGTCATAGGGAGAATAATCATTTTAACCGAGCGCATCACATATGAATATGCTGTACAAACTTGTCTTACTTAAGGGAATCTTCATCATCAATGGACATGATATATCTACGAAGTTTGTGAACTAACTTATTCTTGTAAATTGGTAACTTAGGCTTAATTGGCAACTTAGGCACAACAATAGAGGGGGCCGAGTCAATGGCCAACGCAGGTGCTTGTCAATACACTCTATAATGGCCATTTTGTTACTTCAAGGTCCACCCATTTATCACCTATGTCGAACCCACTGTCCTAGGCATCAATTTTAAGATGATTCTCGAGGCCCTGAAGCTGTTTAAAGAAAAAGAGTATGATAATATACATGCTAAGTAAACACATGACAATCATGAAAGTTGAGTACGAGATTAGTAAATAATCACTGTAATGTGTACATCGGAAGGGATAATACGGGAACCAAACGATTCTAATACATGTACACGACGTTTTTTTGCATCGACGTTCATTAAAATCCAATGGTTATTACCCACATGTAGGATAAAAACCTGAAATTTTTTGCAAGCTGTATCATTCTAGCAAAGAAACCAGTAGTAATAGTTCTAGCAAACGAAATTATGTGTGTGGTCTAACCATGTCATGTCTTAGGTATTTAAGAGCCCGTCGAATAATGTTGTGAAACTCTTCTGGACTTATGGGAATTTCACCATCCCCTTTAGTATTGTAGATGTTTGTGTGGTATCTAGCCATACATGACCACCTGCTCCGCTTTGTAGATGGTCTTGGCCCCGTAAGTAATAAATATAGGCATTAATGACCTCTGGCAATAAACAAACACATTATACATTTGCCAATCACATAAGTTTTACCGTGATTGAACATGTGAGCTGACGTTGCCATCCAACCAACCATCGTTTTGGAACAGACATTCAAATCTTCACGCTTCAAGCATGCGTCATGGATCCGAACCAAGTCTGGTCTTTCGAGGGAAGGACATCATGTAGTTTTTCATTTTAGCATAATCAATCTCTATACTTAGCATCTCTTCTGTCGTAGCCTCGACGGATCCCATCTACAGCAAAACATTCAAAATTAAAGTGTTAGTATTTTGATGTTTTGAAAATATGTGTTGTTGGCAAAGATCCATCCATATGTTACTAAAGAATGTCTAGTTTCTAATATATTAGTCTCGTTTACCAGGATTTAACTCGGTATGAGTATTTGATAGGTATCATAACCAGGCTTCCCTTCATTAAGATATTGTGACGCCTAATATTCAATCTGCTAGTAAATTTCTGATTAGAAACTATAAGATGAACCTTAAAAATATGGACTTGAGATGATAATTACATACCTGAATGTCGCCAACTTGTGATGCTCTTCTTGAGAAGAATTGTAATGATTTTGAGTTGGAGAGGTGGTCGATGAGACGATGAGGAAGACGTTGGGAGAGAGACCGGCCGGATGTGTAACTTATCATGCATGGATGATTAACCTGGCGTAGTTTTGGATTGTTAATTACGGTAGGCATTAAATGGTATGATTAATGGCCGACTGAAGTATAGGGCGTAAATAATGGTGATTGTCCTGCTGGGGGTGGTCAATCAATGGTATGGCGAAATGGGAAGGTACATGTCATGATTTATATTTATAGAAAAGAATAAGAATACGGCCATGAATGAGCATTACTTGAGTTTCCACAAAGTAATTATCTAATTGTCTTGAATTCTTTACATGTGGTGCATATGCAAATATGTATGTGACCTTTAGTTTTTTCTAATTGTCTTGAAAACAGCGAAGTTTAATAGTTATTGTGATTAAATATAAGTACTGAACTTTTGATAGAAAGATGTAGCATCAAAATTTTCTTCAGACTGATCGGTGAGGATTGCACAGTAGGTTGTATTCCCACTTCTAGTATGTTTGATTCGACCGCAGACAATTTTTGTAGTGACGTCCCATGATAAGTTGTGGATGTGCTCTGTTTGAATGTCCTGGAATCTAACTTCCATGCGCAAAATTATCCATACACAATTAGATAATGCAAAACACTAAGATCATTCTAAAAAATGTTGTAGGACATGTGGTCATTGTTGATCGGAGGCCAGACGGCCGGAGCTGGGACTGGTGGAGGTGTCGTCACCCGCACCGAGCATGGGCGTACCATATTGCTTCGAGTCAGTATATTGTCTGCTAGCAAGGTTCGATTAAGCTTGTGGGAGACGGTTCCGAGCAGGCAATCGCTGGGTTTATGTAGTGAAGAGAGGGCACAAGGAAGCGATGAATTTGGACCATTATTTCAGCTAATTGGTTCGGCTGATGTTTAGGAGCGGTGATTTCCTTGCTAATAATTGGCTCAGGCTGATGGATCGTTGTAATTAATTGTCACGTAAGCCATGCGGGGCATCCACTGTTTCCATGTAATTACTTTTGGTCAATTGGTCAAGCGTGGGAAGGAAACCGGCCGATGGATCGCTGCAAATAATTGTCACTTAACCCATGCAGGGCATCCACTATTTCCGTGTAATTACTTTTGGTCAATCGTGGGAGGTCAATCGTGGGAAGGAAAGCGGTGCAATGTAAGAAAAGAAAAAGTTAAGGAGTTGGACGAAGGGGTGGGCAAAATGTGGAACCAATTGTTTCTTTTAGATAGGAGAGATATCTCTCTTTGTAACTCTTATGGGGCAAAAAGGTAAAAAAACTCTTATGGGGCAAAGAATCATAAAAAAATTGTGCATATGGCCAAAAGAAATGACCCACCAGGGTCATGTTCTCATCGACGCGAAGGTATAAATTACCGATATTTTTCGGGGTTCTACATCAAGCAATGCACACAACAAATTTATTTTCATAGTTTGAAAATTCGCAGTTTACATCTCAAGAGATCACATAGGGTGTATATGTACTCCCTCCTTTCGTGAAAGTAAGGTGTGTATTTTTTCTTAAAAGTCGAAAAATATGAAGTTTGACCAAGTTTTTAGAAAAAACAACAAACAACAATAATATTATATGGCCATCATATGAAAATATATTTCATGATGTATCTAATGGCATTGATCCCACATTGTAAATGTTCTTGGTCAAATTTTATGTTGTTTAATTTTTGCAAAAATATAGATGCCTTACTTTTTTAAAGGAGGGAGTAAATCAACCAACGGAATAAGAGGAACAAAAAGGGCCTATGTGACATGGGTATACATCTCGGGTACCCTACCATGAGGGTACCTGGTGCACGTGACGACTAAGGCCCAATATCGAAAAGTTTATTCGAATCCCAAAGACAAAGGCCTAAGGAGATGGAGTACCCTCCAAGATTAGACATAGGCATAGTCGGTTTAGAACTTTCCATATGTGTAAACTAGGTCGGTTAAGAACTCCCGAGACCCAGCCTATTTAAAGGCTGGGAGGGGCGCCGATCTAGGACAAGCCATACTCGAACCACCAAAGCTCTAGCGAGATCGTCATCTCGCCAGAGCCACTTGTAAACTCATAATCTCCCACGATCAATAACAGACAAGCAGAAAGTAGGGTCTTTACCTCCACCCGAGGGGCCTGAACCTGGGTAAATCTTTGCCTCTGCTTGTCAGCTGACGAAACTACCAACACTACCACGTTCTCTCCCCATAATCTCAACCCTAGGTCCTTAACCATGGGATTTGGTGAGGATACCCTCGTCAATTGGCGCAGTCTATGGGAAAGAATAGTGCTGGACTCACGGTTTCTTCGGTTACATCAGAAATCGGCGACTCGCCGATCGGATCTACAAACGGCAACTCGCCGGCTGCGTCAACAAACCAGAACTCGCCAACTCAGGTGGCACACGGCAACTCGCCGGCTCACTGATGGCTCACAAGTGCAGGAGATCAATTGTAGTACCTTTCAATTAGAAAAGGTTGTCGAACCCACGAGGAGCTGAAGGTATTGGTTAGTAAGATTGATAAATAAAACAATAAAAGATGCAGTGTTTTTGGTATTTTCAGTTGTATAATTGCAAGCAGATAACAGATAGTAGCAAGTGAAAGCTCTCAAAGAGAGAAAGCCCAATCCTCTTATGTGGCAAGAGGACAAGCTCAAGTGATGTGTAACTTATATGTGGCAAACGTTCCCGAGGGCGGCATGGATGATGCTAGGCATAGAGATTTATTAAACAACACGTTGAATATCTTGTCAAGTTTTAATCTCTTTGGACGGAGCCATAATTAGGTATAGCTAAATAAATAAACTACAACCCCTTATGATGGATCATGTGGCCAAGCAAATGACTGCACAAGAATTATTAAGACCTAAAGTCCCACCATAGCATTACACTCTAAGGTCCCCGATACTAATACCCTCATAATATAACTTCATGACTCGGTCTCAGGTTTACGTGTCCTCCCAAGTCTCCATCAATTCATTACACTACGGTGTTCTCCTATGAGCCCATATAGGTGAAGTGTTGTGCAGTCGACGTTCGCACAACACCATCATAGAATCACATAAAAGATAAACTCTTGACAAAATACCAACACATGTCATATATAAATCAATGCCAATTCATCCTATGCCCTCAGGAACATACGGGAACGTGCGAACATGATCATAATCAGTGGCATAAGTGGTACAACACAATCTGAAATTATAACTTCACCACCAAATAATGACAAGTACTCAATCACAAACATGAATAGTAGCACAAGACAAGTATCTAGGGTATAGCAACTCTCAAACTGCGAGGGGAACGGAGTGGATCACGGTGATGATGATGGTGATGGTGCTGGTCTTGATGGGGGTGATGATGTAGAGGCCTCCTCCCACGCCAAGGAGGAGAGGTGATGACGATGACGATGATTTCCCCCTTCTCCGGAGTTCCGGAGCAGCAGGATCTGACCCCCCTCGGAAGGGATCAGGAGTTTCGCCGCCGCCGCGACCTCGGATGGACTTGGAAAAATTAGGGCGTTACTTTTCGGGCAGACGAAGGCGTTGCTAAAAAGCCCCAGGCGAGGAGGTGCCCGAGGCACCTTTTGGTGGGTCCCACGCGGCCAGGTACATGGCCATTTGGCCCTCGTGGCTCTCCTCTCTTCGGTCTTCTTCCCTCTGCCTTTCTCCCGATGAAAAACTGACGCAGTATTTTTCCTTTTATTATTTGAGGTCCTGTAGCTCCTGAAACATTAAAGACAAGAAAAAGGAGGTTTTCTGCCTCCCAGAAATTAAATACCAAAAATAGGGACTTTGTATGAAAGTCCCCAAAATCATCTAAAACATGTAGAAACAATCATATAATCATGCAAATAACATTCTAGTATGATACTAAAAGTTATATAAATGATGATATAAAATGCACGTATCAACTCCCCCAAGCTTAAACCTTTACTCGTCCTCGAGTAAGTAAGGACATAGATCATTACATGCATCAATGGACTTATGGTTGATAAATAAATACGGGCATTGTATCATCATCATATTCAATTGCAAGATAAGATTAATGATCTAAAACTCATACATATGAGGGCAACATAAGTAGAACTCTAGCAATCACCCCTTACTTTTGAAAGCAAATAACCATTGTATGTTGGACAATCGAATCATATTGTTTTTCACATGCTTTTGCTCTTCATGGCAAGCATTATAATCTTTTATACTTTGCTGAAATTCAAAGACAAGATAAACTCTCATTGGATAACAAGTTCAAAAGAAGACAAATGAAAAGACAGATAGATATAAAAATTGTTATCACTCTTGCTTGACTAGTAACTAGTGCAAACTTTAGTCATGGATATCTCAATCAAGTTCCCATGCTCTACACAACCCTTTTCTTACACTTTCCATGGCTAGCTGAAATTTCAGGTGCCTTCCTTTCATTCACATTCAAGAGCATAAGTATTGAAATATCCATGATCATTAATTTGCTCAAAAGATACTAGGTTGTAACAAGAGTGTTTTATATCCTTTTCATTAAGTCTTCTCAACTTCTTATCCTACAAGACTATATCTTAACCTCAAACTATTAATTCACAAGTCTTTTTACTTCTTCTATATTGAGATAATTCTATAATTGTCCAACATACTCAAGTTAATTAATTTCAAGGCAAGATGTGATTGAAATTCTAAATATGCCACGCTCATTTGCATGAGTGTTACCCATCAATCCCAAACAAGAGAATCATGGATGACACCATACTTTAATATTCATTGATAAACCATAGGATAGGGATACATGATAATGCTCCATGAGCTCACACACGCCTAAGAGATATTGATAACTAAACGATAAAAGCAAAACACACCATGACTAGATAGATATGATAATAGTGAGAAAAGACTAGATGGAACTCCCCCAAGCTTGGTTTTGCTAGAACTTCCTCTCTTCTTTCTTCTTATCTTCATAATAATTTCTTCAAGATCCCAATGATCTCATCATAAGGTTGTAGGCTTTTCAAACTTTTCGCGGCTTCTCCAAGTTTTTGCATGAGATTCTTCTCCACAGTTTTTGCAAGGCTTCCACTCCGGGCTTGGCACTTTCTTGTTGGGATCTTGCGATCCCATTCACCAGGATAGTTCTCTTGGGTGGCGCTGAAATTCCCTGTCAATAAGAGTAGAAACTACGTTTTTGCTTGCAAGGCGCGCCTGGAACCTTCCCTCCGGTGCTCATGCGTGCCGCCGCCTCTTGTTTCCAAGAGATTCACCTCACACCGGCAACAGCAATGGGTGATGGAGGTGCTGTCGCCAAGGGCGATGTCGACGGAGGGCTTGTGCTCTCTTCTTCAGCTTCTTCTTGCATCCTCCTCTTTCAAGCTTGTAGTCTTCATCATCGGAGTAGTCCTTCCTCTTCCTATTCCTCCTCCATATGGACGTGGGGCTGTACCCATCGAGTTCATCATCATCGTCGTCCATGGAGGAGCATTGGTAGGAGTCTCCCGAAGACATGGCTAAAAACCTGACAGGCAGAAACAGCAAAAGAAAGAATCGCTCGAGAACGCTCGGTGCGAGATTAGATCGACAGAGAGGGGTATATATTGAGGTTTTTGGGTCAAGGCGAAGCGTCGGGATCGAAAACGAGACGAAAAAGGACTCCGAGGTGGAAAAGGGATAGCCCCACGCGGCCAGGTACTTGGGCCGCGTGGGCCCCTCTCTTTTCTCCCTCGGGTCTCCGTTTCGTCCAGTTTTCTTGTCCCATACGATGATTTCCATAAAAATTGACCTCCGTAAAATTTTATGCAATTCCGAGAAACTTTCCAACACAAAAGTTACCTTCTATTGATTTAGGGTTTCTGGAACTGCACGGTTTCTCTCAATTACCTCTTCCGGTGTTTGTAAATTCAACTCCTCCACCCTTCCGATGAAGCTCTTTCCTGCAATATAAGGTTTAAGGCGTTGTCCATTGACTACATGAGGTTTACCTTTCATGTCACCGTGAAGACGGATAGCTCCTGAACGGTACACCTCCTGTATCACTAATGGTCCCTGCCACTTTGAAGCTAGCTTCCCTGCAGAAAACTTGAAACGAGAGTTGTACAATAAAACTTGATCACCTACTTTGAATTCCTTTTTCTTAATTTTCTTGTCATGCCAAATCTTAACTTTTTCTTTAAACATCCTGGCACTTTCATAAGCTTCATTTCTCCATTCGTCAAGTAGGTTTAGGTCAAGAATTCTCTTTTCTCCCGCAGTTTTAAAATCAAAGTTCAGTTGTTTAATAGCCCATCTAGCTTTATGTTCTAGTTCAACAGGTAAGTGACAAGCTTTTCCATAAACCATTTTATAAGGAGACATTCCCATAGGATTTTTAAAAGCAGTTCTATAAGCCCACAAAGCATCATTAATCTTAATTGGCCAATCAGATCTAGACTTATTCACTGTCTTTTCCAAAATGAGTTTAATTTCCCTATTGCTTAATTCAACTTGCCCACTTGTTTGAGGATGATAAGGAGATGCAATTCTATGGTTAACATCATATTTTGCCAAAGTTTTTCTAAGAACACCATGCAAGAAATGAGAACCACCATCAGTAATTAAGAACCTAGGAACACCAAACCTGGGGAAAATGATGTCCTTGAGCATCTTCATTGCTGTGGCATGATCTGCACTTTTGGTTGGAATTGCTTCCACCCACTTTGTAACATAGTCAACTGCAACCAAAATGTGAGTATGCTTTGTCTTTGATTCTGGGAAAGGACCCATAAAGTCAAAACCCCACACATCAAATGGTTCAAGTGGCAATGAATAATTCATAGGCATTTCATTCCTCCTACCAATGTTTCCTACTCTTTGACATTTATCACAAGATTTAACATATTCAGCACAGTCCTTAAATAAAGTAGGCCAATAGAAACCAGATTGTAATACCTTTGCTCCTGTGCGATCTCCTGCATGATGCCCTCCATAGGGACTGTCATGACAATCTCTTATAATAGCCTGTTGTTCATGCTCAGGTACACAACGTCTAATAATACCATCCACACTTTTCTTATAGAGGAAAGGATCATCCCAAAAATAATGTCTAAGATCATAAAAGAATTTCTTTCTTTGTTGAGAAGTGAAGTGTGGAGGCAAAACTTTACCAACAATAAAATTTGCATAGTTGGCAAACCAAGGAGATGCAACTTTAGCACTAGAAACATTAACAATTGCAAGTTGTTCATTAACAAAGCTATCATTAATAGGAATAGGATCATCAGGTATGCTTTCCATCCTAGAGAGATGATCAGCAACTTGATTATCCTCCCCTTTCCTATCAACAATGTGTAAATCAAATTCTTGCAATAGAAGTACCCATCTTATTAGTCTAGGCTTAGCATCTTTCTTATTCATCAAGTATTTAATAGCAGAATGATCAGTATGTATTGTGACTTTTGAATCAGTAATATAAGGTCTAAACTTGTCACAAGCAAACAGTACTGCTAAAAATTCTTTCTCAGTTGTAGCATAATTCTTTTGAGCAGCATCAAGTGTTCTACTAGCATAATAAATAACATTCAGTTTCTTATCAACACGTTGGCCCAAAACAGCCCCAACTGCATAATCACTAGCATCACACATAATTTCAAAAGGCAAGTTCCAATCAGGAGGTTGAATAATGGGAGCAGTGATTAAAGCATTCTTCAAAATATTAAAGGACTCAATGCAATCATCATTAAAAGAGAAAGGAACATCCTTTTGCAGAAGATTGGTTAGAGGTTTTGATATTTTGGAGAAATCCTTAATGAACCTACGGTAAAAACCTGCATGCCCAAGAAAACTTCTTATACCTTTGAGGTCCCTTGGATATGGTAGTTTTTCAATAGCTTCAATCTTTGCTGGATCAACTTCTATTCCTTCTCCAGAAATCTTATGCCCAAGAACTATACCCTCAGTAACCATGAAGTGACACTTCTCCCAATTAAGAACCAAGTGTTGGTCTTCACAACGCTGTAAAACTTTGTTAAGGTTGAACAAGCAATTATCGAAGGAAGTACCATACACAGAAAAATCATCCATAAAAACCTCCATTATCTTTTCAATATAATCAGCAAATATAGCATTCATGCATCTTTGAAAAGTAGCAGGAGCATTACATAAACCGAATGGCATTCTCCTGTAAGCAAAAGTACCATATGGGCAAGTAAAAGTGGTCTTTTCTTGATCATCCTTATGGACAGGAATTTGCGAGAAACCTGAATAACCATCTAGATAGCAAAAGTGAGAGTGTTTAGACAACCTTTCTAGCATTTGATCAATAAATGGCAATGGATAATGATCTTTTCGAGTTGCTTTATTCAATTTTCTGAAATCAATAACCATCCTATAACCAACTACAGTACGTTGAGCCACAAGTTCATCCTTTTCATTTGGAACAACAGTCATTCCACCCTTTTTAGGAACACAATGAACAGGACTAACCCACTTACTGTCAGCTATAGGATAAATGATACCAGCTTCAATAAGTCTTATTACCTCTTTCTTACCACTTCTTTCATTTTTGGATGGAGGCGGCGTTGAAAATCAACAACAGGTTTTGCATCTTCCTCCAGATTAATTTTATGCATACATAGAGCGGGGCTTATACCTTTAAGATCATCAAGAGAGTATCCAATGGCTGGTCGGTGAGCTTTTAGCACATCAAGTAATTTCTCTTCCTCTTCAGCTGAAAGGTTAGCACTAATAATGACAGGATATATGCTCTTCTCATCCAAATATGCATATTTCAGATTTGCAGGCAAAGGTTTCAATTCAAAACTAGGATCCCCTTTAGGTGGTGGTAGCACTCCTAAATTATCAGGTGGGATATGCAATTGTAATTGTGGTGGTTGTTGCCATAATATTTGTTCCAAAGCCTCTTTTTCCTCATCATTAAATGGTTCATCTTGATTAAGCATATAACGTTCTACAACATCAGTTGAAGCTACAGCTATATGAGCAAGAGTTTCAATTAAATTATTAGGAATTGGCTCTTTCTCAACATGTTTATCAGCAAATTTGGAAAAGTTAAATTCAAGTTTCTCACCAGCACATTTAATAAACACTTTCTCTTTAGGCAAATTAATTTCAGCACCAACAGTATGTAAGAAAGGTCTACCAAAAATGATAGGACAAAATGAATCTTGAGGACAACCAAGCACAATAAAATCAGCAGGGTATTTTATTTTGCCAATCAATACTTCAACATCTCTAACAATTCCAAATGGACTAATATAATCTTTATTAGCAAGTTGAATTGTCATACCTGTCTCTTCCATAACAATGGGATCAATATCAGGCTTGATCTCAAGATAAAGAGAATATGGAATGACACTAATACTTGCTCCAATATCACATAGACCATGATAACTTGAAGTCCCAATAGAGCATGATATAACAGGTTTCCCAACTTTGGCCGAATTACCTTTGATGACTTTGGTAGCATCTTCACATAGATAAACATCCACTGGGTCTTCTTCATTTAGTTGCTTGATAACAGAAATTTGAGTGTTGACTTCCACCTGTTCATAAGGCTGAGAACATCTTTTGTTACTCTTGTTAGTAACAGCTTTAAGTAAATTCTCCTTAACTTGGTTTGGAAATGGAGGTGGTTCAACATACTCCTCAATTGTCACAGATGACATTGGTTCAACCTGTTTAATAACTTTAGGAACAACAATAGATTGTTTAACAGGTTCAACATAAACTTCAAATCCACTTTTTGGAACACAGATATGATCAGCAAAACCTTTAGCTATTTCAATTATAACATAAGGATCAAGACCAAAAGTATCACTCAGATTTTTAAACAGATAGAAGTAGAGAAATTCTCTACACATGAATATTCATAATCAAAATATGGCTCATTACCTTTATCAAGATCCCAGTGGCTAGTATTTTCAGAAATAGTCTCCAATAAATTCCATGCTTCTTCTTCAGTGTTATTAGTAAAACTTCCACCAGATGAATTATCCAGAATCTCCTTGTGCTTCATAGGTAGTCTCACATAAAAGTTTATCAATATAAGTTTCCTTGTAAGATCATGACATGGATTCTTGCGAAGGAGTTCCTTTAACCTCCCCCAAGCTTGAGTAATACTCTCTCCCAGATGTGGCCAGAAATTGAATATATAGCAGCGGTTATCATAAGCTTCTTTAGGAGTAAAATATTTAAGAAAGAAAACCTTCCTCAAGATACTCCATTCATTCTGGACCTCTTCATCCAAGACCTGTACCAATCACGAGCATTACCAGATAAAGACAAATACAATAGCTTCCTTTTTACCTGATCCTCTGAAATACCAGGTAGTCTGAATAAGCCACATATGTCCTCAATTATTTCCATGTGCTCGCGTGCCGACTTAGTTCCATCTCCTGTAAATGGATTTTTCATAACTCTTTTAACATGACCATGGGAATTTTAATCCCACTTTAGGTACCTCAGACACAGTAGTTTCAACCACCTTTGCAGTAGTGGCATAAGCACTTTCATATAGAGCAAGATGCAGCGAGGCACGATTCATAAATGCCATAGTAACAATGAGATAAACAGCTTTCAAGTTTCCTTACCAAACTTCTTACCAATAGCGCTACGCTCCCCGGCAACGGCGCCAGAAAAGTATCTTGATGGCTCCCAAGTGCAGGAGATCAATTGTAGTACCTTTCAATTAGAAAAGGTTGTCGAACCCACGAGGAGCTGAAGGTATTGGTTAGTAAGATTGATAAATAAAACAATAAAAGATGCAGTGTTTTTGGTATTTTCAGTTGTATAATTGCAAGCAGATAACAGATAGTAGCAAGTGAAAGCTCTCAAAGAGAGAAAGCCCAATCCTCTTATGTGGCAAGAGGACAAGCTCAAGTGATGTGTAACTTATATGTGGCAAACGTTCCCGAGGGCGGCATGGATGATGCTAGGCATAGAGATTTATTAAACAACACGTTGAATATCTTGTCAAGTTTTAATCTCTTTGGACGGAGCCATAATTAGGTATAGCTAAATAAATAAACTACAACCCCTTATGATGGATCATGTGGCCAAGCAAATGACTGCACAAGAATTATTAAGACCTAAAGTCCCACCATAGCATTACACTCTAAGGTCCCCGATACTAATACCCTCATAATATAACTTCATGACTCGGTCTCAGGTTTACGTGTCCTCCCAAGTCTCCATCAATTCATTACACTACGGTGTTCTCCTATGAGCCCATAAAGGTGAAGTGTTGTGCAGTCGACGTTCGCACAACACCATCATAGAATCACATAAAAGATAAACTCTTGACAAAATACCAACACATGTCATATATAAATCAATGCCAATTCATCCTATGCCCTCAGGAACATACGGGAACTACTCACAACGTGCGAACATGATCATAATCAGTGGCATAAGTGGTACAACACAATCTGAAATTATAACTTCACCACCAAATAATGACAAGTACTCAATCACAAACATGAATAGTAGCACAAGACAAGTATCTAGGGTATAGCAACTCTCAAACTGCGAGGGGAACGGAGTGGATCACGGTGATGATGATGGTGATGGTGCTGGTCTTGATGGGGGTGATGATGTAGAGGCCTCCTCCCACGCCAAGGAGGAGAGGTGATGACGATGACGATGATTTCCCCCTTCTCCGGAGTTCCGGAGCAGCAGGATCTGACCCCCCTCGGAAGGGATCAGGAGTTTCGCCGCCGCCGCGACCTCGGATGGACTTGGAAAAATTAGGGCGTTACTTTTCGGGCGAGACGAAGGCGTTGCTAAAAAGCCCCAGGCGAGGAGGTGCCCGAGGCACCTTTTGGTGGGTCCCACGCGGCCAGGTACATGGGCCGCGTGGGCCACCCCCATTTGGCCCTCGTGGCTCTCCTCTCTTCGGTCTTCTTCCCTCTGCCTTTCTCCCGATGAAAAACTGACGCAGTATTTTTCCTTTTATTATTTGAGGTCCTGTAGCTCCTGAAACATTAAAGACAAGAAAAAGGAGGTTTTCTGCCTCCCAGAAATTAAATACCAAAAATAGGGACTTTGTATGAAAGTCCCCAAAATCATCTAAAACATGTAGAAACAATCATATAATCATGCAAATAACATTCTAGTATGATACTAAAAGTTATATAAATGATGATATAAAATGCACGTATCACTCACTCGACAAACGGCGACACGCCAGCTACACCCGCAAAAAGCGCATCGGATCCTCTGATGGATTTCGAGCCACACTCACCAGAATTCCAGGAGGCCTTCTCCGATCTCGAGTCAGGTTTGGGTTTAACCGTTGGTTCGTTCAATTTTTTCGTCAACAAGCTTGGTGTGCAGGACTTGACGGATCCACGCCAACTCGTGACTTCCGCACCCGAGACTCCATCAGCTGCGACCCCTTCGACTGCGGATCCATCTGCGTCCATACCATCGTCAACTCTCCAAGCTTGTTCATCCGCATCAACCATGTCGACTCGAGAGATGAACAATCTCATCGACGAACTCCAAGGAGAGGAGGCCGAATCAGCGTACCCCACAAACGATCCCGATCTCGATCTCTCACTCGAGGATACCTTCGACTGCGGGATCTCCTTCAGCGACTTCGACGAGCCTGAAACTCATATCGACAGCCACGTCAACTCCGAGATCTGCACCAACAACAACCTCGACTTCGAGATTCATAATGATTTCGCCGACATCGAGATGAGCGTAGGCGATGAAGGCATCGACAGTGAAATCCGTCCAGACGGACCACTCGACGGACACATCGACTCTGACATGATCCTTGATGACGACGTCGGGTCCATGGTGGGACTCGAAAACACGTACACATACCCTCGGGCGATACCCCAACAGGTCTACGTCATCAGAAGCTGCGGCCACCCGCAGGCCTACAGAATTCCCGTGCACGGTCACCATGCCAGACGGAGTTACAACTCTCACAATCACTGCTGACATGGCAGCAAAAGCAGACAAGGTCATTAAGGAGTGCACAATGATGCCCATAGATGCAACACGGGAGGAGATGTTGACCTTCCAGTACTTCACCTGGCAGGAAACGCTTCGACTGCAGTAGATCAGAGCAACACTCGAAGAACGTAAAAAGCAAGCTAGCTTGTCGAGTGCGCGCAGAAGGCAGCTCTCCCTGAGCTCTACCGGGCAAGTAGAGACAAGACCCAGATCAAGGTTGTCACACCTCTCGCCGGAGGAGAGGGCGGCACTCACCCGCAATCTGGGCAACTCTTTCATGACATACGACGTGGAAGGAGTTCCAGTACCCAAAACTGCCGCGGGTGCTCTCTTCACCGCCGCAGCATACCTCGAGGCTATCAAGCCTCCAGCTGATGACCCCAACGCAAAATTGCATCGCCAGTAGATCAAATCACCCGCCTTAGCAGCAAAGGCTATACGCCAAATTCCAACAGCTCCAGGAGGGAGTAGAGATCGTGCCATCGTTGACACACATCGTGAAGAGCATAATCGCAGTGGTCGCCGCAACCACTCGAAGGAAAGAAGCAGCTCGCGTAGGCGCAGGTCCAGGAGCAGATCACGCAGATCTTATAGCAGCGACTCATACTCTGATCCAGAGCCTCAGTCACATGGGGCTTCATGCTTCACTCGACGAGTCTGCGAGACACGGATGCCCAAAGGGTTCAAACTCACGTCCGAACAGCCCAAGTACACGGGTCGACAGGAACCTTCCGGGTGGCTAGAAGACTACAGGCTGGCTGTCGTGCGCCAGCGTGGCACAAACACCACAGCCATGCAATACATACGACTCATGCTCGAAGGCACAGCCCACGACTGGCTCAAGGCCCTACCTTCATCAAAGTACGACTCGTGGGATCACTTCCGCGAGGAATTCATCAAAAACTTCGAGCCTCTATGTGAGCGCCCAAAAACATTTGAGGAGCTCCGAGCTTGTGTTCAACGGTCAGACGAAACGTTGAGGTCATACATCAGACGATGGACTGAGATACGTAACTCAGTCGGAGTAATTTCAGAAGATATGGCCATGGACGCATTCATAATGGGACTCGCCAGGCGAGACCTCAAAGAAGAACTTGGTCACAAAAAGTCAACCTCTGTGGCTAACCTCTTGATGACTGCGACTGAGTGGGCAGACGGAGAAGACATGGCACGCACCACACGTGGATCCTCACCCCGTGATAACCATGAAAGCGACAGTCGTAGCCGCAGAGACTTGTACAGAGATGACCGAAGGCGCAAACGTTCAAAATGTCACTACGACGACGACAGACCCGACTTCATGGTGGCTGGGTTCTCCACACCCCGCAACGACCAAGACAGAAGCGACGACGGTCAGAAGATCGACGGGACACTCGAGACGATCGACGGGACAGTCGAGATGATCGCCGAGACAGTCGAGATCGCGGCCAACACAGTGATAGCTACAAGAGGAAGGACTGGCGCAAGTCAAGATCCGGGGCACAATCCGAGCGATCATTCAAAGAGAAGATGGATGCTGATTGCAGATTACACCTGTACAAAGGAGAAGATAGAAAACTACGCTCCAATCACTCGCTGAGAAACTGCAGGGAGTTCGAACAAATGGCGTCTGATTACATAAATCTCAGAAAGGCAACAGCCGCACACGCACACGCACCCGCGCCCGTGCCTCAGCCAAACAATGTGCCAGTTCTAATGGCACCACCTCCACCACCACAGCCTCATGCAGGCGGAAACATCGCGGGTGCCATACAACCTGTACCTCGCGTGGATGAACCTCAGTACCCACCACCCCAAGGGCAGATGTACATGATACAGAAAGGTCGCCCTTCCAACAGGGAGCAAAAACTTCGCACTCGACAAGTAAACATGGCGGTCATGTCACCTCCTGCTGTAACTGAATTTTTGAAGGGATCCGAAACTGCGATAAGCTTCAGCAGAGAGGACCACCCACCATCGGTGGTTCGCCCAGGACACTCCGCTCTTGTAATCGACGCCCAAATTGGAGGCTATGCCATGACCAAGGTATTCATGGATGGTGGCAGCGGCATAAACATAATCTTCGCAGATACGCTCCGCAAAATGAACAGGTCAGTCGAAAACCTGCCAAAATCCTCAAATACCTTCCGCGGTATCGTCCCAGGCAAAGCAATAAGCCCAGAAGGCACCATACAACTCGACGTGATGTTCGGGGACAAAAACCACTTCAGGACAGAGTCGATTGAGTTCGAAGTGGTCAACTGGAAGTCACAATACCATGCTATACTTGGGCGCCTGACGTTCGCTCGATTCATGGCGGTGCCACACTACGCATACCTCCAGCTAAAGATGCCTGGACCAAAAGGAGTAATCACAGTCAAGGGAAACTTTCAAAAGTCCGACTCTTGCGATCGAGAATTCAGCAAAATCTCTGAGATGTTTGGCATGGAAGCAACGTTCGCTGATCTAGCGGTCTCCAACGACAGAACACTTATGCCGGAGCACAAAAAGATGGCAGTCGACAGAGCATTCAACGCCACCAATGACACAAGGTCGCATCAAGTGCACCCGACTGACCCGACCAAGACAGTCAATGTCTCGTCGAGTCTGCCTATCGCATAGGAAAGCGCGCTCGTCGAATTCCTCCGTGAGAACTAGGATATATTTGCGTGGTGTCCAGCCGACATGTCAGGTATTCCTAGGGAATTCGCCGAGCACTCTCTACAATTATTTCCAGATGCTAAACCAGTCAAACAAACGATGCGCCGTATATCCGGCCCCAAAAGAACCGCAGTCGAAGCCGAGGTCGATAGACTACTCGCAGCAGGCTTCATCAGAGAAATCAAGAAGTCACAATGGGTGGCCAATCCCGTACTCGTGGAGAAGAAGAACACAGATATCCTTCGGATGTGTGTAGATTTCACGGCACTCAATAAGTGTTGTCCAAAGGATCACTTTTCACTACCTCGAATCGACCAGATCGTCGACTCCACCACCGGGTGCGCTCGTCTGTCCTTCCTGGATGCTTACTCGGGTTACCATCAGATAAGGATGAAGGAAGAGGACGAAGAGAAAATGGCGTTCATAACCCCACTCGGGGTCTACTGCTACACCACAATGCCTTTCGGGCTCAAGAACGCAGGCGCAACCTTCCAGCGCATGATGCAAGATTGCCTCAAAAAGCAAATAGGGCGAAACGTCCAGGTCTATGTAGATGACATCGTCATTACAACAAGGGAGGAAAGAACCCTACTCGATGATTTGCGAGAGACGTTCGCAAACCTGAAACGCTTCCACATCAAGCTCAACCCGAAGAAGTGCACGTTCGGCGTGCCAGCTGAACAACTCCTCGGGTATCTAGTCTCAGCTCGAGGAATCGAGGCAGACATGGAGAAAATACAGGCCATCCTGACAATGCAAAGGCCTTCGAAGCTCCATGACGTGCAAAAGTTAGCTGGTCGAGTCGCAGCACTCAGTCGATTCATCAGCAAGCTAGGCGAAAAAAGCACTCCCATTCTATCGACTGATGAAGAAAGCAGACAAATTCGAGTGGACACCAGAAGCAGAAGCAGCCTTCACGGATCTCAAGCGAGTCCTCACAATCCCTCCAATCCTCGTCGCACCAAGGGAACGCGAGCCACTATACCTATATGTCTCCGCAACTAACAGGGTGGTGAGCACCGTATTGGTAGTCGAGCGCAGGGAGGAGGGACACACCCAAAGCATACAACGTCCAATCCCCTGCGAGGCGACAGCGGCGGAAGCGGCGACATCGGTGACATCGGCGACAATGGCGAACTTCCCTGTCGATCATGCGCGGTTCACACCGACGGGGATGTTCGTTGATCAGCCATGGGGAGATGATGAGCGGCCGGCGAGGATGTACGTCACGGCTACTGCGGCGCTGATTAGGCGGAACGAGTCCTAGGCCATCATCCAGCTTGAGCCTAGACCTCCGGGAGCAGAAATCAACGATCTTCTAGAAGAAATCGTCGACTACATCTGGCAGCATCACCATTGGGAGGTATTGAACTTCTCTGAAAGCGCAGTTGGTATTGGGGTTATTCGTATGCCAGACCAGATTACTCGTGATTTGCTAGTCAACACCAATGCTGTCCCCTTTGGCAATGGCCGTGTTCTGTCTTTTGCTCGTCATGATGAAGGAGATAATTTTAGAGCCACCACCTACACTCGCCTGGGTTGGATTATGCTGCTTAACCTGCCCTTTGATTACCGCAATGATGAATTTCTGCGTGAGACAGTTAGCCAATTTGGCAAATTTAGGAACTGGCACAGAGAAGACCCTTCACCTGTTCGTACTCTGATCAGATGTTATTATGGTGGTGCCCGGGACATTCCTCGCTCCATTGTGGTGCGTGAAACTTAGAGGTTTGGTGGTGTGGTGGTCTCTTGGACAGTTCCTGTTTATATCCTGAACAGTGAGCAGGCAGATGTGCTCCCAGGTGATGAATCACCACCTCCAGAGGATGGCAATCCACACCCTGTCCATGACATAGCCCCTGGGAACCATGAAGCTAATTGGGTTCCCCCTAATGTGGATGATGGAGCTCCTGTTTGGGGACAATGGCATGAGGAAGCTGCTGGTGATAATGTTGGCCAGGAAAACTGGGAGCAGCATGTGCCCCCAGTCCCCCCACAGCAGCAAGAAAATGAAAACCAGGCTCAGTCCTCTATCACCATACAACTGTCAGATGGTTCTGTTGATTCTATGTAATTTGTGCAAGCTGCAGGGCCAGTACATTTTGTTAATGTGCAGCCAGAGGAGCCAGAGGCACCAGATGCAGCCCAAGAGCAAGCTGCACAAGTTATTCCAGTGGTTCCTGCAGGCCAACTCCTAGCATTGGAGCAGGAAGTTAATGCGGCACCTGAGGCACCTGATGCACAGATCATTGCTGTTGAGCATGATGAGAATGTTGCCCCTGAACACATGGAGGTGGACAACTAACTGGCCTAGTAACTTTTATCCCAACAATTATCCCTGATGTACAGCAAGAGGAGCATGATTTTAAACTGCTATTGCCTAACCCCATCACTGCCTGGATGGAGTACTACGCTAAACATCAGTTCTCCATCATGTTTGCAAACCAGGAGAGAAATCCTGCTCTGCCTTGGAAAGATGCTATCCTGGGAGGAGAAACACATCTATCTGAGCCTAGCTCGGCAGCCCAGGTGGTTTCAGTGGAGAAGATGAACAAGAAAAGGGGTAGAGCCACTAAAGGATCTGCTTTGGTGATCACAGAAGTCAGGCACTCCACCAGAAGTGCAGTCAAGAAGATGGGGTTCAAGCTGGTGCCAATGCAGGACAAGCCAGAACAGAGGAAGAAGCCAAGATCAGCTAAACCTAGAGAGCAGGAGGGAAGCTCTGCTAGTACCTCTGCACCAGTTGAGACACCAATTTCAGTCCTCCAGAAGGCGGGAAAGCTGGTTGAAATTCCAGATGCAGATTTGACAGAGGAGAGGCTTAATGCTGCTCCCTCCAAGCCCACAAGCCCAATTCTTTCCGATGATTAATAAGGCCCATTGCAGTACTGGGTTCTGGGGTGTGGGATGGATGCTTTTGGAAAGTTACCTGTTATCTAAATCTGCTGTGGCCCTTTGTTATATGGGCTGGTCTTTTGTTGCCTCCTCTTGGGCTTTTATGTTTCCTGTTCTATCAGACTTGGTCACAGTTATGTTATTTGTGTGCTGTCCAATTATGTTGGACAACTGCTTTGCAACTTATTATATGGGTTTTAATGGATAGTACATCTAATACTTTCCTTGCCTGGTGATCTTTGATTGGAATGTCAGAGGTCTTAATGATAAAGAAAAAAGAACCCATGTGTATGCTAAAATTGATGAAAGCAATGCTGCCATTGTCTGCTTACAGGAAACTAAGTGTGAAAATTTTGATCATTCATTCATCAGAAGTTTTTGCCCTAAGAGATTTGATCAATTTGTTTTCTCCCCTTCCGTGGGTGCTTCTGGGGGATTAATTATTCTATGGAATAGTGCTATCTTTAAAGGAGAACTTCTGGAAATTCACAGATCTGCAATAAGAATGAAATTTACTTCCACATAATTCTGAATCCTGGAACTTGATAAATGTCTATGGCCCATGTGCTAGTGTGGAAAGAGACAATTTTGTCACTTGGCTCTATAATCTTTCTATCCCTAGTAATGATATCTGGATGATTTTGGGGGATTTTAATTTCATCAGATATGTGGAAAATAGAAACAAGCCTGGAGCTAATATGAATGACATTTTTCTTTTTAATGACATCATTAGCCACCTGGGGCTTCAGGAAATTCCTGTAAAAGGAAGGACATATACCTGGTCAAATATGCAGGACAGCCTCTATTGGAACAGCTGGATTGGTTCTTCACTTCATGTGCTTGGACTCTAAAGTACCCAAATACAACAGTTTCCCCTATGGCCAGGCCCACCTCTGATCATGTCCCCCTTCTGGTCAGAATATCCACAGTGATACCAAAAGCAAAGATTTTTCGTTTTGAAAATCATTGGACAAAACAACCAGGTTTTCTGGAGCTTGTCAGTAAGGTTTGGAATCAGCCAGTGAGGGCAAAAAGCAGTGTGGGTATCATATCTGCTAAGCTGAAACTGCTCAGGCCAGTTCTGAAGAAATGGGGCAAATCCCTCTCACACATCAAAACACTTATTGAGATTTGTAATTTGGTCATTTTATTTTTTGATCAGCTAGAAGACGACAGAGGTCTGAGTAATCCTGAATTTAACTTCAGGAATATTGTGAAAGTGCATCATAAAAAATTGCTTGGCATACAATATGATTACTGGAAACAAAGATGCACTGTGAGGTGGGTACAATTAAGTGGAGAAAACACCAAATATTTCCATGCCAGAGCAACTGAGAGATATAGGCAGAATACAATTTCTTCTATTATGGACCAGGATGGCTCCATGGTGACGGAGCATGACGAAAAGGCTTTTGCCTTCTGGCAGTGTTACAAGAACAGGATGGGAGTGTCTAATACAACTGTAACCCCCTTTTGCCTGGAAAATATTATCTCACCAGTGGATGGCCTCCATAATCTGGGAAACCCCTTTTCCCCTGATGAAATTGAAAATGTTGTGAAATTCTTGAAGCCGGATAAAGCTCCTGGACCTGATGGGTTTACTGGAGTTTTTATTAAACACTGCTGGCCAATTATAAAAGGAGACTTCTACAAAATGTGTACAGATTTCTCTAAGGGCATGCCTCTTTACAGAACATTAATGGTTCCTTTATCACACTAGTTCCAAAGAAGCAGTCTCCTGAATCTGTCAATGACTTTAGGCCCATTTCGCTGACAAACACCTGCCTCAAGTTTCTGACAAAAATAATAGCAAATAGAGTGCAGGACATTATCACTAAATGTATTCATGAGAACCAGTACGGGTTCATCAAGAGCAGAACAATCCAGGACTGCCTAGCCTGGTGCTTTGAGTACATCCATCAGTGTAAGCAATCTAAGAGGAAAATTGTCTTGTTTAAAATTGATTTTGAGAAGTCCTTTGATACTATTGAACATGATGCTATACTGAAAATTCTGAAATGTAAAGGATTTCCTCCCATGATCATCCAGTGGGTTAAGGAGATCTTATCCTCAGGAACCTCTTCTGTGTTGTTAAATGGGTTGCCTGGTAGACAATTTCATTGTAAAAGAGGAGTGAGACAGGGAGATCCTTTATCACCTCTTCTCTATGTTCTGGGAGGAGATCTGCTGCAGAGCATTGTCAATTTGGCTTTAGCTGAGGGCCTTCTGCAGCTCCCAATTCCAGTAGGAGATAAATACCCAATTGTACAATATGCAGATGACACTCTGATTATCTTGCCTGCTGATCCGGAACAGTTAAAAGTTTTCAAGAAGTTGCTTGATCAATATGCTGGGTTTACTGGCCTAAAAGTGAATTATCATAAATCCTCTATGATCCCTATTAATTTGGATGCAGAGGAAGCTGCTGGCCTTGCAGGGATTATGGGTTGCCAAGTTGCTGCAATGCCTTTTACATATCTGGGTCTACCCATGGGAACTACTAGACCCACAATCAGAGACCTGGCCCCTCTGGTGGATAGAATTGAAAGAAGATTGTCTGCTACCGTGTCTTTTCTTTTATATGGAGACAGCCTAGTGCTGGTCAATTCTGTGCTTTCCTCCCTGCCCACATATTTTATGCTGATTCTAGTGATACCTAAGGGGATTATTGAAATAATCGACAGAGCCAGGAGAAGATGTTTATGGAGAAAAGACAAGAACAAAGAAAGAGTTAATTCCTTGGCAGCTTGGGACATGGTTTGTAGACCAAAGGAGAAAGGAGGGCTGGGAATTATAAACCTACATGTCCAAAATCGAGCTCTGCTTCTGAAACATCTTGATAAGTTCTATAACAATGCTGATTTGCCATGGGTTAAACTCATTAGGGATTCTTACTATTTTGAGACTGTACCACATGCTGTTGTTCTTAGTGGATCTTTCTGGTGGAGAGCTATTCTAAATCTCTCGGATACCTGGAGGTCGATCTCACATTGCCAGGTCAGCAGTGGCACCTCTGCTCTATTCTGGGAGGATGCTTGGCATGGTGTGCCCCTGGCAGGAAAATTCCCTAGGCTTTTCTCCTTTGCCAAGGATAAGCTAGCCTCAGTGAAGGATTTCATTGCCCTTGAGCAATTGTCTGATGGATTTCAGCTGCCTCTGTCTATGGAGGCCTTCCAGGAGTACAATTCCCTTCATACTATGCTGGAGGGAGTTGAACTTCAGCAGGGGGATGACAAGTGGATATATAACTTCAGTAAAGGAATATACTCCCCCAAAAGTTACTACAACCTTCATTTCTCCTCACTTCCAAAGCATGGGCCTTCTGAGTCTATATGGAAATCGAAGTGCATGTCGAAACACAAAGTCTTTGCATGGTTACTGTTACATGACAGACTTAACACAAAGGATATGATGTTGAGGAGGCAATGGAAGGTGACTGACAATAATGACTGTGTGCTCTGTAATGCACACTGCCTTGAGGACTGGAGCCATCTGTTCTTCAAGTGCATGTATAGCTCTAGGATCTGGAATTTTTTACAGATAGAGTGGATTGATGACACACATGCAGCCTGTCTACAACATGCAAAAAAGAATTTTTCTGGACCTTGTTTCACAGAAGTTTTGATTTTAGCCTGCTGGAACATATGGAAACAGCGTAATGCTTGGATCTTCAAGGATATTAGACCCACCTTCAGGGGCTGGAAGGCTGGGTTTGTACATGACGCCTCTCTGCTTAAGTACAGAGTAAAGGCTAAGGTTCTTCCTCTCTTAGAATCATGGCTTAATTGTCTTGTATAGTTTAGTTTAGTTCTATTTTCTGTTTGTACAGTTTTGCTCTCTGTAAATATGTACTTGTTACTTTGTGGGGATGAATAAAAGGCTATGGGGGGCTCCCCTGCAGTAGTTAAAGCTTCAAAAAAAAAAAGCATACAACGTCCATTCTGTTACTTGAGTGAAGTCCTCTCTATATCAAAACAACGGCACCCGCACTATCAAAAGCTGGCTTACGCCGTGTTCATGTCTTCAAGGAAGCTGACGCATTACTTCTCCGAGCACCCGATCACTGTAATCAGCACCTCAGGGATCGGAGACATCCTCACAGACCCCAACGCAACTGGGCGAGTAGCAAAATGGCTCATCGAGCTAGCACCATGGGACATCAAGTATGATTACCCGAAGGCCATCAAAGCACAAGTCTTACCTGACTTCCACACCAAGTGGATTGAAGCTCAGCTACCAGGAGCACCAGATGTGTCCAACTCATGGACTATGTACTTTGACGGCTCGAAGAAAAACGAGGGCGCAGGCGTAGGTGTCATCCTCACATCTCCAAAAGGCGACAAGCTCCGCTACATCCTGTAAATGGGGTTCGAGTTCCCATCAAACAACGAAGCAGAATACGAGGCCCTGATCCATGGCATGAGAATGGCCAAAGCTCTCGGGTGCACTCGATGGATGATTTATGGTGACTCGAATATTGTGGTGCAACAGACAATGAAGGCCTACGATGCAATCGCAGATAATATGATCGCCTACCGTGACCTGTACAACCTCATGGAAGGCAGCTTCGAAGGCTACGAGTTGCGACACATAGGACGTGAGAGCAATGAATAGGCAGATAAGCTAGCTAACATTGGCGCGACCAAAGCACCAGTTGCACCTGGTGTCTTCTTCGAGCGCATCGAACACAGATCCATCAAGAAAAAGCGAGCACCTCCTACATCAGCTGCACCAGCCAAGAACAAAGCACCTAGCACAGAGGACCCGCCGGTCGAGGTGCTCCTCATCGAGCCAACATGGACTCAACCTTTCCTCGCATACATACTCCGTGGCGAGGTACCTGAAGACATAACAGAGTCACGACGTGTGACTCGACGATCCAAAGCATACACCGTCATCAATGGCGAGTTATACAAGCACAGCGTATCAGGTATGTTTCAACGTTGCATAGCATTTGAAGATGGCCAAGCCATCTGATGACGTGAAACACACGTTCGTTGGGAGACCCCAAGAGGAAGGTATGATGTAGTCAGCAGCAAGTTTTCCCTCAGAAAGAAACCAAGGTTATCGAACCAGTAGGAGCAGCAACTCTTCAAAAGGTTGTCAACGGCGCCAGAAAAATAGATGTCGCAGGGAGTCTGGACTGTTGACGTGGAATCTGCACACAACACAATCAAACTACTTTGCCCCAACGAAACAGCGAGGTTGTCAATCTCACTGGCTTGCTGAAAACAAAGGATTAAACGTATGGTGTGAAAAATGAGTATTAAATTGCAGAGAATGAAAAAGGAACAGTTTGCAGTTTGTGGTTGTTTAATCAGTGTAAAAGAATGGACCGGGGTCCACAATTCACTAGTGGTGTCTCTCCATAAAAGATAACTAACATGTTGGGTGAACAAATTACAGCTGGGCAATTGACGAATAGTGAGCGCATGACAATGCATATACATGACATGTTGACTACTATGATATTTAATTGGGCATTACGACATAATACATAGATCGTTATCCAACATCATCTATGACTAATAATCCACCGCCGGGTTGTCATCCGAGTCCCCCGTTGGTATTAAGTTGCAAGCAACGGATAATTGCATTAAGTAAAGTGCGTAATGTAAACAAACACATATGCCCGTGGACATAGCATCGTTAGGTTATCCCTAGTGGCAACAGCACATCCACAACCTTAGAACTTTCTGTCACTGTCCCAGGTTAAACGGAGACATGAACCCACTATCTAGCATAAATATTCTCTCTTGGAGTTACAAGCATCTACTTGGCCAAACCAAATTTTCAACTAGCTTTACGGTAGTTCTTCACTAATAGGCTTAACTCATGTGATGCACAATTTAATCATGATCTACTTGTTAACTCAAAACAATTGACAAGCATCAAGTTATCCATTTTAGTGATCTACAAGATTAAGCAAGTTTTTCCTTATACCAATTACCACATGCAACATTTTCTGAACCAACCAAACACCAATCAATTTATTTCATCAACTCTCCGAACAAATATAAGTGAAGTAAGAGAGTACTTTCTACAAAAGAAAGCTAATAGCTCTGACAAGAGATACATGAAAACAAGAGCTAAAAGCTGAACAACGCTAGATATGAATACTTCAACAAATATAAGTGAAGAATAGGAGTATTCTCATGAAAAAGCGGAGCGTGTCTCTCTCCCAATCAAGAATGCTAGGGTCCAGTCAAGCTTTATTAAAAATAAAAATGCAATACTAAAAATAAAAAGCACACAGACGCTCCAAGAAAAGCACATATGATGTGAACGAATTAAAATATAGTTTCACTAGAGATGACCTGATAATTTTGACGATGAAGAAGGGGATGCCTTGGGCATCCCCAAGCTTAGACGCTTGAGTCTTCTTGAAATATGCTAGGGAGATCCATGGGAGCCTCCCCAAGCTTAAGCTCTTCACTCTTCTTGATACTATTATATCATCCTTCTCTCTTGACCCTTGAAAACTTCCGTCACACCAAACTCAAAGTAGATCTCATTAGAGGGTTAGTGCATAATCAAAAATTCACATGTTCTGTAAAGACGCAATATGATTTGTTACTTTAAACATTAGCTACAGCCACTGATGTTATGTGAAGCTCTTCCACCCAAAAAAGAATTTCACTCAACACTAGTAAAAGAGAGAATGCGAAAAATAAAAAGGCATAATCTGTCTAAAACAGAACAGTCCGCAAAGACGAATTTTTTCGAGGCACTTACGACGCTCAGATCGAGAAACTCTGAACTAATGAAAGTTTCAGACATTCATAAAGATTACGCACAAAAAATTTCAGATTTTTTTAACAATCTGGTGATTTTACGAATTTCGTACAGTGAACAGCAAAAATCTGTTTCTGCGCAGCAATCAAAATTAAGCATCATCTTATCATTAGAGGCTACTCTTGGCACAACAACGCGAGAAAATAAAGATACAAAGGAGTTGCTACAGAAGTAAACAAACTCCTTGACTCAATAAAAGAAAAATTGCAGAAAAATAAAATGGGTTGCCTCCCATAAGCGCTTTTCTTTAACGCCTTTTAGCTAGGCACAAAGCATGCATCAAGTATTCCCAAGTGAAGAAACATCAACATTGACGTCGGAAGTTTCAACAACAATGCAATTTATCTTGTCTATGTAAGTTTTGGAATTCCCTTTCTCAATACCTCTAGGCTCATCATTTTCATCAAATGGGTTCTCAGGAACAATCCAATCAAAATTCTTTTCTAGTGCCTCCTGCATTCCTATAAGCTTAAAAGGTATAGGTATTTTAACTTCCCCCTCACCATTAGTTTCCTTAGTGTACTTGAGCCTCTCTTTTTCAAGTTTTTCAAGTGTATTAACAACGTCAATACAATAACCAAGCACCTTGTATTTAATAAAAACTTTTCTAGCTTCCCTAGCAACATCACCAAATTCTTTAAGTAGGGCTTCTAAAACAAAATCTTTCTTTTTACCATCTTCAGTATCATGGAGTTTTAGAAACATGTTCTGCATTATGGGACTAAGGTTGACAAACCGAGCTTCCAACATGTGAACTAGAGAAGCTGTAGCAATTTCATAATTTGGAGCAAGTTCTACCAAGGATCTATCTTCAAAATCTTTAACCATACTAACATGATTCAAGAATTCCTCAATGTTATCTCTTCCAATGATAGACCCACTACCCACAAATATTTCTTTTAAAGTGTACTTAGGGAGAAGCATGATGAAATAATAAAAACCAAACAGAAAATAAACTAGATGCAAGTAACTAAATTTTTTTGTGTTTTTGATAATTGAAAGCAAACAAGATAAAATAAAATAAACTAAGCAAGACAAAAACAAAGTAAAGAGATTGTAAGCGTGAAACTCCCCTTGCAGAAGACTGCTGTCTCCCCGGCAACGGCGCCAGAAAAATAGCTTGATGACGTGAAACACACGTTCGTTGGGAGACCCCAAGAGGAAGGTATGATGTAGTCAGCAGCAAGTTTTCCCTCAGAAAGAAACCAAGGTTATCGAACACGTAGGAGCAGCAACTCTTCAGAAGGTTGTCAACGGCGCCAGAAAAATATATGTCGCAGGGAGTCTGGACTGTTGACGTGGAATCTGCACACAACACAATCAAACTACTTTGCCCCAACGAAACAGTGAGGTTGTCAATCTCACTGGCTTGCTGAAAACAAAGGATTAAACGTATGGTGTGGAAAATGAGTATTAAATTGCAGAGAATGAAAAAGGAACAGTTTGCAGTTTGTGGTTGTTTAATCAGTGTAAAAGAATGGACCGGGGTCCACAGTTCACTAGTGGTGTCTCTACATAAAAGATAACTAACATGTTGGGTGAACAAATTACAGCTGGGCAATTGACGAATAGTGAGCGCATGATAATGCATATACATGACATGTTGACTACTATGATATTTAATTGGGCATTATGACATAATACATAGATCGTTATCCAACAGCATCTATGACTAATAATCCACCGCCGGGTTGTCATCCGAGTCCCCCGTTGGTATTAAGTTGCAAGCAACGGATAATTGCATTAAGTAAAGTGCGTAATGTAAACAAACACATATGCCCGTGGACATAGCATCGTTAGGTTATCCCTAGTGGCAACAGCACATCCACAACCTTAGAACTTTCTGTCACTGTCCCAGGTTAAACGGAGACATGAACCCACTATCTAGCAAAAATACTCTCTCTTGGAGTTACAAGCATCTACTTGGCCAAAGCATCTACGAGGAACGGAAAACATGCAAGATCTTAAATAACATATAAGATAGATTGATAATCAACTTGACATAATATTCAATATTCACCGGATCCCAGCAAACACAACATGTAGCATTACAATAATATGATCTTGATCATGTAGGGCAGCTCACAAGATCTAAACATGATGGCACAAAGTGGAGAGACAACCATCTAGCTACTGCTATGGACCGTAGTCCAAGGATGAACTACTCACGCATCACTCCGGAGGCAGGCATGGCGATGTAGAAGCCTCCGGTGACGATTCCCCTCTCCGGCAGGGTGCCGGGAAGAGGTTCTGAACCCTCCCGAGCTAGGGTTGACGACGGCGGCGTCTCTGGATCTTTTCGTGGATATTTGCTTAGGTACTTAGGGTTTTCGCGTCGGGGGGAATAAGTAGGCGAAAGGGCGACGACCGCGGACCCCCGAGGGGCCCACACCACCCCAGGGCGCGGCAGAAGGGGGCCCGCGCCCTGGGTGCGTGTGGCCTCCTGGTGGCCCTCCTCTGCTACTCCTTCGCTCCGTCAGGTGTGTTCTGGAAAAATAGGCACCCCCGTGAAGTTTCGTCCAATTCCGAGAATATTTCCAAACTACTTTTCTAGAATACAAAAACAGCAGAAAACAGGAACTGGCACTTCGGCATCTTGTTAATAGGTTAGTCCAAAAAAATGTATAAAAGTGATATAAAGTAGATGCAAAACATGTAGCAATTGGTATAAAACAAGCATGGAACATCAAAAATTATAGATACGTTTGAGACGTATCACCATCCTTCGTGATATTCATGCAGGTACCTGCGGGCATCACGCCAGCAGTCGATCACTCGTAGCCAAAGCCTTTCGCGCAGGCTTTTACTGGCCCACAACACTCAAAGACGCGGAGGACATAGTCAAAAGGTCCATCGGCTGTCAAAAGTTCGCCACAAAGCCGCACGCACCCGCATCGGCGTTGAAGACAATACCATTGGCCTGGCCCTTTGCCCAATGGGGTCTCGATATGGTCGGGCCACTCAAAAAATCCTCCCATGGAGGGCATACTCACCTTCTGGTGGCAGTCAACAAGTTCACCAAGTGGATCGAAGCAGTTCCTATCACAAGTTCGACAGCCACTACAACAGTCAATTTCATAAAATCCATCATATACCGCTTCGGCGTGCCAAGCAGCATCATCACTGATAACGGTACAAACTTTACAACTGAAGAGTTTCGATCCTTCTGCTAGCAGGACATTACGCTCAATTATGCATTTGTGGCACACCCGCAATCCAATGGCCAAGTCGAAAAGGCCAATGGACTTCTGACGAGTGGAATAAAGAAACGCCTACTGATGCCACTCAAAAGGGCTGCGGGTGCTTGGGTCGAGGAACTCCCATCGGTGCTCTGGAGCCTCCGCACAACACCCAACGCCTCAACACAATTTACCCCATTCTTCATGGTCTACGGAGCAGAGGCAATCCTTCCATCAGACGTAAGGTTCAATGCACCAAGAGTCGAAGCATACAATGAGGACGATGCATACGAAGCACTCGAAGATGCGGTCGACCTACTCGAAGAAGCACACAACACGGCGCTAGCACGCACAACTGTCTACCAGCAGGACCTCCGCAACTATCACAGCCGTCGACTGCTCACCAGATCGTTCGAAGTTGGCGACTTGGTACTTCGACTGAAGCAAAAGAAGGTGCACAAGCTCGCTTCTCCATGGGAAGGACCCTTCATCATCACCGAGGTCATTGGTGGTGGATCATATAGACTGAAGCACGCGAAGACAGGCGAAATCTCGCATAATCCTTGGAACGTTGCGTAGCTGCACCGTTTCTATGCTTAGATTGCTCAGTCGCACAATGTAATAGGCACATATGTCGGATGGCTGCAGATTTCGGACGCGCTCTTTTCCTTACCAGGGTACCTAAGGGAACTGGAAGGTTTTTAATGAGGCGGCCTGCAGCCTAATATTCAAAAATGGAATATAGTCAATGATTCCTCATACTCCTCCGTGTTTACTACTCGCATAAACTATTCACACAACCTTAGTCTCACTCGATACACTCGGGGCTGTGCTACTTCAAAAGGTGAGCTCTCGCTCCTTCAAACACAACACCCAGCCGCACTCGAAGACTCGGGGGCTGGGTCGTCAAAAACATACAGAAACAAAAAAGTTGCTCAATAACATGATTTGACGCTTCAAAAATCGCAAAAATTCACAGACTCACTCGATACACTCGGGGTTGTAGAATTCATGTTCTATACTCATAAAACCCCACTCGATAAACTCGGGGCTGCATACATACAAGTAAACAAATATTTACTAAGTACAAGTGGCAAAATTTACACTCGGGGGCTGCTCCCTATACATACATACCCTAATCTTCTGGTTCATCCTTGACTAGGAGAACGGGGCCCATAAGTTGAGCGTTATAACACTCAACCAATACCCTCACATGTTTGACTATATCGTCCAAATGCGATTGGGACAAGGACGATCCAGGCACAGATGGACGTAGCTGTAAATTTGGACGCTGACTTCGGAGGTACGCCATCGTTGCGTTGGCCCCATCCACAAGCTTCTGGGTGATAAAGCCTCGGATGGCCCCGACACTTTGGAAAAGCCCGAGCAACGCGTGGATGCCTTGAGGTTGTGGCCCTGTCGGAAAAAGAATTTGGTTGATGCAACTGAAGGCCGACCTGCATAACTCGAGCAGCATAGTGCTCCGTCACACTCGATCCTGCAGAGTTGCGAGTATGCGTGCTCGGTGCCTATCCAAGCGAAAGTGCTGATGACCAGTCGTGGGTTCATCAGTTGCATTGTCCAACTGCTCCTTTACACGAGCCTGCTCCGCCTGGAAGTCTGGAACAAAACCTGCAACAACACAAGTTGGGTAAACAAAAAGGACAGTATGACTTCTTGAGATAAGAGCAGTCATGCTTGCACTCGAGTTGTCTGTTCACGATCTCCATTTCGCCAAGCACATACTCCTCTCGCTGAGTGGGTAGAGCAGGCCTAGCCCTCATCCTATCCAACTCATTGCGGGTACTCTCTAGCTCTTGCTCCAGTTTTGCAACTCGAGCCTTCATATAACGCATTACCGCAACATCGTTTGCCACCTGAGCTCGGGATCGAGTAGGAGCACGATGCCGCGCCGAGCTAGATGATGTGGCGGCTGCCTTTTTCTGTTCCAAACATCATAAAAGTTTCATGAGAAACTCATCACAAAGCTTAGGCAAGTAACAACACACAGCCTTACAAGCAGGATCATAACGATGAACTTAAAATCATAAAGAGGTAGCAAAAGCACATGCATACTCGCATGGTCATAAGTTTAATTACAAAGCATCAAAGGCATGGCTGTCCTACTTCTCAGACACTGACTCTGACCTAGCCCTACTTGCACGAGCGGCGACCTCGGCTGCCCGGCGCTCCATGGCTGTCATAAAAATTTCAGCCAGCTTTGCAGCTGGCTCGTTGACATGCTTTAGGGACACCAGCTTCCCGCCCGGCTTGCGAGGGAACTCAGACAGAGCGGCTTCGAAGTCACCCTTTATCCCATGACCTAAAAGGAGTTTGAGGGTGGACTCTGAGCTGCGTACCGTCAAAGTGCGAGCAAAGTTCGTCATAGTCGAGGTTCCCGGGCCAAGGATGTCGGCGACGCCATCCACAGTCGAAGGAGGTTGGCTAGACAGGAACATGTCCTTGTACACGGCGCCAAGCGTGCTCGTGGACTTGGCGAGTGCATCCTTGGCTTGGGTGGACACGACATCCAGGTCGCCGATAGCGCGGTCAAGGGACAAATTGCCACTCGGCTGGTCCACAGGTGCCGGTGCGCCGATGATACGTCTCCAACGTATCCATAATTTCTGCTGTTCCATGCTTATATTATACCATTTGCTACATGTTTTATATACACTTCATATCACTTTTATGCATTTTCTGGGACTAACCTATTAACAAGATGCCACAGTGCCAGTTCCCTGTTTTTGGTTTCAGAAAGTTACTTCTTGAAATATTCTCAGAATTGCACGAAACAAAAGGCCAAGTCCCTATTTTTCCAACACGTACACGGAGTCCAAAGGAGAGACGAAGACTCGCCACGAGGTGGCCAAACCATAGGCCGGCGCGGCAGAGGGGCCCACCGCGCCGCCTGGTGGTTTGGGCCCCTCGGGGGTCCGCCGACATCGCCCCTTCGCCTATTTATTCCTCGAGACGTGAAAACCCTAAAACACTGAGCCTTTCATCCAGAACATATTCGCTGCCGCTGCCGTCATCAACCCTAACTCGGGGGGTTCTGAAGCTCTTCCCGGCACCCTGCCGGAGAGGGGAATCATCACCGGAGGGCTCTACATCGCCATGCCCGCCTCCGGAGTGACGCGTGAGTAGTTCATCCTTGGACTATGGGTCCATAGCAGTAGCTAGATGGTTGTCTTCTCCACTTGTGCCATCATGTTTAGATCTTGTGAGCTGCCTATCATGATCAAGATCATCTTATTGCAATGCTACATGTTGTGTTTGCTGGGATCTGACTTATATTGATACCTATGTGGAGCTGAATATTATATTATCATGTCTATGTCATTTGTGATCTTGCATGCTCTCCGTTACTTGTTGAAGCCTTGGCCAAGTGAATACTTGTGACTCCAAGAGAGGGTATTTATGCATGATAGTTGGGTTCAACCTCTATTTAACCTGGGATAATGACAACAAGTTCTAAGGTTGTAGATATGTTGTTGCCACTAGGGGTAAAACAACAATGCTTTATTCAAGGATGAATGTATTGTTTACATTACGCACATTACTTAATGCAATTGTCTGTTGCTTGCAACTTAATACTGGAAGGGGTACGGATGTTAACCGGAAGGTGGACTATTTAGGCATAGATGCATGCTGGATAGCGGTCTATGTACTTTGTCGTAATGCCCAAATGAATCTCATAGTAGACACCACAACTCGCACATGCATGTTATATGCACTTATCAATTGTCAGTTGCCCAGCTATAATTTGTTTACCCAGCATGTTAGTTATCTTATTGGAGAGACACCACTAGTGAACTGTGGACCCCGGTCCATTCTTTTACATCTGAAATACAATCTAGTGCAATGATTGTTCTCTACTATTTTATGCAAACAAACATCATCTTCCATACGATACGTTTAACCCTTTGTTTTCAGCAAGCCGGTGAGATTGACAACCTCACTGTTAAGTTGGGGCAAATTAATTTGATTGTGTTGTGCAGGTTCCACGTTGGCACCGGAATCCCTGGTGTTGCGCCGCACTACACTCCTTCACCAACACCTTCGAAGCAACCTCGTTTTCCTACTGGTTCGATAAACCTTGGTTTCATACTGAGGAAAAACTTGCTGCTGCACTCATCATACCTTCCTCTTGGGGTTCCCAACTGACGTGTGACGTTACACGCATCAAGCATAGTTTCTGGCGCTGTTGCCGGGGAGATATTCCCTCGTCAACTTAGCGCTAGCAGCCGACAGCTCCTTCGAAAAAGCAGATAGAACAGAAAATTTTACATAACATTCAGTGGCAAAAAGGAGTAGACAAAAGGTGGCAAATTTGACTCACCGCCTACGCCTCGGGTAAGGCTCGCCAGGCGTTCAACATAATTTTTCTCGCGCAGGGCAGCGGAGTTCTTGGCATCATCCAACGCCTTCTTCGACTCATCGAGCTGCTTGGCGAGGGCATCCTCTAGATCTTTCACCCGGGACTTAGCCGATGCCTTGTCGCCTGAGATAGATGGCCAGATCTTATTTACAATTGACAAAGCAAAGACAGATCAAAAATACCTTCGCCTCCAGAAGCCAAACACACTTACGGCTAAGTTGCTCCATGGCAGCGCGCAGATCGTCCCTCTCTTGTTCAACCTGGACAAATGCCTTGCCTGCTTCCACTAGGTTGAGGTAGAAAGGCTGCATCCACATGGAACCAACATAAGCTATACGCAAACAGTCCAAATTTGAGGACTCGACAGAACGACACTTACGTGTTCAACCCAAGGTGCATGCTTGGCAGCAGAAGTCCCAACTTGCGGAGTAGGCACACTCGTAATCTTGGTGGCCTCAATTGTAGTGGTCGTGCTTGCTGTTTTCACAACCTCAGCCGCAACGGGAGAAGCTTCAGGCTGGGGAGTCGAAGCTCTCTCGGTTGGGGGAGTTGGAGGTCGCACAGTCTCAGCACTGCAGGCAATAGAGGAAATACAATATAAGCAAGACTATCAACATGCAGAAACTTAAAGTACAAAACGTTCAGACGCATACCTGTGCTCTTCTTCCTCCTCACTGTCGAGGTCGTCAAACATTGGGCCTCCAAACTGCAGCTCCTCACCCGACTTGGGAGGAGGAGCCGAACTCAAAGGACTCACGTCCAAAGGAGCAGATGTGGTCTTAGGAGATGCACCCGAGTCTCCATCATCCCTCAGCTCCTCCTCTTTTGCGGGTGAGCTCAAAGAGGAAGACACAATTTGGGCCGCCCGACGGCGCTTGCGAGAAGGAACCTCGCTCACGTCAACTGTCGTGGCACGCTCCTTGTCCTGTGCTTCTCCAGCCCCTTCCTCTTTGACCTCCTCTGTCGGGGATGTGGTAGCCAAAGGTAGAGGCGATCCATCTCCTCCCTTCGCTTTCACTGTCACCTCTGTTTCATGGGTTGGACCATTTTCGGGAAGAAGAGGAAGGGTTGAGGTAGTCGAGTGGCCCTGCATACAACATATAGTAGTCGAAAAGTTACAAAGATGCATAACAAAATAATAAAAGGAGATCATACACTCGATGGGTTCACTAACCTCTGGCAAAGGCTTTTCAGCCGTATAAGGATCAACGGGGCAGTCGACGTTGCAGGGCTCGCTGGACTTCGTGCTGGTGATGAACCGCACGTGCGACACCAGCTCGCTCTTCGACAGCTCCTCCTTGCTCATTCGGGTGGCGTCGAGCGCACCCTCATACTCCCACATTGGGTGGGCGCGAGCGCGGAGCGGCCATACCCGCATCTTCATGAAGGTGGCAATCAAATGCACACCCCTGACGCTGTTCAGCAGCCCTCCAATTGTCTCCAGCAGAGGCGCTGCTTCCGCCACTTCTTCAGTCGAAAGTTCATGGTCCCAGGCCTTCGTCCTAGCGGCTATTCCAGCAGCCGAGAATGCTGGGACTCCTTCCTGGTCGACGAGCACGTAAAACCACATTTTCCTCCACCCTTGCGCTGAGTCGACTGGCTTCAGGGCAAAGTATCGGGTGTCGCTGCGAACTTGGATCTGCAGGCCTCCGACTGGATAGGTTCGGCCGCCTCGGTTGTTGGGCCGGCGGCCGAACCATGAAGATAGACTTCCAGAGTGCCCAGCTGGGAGCAACTCCCAGGAAGCACTCGCAGAACACCATAAAACAGGCTATGTGCATAATGCCGTTCGGGGTGAGATCATGGATCTGCACCCCATAGGTGTATAGCAAACCACGAACGAAATCGTGGAGGGGAAAGGAGAGACCCCTAGGCAAAAACTCTGCAAAATATACGCGCTCGTTTGCGCGAGGCTCGGGGAGTACCTCTTTCGAAGGCGCGCAGACGGTCAGCTGGTCCGCCGGCGGCATCAATCCATCCTCGCGGAACTTCTCGAGGTGGGCGGCCTTGATTGTTGACTTCGCCCAGTCACCGTCGCTCTTCTTGAGGTCGGCGGTGGCCGCAGATGCGCCAGCCGCAACCTTCTTCCCCTTCAAGGCGGCCGCATCGGTCGCGGACGCAGTGGTGGCAGAGGCTTTCCTCTTTGGCGCCATGGCGGTGGTGGCTAAGGAGAGCAGCAAAAGCTCGGGCGCGAGAACAATGGAGAAGGAGCGCGAGGAAGAAGATGGAACATGGGCAGCGCGCAGGGCAAATGGCTAGTAAAAAATAATGCCAGCGCTGTTTCCCCTATTTACCTCGAAACAAAGGCAATCACAGCCATTCAGATCTTAACCGTGCGCTACGCACCGTACACGTGGCACATGCGGAGGGCAACCGTCGCCGGCCACTCCGCCCACTACGCACGCAAAAATAGGAGCCATAATCACCTCTCCGGAAAAAGTTGGCCCGAGTGGTCAAATCAAGTCCAAACTGCACCGATGTTCGGTCAGCTCTGCACAAATGGGCCCACCTATGTGTCACGTCCCATCCATCACAGCATAACGCACGCCACGCATGTCAGGCAGCGCAGTCACCAAAGAACGTCATCCCTGACGTAATCTCAAATGCATATTGGTTACTCGACTGCCCTGTTTGGTTTGGATGTGCAATAGCAATGTCGATCAACTTGGTCACCCGACCGTTCCTTCGACTGACGCATATTACTCCCATCGGGAGCATATCAAAATTTCTTTGACTGGAGATGCTAAAGAGAATGATTTTGAGATTATCCTCCATTACAAGCAATACAGCATAATCTCGGGGGCTACTCCCATCGGGAGCACTGTCGTGCACCCGATAGATTTACGGCACAAAATTTCTTCGACTAACATATCAAACGATAAAGGATTTGAGATTATCCTCCATTGCAAAGCAATAAAGCACAATCTCGGGGCTACTCCCATCGGGAGCGCTGTCGAATAACGTCAAAAAGTCAGTCGACAAAAGAATCGACTCAGCTCAAAAACAAAATCATACTCGAAATATTCCCGAGTTGCGTCCGTCGCAAATTTCTCGGATGCTGTACGCATGGTGCAAAGGTAAGACCCGCCGAACTTTCGAGCTGGGCTGAGTACCGTTCCAGCAACGTCAATCCTTATACTTTCCGTGTCAGCAGACATGATGAAAAATCCTGATGGACGCGTTGGGTAAAATTCAAATCTGTACTGCAGATCGACTCAGTAAGACCTCCGCGGCCTAGTCGAATCTGACCAGTTTGTTCCAGATTCGAGTCCGGGGACTCGAGTTTGATTGAAAGCTAGTAAGGTTTTACCCGAATGAGTAGTTAACCAGTCCCGATCCATCGAGTGTACTAGGCCTGCTAAGCTATTATCCCTTGATCATAAGCAAAAACCACAGTCGATGAGATACTCGACATAGCCTACATGCGCTATTCATACAGGAATTCCAATTGTAAAAACAAAGCATATGACGTGCACTTGCGAAAGAGTCCATGCCCGATTCTTCGAGTCAGACAAGTACTCGGGGGCTACTGACATGGGTATACATCTCGGGTACCCTACCATGAGGGTACCTGGTGCACGTGACGACTGAGGCCCAATATCGAAGAGTTTATTCGAAGCCCAAAGACAAAGGCCCAAAAAGATGGCGTACCCTCCAAAATTAGACATTGGCATAGTCGGTTTAGAACTTTCCATATGTGTAAACTAGGTCGGTTAAGAACTCCCGAGACCCAGCCTATTTAAAGGCTGGGAGGGGCGCCGATCTAGGACAAGCCATACTCGAACCACCAAAGCTCTAGCGAGATCGTCATCTCGCCGGAGCCACCTTGTAAACTCATAATCTCCCACGATCAATAACAGACAAGCAGGAAGTAGGGTCTTTACCTCCACCCGAGGGGCCTGAACCTGGGTAAATCTTTGCCTCTGTTTGTCAGCCGACGAAACTACCAACACTACCACGTTCTCTCCCCATAATCTCAACCCTAGGTCCTTAACCATGGGATTTGGTGAGGATACCCCTCGTCACTATGTATCATTCAGTCTTCTAGTATGCATTCAACTTCCGTCCGGTTGCATCAAAAGACAAAAGTCATAGTCTCTCTGATCCTCCAGAAGCCATCACATGAGGATCCAATGTGTAGGCATACGAATAACCTGCAAGAAATGGTCATTTCCAACCTTGTTAAAAACAATATTTTTTCGACATTTCCATATGACCCAAACTAAGCCACACACCCCCACATATTTGCCAGAGAGGGAAGGAAAGCTTATGACCGAGGAAGCACTCACACAAATGTCGTGTGTAGACGGTGTGGATGGAGTTGGTGGTGAGGTCGTGCGAATGTAGCCCGTAGTATCGCATCAGCCGTGAAATAAGCATGAGCCCTGCAGCGTCAAGCCGCTCTCGATGTGGCTGATGAAGAAGACTCCCGCGACCCGGGACCCGCCATTTGTAGATGTCCTGCTTCGTCAGCAGACTATCATTGACAAGGCTCTTTAGCTTGACTTGGTCACAGTGGAACCACACCGGTTGCAATAAAACGGCTCGATGGTATTCTCCTCAGGGGCCATCACGATTATAGAAAGCGTGTGAGGAAGAATATGAACATAGTAACTTTCTTGTGGACCGAGCAACGACTAAAAGAAAAGAGCAAAAGATGCTCATGACAAGTTATGATGTCACCGCGAAAAGACCGAAGAGGCATCGACTTATGGATGAACCTAGACACGGTTCCAGAACAATGAAATGAGTAGGCAGAGTGAAACGTCCCAATGGGATCGAGCCAAATTCAAACTAAGACCAGGCGCTAGCTGTGTTGACTCAACGTGTTACTCTTAATCGTTTGTTGATTATTTTTTAGGAGATTACAACATGCATACACTGTTTGACTTTTGGAAAAATTTATAGGCCTTATTTTAGAAATAGAGGGAGTATTATGGAACCCTTCATTTAGAACCTTCCGCAACATTGTATAACATTCTAAAACCTTTCAAAAACCTTTTAGAAGTATACACATTTCATGATTTGTAAAAAACAAAAGTAAAATAGTAATATTTGTTAATGGGCCGCATTTGGGCGGCCCATGTCGTTAAATAAGAGCAACCCACAAAAGGAGTAGTACTACTAAACAAGCGAACTATTTCTTTCCTACAGCCACCCAGCCTAACCTACACAGAGTACAACAGACCAATTACAGCCTCAGGATCCAGCCCACCAATTGAGATCTAACCGTCCAGATTACAACTGAACCCACAATGTGTGCATCTAGCAAATTAAGAGAGCGGACGAAAACTCTGCCAGGGAACGAAGTCCGCCCCTACTCCCTAGCATCCCCGTCCACGATTTCAATATACAGGAAAACAAACATGGCACAATCAACGGGAATCAACGCGTCCGCTCTTCACGGCCCAATAAAGACATGCAATCAACTCGATCTGCCTCCTCTTTCGTTCGGAGTTGCCGTCCAGACGTACCCTGCAGTGAGACACCGCAGCTCACACTATCCTTCGCCGTTGCCGCGATGCGCAACTGACCACGTCTGCGTCGACGAACTGCTCGCCAACATAGGTGCAGGCTCTTCTCTTGTGTGAAATTTATGGCCAATTCCGTTCTAACTTATCAAGATGTCTTTCTTCAGGCCGCCGCCAGATTGTCTGGCGCCATCGCTGACTGTGCATCCGACGACAACGGCGCCGAGGAACTCTTCGGCAACGCATTGCCGACGCATTTGCCAACATGTCAACAATCACGTTGCCTTTCTGCAACCACAAAATAAAGGGAGTTCTCGCATATTTTAGTGAAATCATCAACATTGCCATTCTAGAATTGATCAAGAATGCCCAGGTTAGTTAAGTGTAAGAAGTATATATTTATTGAAATATGTGAACCATATGCTAACCTGAAAACCAAACACACAGTCCAAGAGCTATAGTTGCAGACGATTGCATTACTTGCAGACAATGAGACAAGGAATCACAGTCCAAGAGCTATAGTTGCAGACAATTGCATTACTTGCAGACAATGAGACAAGGAATCTAGATGAACATCATCCTATATCCCTGCCGCATCCTTTTGCGTGACCTTTGTCATCTGAGTATAGCAGAGTGCATTAACATTTACACACAATATGGGGGAAAAAATGTTTGATATATGCCAACATAGCAGAGTGCATTAGCATTTACACACAGTATGGGGAAAAATTGTTCGATATATGCCACGTATATAAATAAGGTGAAAAAACAGGTAGTAATCAACTAATACTTGCATTCACTTAAACATTATAACTTGATGTGAAAATAACTCAATGTTTCTATTTGTCTCCAGTACAAGTTTAGTTCAAATTTCAAAGTCAACATAATGATCCAGTAAATAACCTGCTAAGCAATAGAGGTTTTTTGCACAAGGCCTTATGCATTATTATGTAAAAAACAAAAGAACCATTAGCAAGAAATTTATCCAAGTACTAAATCATTGTTTCACGTGGGTGTCAAAAATATAGTATAACCATTAGGCTATCAAACAAAATTGCAGTAAGTGCAAAAGAGCATGTCTGAACTGCAGACAGTCTTCTATCTTACGTTGTCTTTTCCCTAATCAGGCATATTTGAAAGCTCAGTTACACTTGATGCTATTTAGTGGTTCATGATTAAGCTTCACAAAAGCACGAAGTTGCATTCCCCAGAGTTAATTGATAGGTCACTAAACTGCACAGCGAGATCAAAACACAAGCACACCTTCTCTTCTCAGCACTTCGATGCAACAATAACATATGTAATATGCTCATCTGATAGATTAAAAGCACAAGCACGCGACATCTAGCAACCACATGGAGATAGCAAGCGAACAGAGTTGCTTGCCTTAGACTGATACGGAACTAATCCAAACATTCAGAATGAGTGGAATCTCTGCCATCCATAAATCGGCGCGTGCAGCCAACTGAAGGTGCAAATTTCCATAGATTTAACTCACAAACCACAGGTCGCTATTCTTTATCACGCATTACAGAGATTAGATAGGAGATTATTACCAGGTAATCCAGGATGTGGTTTTGGCACAGTTGGTGGCGTCGAGCTGCTGACTCGGCGGGCGGTCCAGGGTGCCACGGCTGCGTGTCCTTAGTCGCCGGGCGGCTGAGACTGTGCGATGTATGAGTTCCTGGGCCGGAGCGACGCTGAATCAGGCTCGGACATCTGGGCTGTAGAATTATGAGATTATGCGGAATATGATGGATGTATTATTGAACCTCATGGGCGAGTATATATAGGAGTACAGGGGATCGACTTAGAGTACAAGACAAGAAACAAATCATATCTCTACCATATCTTTCTGTATCACAAATATACTCTAACATCCCCCGAAGTCGTAGCGGTAGCGTCGTGAACAACTGGAACGTCGCGGACGGTCAGACTGGAGATAAGTCGAAGTAGAATCCAGTGGGCTGACATCCCCCGCAGTACGAGCGGGAACGTCGTGGACGGTGTCGCGGCGCAGATACTTGGACCGTAGAGGAAGCTGATGAGGAGCTCAAGCGAGGTGGTAGCCCTTTGTGCCGATGTCGAGGGAGCCGAGAGCGTTAGGCGGTGCAGCCTTGGTCGGGGTAGCCGTGCGAGGGTCGTCGTGGTCGATGTCGTGGTCGGGGTTGCCGGTGTCGAGGTAGACGTAGAAAAAGCCGCATGCGCATAGTACGTGAGGAGAGTGACGGGGACGCGTCGAGGATGCCGATGCCGGAGACGACGCAGTACGAGCCGTGGAGGACGAGGTGCGGCCATTGTTTTGCCGGAACAAGGTGCACGTCGGGGACGAAGGCATACTCCGGCTTTGCCAGAGCCGAGTACGCGTAGAAGAAATCGGTGACGTGGTCGAGGCAGTCGTAGAGGAGGAAGTCGATGCCGAAGACGTTGTCGAGGTCGATGTAGATGAGGCGCCGACCCGGGCTTGCCAGACCGGGGGACACGTCGGGGACGAAGGCACGCACCGGTGTTGCCAGTACCGTGCATGCGGGGGCAGGGACCACCGTGAACCATACGCCAGCGTCGGAGGGACTAGCAGAGGAGGCCTCCTGAACGGTTGCGGCGACAATCGGCGGGGGGTAGAAGGTGTCGATGTCGTCCGCGGTTGTCGGAGTAGACGTAGTTAGGGATGAGGATGATGACGTTGGCGACGTGGTCGTGGTGGACGAAGATGTAGAAGGCGGCGAAGGCAGCGGCGGCCGGGGGTGGCCATGCTGGACGCCTGGACAGGGAGTGGTCGGCGGGACCCACGACAGCCTGAAGTGGCCGTGCAGGTTACCTGTAGAGGTGCGGCGGTGGTACTCGAAGTAGGCGAGGAAGAACCCGGCGGCGTGACGAAGACCATACGCGGACGTTGGCGACCAGCGCCGTAGGAGGTGGCGCTGTGGGAGCCGAAGACGTCGGTGCATGGGGACGGCGAAGAGGACCACGTGCTGCGGCGGTACGGCCCGAAGGGGCGACGCAGCAGCAGCGCGCGGGTCGGGGCGACGGTGGGTGTCGCCAGCGACGTTCACGCCTGGGAAGGCGCGTTGGCTGCCGGCAACATGGACCAACGGCGGCGGCGCGGCGGCCCGAAGGGGCGACGCGGCGGCAGCCTGTAGCTCGATCGGTGGTAGGCGCGTGCTCGGGGACGTGCTTGGCGGTGTAGGCGCGCGATCGGTTGATCAGACCGACGCAGCGTGGAACGCGCCATGGCGGCGACGACGACGCGCAGATCGGAGTCGATGGCGAAGTTGTCGATGAAGTCCCGGTCGATGACGGCGAAGAGAACCGGCGATGGAGACCGTGCAGGCGAGGGAAGCCGGCTGCGACGCGTCGAGGCGTCCCTTGGACGGCGGGTCCGGCCGTGCTGCGCGGTCGGTGAAGACGAGCCGGTCGGTGCAGAGTCGGCGTCGGCGAGTTTCCGCGATTGCCGGCTTGAAGAAGCCGGCCGGTGCGGAGTCGGCGCCGGCGAGTCGGCCGAGATAGCTGGCTGTCGAGGAGCGTGCCGGTGCAGGTCGATGTCATTGTCGGAGTAGAGGCGCGAGAAGACGACGGCGGAGACGGGCGACGCAAACCGATCTTAGATCGGAAAACCAAAAAAGAAACGCCGATCAAAAACGACGGCGAGAAAAGAAAAACCGGATCAAGAGACCGAAAAAAAAAAGACTCTAGGGCAGCCGAGCAACCGCTCGGCGGGCGAACCTAGGTACGGGCGGCGCGGCCCCGGGGCGAGATCATGGAGATCGATCTCCCCAGGGGCGGCGCGGTGCGGAAGCGGCGGCGGCGGCTAGGTCAAGAATCGTGCCGCTCTGATACCATGTAGAATTATGAGATTATGCGGAATATGATGGATGTATTATTGAGCCTCATGGGCGAGTATATATAGGAGTACAGGGGACCGACTTGGAGTACAAGACAAGAAACAAATCATATCTCTACCATATCTTTCTGTATCACAAATATACTCTAACATGGGCCATGCCGCCGTCGACGGCCTCCTCCAGCCGATTCGAGGTGCAGAGGGGCCATGCACTCCACTCCGGCAGCCTAGGCGGATCCCTACAACGCGCGCGCGATGTCCGCTGCCAAAGATCCGGTGGAGACGAGTTCCTCGTCGGCGGGGAGGAAGGGCAAGGGGCATCGTCGTGCCGCAAGAGAGGGCCGGAGCGGCACGGTTCTTGCTGATCGGCCGGGAGGCACGAGGAGCGGGAGGTATTCTCCGAGGTAGCGCGGAAGCAGGGGAGGGGGCGAGGGTCTTGTCGCCGGCGGTGAGACGCAGTGGAAGGACGGCGGTCGTGGCGTCGGGTTGTATGAGCTTGTGTCTAAGAGAGAAGCAGTGGAGCTGGGGAGTAGAGTGTCTCGGTGCTGGGGAGTAGAGTGTCTCGGTGAGACCGAGAGTTGTCTGATTTTTCCAATTTAATCTGCGATATTTTTTACGGGTAGAGTTGTGTCAGGTTTAAAAAAAGTACATTCGTATATTTGAATTGAAGGTTTTAATAAAATAATACTAAGAATATTCAAAATTGGATTACTGAATTGAATACAATAGATTGCATGATCATGCAGCTCATCTTGTGGTATCTGGATGATAAATTTCATGGAGTAATTCACGGGAGATATTTGTCTGACATTTATGAACATGTATAGTTTTTATCATCATGATACTTTTATGTTGTATCATTATTTGAAAACTAACTCTACTTAATTTTTCCATTGCTTATAGCTCTGCCTTTTGCTTACACCATGGTCATGATATTTAATAACAATTAATATTGTGTAATGCATATGTAGAATGGCTTAAAATGGAGAAGACTAATTTTGGTACATATTTTAAAATATGAAGCCAATGAAGCTCTAAACAATATCCCGCCCGTGGAAATGTGGAATTAAGCCTTATAGATCACATCAAAAGAAGGACCTTCAAGAGATAATCATCAAATAATAATAATGTATCTTCATATTTTTAAATGTTTGAGTTACTAATTATAATCAATTTATGTGATTGTGAAGACACATTTTAATGGCTTGGTAACAAATTAGCTAAAACAGTTAAAAATTCAAAATATATGTTTATTATAAACTATGGTTCGTGCGTGCACGTGCAAGGCTACTAGTACCAAAAGAAAAAGACAATTAAGAGCCTAATAACAACATTCTAAAAAGGTCCCTGCATTCTGGCCAGTGCCAATGCGGCCCATGTCGTCAAATAAGAGCAACCCACAAAAGGAGTAGTACCAAAAGAAAAAGACAATTAGGAGCCTAATAACAACATTCTAAGAAAGTCCCTGCATTCGACTGGCCAGTGCCAAAAAATCCAGAAAACACCAAATAATACCCCATCTCCCCTCCCCCGGCCCACCCTATTCCTTTGATCTTCCTCCCCTCGCCGCCGCGGCGGCTGTTCCAACTCCAACGACAATCCCCGACGAAGACGTCTCCATGCCATCTTCCACCGAGCCACACAACGTAGGAGGAGCTATTCTCTCTTAGACATCGCGCCCCTCGTCTGCTCTACTGGACTGCTGCGGAGTGGAGATCCATTCGGACTTTGGATTGAGATCTTTCGTTGGTGACGAACCCTAACTTACCTGAATTGTTCTGACATTTTTTGCTGCGGTGTTTTAAATTTTCTATGATTCATCTAATCTAAACCCTACTAATGGACGGATATTGGGTACTGCTGTCTTGTGTTTGCTGTGTGGTGTTAGTTGGTACTTGGTAGTAATAGGCTAATAGCAGGTTGTTTTTCTCGAATTCTGGGGCTCAACTAATTCCTCGCCCCCCATGCTAGGTCCACCCTTAACTTCAACCGGTCTCCTTTCGGGCCAAATTTGGATCAGTCCACTGTATCTTCATATTAACTGCTCTTCGTTTTCTCTGAGTTCGACTATTTTCTGTCAACAGCGTGATATACAGACATATAATGCTACAGCATAGTATCAAGTACATACCGGATTTAAGCTTGTAATTACTGTTTGTCTGTTGTATATGTAGCATGCCGTGATGTCAGTATTTGTGGTAGACTGTCGTATTGGTGTGGTTGTTTTTGCATCAACAACATATTGTCATGCCCACATTGTATATATATGCATCATTCTCATGCAACCCCTGCTCACACTGCCAACTAAGATGGATTCCTGGATCTGTCAGTGGAGATAGCACCGTTTTAACTAAATGATGCTGGGCTAGTTAATACGGTTTGTTTCATAATGTCCATCAAATAGAGTTTCCCTTAAGACGGGAGAATGCAAACATCTGATCACAATGCAGCTAAGCCTGTCCAGTTAATAAGGAACAAACATCATTCTTTAAGCTACTTCAGGTACTGTTGAGCTTGGACTTTGGGCCGCCTCAACATTTTATTATGTGATTTGTTTCTACTATTCCTAGTCCTATCCATATATCCTATTTGCATGATTAAACATATACAATTTGTACATAAGCGGATTGCATTCTCCTGGTTTTAGGGAGTTCCTACCTGAACATTCCTTTGGTTTTTATTTTTTAGAGTAATGAATGATTCAAAGAAACACAACTCGTAGTGAAATCCCCTAAATACACTTCATTAGAAACATGTATGCAACTCCATGGAAAAGAACAGTGAGATTGGGACATTTTACCCTTGTTGTCAAACATAAATTTCATCTTTTGTGTCTTGTGTTGATCTGCCTTCGATCTTCTGGTGTAGATGCATTTTGAGATCCATGCACATGATTTTTGCCTTTAATAAAATGTACCTTTCAGTGTGGAATAGCATTGAAATTCGGTTTCATGCTTAGCAGTATTCCCTATATAGTGACCACTGCATTGAAACCAAGCTTTTTACTCACATATTAGGCTTTAGATGTAAAGTTGTTTTTTGCAACCGGCTGCAGTGCTCTTTCTTTGAATCCCTTTCCATCTCCGTATTTAGCCATTGATGAGTTGAAATTGGGTAATTAACTCTTAGTTGTTTTGTATATCAGATGCTTTAATTCTTGTGTACCATCCAATTGGAGAAATTGGGAGTATCTAATGCAAAATCTATTTATATTAATTCTTTCCAAATTCTTACTAGACTATATCTAACTTATCCTGTCTGTATGGGATTTTTTTGCTATGCTTGCTTAACCGTGAAATTGGACTATCTGTTCATCTTTGCTGAGTTAATTCCATCCAATTGTTTAAACTAGGCCAGTTTTTAATTCAACATTTATGTATATTGAGATGTTAATAGCAGGCATTTGCTATTCTTGCAGAGTTTTACTAAACCATATCCAACTTGTCCTTGTTGTGTGAAATTGTTTGATATGCTTTGATGAGAAATTAGACAATCTGTCTATATCTGCTTATTCTCCGAAACATGCTTTACTGTTTCGTTTTACTACATCTACTTGTACTGAGTCTCTGGCACTTCCATGGTTCCATAACTATTGATATGCATTCCTTCTCAGTTTTGACGATGAACTTAAGGCTTTATTGTTTTTGCCCCAATCGTTTGCATCTTTCTTTTTAATCTGATTAGCAAAGTGTATTGGAAGTGTTAGACTAGTTCAAACATTTCCAGGCTTCCTCACTAGTAAAAGTGGTGACCGTACATAGAACATCCATGATCTACATGCTCAAACACTTGAAATTTACTTTTCATTTGCCATGCTAGGCACACAATATATGTGAAAATTAGCTTGTAGAAATATGGTAGGGGCACATGATTTTGGAGAATGGAGATGATAAGCAGTGTTATAAGCAAAAGGACACAGAATAGAACCCAGAAGATTGTAAAATAGTTCAGTTCCCTTCTTTTATATTCTAACACCATAGGTCATGGAAAAAGTTAAGTGCAGCTTCATTTGTTGTTGTCGTGATCTTCATAGCAAACTAGTACCAATCAGTGTTGCGTGTTTCAATAGAAATAAATTGATAAATGTAATTTCCTTGTTATCATATGATCTGTAACTGAAAATATATGCCATTTTTCTAGATCCCTTTTCCCAGTTTTGTGAAGAAAATGGCAAGAACTCCAAGAGACCGTAACCTGTCGAGCCGGCGACTTAGGGCATCTCTTTCTACTGTACCTTCCTACTACAAGAAAGCAAAAAAGACAGCCAAGCAAAATGAGTTGCAATTAACCTCAGAGGAAAAGGACTGGAAATATGCCACTTGCCCAATATGCTTGGAGCGTCCACATGATGCTGTCCTCCTCCTGTGCTCTTCCCACAACAAAGGTTGTCGACCATACATGTGTGGTACCAACTATCACCAGTCTAATTGTCTTGAACAGTTTATAAATGCTTATCTGAAGGACAAATCAGCACATGAAGTGTCAACTGCAGTTGCAGCTGCTAGCAAGAGGCCAAAGGATATGGAGCTTGCATGCCCTATCTGCCGCGGGGAAGTGAAAGGGTGGACGCTGGTTGAACCAGCCCGGCAATTTCTCAACCGCAAAAAGAGAACTTGCATCCACGAGGATTGCTCGTTCATTGGATCATACAAGAAACTCTGCAAGCATGTGAAGGCCAAACATCCTTCATCCAAACCTCGTGAAGTTGACCCCGCACGTTTAGCTGCGTGGAAGGAGCTTGAAAGTAAAAAAGAGAGGCAGGATGCAATCAGCATAGTCACAGGCTTGAATCCGGGATTTATTATTAGGGGGGACTACCTTATTGATCCCAATAGTGGCAGCAGCGACCTTGATATGGAAAGCTCTGATTGGAGTGATAGTTCTGGCTCCTGCTTATTTTCTGATGGTGATGATATTATTTTTTCTGAACGTGATGGTATCAGATCATTACGAAGATCACTTCGCAGAGCTTATATGAGAAATGGGGCAGTTGGTAATTCTGGCATTCAGCGTAGCGGTTTCATCAACCGTAGAAGGCTGCGGGTTGGTTCTGCTCGGAGGCGATGAGCAAGATTTACAAATGACAGCTAAGATGTGGGAGCATTCTGTGCTTGCGCATGCTATCCATCTGCCAGGAAGCAGACATCAGTAGCATTATTCTGGTGGCACCAATATTCATGGAATTGCTTTAGTTTGTTTCATTTCTGGTCCGGTCATAGAGGGTCAGGTTTAATGGAGTTTTTTGTGATTTGTTGGGCCATCTTCCTTTTTTCCTGATGAATGCACTGCTAGCTAGATTTGTGAATGACATTTCTTTTATCAAACTAAATTAGAAGCATGGTATGTTATAGACAAAAGGATGGTTTAGATGTTGGTGTTCTTGTGCTAGAAAAACACAATCCAACTCCTGGTGACTTATGTTCAAAGTTATATTATATAAGCTTCCAGTTGTCCAGTAGATGTATTGCTCGACTTAATTTCGAGGTTTTGAGCTGTCAGGTGGTCTTGAATCTCATCGTGTATTGACTCGCGGTTCTGTTGATCCGACTTAGTTGATCCCAACTTGGCTGGCTGAGTCTGCATCATGAGCTAGACAGGATTGCAAGAAACCAAATACTAACACAGTTGCATCTGGAACATGGATAACTTAACTATCTGTGTTCAGTTTACACCCTTTAGTGGGTGACAATCTACATGGTACTCGACGGTACATGACAGGAGCACGAACATGGGTAAGAGCTGGATCATATACACGGAGAGATAGCCGCACTAAGATATACCAATGGTCTTCCCGAGCAGCCACATGACTAGCGAGAACTCGATCATGAAGAGAGCGTGTAGCCAGGTCCGGTCGACGACGAAGCCGAACACCGTGATGCCCGCGCGGTTGTTCTCCAGGTAGGTCACTGAAAACGCCATGACCAGCTACAGTGTTGAGTATGGCAAAATCATAGTACGAACGATATGATATATTCATGGTGTGGTGCGTGCGTGCTCTCACCTAGCGCCTGCCTCTTCTGGTAGGAGATGTGGGTGGCCTGGAAAGACGTGAACTTGGAGGTGTCGTCGAGGCTGTCCTCGCTCGGGGATGTCTCGTCCTCGTCGGACTCGTCGCCTGAGGAGATGCTCAGTGGTACCTGCTGCTGCTGCAGGCACGCTTTGCCGGGCGTCCTGGGGTTCTCCTGGTCACTAGGGCAGTCCGCGGTGTTGATGGTGGCGTCGGCGTGCCATGCCGCGGCGATGCTGGTGATCGCCTGTGTCTTGTGCGTGATCTTGGCCGCGCTGTGCAGGCAAATGAGCAGGCCGGCGACGAGGCTTAGGGAGCAGAGCTGCAGAAAACGGGTGCAGGAGAGACGCTTATAGTTGTCATGTCGAATTAAGAAACGACTGAGATGAGTATATACATAGGACGGTAGGAGTAGCACCGGGGAGGCGTTCGACACTTACCGCGAGCTCGCCGGCCGTGGCGATGTTGACCTGCGCGCGGGGCCTGGTGGCTGCAAGAAGGGCGGCGAACTGGCTGGCCGTGACGAGGAGGAGGCGTAGAGTATGAACCTCCGGTACCGGTGGCTGATCTGCCGAAGCTGGTCACGGATGCGGCGGTGCTCCCTCAGCACCTCCGCAACGTCGGCGCACTGGCCGAAGTCCCGCGCGAAGCCCGTCATCCGCAGGATCTGCAGGTAGCATATGATCCGGAACAGCACGCACACCATGAAGAACATGGCGGTGCGGTACATCCACGACGCCATCTCCAGCGCGCACGCCGCGGCCGACCAGTACCAGGCCGACGGGAAGGGCCGGTTGGCGCAGTACCAGAACACCTTGTATGCGGCGTCGGCGAGGAAGCAGGGGAGGACGAAGCAGGCGAGGAGGCGGAAGGAGCCCGCGAGCTGCACGATGTACCCGGCGCGCACGTCCTGGGAGTCGTGGCGGAGGCGGTCCAGGTAGAGGAGCCGCCTGAGGCCGCGGCGGCGGACGAGGGTCGTGAGCGTGAGGTAGGCGAGCGCGGCGGAGAGCGTGAGCGAGGCCTGCACCTGCGTGTCGTAGGCGCGGCGCGGCAGGGCGACGGGCGGCGACGGGCACGGCCACCGCGAGGAGCGCGAACACGAGCCAGGAGGCCGCGGCGCTGCCGCCGTCGGAGTGGTCGACGCACATCCACCGGAGGCAGGACCGGAAGCTGCGGAGCTCGTCGCGCGCGTGCGACATGGACCGCTGGTACGAGCCCCTGCGCCGCAGCAGCGGCACCGACGCGGCCGTCGGCGATGACGGCGGCGACGCGTCCCCGGCCATCGATCGCTGCGGGGTTCCCGCCTGCCTCGTGGCCCTACGTTCTCGGCCCCTTCTTTGGTTTTACTGGCCGCCCTGGCGTTTAGGGAGGTAATGCTGTAATGGCAAAGATCTTTCCTTGTGATTCAGAGACAGAGATAGAAATACTAGTACAAAATAGGATAGAAACGGAGAAATGGCTGGATTTACGTGTACAATCTCCGTTGCTAGCTGTGGCCAATCTCTAATTTGGCAGGCTGTGGATCTGTAGTGAATGATATACGATACGCCTCCTTTTGCCGTGTTTCTTTCCCGTTTCTTGTTTCTGATTTTCAGTAGCTCAGTACTCATGAGAGTTCATTATGTGGCAGTAATGTCGGATACGGAAAGCAGTGTATATATCTCGTGTCTAACTCTTTTTGTTGGACGTGGACAGCGAACGGTATCACAGATTCGCAGCAACAGAGATTTTCGGACTCTAACAAAGTAACTGCTGTAGTTGCGACGGTGTGGAAAAGGGACTGATCGCTGAGACGGTGACTAGCGTGTACTGTTCCGGATTGTCACAGTAACAGAGATTTTCAGGTTCATTTTTCCTTTTGACATTCATCTTTCAGGTTCAGGTACAGTTTGAACCGCAGCAGGTATGACTAGTGTGTACCGCATCGCACCTCATTTTTTCTTTCCAAATGGGAGATAACCCCGGCCTTTGCATTGAGTGATGCACATACCATTTATTGCTACGTTTAGCAGCATCAAAGTTTACAATTCACCGATTACATAAGGTTGAAACATGAATCAATCAACGAAAAAGTGACAACATAAAGCAACTACCCATCGCGTAGTCGACTAATATGCTACCACGGAACCCGGCTAAAGATATCACGGGCAACCATCGGGAGCCGTGTACATTGAAAACATAAGATCTCGATGGTCGAATGGAAGTAAGAATGCCCATAGCTGAATCCAGTGAACCGCCATATTGATAACCTGTAATACACAAAAATTTCTTGTTCTATAAAAATAAGATTATTTCGACAATTCCATATATACCAACAAATAGCTGAAACTCTAGTATGAATTCTACCCTTGATCTTTTTATCAATTCCATTCAACCAATTCCAAACATATTAGTAACATTGGTTGGTGGAGGGGTATTATAGAGCTATAGACAACAGGTCAACCCAGTTTAGCAAATGAACTAGGAAATAAACAAATATTCTACCGTCTTCTCCGAAGCACACAAAAAGAACATTTTGTACATCCTGCCATCTCATACCAAGTTTATCTTGCGCCCGAGCCATGGCTTTCTGAACTACCACAACGCCAACCTCGTTCCCGCGAACATGACGATTTGAAGGCAACCGAGTCAGAGTAGTCAGGGGTGTAAACGGATCGGATCGGATTTTACCTCTACCATATCCTTTACCATATTTTTTTCTCGGATTCGGATCGGATCGGTTAATGAACGGTTGCGGATTTGGGGGCGGATAGATATAATCACGGATTCGAACGGAAACGGAGCGGATTCAGGGCGGAAAGAAAATTAGTCGGATCGGTATGCGCAATGTATATCATCAAGCCATATAACCAAAAATAATAGCTCAACAACATAATAATTTAACAAAGTTATACTCCATAGTATGTAGAATGACCATGCAAGGGAGTCGTTGTTCAACAAATGAGCTCCACAACTCACTAAATACAAATGGTGCTCTATTAGTTTAGACATTTCGTAGAAAATCGGATTATTCGGATTATAACCATCGGATAATCCTAACTAATATTCGGATAATCCATATTCGGATGCTATTTTTCATACCATATCCTATACCGTATCCGGGTGTTCAGTTCGGAATCGATATCTTTATCCGGCAAATTCTTCGGAACCGGATATGGATTTTTTAAACGGATTCGGCGACGGATTCGGTGCGGAAATTATCCTATCCGTTTACGCCCCTAAGAGTAGTGCTCATTTGACTCTTGGAGACCGTCATACTAGTGAGGTTATTTCCTTCCGACTCCCGTCATGGTCGGGGAGAAAGTTCAGGCCCACGGCCACCGTCAGGCCTAATTTCCCTTTTCGGACGGGCTGACCAGTATCGACGCGATTGCGCCAACAAAATGGTTGGGCCCGTTTGCCAAATCTCCCCCATTCCCGTTGCCGCCTAACCGGATCAGGTTCGGTCCTGTAAACACAACCGGATCACATCAGCTAACACTCAAAAAAAAAAAAAAACTGAACTGGATCAGATCATTTCCGCCACGTTTGTATTGTGCCTTCTGTAGCTAGATAGCGCCACTTGATTCGAATTACAGTACGTTACTACTGGAGTCTGGACAAGATGGAAGTAGAAATCTGTTAACGGACTGAAGGAGCGACAGCGAGGCCATGCTACGACTCCCTTTGTTTGCAGTAACAACGACGAGTCCATGGCACCATCAAGCTCCAGTGTTATGCGATCTCCATAGACATCAAGCTGGCCGGCCGGCTACTCCATCGATCGTCCGGTGGTTGGCGAAGCGACAGTACCACACTCCACCAGCTTGCTCTAGCACTAGCTAGCAGCTTGCCGGAAAAGGAAACACGAAAATAAGTGGAAAGAAACCCATCGGAAAAGCATAGGCGGAAACCTGCTAAAGCTGTTGACTACCGCTGCTTGATTGAATGATTGGCACGGTGGCCGGCCGGCCACATGACGGCCACCACACCAGCTCCGTCGGAAGCCTGTTCGAGCTTTGCTTCGTTAGGTTCGTATGTCTCCTCTTTAGTTAATTAAGTTGGAGCGATCGTCGGATTAGGCGGCTGCTAATCAAGGTTACGCGTGAGGGGATGTGGAACACGTGTCGCTATGCTCCGCGAGCTGAACTTCTCAAGCAAAGGCAATGCATCGTCTCTTAACACGTTATTATAGAAGAAATCAAAACTTAAGATACAACTAGTTAAATGCATTGTTTTTTATGGTTGTATCTAAATTTAATGATTTAGGTCTCATGCATACATATATTATTGGGTTTGAGCCTTTTTTTTTTGCCTATGGTCACGCGCTGAGTAGCTAAGAGCAAATACAATAGTACAACCAACAGCTGGCTATAAGAGATTGTCATGTCATTTATAGCTAATCATATAGCCAACATGTACAATAGTTAGATATAAGAATGTATTACTTTATTAAGATATGACCCACCTCCCACTCTCATAAAGTGCCTAGGAGCACGTGCTAGAGCTGGCTCTTGCATGAGAGACCACTCTCATTCTCTCTCCTTCTCTCTTCTCCATGTCATCCAACAAATATTATTTTAAATCTTATAGCCCGCTTACATAAGCTTATTGTACTTCTCTAAGATACAACCCCACCCTCTATCTTTTTCAACTAGTATGCCACGTTAAAAAAATGCATATGAAACCGCGCTAAGAGACTGAATTGGCATAGCCGTAATAAGTATCGGTGAGCTTTGTCAAACAACAATAGATTCTACGAAAACTATAATTTGCCACTAGTTGCATCCGCACCTCATTATCGAATGACCAACTTATGAGTTTTTAAAAAATACGAAATAAATCATGAACACAGATTATGTTGTATCTTGTGCACCCACGTTCTAACGGAACATAGGATCTAGAAATCTGGATTCGACTTTGAGTTCCTGGGATATATCTTCATAAGTTTCTGGATCCATACGACGAGGACAGCGTGTGCTGCTGTAATTATGACGTAAGTAGGATTCACGTAATGGCGACTGCGAACAATCATTGACGCCGGCGATTTAATAAGCGGCTACATCACGTTTACAATTTGACAAGTTAGCTGATCCAGATTAAGATCCACGGCTAAAGAGAAAGCGGCATATTGGAGATGCCAAGTTGCTGCTGGTTAGGGGACAGCATGATCCTGCTCTACATCCTAAAGCTAAGTTAGCTTAATTAGCTACTTACACCCTCTTTTCCGAGCCTTTAAAACTGCTTAATCACAAAACCAAAAGGCGGCCCCTTTGATCGCTTTACAACCGTGCCCTGTCCTCTTGCGGTGGCCATGCATCTTACTACTACCCTAACGCATTCGCATAATTGTGTATTGTACCATTGCAGTTGCACAACGAGACAACAAGCTGCGGAGCCAGGTGACAGAGTAGCCATGCAGTTTTTCTCGGGCCGGAGCAAGCTGCCGCGGAAGAGTGGCAGCGGCAAGAACCAGGCCGACGCCTCGATGGCGAAGGCTAAGCACAAGGACGGCAGGTGCCGCGCGCTGTGCTGCGGCGCGTCCAGGATCAGCGTGTCCTCGTCGGCGTCGTGCTCGTCGTTCGACGCGGCGCCGGAGACGACGCGCGGCCGCCTGTCCGACGACCTCGCCCACGGGATGGTCCAGGCAAGGCTGCAGTCCATCATCGACGCAGCCGTCGCCGACGGCCGGTCGTCGGCGCGCCGCGAGACGGAGCTCGCGGATCAGCGCCCTCGCTGGCCGTGCAGCTGCTCGTGCGCCAGCGGCGGTGTCTGCTACGAGAAGAAGAGCGCGCCCAAGCCGCTCCGCGAGAGGAAGCCGTGCGTCGTACTATTGGCCGTGGACAAGAGGACATACGAGCCCAGGGAGGAGTACCGGCGGTCAATCGCGGAGGTGATCGCGGCGAAGCGGATGGCCGAGCCGGCGGAGCTGCGGGCGCTGCTGAACTGCTACGTGTCCGTGAACTCGCGCGAGCACCGCGCCGCCATCCTCTACGCCTTCCACGAGGTGTGCTCCGGCCTGTTCTCCTGCAAGGGTTGAAGAGGCTGTGTCTGTCGTCCAATGATCGTGTGTGCACCTGTGGTGGTGAACGCGGCTTTGTACAATGCGCCACCGGGAAGTGTGATTGTATTAGCGTCATAAGCATGATCTTCCCTCTAGCTTGTTCAGCAGTGACGCTAAACACAGTTGTAATAATGTGCTCAAGCCTCGAGCACAGTGTGCCCAGCTTGGGCAATTTACCTTTTGTATATATTTTGCTAGTTGTTATGTTGATTCGAACTTATCCTCAGTTCAGATGTAGAATTCAGAATAAGTGCAAGTCCTAATATAGAGTTTCCTTTTTCTTATTGAGTTTAGTTACGTCGTTACGAGATTGTTTACTACGAAGACTGTTCCGGCATCTGCATCAAGAGGATGCACACAATGACTTCTATTACAGAGTTTGAGAAATCCCTTCCAAATACTAATCTCCCTAAAAATAGAGAGCTGTGGGTGCTTGTGGCCCCACATTTCAGATTTTCGAATAAAAAATAGATAACTCTCTATTTGTGGCCCCACATTTTAGATTTAGGAATATAAAATAGTGAGCTTTGGGAAAAATTCTGCCTGCTATCTGGTCTCATCTTTGCGTTGTTTGGCTTGGCTGTGTGGCGGTTGCACAGAGAAAGGTTTTTTTAGCATGGACTCAGCGGTACACCATATTCTTACCATCCATTCACCTTGAGAGTATTAGAGATACGTGATGCTCTTCACATAAGGATGGCAATGGTAGGGTATGGGGCGGGTAGACCAATACCATACCCATACCCGTGTAGTCAATGGGTACAAAATTCTACCCATACCCGTACCCGCGGGTATAAAACTTTACCCGTACCAATACCCGACGGATACCCATACCCATTGGGTACCCAATGGGTAAATCAAATAGTACAAGTTACTCGTAATTTTACATTAATCGATAATTTTTTTGATGAAAGAAAAACATTCATCTCAACTCAATAACATATATTTAAGTACGTGACAATTATGTCAACTCAAATTGATAATTGATGAAAACTTCACATAGGTCCACAAATTCACGAGAATAAATGTTAGACCTCCACGAGTAAGGTATATAAACGGGCAGGGAATGGATATACCCACGGGTACGAGGTTATACCCGTGCCCTACCCGCGACTTAAACGGGTAGGGTACGGGTACTACCCATGGGTATAAAATTGTACCCATACCCTACCCATGCGGGTACGGTACCCGCGGGTACCCGTACCCATGGGTAAAATTGCCATCCTTATCTTCACATGCATTTGAAGGGAGCCAGCTTAAATCCTCAGCCTCCTCATAAAAATGAGCACACAACTTTTTTATTATATTGTACAACAAAGTGACAAGACAAATACATCAGTCGATCCAAGGCCACCTTCTTGACGATATATGTCGCAACACCTAAAAATGATAATGGGGTGCTCCTGATCGGTGCCAAGTACATTAACCTCACACCAACCCGCGCCATCTAAGCTGGAGGCCTCACGAAACAAACCAACGACGAGCTGGGAACACAAACCAGTAAACTCTCAGCGCACACAGTCTGTGTACGCTTTAGAAGTCGCTGCCTCCCTCTTCTGCCTACCCATTTTAAGTACATATCAACGCATTGACCTTTCCAGGCTTGCCGTCGACGCCACCACGGCGCTAGGCAGCGCCACTGCCCTGCGCGCGTCCATCAGCACGGTCCGCCACCGAGACCCCGCTGCGCCAAGCCGTCGAGACTCGTTGTTATCGATGTGCGTCTCGATGCCATTCTCCCTCCTAGCGCCGTGGATGGGAGACCTAGATCTACGGTTTTCCCCAAAGCAGCGCGGGCAAGAAGATGAGTGTTGCAGCAATAATGTCTTCTACAAGGCAACGAAGCAAATACGCAGCCATCGTCCACCATGACCGAAGTCGGCGCGGTTTTCACCGGAAGCCGCGCCTTATGCGATGAACTTGGGCTCGCGATCCCGTGGTCCACCGCTCCCAGACGCCGCCACATGGAGCCACGTCTACACCCGTCATATCCCCGACGGAGAGTACGCCATCACTGCCGTGCCCGGAGCCACTGCTCCGGGACCGACACCCCCTTCCAAGGCCACCCTCCCCGTAAAGCTGTCAGAGCAATGTGGCGCTGCCAGGAGAAGAACCCAAAGAGGAGGTCGCACCGCTGATCTAATCTGCCACGGGGCACCAGGGACCCGTCGTCCCCTTCACCGGTGGCTCACAGGATTTCATGGCCGAAGATTTGTGTGTGTATAATTTTGCCTAAATGGCCCTTTGGCAAACTTCAAGCAACATAGAAAAATTTCAACAGGATCTTGCCCCTCCAAAAAACGCATTCACAATGGTTTATGAATAGATGGACATGTACAATGACGTTGGCTTATATGGTCTGCAAGTTGCAAAACCGGCTAAGTCATTTGAAATACTCCGTTCGCAGTGGCGTATCTCCTGACTCATAGGGTCTGGTGCGAATCTCAGAGGGCCCAAAAACATCTAAATCCAGGAGACACTCCATTCACAAGGAAGTATTTAGCCCCTTCTATTTCTATTGCGATAATTTTTCCTTTAGTTGTGGTTCTCCACGAGCATTAGACTACGTTATGCGCTATCATTTAAAACTTCCACCGGACTAATAGAGCGCTAGCCATTTTGTTTGCATTGGTGTTGACCAACATTCGATGTTGGCAGTCTTGATATTGTTAACTTTGGTACTCAATTTATTCGCACTGGTAAAACACGAAGTCTACTCTTTAGGTCGGACCTCATGCTGCTTTCTATGACTGGAGTTAAGTCATCTATCTAGACTATCTTGATTCCAAACTTGCTTTCTAATAATGCAGAGTGCTTTGGTATATCACACCATAATTTAGTCCCATCGTTGTGGGTTTATTATTTTCGGACACATGTCCACTATTTCTTAATGATTTTGCTAATTCTCAATCTGTTATGATTTTCTTAAAGTGCGTTCTAAAAAAAATACCATGATGTTCTTTGTTTTGTTTCACAGCTTGGTAGTGGTCCATCAAGGCAATTATCTCTATAGTCTAACATTATCTTCTTCTAACTTTTTGGAAAGTATTAAGTTACAAGCAACGGATAATTGCAATAAGCATGGTGCATAATGTAAGCAATGATTATAACATAAAGCAATAAACACCGCTGTTTTACCCCTAGTAGCAACAACACATCTTTAGTCTTAATCATTTCTGTCTACTCGAACTCAGACAAAAAGAGGCATGAACTTACTATCTACCATAAATACTCCCTCTAAAGATACTAGCAATTACTTCGGCCAAAGAATACACTAACATCGGAGAGCATGCACGATCATAAATAAAACATATCATAGATAAACTGAACAAAAATGTCATGATTACACAATTTATCGGATCCCAGCAAACACAACATGTAGCATTACATATAGATGATCTTGATCATGTTAGGCAGCTCACAAGATCTAAAACAATGGAGTACAAGGAAAAGAGACAACCATCTAGCTACTGCCATGGACCCGTAGTCCCGTGGTGGACTACTCATGCATAACTCCGGAGGCATGCATGGTGATGTAGATGCCTCCGGTGACGATCTCCCCCTCCGGCAGGGTACCAGGAAGAGCTTCAGAACCCTCCCGATCTAGGATTGGCGACAACGGCGGCCTCAGACGTATTTCTGAAAAAGTGATCGGGTACCGAGGGTTTTCGGGAGGAGATGAATTTATAGGCGAAAGGGGGACTCTGGAAGGTTCTCGAGGTGTCCAGGTGGGACCCAGGCACGGTCAACCCCTTGACCGTGCCAGGGGGTTGTCTGGGGCATGTGGGCCCCCCCTGCAGGTCCCCTTCCGTCTCTCTCTTTGTTTCTTTGTAAAAATAATTCATGTAAATTTTCAGCCAATTCCGAGAAAATTCACCGACTAGCTTTTCCGAAACAAAAAGACAGCAGAAAACAGGAACTGGCACTGGGCATCTTGTTAATAGGTTAGTTCCAGAAAATATGCCAAATGATATAAAAACATTATAAAAACATGTGGCAATGATATATAACAAGCATGGAACAACCAAAAATTATAGATACGTTTGAGACGTATCAGGTGACACCCTCTGTAGTCGGTCCGGAGAGACACCGGAGTTGAGCTGGAGTCTCCGCTCCGACCGGAGTCTCCGGTCTCAAGGATCGAAGTCTCCGGCTTCAGGGGATCAAGTCTCCGGTCTGCTCTGTGACTGATCCAAGTGTGATTTTTGGTCCGGAGTTTCACTGGAATCTCCGGTGTGGACCAAAGTCTCCGGTCTGCTTAGGCTAGAGTCTGGTGTGAAGTGTTCTGCAACAGCTACATTTTGGAGGGGGTTTAAATACCCCTCCACCTACCTCCAGCCAGCTAGCTCGACCAAAGTTGATTGCCCCTCCATTGTTGCAAGCTCGAAGCTCATAGATCTCCCAATCCCTCCACCCAAACTTGTTGATCTTTGGAGGATTGAAGGAGAAAGCCAAGATCTACATCTTCACCAAGGCGATTTGATTTCCCCCCTCATTCACTTGAGGGACTCTTTGCTAGTGTTTTCATTGGGAAAATCTAGCTCCTTGTTGTACTCACCTTTTGTTTTTGTGATAGATTGTTTGACTTGGGAGCCCCCAATTAGGTTGTGGGTGTGTGCCCCAATTGTTGTAAAGGCTCCGGATTTCGCCTTGAAGGATTCCGATAGTGGAAGGTGAACCGAGCCTTTGTGGTGAAGTTCAGTGGAGAATAGGGTGAGGCCTTTGTGGCGTTGAGTAAGCCTCCTTTATCTTAGTCTTTACTTGTATCTTGTATCTTGCTTAGCTTTAACTTGTCATATAGGTAAATTCACCGTAGTTGCATATATAGAGAATTTACCTTTGTGTGAAACCTAATCGAAAAAGAACTAAAAATTGGCGTAACACCTATTCACCCCCCCTTCTAGGTGCCCATACGATACTTTCAGCCTTACCCTTCTAGTAACACACTAAAGCTCCACAAGCAAAAAACGGTGTGTAAATTCCTAAAATCGTAAGCTGCCTATCTTTTTTGAAAAGAAAAAAACATCCCAGTCTCTACATTAGTTGATAAACACACATATTTTTATTGCATTGTATTCTCTAGAATAGTGGCAGAGCCAGGATGTCAACTCTGTGTAGTCAATACGAATTTGTGTAGTACTACACATATTTGTAATATATTTTTTATTTTTTTGTTTACTTTTTGCTTGTATTGCCAAAAAGTTGGGTAGTCAGGAGCTGACTACCCAACTCTAACTTGGCTCCGCAAAAAACATTGCAGAAAATGGATCTCAGAGAGTGGATATAAAGATAAACCAACCAAAAAGAACATATATCACTTATGCATAACTAATCTATTATTAGACCGCCATCCTCCCAAGTTGATTATATCCTGAGAGAACATATCCAAACAGTTACACCCAGAGTTCACGAACTCCCACTCAACCACAAGGTGCATATAGTACCACATGTGTATCAAAGGGAACCTTGAGGACAACCTCTAAGAAATGAGCAACTTCAGTCTTGTTAAAAACAATATCATTGCGATAATTTCATATAACCAAATACAAAAGCAAACTCCCTCACAAATTTGATCCTTAATTTTTGTTAACTCCATTCAACCAATTTTTGAACATATTCCTTCAATTAATTGAAGGGGTTAAATTAGAAGTAACATGAACACACGGTTCCAAAAAAAAGTAACCTGAACTATACGCCATACAAGATGAGCAAAACAATATTGGCCAAAAAACACAAAAGTAACATTTCTTGCTCCAATTCTTTTTTAGAACCATGCAGGAGGGCTGCATGTATTATTAAAGTAGAACAGAAAGGCGCAACGAGCCAAAGTTTACAGACTTGCTGGCAACCAGCATCAGGCTAGAAGAGCGACCAAAGAAACAGCCAATCGACCTGACTAACTAAAAATAAAAGCCTAGCAGACTATCTAACAGGAAGCCAAGGTGAAGCCAAGGCGAAAATCATATTACAGATAAGAAAAGATGGCCCTTGCTCGCTAGGTTCCAATCTTCTGCCTCTTTTCTAATTGTTCAAAAATGACGTTCACCGGCTTTGAAGATTTGTCGAATACTCGGTTGTTCCTTTCCCTCCAGAGCGACCAAAAGTTAACATGACAATTGAGTCAAACTTTTTCTGCTTCTTGCCCTTAATCGTTTTCCTTGCCTCTTGCCACCAATTCTGAAGTGTGATGATGGTAGTGGGTATTAGCGTTTGGAGGTTCGCCCAAGTTAGCCCCTTGTTCCATATAATGTTGCTTATAACATAGCCTATAAACAGGTGTTGGGCGTCCTCTTCGTTAGTGTTGCAAAAAGGGCATTTTTCGTTGCGTGGTAAGCCTCTCCGAGCGAGGCGGTCAGCAGTCCAAACCCTATTTCTGATGAACAACCAGGCAGCGAGCTTGCAACGCAATGGAGCCCAGGAACCCCATATAGCTGATGCCAGCTCGCTGGTGATTCTCGTCGCATAGTGTGCTTTGTATACTGATTTCGTTGTGAAGACCCCTTTGGCTTCCCACGACCACGACCACTTGTCCTCTTCAAGAGGGGAGAGATTTATGGTGTTGCATTTCTCCCAGATCGCAAGGACTTGCAAGAATAGATCAATATTGATCGGTTTCTTGATGTCATCTATCCAGTTTCCATTTGTTAGAGCCTGTGCGACCGTTTTTCTAGCCTTTGTAACTGGATTTATGAGTGCAAAAATTCCAGGAGCAATTTCTTCAATTGTTTTTCCGTTGATCCATTTATCTGTCCAGAAAAAAGTTCTCTCCCCATTCCCAATTTGGACCGTAGCAGCAGCGTTGAAAATGCTCCTGGTTTGGGCGTCCGTTGGACATGCCAAGTCAGCCCAAGCTTTCTTCTCTTCAGCTCTTAACGACCATGCCCATCGAGTGTTGAAGGCTCTGTTCATTGCTTGGAGGTCAAGAATACCGAGCAGACCATTGGCTTTCGGCTGACAAACGGTTTGCCAATTGACTAAACATTTTCCACCTTGTACCACACCTGATCCGTTCCAAAGAAAGGCTCTTCGTATTTTGTCAATGGTTTTAAAAACCCATGGAGGGGGTGTCCAGAGATAGGAGGTGGAAAATCGCCATTGCACTTAACACTGATTGGACCAAAATGAGTCTCCCTCCTTGTGTTAGCATGTGTGTTTTCCAGGCTGCAAGTCTACTTCTGATTTTATCAATCAAGATCTGAAAATCTTCTTTTCTCGCTTTTCTTGTATGAAGTGGCAGCCCCAGGTAAGTGATAGGAAGCAAGGCGACCTGACAGTTTAGTACTTGACTGATTTCCTGCAAAGTGTTTTCCTCGCAGCACAAAGCCGAAACTGAACTTTTGTGCATATTGCATTTCAAACCTGAGGCTTGTCCAAAAATATCAAGAATAAGCTTGACAACAGTTGCTTCATTCTGACAGGCTTTGATGAACAATATTACGTCGTCAGCGTAAACCGAGAGGCGTTGTGGGACTGCTTGTGGAGCTTGGAACATGGTTAGGGCGCCTACTTCATCTGCCTTCTCAAAAAGGAGGCACAAGGCGTCCATCACGAGAATAAAGAGCATGGGAGACAGGGCATCTCCCTGCCTTAAACCTCTGGCATGCCTGATGTGCTGCCCGGGTATTCCATTTAGAAGAATGCTAGATGAGGATGTGCTTAGAAGTAGAGCAACCCACGACCTCCATTTAGCTCCGAACCCTTTTTTGGCGAGTACTTCTAGCAGGAACTGCCAAGCGACCGTATCAAAGGCCTTCGCGATATCTAGTTTCAGAAGGATGCTGGGACATTTTTTCCTCTTTAGGAGTTTAGCCGATTCCTTTACCAGCTTAAAATTATCATGGACTGAACGGCCCTTCATAAAGGCACCTTGATTTGATCCAACAAGAGTAGGAAGAACCTTGGATAGTCTGTTTGCTCCAATTCTAGGTTATCGTTTGTTTTATTAGCAAAACCCTTTTTTTATAAGAACCAGATGAAAATCCTTCTTTTAGTGGTACTTTTAGCTTTCAAAGGTATTTTGGGAGGGATCTAGTCTAACCATTCGTAAGTCCCATTACATAGATTTTCCCCGTAAAGGAGATGGAAATAGTAAAACTTTAGTTGAAAATATGGCTTCGGATAAGTCTACCTCCATTAACCGCTGAACAAAGTGCAACCAAGTAGTCCACTTGTCATGAGCTAAGCTCTGTTTGAAACCAATGTTTAGCGGAACTCCAGACATAACACTATCCATTTGAAAAAAAATTATATCGTGCAATGTTATAGAAGGATGAATATTGTTGAGACATAGGCATGCCGCTAATGCATGTATCTGGAGAACCTATATTTATGTTTACTCCTAATTTGCTAAGAAAGAAAGTAAAATTTGTAGTCGCCTATTCACCATCTCTAGTCGACCTCTTCCATCTCTTCATAATGGCCCTATAACGATGGTTGCGGTGGGAGGTGCACATATCCGACGTCCGCACATATCATGTGAATTGAGTGCGGTGGTAGGCTCAGGCTTGTCTCGAATCATATTGATTGGCACGATTCACCATTGGCTCTATATAGTGGGGAGATTGTGTGAGGTGCAATGCTCCTCTAGCATACCGTTGTCCCGAATTCCATTGAGGTCAAATCTGGCTTGGTTGCATATCGTTCGGGGCACTAGCGGGCTGTGGAAACCATCGACGAGACGATGGGTGGTAGTGAACTAGTGATCGCAAACTACACGATGGCCCAACTAGTTCGTTGTGAGCAGCTGATATAGTGGTGGATGGCAACTATATATTGGCTGATATCGTGATTGTATTATCTCTAGGTGAAACCCCCATGATCATGTCTTCTCGCTTGATCCCGACATTTACGAGTCGTTTCCTTGCTGAAGTAGTTTGTTCGAAGATCTAGTTTTGAGATGTGATAGCCTCTGGTCTAACCAGTTTGGACTCGACAACATTAGGGCGTTAGTGGCGATTCCTTCTTGAGGCCTTACTTACTAGGGACATAATTTCGTCTCCAAGTGGATTGGGGATTGAGTTGGATTTCGTGAAATTCATTCCTTTCAACCCAATCTCCTCATATACTAAAAAAATACTATGCATCCTAATACACTAATATAGTTTACTGTTTTTAATCTACACAAAGATGAGACGGTTGTGTGGGGTATCTTGGAATTATCCCATCCAAAACTGAATTCGTAAACAATCTGTTAAATATTTTCGAGATCCAAGATAATCCCCTAAAATCTCTTTAAATACACTAGAGTAAACAAGGGCTGGAGTCATTGCCTCGGACCGTTGCACACTTTATCATCTCACACGCTCCTCACAAGTGGATTGGTTCATGGAGATTGGTTTGTGGTTTCCGTCAAAAAAAGATTGATTTGTGGTAGGATTTTGGACTAGCCGTCGTGAGGCATGTCCTAGGTGGATGGCCTCGGATTTATTTTTTCTTCTTTTTTAAGCAGAATTCTTCGGTATCAAATTTTAAGTTTGTTTGACATTGTTTACAACAATAAATTATGTATGTCTGTGTTCATCAATTCATGCACATACCGCGGATTTATCTTCCTTTATAAACAGTAAATATTGCAAAACTAATATATAGCTCTTTCAGTCAAGCGAGGAACACATCACTTTAAATCTGACAAACAACGCACATTCTTTGTGTAATCATATAAACAGGAAAATAACTAGGAAGATCTTTGCACGTATCACTTCCATGATACATTGGTGATTAGGACGCACATTTTAATCGGAAAATGAGAAATAATTAAGAGAACGAGCATGATTACTAAGAAAACCTTGATCATCAGGACACGACATGCTTTATTCCTTGCTTTGTACTACTAGTTCCTTGCTGCGTGCTAAAGTTGTCGGCCTCGTGAAGTTAATCTACTTTTGTGGCCTTCAAGCAGTAGCTAAACGCAAATTGCTGCAGTAATCCCCACCGTTGGGAGGGGTCAAGCTAGCTCGCGCTCTGAATGCATAGTCTGCCTTTGCTGAGTTGAACAATTGCGACATTTAAATGATTTTCAGCCCCTGGATTTGAAGCGAGCGGTGTAGATCTTTTGCCATTTACTACGGTAGAACACTGGTTTGCTAGTATGACGTCAGCACAAGGGATGGCTAAATAAATGGCGATTAAACTTTGGTAGACCAAGAACGACGCGCTTGAAGCGGTCTGAGCGCGAGTGACATGTTTCTTGCCTCTGTTTCCTTTTGTACAAGTTTTAGAGTACTTGGTAATTTTAACAACCGTCCATCATCTCTAATCGAACGGTGATAAAATTAGAGGTACCAGAAACTAACAGATTAAAAGAACCCGAAACTACCAGAAACTACCAATATTCTTTTATTTTTAATCGAAAGTAAAAGGGTATTTAGGTAATTCGTGTCAGTGACCCCACCGTCAGATTCATCCCCTTTCTCATCTCACTCGAGGCGTTCCCCTGCAGCTCCAGCCAGGAGAAGCTTCTCGCCGTAGGCCGCCAAATTTGCGGCCTTTCACACCCCCCCCGCACCCCCTCCCTGCCAGCAGCAGCATCTGGCCGTAGCCCCCAAGGCCTCGTTCACTTCCTGGCCAGCAGCAGCAGCAGCCAGATGCGTCGTCGCTGGTGCCCTCCACCTCCCCGCCAGCAACAACAGCCGGCCGCGGGCGCCATCGCCGGACTTCTTCACCTCCCCGGCAGCACCTGCTCGCGGGCGCCATCGGCGGCCCTTGTCAACCAGGCGCGAGGAGGAGCAGTTGGCGTACGAGGATGACACATCCAGTTGACTGTGTGTCGTGGTGGGATCACGGCAGATGCCATAGGTATGGCTAAGATGGGGCCGAATGGTCGTTGGGGGAATCCGGGGAGGGTTTATGCACTCAAGAAGTGCACACGCAAGAACACGCAAGAACACGAACGAAGAACCAAGAAAGCAAGAACACAAAGCACACCACGATGTACCCTGCTTCGGGGCCCTCTTGCGGAGGTAACACCCCTACTGCAGCACTATCCTAGTCAGTGTATAGCTCAGGTGACAAGTACAAGCTGCTCCTCGAGCTGTATGATGATACAATGGTGAGAACCCGAGGTGGAAGATGATGCTACAAAGAGAGGAAAAGGCACTCCGAGCCTGAACCGAGGTCTCTCCGAGGTGTTCCGAGCTTCCTCTCTCTCTTTCTCCTTGATCTTGGATCCTGGATCAGTCTCTTTTTCCTCTTTCTAGCAGGAGGGGGTGAAGCCCACTATATAGGCCAGCCGGGTTACCATTGTGCCCCTCGCAGAACACTGTTGCCATGCCTCTGCAACGGTCATCACCGTACCACCGTACCTCGGTCGGGGACAAGACGTGGCTTGCCCATCTCCTGTAGCCTAACGGCAGAGCTAGCATGTCCCCTCTGACCGAGACAGGACGTGGCCTGGCAGAGCTACCTCGTAGCCTTTACCCAGACCTCGCGTGGTCAGCGGTCGGAGACGTGCAGGCCCGCCGAACCCGGAGCACGCCTCTGCCATGCTCCTTGACAGACGCTCCCGTGTCAGGCGCTCTAGTACCCGGCTGGAAGTGACAGGAGCATTGACTCCGGCCCGACCTACAGCCCATCACCTCGGTTAGCTCGGCGCGTCCGTGCCGTACCTTGGGTCTTGCGCTTAATATCTTTTACTAGCTCGGATCTTACTTCCTTCCCACAGCTTCTCCTGCACCCACAACATAGCTCGGACAGTGAACCTCGGCCCTGGCCAACAGTATACCTCGGACCCCTCTGGGCCAAAATAGGTCGGCCTGTATCTCCAGGTCAAGATGAAGCTCGGACCTTCCCAGGCCCAAACAGGTCGGCCCTTTCCGTACCTCGGCACAACTTGGAACACCACCTTATGCCAAGCCTTGACCCTACCCGGGGATACTCCCCCGACATTAGTCCCCGAAGCTGGTGCGGTCCTACGACCTCGGAAGGAGGGCCGTAGCAGGTTCAAAACAAGCCTTACACCACCTCCTAAACCGACCTCCAACATAGTCATGCCGAGGTACCTCCCATACACCACCATCCAATCCGAGGTAGATATGCGAACTGAACTCTCCGAGCTATCTGACTCAGCACCAACTTGCCTCAAGATTTTCCGAGGTACGTGGCGAAGAATCTCTGCCCGGGCTTCGGAATCCGGACCTCTGCCAAGCAGATTCTGACCACACGCCGCCCTCGTCAGCCGGACCCACCGAACAGCGCACCTGCGCACTCAAGTACTTGACCGCCCACGACCCCTCGATTCTTGTGCTGACCAGCGCAGGAAATCCGGGGTGGGCGGTTGCCACTCTGCGGCCCACGATGTGGCCGATCGTGCGGCCGCAGACCGCGTAACCGTGCGCCCACTCGCACACGATCCCGCGCCTCCCGATAACCGCGCGGTAGTGGCGCAGTTAATGCGGGCAGTTACCGCGCGCGGCTATAAGTAGGGCCCCACGGGTAACTTCGCCATCTTCTTCCTCCTTCACTCGCCCTCTCGCCTCCATCGCCACCAGTGCCGCCGCTTCCGGTTGAGAAGAAACACGTTCCCGCCGCCGCCGACGAGCAGCTCCTTCGTCGCCGCTGCGACCGCGTCACCGGCGCCGCCCTTCAGCACCTCGTTTTCACGGTATGTACTCCCTTTCCTGATACCCTAGGCATTGCCCTAGGTTTCTTCCTCTTTGCGCTGTGGTTCTTCATATGTTCTTGAATAAAACTCTATTTACCTCCTCCGGTAGATCTTACTTGCATACTTTTTTGGGTAGTAGCGAGTTTCATACCTCGGATAGATGCTCGCCTAGCATAGATATGCCTCTATATATTAGATAGCCGTCCAACTCCTCCTGAGTTAGCCAGATATAGCCTTAGATTCCAGATTCACTTTTTCTTTTGCTAAACTTCTGTGCACTCTTCTGCAGATTGATTCTGCCGAGATGTCTCCTCCTGAGACTTCGGAACAAACCGAGGTTCCAGACCTCGAACTGGAGGTCGGAGAACGAGCCGGCTGGGAAGGTTCGGATGTAACTCCGGATGAAATCCAGTGGCTCAGGGCGACTCGGCGGATTCCCGCCGGGGTAGAGTGTCGCCTGCCAGAGGGCGAACTCGAGCCTCAAGTCAAGGAAGGGGAACGGGTGGTCTTCGTCGCGCACTTCCAGCGCGGCTTCGGACTGCCCGTTAGTGATTTCTTCCGGAGCTTCCTCGACAAGTTCACTCCAGGTTCATCACCTCCCCGCCAACGCCATCACCACTCTCTCCTGCATCGTTTCCTTCTCTGAGGGATACCTCGGCCTCAAAGCCACGGTAGACCTCTTTTCTCGCTACTTCCAACTTAAGCGGCAAGTGATCCCGGATCCGAAAAACAAGGATCTGCCCAAGCTACTAACCGCCTGCGGAGCAGCCATCATAGCTCCTCGCCGAAACTCCATCTTCCCACGTATCGCTACTCCGGACACCGTTCGCAAGTGGCTCCGGACGTGGTTTTACGTGAAGAACTCCGGCGAAGAGGACTTCCTCAATCTGCCGGCGTTTAATCAGCCCTCCTACCGAACCGCTCAACTGGGACTACACTCCCCCTCTCACCAGCGAAATCAAGTCCATCCATGGGTATGTTGCGAAATGGCAGGACCCGGAGGACCCTGCGAACGACGGGAAAGTCCTGACGGCTGACGATCTGGCCTGCACATTCGTGAAGCGCAGGGTCTCCCCTCTCCAGGCGAGGACTCACAAGATCTGCCACATGAGCGGTCTTTATGATCCAACCCGCCATACGCATGCACTGGACAACGCCGCTGTAGCTCGGCGAGTCCGAGCTATCACCAAGTCCAAGATCCTGACGCTTGGACATGGGGAAGGGAACCCCACTACAGGACCAAGCCACCAAAACAGGTACGCTGTTCCGACGTTTTCTTCGGTACTCCTTTACCACCGAGGTCTTGCTACCGACGTTCATCTTGACCATTTTCTTCCTAACTCCTTTTCATATGTCTGCCATATAGCTGTTCTCCCGCCAGACCGCCGAGGATGGAGTCCATCCTGCGGACCACTTCGGCAAGGATCTTCCTGTCGAGGACCCACCATCCAACGAGGACCCTGACAACGAGGATTACATGCCCATTGCCTCGGCCCGCGTCACCACCGCGGGTAAGCCTCAAGCACAAGCTTCAGTTCAAGAGATTTCGGATGACGAGGAGGGATTTCTCGTCATGGAACCAATAAACGCGGTACCTATCTCCTGCCTTCCTCACCTTCCGAACTTTACTCCAGCAACCAGCCGGAAACGCGCTGGTGCCGCAACTTCGGCCGCCGAACCATCCGCCACTGGAGCCTCCGGACCCACTGCGGCTCCGGTCAAGAGACGTCGGCTGAAGAAGTCCGGAAATCCTCCTCATGCCCGAGGGGGCAAGAAGTTTCCTACTTCGGATGGGTAATGCTTTGCTTCTATAGCCAACAAAGTTTGTTGCTTAAACTTATCACCTCGGTACTAACACTTGACCATCTTTCCTTCGTTGCAGTGACCCCATAGAAGTGGATCAGGAGGTATCCTCCATGACTGCACCCGTTGGTGCCTCTGAAGCCACGACCACCCCGACGAACTCTCGCCCCGTATCTCCTCCACCGAGGTCTGGCCCGGCCTTGGAGAAATCTGCCCCCACCCGAGGTCAGACTTCTCCGCGTCCTCAAACGGATGCGGGGACAATCGCGCCAGAACTCCGGCTACCGCCTTGCCGGAGCCTCGACTCTCCCCCGCAGCCAGACTGCCCGCAACCAACAGCAGCAACAGCAGAAGCAACAGCAGAAGCAAGCCCAAGCAACAGCCCAAGCAACAGCCCCAAAAACAGTTCGCCAGACTACCTTGCCGTTGGAGAAAGGCAAGGAGAAAGAGAAAGAGACGGTGAAGTCTAAGGTCACCCCCAAACCAACATCTGGGTCTGGCACCCTGACTATCTCTTCTCCTTCAAGGATGCACCGAGGTCTCCTCCTCCGGTGACACGCCGAATTCCTCCATTTGCCGCACCCGTTGATGAGACTGCTCCTCCGGCCGACGAATATGCTCGGAGGACATCTCTTATACTGGATAACCGGCCTGCTTCAAGCTCCGAGGCTGCTCAAGCCTTGGAGGCCTCGGTTAGGGGCATCGAGCAGGGCGGACCGTGGGGATATCCTCCTCTGCGCACTGACAGTGACCAGAGCCTCGGCTCCTTGGAACACTACAACGCAGACTGGAATTCTGCAGACGAGGTCTCCTCGGCCTCCCTAGCTGCTCCGGTAGGTGAGCACCCTGCGGGAAACAGCGCCTGCGGCCGAAGCGTTCACGACCTACAAGTCGCTGCCCTGCGTGCTGCTCAAAACATCGACGTAAGTCCTATTCTCTTTACTTTCATGCAGTATCTCATCTAATATCCACCATTCCCAGTCCCCGAGATTCGAGGTAAACTATTGACGCTCCGCCGGAGTTAAAATTGTTTGGCTTGAATCTCAACCAATTTTCATCCGACGTATCCAAACTTTACCTTACTTTATCATGCACCTCGGGTACGAGTCCCCGAGACTCCTGTCGAGGCATACCCCGGCAACATTTTTCCAATGATTTGACTCCGAGTCCCCGAGACTCTTGTCGAGGTATAGCCTTTCTAACCGAGCTATGTTTTTCTTCCTTGCAGAATACTATGAACGTCCGCACGGACATCTTCACACCCTCTGTTTGACCACAAGAAACTCCACGACGAGCACAAGGCCGTCCTTGCAGAAAAGAACTCTTTGGACGAAAAGCTCCAACTAAGAAAGCCGAAGTAGCTCGTCTGGTAAAGGAACTGAAGCGCATCACTGAGCTGCGGACGTCGGAAAAGAGCAGCTGCAGGCGGAAAAGGCCAGTGTTGTTGAAACAGAGAAGAAACTTCGGGAGGATGCCGCCAAGGAACATGAGAATGCGCTCCAGTTAGCCGAGGCCCGCGCCACCTCGGCCACCGAGGCTTATGAAGCCCTTCAAGCTTCGGTTAACCAGCTCCTCCCGACGCTGGAACGCATCAACAAAGAAATGGACGGTAAGCTTCTTGCCCCCCTTATCCTTGCTTTGTCCTCAACAGTACTGGCTCTTTGCCGAACTGTTTCTTTCATTATTAACAGGCTATCCTTCTGCAGAGCACTTCACCTACACCCAAGTTTCGGCTCGCAATATCACTGATCAGCACAGGAAGAGGCGTAGCGAGACGAACCCCGCCTGGACCATTGAGGACCACATCGTGGCCATCAAAGCTCGGATCCATCCCTTGAAAACCATTGGGTCCGAACTCCTTGATGCAGGTGTGTCTGCTTTCCGAGCCTTGTGGCCTCTTGCCGATGCTCCCAATACTACGCCTGAGCTCGCCGCCAAGCTTCGTGAAGCCGAACAAAGACTTCGAGAGTGGCGCTCATCCTCGGCTCGCGCTGGAGCTGATGCCGCTCTCAAATTCATCATGACTTGGTGCGAGAAGCTCGACCTCGAAAAGATGGACACTCTTCGCCGAAATCGCCCTGGTCCACGGACCCAATTCTCATCCAGCGGCGCGAAAAGATGGCTGCCTTCTTCGCTGGATATGCCAACACCAAGAACTTGAGCGAGGGAGACACCTACTCCGACGCCGAAGATGACGAGCCAGAAGAGGATGAATACGAAACAGAATCCGACGTCGAAGCCGAGCAAGGTGACGATGGTGACACCCGCGAAGCAGAAACCGAGGCTTCTCCACAAGCTGGTGCCGAGGTTACTGCCGACGTTGCCAGCACCTCCCAGGCTACCTCGGCTGCTGCCGACGTAATTCCTGATGCCTCGACCTGAACTTATGCTTGGCCAAAAAACTTCATTAAATCCCCGGTATGCCGGGACGCAGATGTAATCAAACTTAAGTAGTTCCTTTTGCTACCTCTGTTACTATCATGCTTATCCGAACCATGCTTTTCTAAGCTTTACGTCGAATCCTTTTGAATGATTGCTCGAGTTTACTTTCGTGTTTACTATGTTTGGCATTCTTTGCTCTTGACTACCTTTTAGGCAGATGCCAGTCGAGTCACAAGATTGTTGTTCATAGCATACAGTACTTGGTAAAACCGAGGTATGTTTCAAAATCATCCGACATAAACGAAAGGTAAAGACAGGGGTTAGTAAACGACACATGCCGAACTATAATTTTGGACCGAGTCCCCGAGTTCATTTTCATGTCTCCCACGTTTTTTCCTCTTTGCTCTTGACTACCTTTTAGGCAGATGCCAGTCGAGTCACAAGATTAGTTTCATAGCACACATTACTTGAAGTTTGAGACGAGGTTCAAAATAGTTCGGCATATGAACAAAACTGACAAACAGAGATAAAACATAAGCACAAGAGCGAGGCAGTCCCCGAGCTTTTACCTCGGAGTGCCGACATTTTTATTAAGGATTAACCGAGGTACATACATTGCGCCTTTCATGAGTAGAAAGGTCGGAGTAGAGCTACGTTCCATGGTCGCCTGACCTCTGACTCGGGGTTGTCCAGCCCATCTTCCCTTGGTTCCTGCGCATCTATAAGATAGTAGGAATCATTGAGCAGAGCTCGGCTCACAACGAACGGTCCCTCCCATGGAGGTGACAACTTGTGCCGGCCTTTCTTGCGCTGCACCAACCTCAGCACCAAATCTCCCTCGTGAAACACACGAGGGTTGATACTCCGGCTATGATAACGTCGGAGACCTTGCTGGTAAATTGCTGACCGAGATGAGGCCAATTCTCTCGCTTCCTCAAGCAGATCTACTGCATCCTCCCGAGCCTCTTTTGCCTCGGCTTCAGTGTACATTGCCACTCTGGGCGCATCATACTCGATGTCAGTGGGTAGCATAGCTTCTGCCCCATAGACCATAAAAAATGGCGTATAGCCAGTCGATCGATTTGGCGTGGTCCTTAGACCCCACAGTACTGCTGGTATCTCATCTATCCAACACCCCGGCGTTTTCAGCAGTGGTTCAATGAGCCGAGCCTTGATGCCGGCCAACACTAGAGCATTTGATCTTTCCACCTGTCCATTAGACTCCGGGTGTGCCACCGAGGCTATGTCCAGCCGGATTCCCTTGTTCATGCAAAACCGAGCGAACTCTCCAACAGCAAAGTTAGTGCCGTTGTCCGAGATAATGCTATGGGGGTAGCCATATCGCAGAATAATCTCCTTCAAGAAAGTCACTGCTGAATGACCATCCAACTTCCGGATTGGTTTCACCTCGATCCACTTGGTGAATTTGTCCACCATCACCAATATGTGTGTCATGTTACCTCGGGCTGGTTTGAACTCTCCCACCATATCCAAACACCATACCGCAAACGGCCAAGTGATAGGAATTGTTTTGAGCGCCGAAGCCGGCATATGCGTTTGCTTGGCAAATCTTTGGCATCCTTCACATCTCCGGACTATGGCCTCTGCATCAGCAAGAGCAGTGGGCCAATAGAACCCATGCCTAAACACCTTGGCAACCAGAGCTCTTGTGCTGCAATGATGACCACATCTCCTTGGTGGATCTCCAAAAGCATCTCCTTGCCTTCAGCTGGCTCAACACACCGTTGCAACACCTCGGTTACGCTTCTTTTATAGAGCTCCTTGTTGATGATGGTGTACGCCTTGGCCCTCCTTTGAATCCTCCTAGCCTCGGTTGTGTCACTTGGCGTGCTTCCCTCCGTTATGAACTTCATAATTTGCTCCGCCCACTCCGGCACCGGGTGCAAAGGAAAAAGTTCCTCATCCACCTCCATTGGCTCGGCCACCATAATCTCCTCCATTATTTCCTCCACCATCCTGCGACCAGTCCCCGAGTCTGGATGAGCAGTCCCCGAGGTTTGGTGTGCAGTCCCCGAGCTCTGCCACACAGTCCCCGGGTCCGACCAAACGCATCCGACGTCTACCTCCATTGGAACAGGTCCGGGCTCTTGCTCCGCCGGATGAAAATAGATTCGGATTCAGGAGAAGGTTTGATTGAAGGAGTTCTCAAGTGATTCAGGGCTACCCCTGGTGGTACTGCCTCTTTTGATGAACCGAGCTTTGACAACACGTCGGCAGCATCATTTTCTGCCCGAGGTATATGCCTGTACTCACACCCTTCAAAGAACCCGGATATCTTTTGCACATGGAACCGATATAACGCCATGTTGGCATCCAGAGCATCCCAAGTTCCAGAAGATTGTTGCACCACCAGGTCGGAATCGCCGAAGCACTCTACACGCCGGATACCGATCTCCTTTGCCACCTTGAGGCCATGGATTAAGGCCTCATACTCCGCCACATTGTTTGATGCTGAGAAATGAATCTGCAGCACGTACTTCAGCTGATCTTGCTTTGGCGAGGTGAGGACTATACCAGCCCCCAGCCCGATCTTTGTTTTGGACCCATCAAAATGCATTTTCCAATAATTATAGTCCGGCCTGGGTGGCTCATACTGCATCTCGGCCCAATCACAAAAGAAGTCCGGCAACGCCTGGGATTTAATTGCGTCTCTTCTCTCGTAATGTGGTGCATATGGAGACACCTCAATCGCCCATTTGGCAACTCGGCCAGTTGCATCTTTGCACCCGATGATCTCCGAGATTGGAGCTTCGCACACCACCGTCATGGGATGCTCCTGGAAATAATGCTTCAACTTCTTGACCGCCAGGTAAACACATACGTCATCTTCTGGTAGTGAGGATAGTTCTGCTTCGAGGTAGAGATCACCTCGCTCAAGTAATACACCGGTCTCTGCACCGACCTGCCACCTTCTTCGCGCTCCACCACCACTGCCACACTTACAACTCGGTTTGTGGCCGCAATGTAAAGTAACATCGGCTCATTGTGCAATGGTGACGCTAACACCGGGGCAGTGGACAACATCTTTTTCAGCTCGCCAAACGCCACGTCGGCCTGCGGGGTCCATGTAAACCCGGTACTTTTCTTCATGAGCTGGTACAAAGGTAAGGCTTTTTCTCCTAGCCGAGCTACAAATCGGCTCAACGAGGCTAGGCACCCTGTGAACTTCTGCACATCTTTCAAACACTTCGGTAACTTCATGCTCTCAATAGCTCGGATTTTGGCCGGGTTAACCTCGATACCTCGGCTGGACACCAGGAATCCGAGCAACTTCCAGCCGGGACACCAAAGGTGCACTTGTCCGGGTTAAGCTTCAACCGATACTTTCTCAAATTCACAAATGTCTCCTCGAGATCCTCGAGGAGAGTATTTTTCCTTAGTTTTGATGACAATCATCGACATACACTTGCACATTTTTGCCCATCTGAGAGTGCAGGCATTTCTGCATACACCTCTGATAAGTTGCCCCGGCATTTCTCAGACCAAAACACATGACACGATAGCAATACGCCCCATACGGGGTAATAAAAGCGGTCTTTATTTGATCCTTTGGGTTCAGTGGTATCTGGTGAAAACCAGAGTACGCATCGATGAAAGATAACAGTTCACAACCAGCAGTGGAATCGATCACCTGATCAATCCGAGGTAATGGAAATGGATCTTTTGGGCACGCCTTGTTGAGGTTAGTGAAGTCAATGCACATGCGCCACACCTTGACCACGGCTGGCTCGTCTTTCTTCTTTTCCACCAACCGGATTGGATATCCAGTCCGGATGCAGTACCTCCATTATGAACCCGGCTGCAAGCAACTTAGCCAGCTCGTCCAGCACCACTTGTCTCCGGTCGTCTGAGAGACGACGGGTCGGTTGCCTCACCGGTTTCACCTCTGGCCTAACAAATAAAGAGTGCTCTGCCAACTCCCTCGGAACACCTGGCAGGTCCTTAGCCGACCATGCAAAGATATCCCGATTCTCACGGAGGAAGTGACAGAGCTCGCCTTCCTATTTCTCGCCTAGCCCGGTCCCAATGATGGCCACATGCTCTGGGTGCTCCGGGTCAATGGGGATCTTCTTGGTCTCCTTGGGTACCTCGAACGCCGCAGTTGAGTCCGGGCTCATCAGTCCGGACAGGCCGAGCTGTGTTGACTGCGCCATTGCCACCACTTGATGCAGCTTCTTCTTCTCGGCTGCGATCACCAAAGACTCGGCTAGGTTAGATCCCGCCGAGGCACACTGAATTGCTCGCTTGTAGTCACCCGAGATGGATATGATCCATTAGGCCCTGGCATTTTCATCTTCAGGTATGCAACATGGGTGGAAATCATGAACTTGGCCAAAGCCGGCCTTCCAAGCAGTGCATGGTATGCACTCTCCAAGTCCACCACCTCGAACTCGATACTCTCAACTCGGCAATTTTCCTTGGTTCCAAATGCTACATCCACCCATATCTTGCCCATGGGTGCACAGGAAACGCCGGGCACAATCCCATGAAAAGTACAACTGCTTGGCATCAACTGATTAGGCGAGATGCCCAATTTCACCATTGTGTCTCGGTACATGATGTTGATGGCACTGCCATTGTCCACCAGAACTCGGGTGAACCTCACATTGTTGGTAGGCCCACACAACGTTGGATCTACCACCAGGGCATACTTTCCAGGACTCGGCATGATCCGAGGTGTGTCCTTTCTGCTCCAAGTGATCTCCTGCTCAGACCAGTTCATATAGGTCGGCACCACCGGCATTACTGCATTCACCTCCATGGCACGCCTCTGCACGCTCTTCTTGTCAGTTGGCTCGGTCACAAAGACCACATAGCTCGCATGAACCTCTCTATAGTCATTTCCGGGGTATTCATACTGCTGGCTTGGTCCGGCACCATTGTTGTTGTTATTACCTCGGACATTCACCACATTCACGGGTCTTGCTGCTGCAGGCCTCGGAAGAGGTGCAGTGGTTACCGGGGTAACATTTGCTCCGGACAGATTAGGGTGGGACCTCGGCTGAAATCTCTGAGGTGGTGGTCCTGTTCTGATTCCTCCGGCCCTTGCCCCCTCTTCTCTGATTCTGCGGTTCCAGCTGCACTGCCGGGTTGAATGGTTGGCTGGCTTGCGCGGGTCAGTCGTATGGTAACAGCACGGACCATCTATCATTGATTCATAGGTCATGGGTGGCTCCTGGTTCGGACTAAATGCCGGACCATTGATTTTTGGCCTCTGGACACCTCCAGCTCCGGGCTGATCCGGGTTCACCGCTGCAACTTGGTTGGAGGGGTATGGATAGTCCGGCTCCCTCCTCTTCTGTCCGAACTCCTGACGGTCATTACACCTTGGTCCGAGCCGGTTGTTTATTGGCTCCCTCCTTCTGTTACGTGCTCCTGCCTCTGCTGCTGGCTGCATCGGATCACCCAGGGCATAAGAATCTGCAACCCGGATTGTTTCTGCTAGGGATCTCGGCATATCTCTCTGGAGCCTCTGCCACAGCATGCTGCCATGTCGACAGCCATCTGCAAACCAGGAAATGGCCTGGGCCTCTACCACTCCTTCACAGGAATTCCGAACATTGCTCCACCGAGTTAAGAATTCTCGGTCAGTTTCATGATCATCTTGCTTACATGCCGCCAGGAGCTGAGGTCGGTTTGGCCTCTTGTATGTACTAGCAAAGTTGCTGTTAAACGCCAGCTCCAAGTCTATCCAGGAGTTGATACTATACTCCGGCAAATTATTCAGCCAGATCCGAGCTGGACCTTCCAACATGTGCGGGAGATACCGGACCGCCCATCGGCGATTGCCCCCCGCAATGTGCACCGAGGATACATAATCTGTCAGCCAATCTTGTGGCTTGGTGCTCCCATTGTATGGCTTGGTGTTCCGACCTAACTGGAACTGAGATACTGGTGGTGGTGGCTCCTTCATGATCCGAGGTCCAAAACATGCCGGACCAGGAGGGCCTTCCTCCTCCAGTTGCTCAGACAAGTAGAGTCTATCCAGCTTGTTACGGACATCGCCTGGGCTAACATCCGACCTCCTATCCGAGGTCCCAACGCCCCATCCACTCTGTGGTATCCAGCTCGTGCCATGGCCGAGTCTCCATCATCATATCGGTCATCGCCTTGACCGACGTTCTGAGGTTGCTGAACATACTCCGGCTCTCGCTGATACTGCCCCTGCTGCCGAGGTTGTTGCTGATACCTCGGGGGCGGAGGTGGTTTACCTCGGCCAGCCGATGCCGCTTGACCGCCGTTCTGATTTCCCTGACCGGAGTTACCCTTAGCCCGGCTCGCATTGCCTGGGCCGGGGTTTCCCTTAGCTCGGCTAGCATTGCCCTGGCCCGCCTTCTGCTTTGCTGCTAGGACTGGATCATACATCTGCAGCTGCTGGTTCTGACCCGAGGTGACACTCCGGGCTCGATCGGCTCCTCCGACGAGTGGAGACGAGGCTTGCCCCTTGGACACCTGACTGACTGGCCTAGCTGAATAAACCATCTCTGAATCACCAGCCCCGGCATTTGCTCTGCGGAGAGCCTCATTCTGCTGGTTAGCCACATATACTAACTCATTACTCGCTTCTGCTGCGCACGCCATGCATCTCCAGATAATCCGGATAGCTCGGCCCTGCCTGCCTCGGCAGCTCTGAGGTTCTTAGCAGGGGAACTATACACCGGCCTTCCAGTTGACACGCGACTCCCACTCCTAGCCGAGGTGGTAGGTCGAGCCTCCCTGTTTAGCTCATCATTGAGCCCCTTGCCTCTCTGCCGCACCTCGGCTCCCCTATGTGTATCAACCGCTACCGGGGTGAAGCCATTCGCTGCATTGTACTCGCGCAGATCTCTATTGAACTCATCTCTAGCTGTTATCATTGCTACAGCCTCCTTCTGCAAGGACACGCTTTGCCTCTAGGTCGGCCACAGTCACTACTATGTCCACCCCTGGATTTACTGGGTCTGCCAGCGTATCCACTATCTCTACCAGGGTCGCACCTCGGCCCCGCAGCTCTGGGGTGCCAGGCAAGTCCTTCTCTAGCCTGGGCTTTGCAGATCTCACCTTAGCAACCTCGGCTGCCTTGGACTGGCTGGCATCTACTTTGCCAGCGGCGTCAACCGGACCTGTCACCATCACCTCTACGCAGCTCTCGGGGCGAGTGATGCGCCGACCTAAAGCCGCGAGGAGAGGAGTTTCGTCGTCCACGAGCACCTGCTCCGGGTACCCGCGAACAACCTCGACAGCAACGTACGTGACGAAGCTGCCGAGCATCATGGTGAAGCCGCTCGGGGAAGGGCTTGCCGGCGAAACACCCCGCGTTGTCGCTGATGAAGGTGAACTCTCCGATCTTGGCGACAAGCCCGGAAAGAACACGCTCGCCTGAGCCCGTCCGGATGAAAACTCCCTCCAACGCCTCAATCTGCCCCACGGTGGGCGCCAACTGTCGTGGTGGGATCACGGCAGATGCCATAGGTATGGCTAAGATGGGGCCGAATGGTCGTTGGGGGAATCCGGGGAGGGTTTATGCACTCAAGAAGTGCACACGCAAGAACACGCAAGAACACGAACAAAGAACCAAGAAAGCAAGAACACAAACACACCACGATGTACCCTGCTTCGGGGCCCTCTTGCGGAGGTAACACCCCTACTGCAGCACTATCCTAGTCAGTGTATAGCTCAGTGACAAGTACAAGCTGCTCCTCGAGCTGTATGATGATACAATGGTGAGAACCGAGGTGGAAGATGATGCTACAAAGAGGAAAAGGCACTCCGAGCCTGAACCGAGGTCTCTCCGAGGTGTTCCGAGCTTCCTCTCTCTCTTTCCTCTTGATCTTGATCCTCATCTCTCCTCGTCTCAGCAGGAGGGGGTGAAGCCCACTATATAGGCCAGCCGGGTTACCATTGTGCCCCTCGCAGAACACTGTTGCCATGCCTCTGCAACGGTCACCACCGTACCACCGTACCTCGGTCGGGACAAGACGTGGCTTGCCCATCTCCTGTAGCCTAACGGCAGAGCTAGCATGTCCCCTCTGACCGAGACAGGACGTGGCCTGGCAGAGCTACCTCGTAGCCTTTACCCAGACCTCGCGTGGTCAGCGGTCGGAGACGTGCAGGCCCGCCGAACCCGGAGCACGCCTCTGCCATGCTCCTTGACAGACGCTCCCGTGTCAGGCGCTAGTACCCGGCTGGAAGTGACAGGAGCATTGACTCCGGCCCGACCTACAGCCCATCACCTCGGTTAGCTCGGCGCGTCGTGCCGTACCTTGGGTCTTGCGCTTAATATCTTTTACTAGCTCGGATCTTACTTCCTTCCCACAGCTTCTCCTGCACCCACAACATAGCACACAGTGAACCTCGGCCCTGGCCAACAGTATACCTCGGACCCCTCTGGGCCAAAATAGGTCGGCCTGTATTCTCCAGGTCAAGATGAAGCTCGGACCTTCCCAGGCCCAAACAGGTCGCCCTTTCCGTACCTCGGCACAACTTGAACACCACCTTATGCCAAGCCTTGACCCTACCCGGGGATACTCCCCCGACACTGTGGCGCTGCGCACCTCTCCGCCGCGCTCGTCGGCATGAGCCACGGCTCGGACGGACCAACAACACCGTGGTGGCGGGGAATCGCGACCGGTTCAGGCTGACGCTGTCCTTCGGTCTGTCGCAGCTGACCTTCGACAAGGTTCTCAAGAGCGACACCTTCTACGACGTGACGCTGGTGTGGACGGCCATATCGTGTTAGCTGCCACCATGGGCATGATGAGCTCGTCGTTGCTGTGCGTCAGAATGGACGGCGCCCCCGCTCCGCTCCAGTTCTGGCGCAAGATCTCCGTGGAGCCCATGCGACGACAAGGGCAACCTGGTCCTCGTGGCCTCGAAGGTGGGCAGTAGCGCGGTGTGCCGGTTCCGGACATGGGGATGTTCTTGACGGCACCCCAGAGCTGCTCTCGGCGACATGCTCGCGCTCAGGTCCGCATTGATCACCTGCGTCCTGCCGCCGCCACCACAAAGTCGACCACACCACAACTAGGACACCGAGGAGGATGTAGTGAAGTCTGTTGCTGATCATTGGATGCTATGGATGATTAGTCTTGAGTTGTGGAGGCTTCAGCTACATGGGTTGTTCTGACTTCTGATGGTAGTGGAACAGTTTAATTCAGTGGTAATGCAACTATGAAAGGGATTAGTTAAGCTTAATTCAGTAGGAATTATTCACTCTTTCATCTGGACAAAGATACCAATCAGTATGCAGCTGTGCTCACAAACTAGCATCATTTTTTTTATTTCTTGTGCTAGATCTTCTTTTTTCGTGAGCAACCTAGACCTCAGCTCACAGTATTACAGTACAAACCAAAATGACAACAGAGACACAGTCACATTGTTCACAGATTTTCAAATCAGAGCAAAGATAACAATGGAGAGAGGGTCACATTTCCCTTTTTTACGTCTTAGATTTTTTTCCTCAGACACGAGTCAAGCTGTGTGTTGCGTATAATAAAAACGTCGAAAAGGCGAGAAATAGTACAAAATTAGAGATAGAGGATCATGCTTGCCGTGTTTGCAAACGTCGAAAAGGTGAGAAATAGTACAAAACTCGAGAAAGAGGATCATGCTTGCCGCGTTTGCGACCATGGTTTGCTTAAATCCTTTATCTATTATCATCTGTTCTCAACCATATGACAACATGTGTGTCCAGAATAACACCATTCTTCCTGTCAAAAAAAAAAAGAATAACCCCATTCTGAATGTATGACAAAGTGTAAATTTAGTTTCTACATACTTTGACCGTTTATACAGAGTGCATTTGACAGCTTGAGGAATGATGTTCAACTGCAAATTTAGCCCCTTCTCTGGCTTATCTGATCCGCTGCTGCTCCTAGTTACCAGTTGCCAGCATAACTAGACAATACCAATGACTGTGTAAATATGAGCTTTGCAATTTTGTGTAGTACGACAACATGGCTCCATCGTTGTACTCCTATGAATCTCCCTGTCCAAAAGCATAGAAGCATATTAAGATCAACATAAAAATGATGTATCAACACCTTCAGGACAGATTGCAAGTCAAAGGAGTCGATGACAATGGACTGAGGTAGCTGAAACAAAACCACTAAATAAATTTTGTGAAAGATTGCAAGTTAAATGCGTGCTTAGCTGCACCAACACCTTCATGGATTTTTTATGCCACCACGAGGTTCATGCCATTGGTCAAGTAAGTACTACTCCCTCCGTGCATGAATATAAGTACATAAATAAGACATTTTACCTATTGCACATGTTGTCTACATGCACACTACAATTAGTGAACATGTACACTAAAATATGTCTACATCCATTTGTATACATATGCATGTGAACAAATGGTAAAACATCTTACATTAAAAAACGGAGGGAGTAGTAAACAGAAACTCAACTGATGTTTGTCCAGATTCTACAGAAATGCAGGCTTAACTGTAACAACACCTTCATGTAATTTTTATGCCACCAAGATCACTAATTCTAGTTTCTAGATAAGTTCAAGCCAAATTGACCCACATCATTTTTTAAATCAACATTAGGCTTACAAATAACATAATTAATGGGAATCGTAGCTATACTGTTGTACAAGGAGCTCAGTTGCACTTGAGTAGAGTACATGCTCCAGTAGCATAATTTCAGGTGCCAGGAAGTACAACTAGTTAGAGAAATAACGTTGCTGTAAAAATCCTCTGTTTTTTCCGGCAACTCGCTCGGTCCTTTCATTTTCAGCAAGTCAAAATATATTGCAAGCTACCTGCAAAGCTTATGAATAGGAGCTGGCCTTCACCAAACCCCAGCTCCTACTCTACTAGTTTGATCACCTTTTTGAACCTGACATTACATGGTTGGCATCCTAAATCTATGCAATTTGCATCTACGTTTCTAATTGCCAAGACATGAATTTTTATGAAGTGGCTCTGAATTTCTAGCAGTAAGCACAGACCGCAGCTCCTTGTTGTTCAGTGTGGAAGAATAGATCGAGAGGTGGAGGAGGCCAGAGATGGCGCCGCCCACGGCCAGCTGCTCCTGCTGGCGGAGAGGTGGAGGAGGCCGGAGATGGCGCCACCCACGGAGGGCTGCTGCTGCTGCTAGCGGGTCGGTGGAGGAGGCCGCCGACAGCGGCCGTTGCCGGATGCTGCCAGTCGAGGTCGTCGACGCCGAGCACCCATGCCCCGCTGGTAGATGAGAAGGGCAACGGATGCGGGTGGCGGCGGCGCGCTGACTCGGAGAGCGCACAGGGGCTTGCGGCGGCGCGAGTGTGGTGAGATCGATCGTGAAAAGGATGACCAGAAACTGTTCGTCAACAAATGACTATAATGCGCCAAGTGATTAGATCTAATTTTTTGCTTAATGATTGGACGGCTGAAATAATTTAGGGGGATAGATTGAAATCAAACGACTGAAATAATTTAGGTTGGAAGCTACCTGAAACTACCTGCGGTAGTTCTCCAAACACCGTAAAAGAGCTTTTTTTTTTTTTCCTTTTGACCTACATGTTTTTCGTCCAGATTTTGGCTGCAATTTGTTGCTCCAATAGAAGTTTTCATGACCAATTTTTGAGTTCTGTGTTGATTATCCGATATTCACAAATGTTAGAGTAGATTTTAAGTTGCACATGTCTTGATAATGACCTAGTTCCAACATTTCAAGTCACGTAATTTATTCTGTAGCACAATCGGCAGGCGTAGCCATCATCGATCTGGCGGCCGATCTAGCAGACACCCTTTGTCTTCCCGGTCAGAAGCGACACGCTCCTGTGCCCGGACACGGCCTCCCTCTTGACGACCCTGACGGAGGCCTCCTCCCCGGCGTTCCTGGGGGTCCCAGCTCGATGGTGAGCCTCATCGGCCGCACGGGCCCCTTGGCCTCCATATCGAGCTCGCTGAGCACCATGCGCACGTGCGACAGGAACCTCTCGGCGAGCGAGCGGCCGAAGTCCTCCCTGACGACGACGCGGAGCACGGTCATGTGCTCCAGGTTCGCCGGCATCGTGTACGCCGGCACGATCCACCCGAACCGGCGCAGGTTCGCCGACAGCTTGAAGGCCAGCGAGCCGTCGCTGGTGCCCCTGAACGTGTACGCCACCAGCGGCACGCCGTCTTCCTTCGAGATGATGTTGAAACGCCCCGTGTGCTGGAGCCCCTCCCGGAGCGTCCTCGCGCTCTCCATGCAGTTCTCCATCACATTCTTGTATCCCTAGAAATTAATTAAAACTTTTTGGCATTTGAGCTCTGGATTTTAAAAAAAATACTCCCTCCGTTCCATATTACTTGACACTAAGACGAATGTATCTAGACGTATTTTTAGTGATAGATACATTCATTTTGACGTCAAGTAATATGGAACGGAGGGAGTATATACTAACGCTATTGAGCATGTGAGCTCTGGAAATTAATTAAACTTATCGGCATGTTCATGAATATTATACCTCGAAACCAAGACGAAGGAATTGATAATATTGCGCGATGATTTGACTGGACCCTGCACAAGATCAAACATGCATGTGAAGCAATCACAGAAGCACCAAATGTGGCATCCTAAATCCTAATACACAACCAGGCCAGAGATCCTGTTGGTTCATTTTGTTCTCGGGAGAAAATCTTGCCTTTGGAGAAGTTGAGCGTGAAAGTGGGCTGGTCAGCGCCGAGGTAGTTGATGTGGAAGATGAGCTCGTCGGGGAGGTCCTCCTTGTTGCGCCATATCACCCAGCCAACGCCGGGATACACGAGCCCGTACTTGTGCCCGCTGACGTTGATGCTTTTCACCAGCGGCAGCCGGAAGTCCCACTCCAGCTCCGGGTGCAGGAACGGCGCGATGAACCCGCCGCTCGCCGCGTCCACGTGGATCGGCCCCACCTGTCAACCAGGTGCCCAGCCACGTCAATATACAGGGGAGCAAATTTTCGTGCACGGATTTGAACTAGCTGGAGGCAGACCTTGTTCGCTTGTTCTTGGCGGCGAGGAGGTCGTTGAGGCGCTTGACGTCCTCGAACTCGCCGGTGAGAGTGGAGCCGAGGATGGCGGCGACGCAGATGGTGTTCTCGTCGACCATCTCCACGGCCTTGTCCGGGTCCATCACGTAGCACCCTTCGCTCAGCTTCACCTCCTTCAGCTCCACCTCGAAGTACCGCGCGAACTTCTCCCAGCACACCTGCATCGCCAGAGCAGAAAAGATTAGTTCTGACCGAACTCTTGTGTGATCAATCAGTAGTTCAGAATATAGGAAATGTATGCAGGTTACAGTCCTTAATTTTTACCTGAACATTGGCTCCCGTGACGATGTTGGGCTTGTCGTGGGGCTTCCCCGCCGCCTTCCGCCGGTTCTGCCAGCGCCGCTTGAATGCCAGACCGGCGAGCATTATCGCTTCCGAGGACCCGACCGTGCCCACACCGACGGCTGTCTCGCCGGCGCCCACCGGCGCGTTGAACAGCCGCGCTATGATGTTGACGCACCGGTTCTGCACACACATATCAGTGTTTGATCGATCACAATGAATTCACAAGCTCCAGCAGCCGAAGAAGGAGATCGAAGAAATGCGTAGGTGCTGGGTGGCTTGCCTGGAGCTCGGTGGTGACGGGGTACTCGTCCATGTCGGCGTAGTTCTTGTTCATGCCCTCGAGGATGAGCCTGTCGCACTCGGGCTCCATCCACGTCGTCACGAACGACGCCAGGTTCAGCCGCGGGCTGCCGTCCAGCAGCAGCTCGTCGTGGATGATCTGGTACGCCGCGTCCTTCGAGATCGACTTCTCCCCGAGCTCGTAGCTCGGCACCGGGTCTTGCACGTACCTCGACGCGAAGACGGCGGCCGACGCCGCCGCTTCGTCGCTCTTAACATGCGTCAGAACCATGTCGACGTGTCTGCTTGGTCCTTTCTGATTTCCCTCTAAACACTTTTCTGTTCACTGGGCACCGAACAAGCGAACATATATACGCAGGGTCGCAGGGAGGGGAAACTTCGAATGTTTACTTGTGCTTTGCTTGTCGGGAGTGTTTTTGCTGCCGGTGACTCTGCTTCGCTCCCAAGTTGAACCCTTGCCTGCTTTCTGCTGGAATGCTGCTGCTTTACTTTCTCAGTTACTTCATGAAATTTGTGTAGGATCTCAGTTGCTTCCAAGTGCTGCTAAACTATTCGATTGCTACTCCTGGGTAGCAGGTTTGCGACTATTCGATTATTGTTCAAAGATGACCGAGAATAAAAAAATAAATAGGGAGTGCTATTTGTTCATCCTCGAGTGATCTGGCGCTTTGTTACAATTCCGAAACATGTTCGGTTTTTTTTTTTGAAATTATGGCGACTTTATTGATTTGCAAACATAGATTCATCATCTGTGAGAGGCTCAATTATGAAATCTGGCGGATCCTCCAGCCAAACAATTAACTGGGTCCCTCCGCCTTACAAGTTAGAATATGAGCCACTCTATTGCTTTCCCTATGTTCGGGTTAGCCTGGAGAATAGGCTTACTTTGGCTGATTGGGCCATGCCCTAAAGATTTTTTAGGCTAACATCTACTCCATCCGTCAAGAAATACTTGTCACGGATTTGTCTAAATATTGATGTATTTAGCCATGTTTTAGGTGTACATATATCCGAATTTAGACAAAGCTAAAACAAGTATTTCCGGATGGAGAGTGTAGAATATATTAACCAAAGAATAAGATTACAAAGGACACATCTGACACAGAACAATTGTCTCCACATTTATAGAAAAGACCGTAAAAATTTAATAAATACATCCAAGCCGTAGCAAAATCTTCTGCAAGTTAATCCACCACTACTCGCCAGTGGCATCACCAGATCAGATAACAAATATAGTAGAGCCAAGGCGAATCCCCAAAGAGCGCTTTCTCCTTTCCAATTGTGAGCTTAGTCGCCGCCGCAAAAATATTTGCAAGGCCGGTCTAAATTGGCCCCCCTAATTTTTGAGGTTGCAAAAAAGAGGAAATGAACGGTGACGAAGGCGTTGGAAAAAGACTTTTGTGTGTCACAAATCAACGCTGAAGGATGGCTATCTCCTGACCACATAATCCAATTCACTAAACTTTGGGAGATGACTACCGACATCCAACTCGTAAATGATGCCCCAGATAAGATTGCTTGGAAATTCACAAAGACTGAAATCTACTCTCGGCATCGGCATACAATATGCAATTCTTGGGAAAAACCACATCGATGAAGCCTACTTTGGTTTGGAAACAGTGGGTGCCCCCCAAATGCATTTTTTGCTTGGCTGATTCTTCAAAATCGTGTGTGGACGACAAATAGGCTTGATAGGAGGAGATGGCAAATATGTAACATATGCAAGCTTTGCAACCAATGTTGGAAATATGCCCTAGAGGTAATAATAAGGAGTTATTATTCTATTTCTTGAATGTTAAATGATTAAGTTTATATTTTATAGTATAATTGTAATTGGTTCCGAACGGGAGATTCGGAGGAAAACCTAATTACGTGTGTAGAATTATGAACACCAACTAGTTCCCTAGTCAGGCCTCTAAACTAGCTCATGTGTTATTAGACGATTCAGTTTTCCTAACCATATAAGTAAGGAGTTACGAGGATGCCAATAACCATGAGGACATAACGTTAGTGGAACGTTGTGTTGGAAAGACCCGTTGATATACTGTGAGACACATCGTCAATTGATGGCAGTAAATACTCATCGCATAAGTTCACATTTGCTAGACATCCTTTTACCATATCGAAGTCTCGGATACCGTATGTGTACTTTAGAGGACACCAAACGTTACTCCATAACTGGGTGATCGTAAAAGTGTCTTTCCGGTATATCAGAATGTACCTTGTGCATCAGATACGTCAAGACTAGAATTTACTCGAACTTGAACTAGGTGATCGTAAAAGTGTCTTCCGCTGTTCATGTTAGAGATATGCCCTAGAGACAATAATATTTTAGTTATTATTTATCTCCAAGTTTATTATTAATGTTTATATCTTTATGCTATAACTGTATTGGGCACTTGAATAGCAAATACAAAGTATTCAAGAGGAAAACCTCCAATACACGTGTAGAGATACAAACAAGTAAAAGCGTTCCTGGTCTTGTCTCTAAGACTAGCCTATCTTGTTGTTTGATGATCATGTTTTCCTGATCATGGACTTTGTATAAGTCACACAACTATAGGAGTTTATTGTCGGAATGACAATAGTACTGAACCGACCCATTGTATGATCTTGCTAAGAGACTAATCGTCAACGATGAAGGTAGCAATTGATCATATGTTTAGTTTTCATTAGCTGTATTCCTATACCATGAGAATATCTGGTGACCGCTTATTCGACACTCATACTTTGATCGTCATCTAACGTCCGGCCGTAACTGGGGACCATAACGGTGGCTTTTGGGTGTGAACTAGAATAATGTATGGAAGAATAAGTGTATTATGAGAATAAAAATGTTTACCTGACTATTGTTGAAGGATCGTTTAAATACTAGAGATTTGCTTAAAAGGAGGCATTGGCATGTTACTGACGATGAACATTGTGAGCTTTGTACTGGCTTTTGGTATGAGGATCGGCAACATCTCTTCTTTGAGTGTAACTTCAGTGTGAGAGTTTGGAATTATCTGGAGATTAATTGGCCTCAGAGTGATAACATGATGCATGTGGTTCAGGTGGCTCAGCAAAGTTTTGCAAAGCCGTTCTTCATGGAGGTGGCTATGATTGCACGTTGGAACATTTGGAAGGTTCGGAATGATAAAATTTTCAGGAATGAAAGACCCAGGTTTGCTGTTTGGAGAAGTAGGTTCATGAACGATATGTATTTGCATGTACATAGATTTACTGATAAGTTAGCCCCTGCTGTAAAGACTTGGTTGGACAGTCTGCCTTAATTGTAAATTTTGTACAATTGTTTAAATTAATATAATAAATTGTGGTGCTTTTGCCTCACAGCCTTATGTTCAAAAAAAAGTATTGGAACAGAGATTATTCTAGAATGGTACTTACTCCTCCAGGCGATGGAGAGATACATCCTCTAGGCCATCTCAATATTATCATTGTCACCCAATCGTCTGGCCAGACACAGCGTGATTAATCACGGGACGATGAGAATACGGAATGAGAAAAGAGAATGATATTGGTACGAGAATTATATGTGTTATGATCAAAGGGTTTGATCACACTAGAGCACATTGTCTCAATCTCGAGATATCATTGGTATCGTGTACGTAATGAGAAACACACAGGTTCTGTCATTCACTCGTGAACACATGGGAGCCAGTACGGCCGTCTAGGTCCCAATGCTGGTAATTGTCTGGTAAGCTGCTGGACATGTCTATGTGTTACCGAACCTTCCGGGTCACACACTTAAGCCGTGAGTCAATCTTTTATTGAGAGAATAAATTTGTGGTTTTAGTGGTTATGAGAAGTGGTCGGAGTCCCTCCGATGTCACAGGAACAACTCCGGAGTAATTCGGAGGTGTTCCGGTGAAGTTATCATGAGAGGGAAATAATGCCGGTATAGGGCAGAATTTCCCGAGTGAGAAATATGGCGAACATGAGATGTTCCGCGATGCCGGGAAGTGTTTCCGACATCAGTGGATTGAGTCGATGATTTTATCTAAAGGGTATATATGGTTCCAGACAAGTTTCGGAGGTTTGCCAATAAGGGGGGGGGGAGTGTCGGAGGAGGAAGGGGGGAGCCCTAGGGGCCGAACCGCACCTAGTGTGGGTCGGCCGGCTAGGCCCCCCCTCCCTGGCCGGCACACCACCACCTCTCCCTCTCTTTCCTTGTTTGATTTGGAGATTTAATAGAGTCCGAATTGGAAAACGAAAGAATAAAGGAAAAAGGTAAAAAGATAAAAGGGAAGTGAGGGAGTTCTTGTTGGACAAGGACTCCTCTCCCAAACCGACTTGGAAGAGGGACCGGCCTCCCTAGGGCTGGCGCACCAAGGGAGGGCTTTGCCCCTCCCCCAAGCACCTCCTCCCCTTGCTCCCCTTTATATACTCCACCCCCTCCCATAAGGAGGACATCCAAGTTTTGCGCAAGTTCCTCTCTCTTGAGATATTGTGCAATTAGATAATGCTCTAATTAGACGGCGCTCTAATTAGACTTTGATCTAATTTTTCTCTAGTAGATCTCATGTGTTGAGAATTAGATCTCTCTAGTCTCATATAGATCTAATCAAGTTCGATTAGATCTACCACCTAAACTACGCCGAAAGGTAGTCTCTCTTTGTTGGTGCTAGTAGCTCTAGATGGTGAACGTGCTGACGGGTTGGCGCGACGTACGTGTGGATACTGTTAGAGCGGGGCGACGCAAGTAGTTCCTCGACGACAAACCAACAACAATCTCACCTCCCGGCGTGGACGTGAGATTCTTCATCAGGCTTCATCGACTTCTACTTCGACAAACACAAGATCTTCTGCAACGGTGTTTGTAAGTATCTAGATCTAGCATTATGGGGTGCAACATATCTTTATAGAATAGATCTTGGCGGCAAGGTTACGAATTTTTTTAAAGTTTTACCCGCAACCCAATAGTGGTATCAGAGCCGATCTATGCGTAGATATGATTTGATCTAGAGCACAAGTTGGTGTGGGCATTGCATAGTTCATGCATTAAGTTTATTTTAGTTGCTTCCCAATAAGTTGTACTTTATATTCCATCGCGGAATAGGCAAGATCTTACGAACTTCTGGCAATCCGCGGACCTTCCGGTTGCTCCTAGTATGCCTGTCGACGCCAACGAAGTGCTTCAGTAGCTTCGGGTCTCTACCTATAGTTGTGGACGTTGTTGTATAATGGACGGGGCATGAGGGTTGGACGCCTCACGGGGGCCACGCGCAGTGCGATTGCTTAGATTGGGGTTCGCAACGTTTTCGTAATGTTGGGATCTCAATCACCCGCAAAGTTAATCTAGCAACTAGCCTAAACGTGCTTCAGTTCGTAGGTAGTGACGGTTCTTCCATAGATCCTACAATGCCACGTAAAACTTGCAAACAAACGTTAGAATCGTCTAACTTGGTTTTGCAGGATTGTGTGCATGTGTTTTGGTATAGCTACTTTGTTACGGTGTTTTAACATGATGGCCGATGCCAAACAATTGTTCGAGTTCGTCATCGACAAACAAGCGAAGAAAAGTTCGTCGCATGGACCGGGAGGAGGTGCCGGCAGGTGAGCCGATGACGAGTACTTGGCAAGTTTTCGGCTACGGCAATTTTTCTTCGGGAATTTTGCTGTGACCGGGAATTATGAAGATGGTGGATCCTCAAGGACGAGCGTCAAGAACTTCCGGAGAATAACAAAGGCTATACCAGAGCACATGAATTTTTATTTATTGCCTATGATGTTTATCATTTGTTGTATGCACCTTGATTGCGCAGTAGTCATTTATTAGGGTGAATCCTCAAGTAAAATATCAAGGAGATCGTGTTCTTCCAACTGTGGCACCGTCAAACCAGGCGCTTGTCCCGGGCGCCGTGTACACATAAGTCAAGTGGGCCAAGGGTTTGGGAGGCGGGCGCGAACCGTTCCAGCAGCATCATTTGTTGGTTGTCTTAAGTCCTAGCATACAAAGTTATGAGTTCTGAACACACACGTCGAAAGACGAACAAGAGTTGTAGCTACTACAACTGGCATGGTGCCTACCGGTCGTCCATGTATCATGCTATGTATCCATACTTGGTTCGTCGGGTTATCGGGTCCTGAATCACTTAGCGCCAATCATGAGGATTATTGGGCTTAGTGGGAGCATATCTTAGATTCAATTTTAATTGAGTTAAAGTAGTGCATCAAAATTAGTAATAAACTATGAGTCTAAATAAACTTGTTTTTGTTGTAGAATATGGACCACTTTGAAAAGTATCATTTCAATGTGATGTTGAGTCGTGCACCGTTAGCTGCATATGGAAACAACTTTGGAGAGTGGTTTCACCATATGATGGTAGTTCTGAGGAACACCGGAAAGGAACATGTTTAAATCCCTTGAACACAGAAGAAGCTCATGGTGGGCCTCACTTATTCTGTGAAGAGTGTATTGTCAAGGAGCTCATGCACGCTTGTATTGATCCCGAGCTGGGCGGTCGTTTCCAAGACCTTCGTCCCTTTCGTCTCATGGAAGTATTAAAAGCTCAGTTCATAAATCAAGTGAGCACTGAGCGTTACAATCTAAACTAGGGAACTGATAAACATTCGGCTTGAGTCGGATGAACCCATTCAACGGTTTCAAATCAGGATAACTGGCATAGAGGAAAAACTTAGACAACTTGGTTTTCCAATTGGTCAAGAGTTTTTCAGTGACATTATACTGACGACACTACCACCTGCATATCATGCCTTTGTGGTAATGTATAATCGCATGGCTGATGAGTGGCCAGTTCGGATGCTGTTTCCCACACTCAAGGAAGCAGAAGCTGATATTCAAGATGGGGATCTAAACTGGACCAAGACATGTATAAGAGTTATACATATTGGCATAATTTCAGCAATTAGGATCATTGGTATGAGATACTAATTGATGCTCACACTTGCACCAGTGGTAGGTACTTTGGAAGGAGCTAATGCTGGAAAGAAGAGGAAATTCTGGAGTGACGTTGATGCTGCGCTTGGAGTGTAGCTGATCATCTCGAGAAGTAGCACAGTGGAAGACGCATTTTATGGCGCCATGATCACCACTATGTCTACAATCCAAGTCAATGAAGGAGATTTACACTAGGACTTTAAATAAGAGTTATTTTCAGTTCGATCATTTTGTAATGAATATTTTATATTTTGGAACAAGTTTGTGTTCGAATAATAAAGTATGTGTGGGAATTCCAATTTTGTGAATTCGGTTTATAATCTTCTTTATTGTAATATGTCATTAAGTTTTGTTTGTTAAGTCTTTATTATTTTGATTCAAGATATTACTTAAAGTTTTGAGTAATAATCAAGTTGGTTTAATCTTTAATTTGGAGTTATACTTTTCGTTGGTTCTCTTTGAGACTCTTAAAGTTATCTCTAAAATTAAATTGATAAAACTGAAATCACAAAGTGCTAGGCACTTAAAGAAATTCGAAATTCATGGAGTGCTAGGCATTTAATGAAAATCGAAATCCACAAAATGCTGGGCATTTGGTAGATTCGAAATTGGCAAAGTGCTAGGCACTAGTAGATTTCAAAATTTACATAAAGAAGTGGAATCAACCCATTAATTCAATTCTATTAAAGATTTAATATGATGTTCATATTTATTAAATAGAGTTAAGGAAATTATTGAAGTTGCAATATTTCATATAATTAGTGGGAGAGTGTGAGAATCAAAATAAAGGAATCAAAAGTACTTGATGAAATTAAAAAGGCTTAATAAAATGTATTATAACATAATTGACAAAGAAAGTTTTCTTAGTCACATTACTCATGATTAATTTTGGTAATTCAAAATTATCATGATGATGAAATCTTTTGTAAGACAAAGATGGATTGTTATAATAATTATGTCCAAGTGTCTTGTTGTGATGTGAAATAGAATTCCAAATTACCCACTAAAGTAAATAGATTATTTTGTTTGTATCCAGGGGTTCTAAATCAATTTTAACTTAGAGTTATTTTGATAAAAATTTCCAAGTTTTGAATTCTGAATCCAAGTATGATTCGAATTGAAAATATGTTTTGCATAAAGGTAAAGTCCAAAGTATTATATTGGCAGTTGTTTTCCACATATAATTCTAAATGCTTGTTGACTTTAGAATTGGAGAAAAGTGTCTTCTCATGAAGAGAGAGTGGAAATCAAAATACTAAATTAAGACTGAGAGTCTTTGGACAAGTGTTAGAATGAAAGGGTAACATGCAAATGTTTCCATATCATTACTTTGTCCAGGAATACATGTATGATATACATGATTCGAATTAAGTATTATGATAAAAGTCATGTGAGGAATTTGATGATTAAATCACCTAGTGATTGAATTATTAAAATGTCCAGGAACATGATTAAAAGCAAAACAATTACAAACAGAATAATGAATACTCATAAATGATGGTTTATGTCAAAAAGGAGTCCAAGAAAAATTCATGTAGCTCCAAGATTTAATCTTGAGAGTAGTTTGGACGTGATGTGAAATCACTGGGCATGGATATTTCATAAAGAAAGGACAAATGTGAATATCTAATATTCATAGAGCTAGTCTTGATTAAAATTGTTTTATCAAGGACGAATAAACGATAGTGAAAAGTTGCAAAACTTGTCATATCAATTGATTGATGCTGTTATTGGACCAAAGTAGCAAAAATTATTGCTAAGAATAATTCATTTGGATTATGAGAATAATCTAGATAATTATATTTGAGTGTTTGAAGTTAGTCGTATCAATGAATCAAGAATTTTATTCTTTTCATTATATAAATCGAAGGGACTTAAAAGTCAGTGGGAGCTGAAATTATATTTGTTGAATAACCCTAGGCCAATTCAAAAATGTATATCTTGTGAAAATATGGATTTAAAAGAGTTTATATAAAAGATCGGAAAGTGTCTTATTGAAATTTTGTCTGTGAGATAGATTAAGAATTTAATAAACATGAATATGAATGTACTAAGTACAATTCTAAAAGGTAATTCGAATTGTGTCTTGAATCAAAGAAATTTGATCAAGAAGTCATAGCGTCATATTTGCAAGATACATTGACCTTCATAGTCAATGATGAGCGAATAGAGAGGAATAAGATAAAATCATATTCAATGTGATTTTGCTTATCTCATTGCTATATATAGTACATAAATCCGGAAAGTTTCCAAAGTGCTAAATTTTATTTGGCCACCGGCAATTAGAGAAATAATTGGTAATAGTTTTCTCATAAAGGCAGTTAATTGAAAGGTTGTGAATAACGCTAAAAGGTTATTGTATTGAGATGTTTCTCATACATGGTAAGAGACCCAATAGTGGGATTTACAAAAGAATAACGACTTAGTAGATTTTGTAAAGCTTCAAATAGTGTATATAGAGAAGATCCTCATATACGTATTTGTAGTGGAATTATGAAATCAAATCTTAATTGATGTAATCCGAGAAATGCAATTTTCAATTGATAAATACTTGGTGTTTTGATTTTATCAAATCATAAGTATATGAGTGGATTCTACGACATATGTAGATTTTCTATAAAGGATAGTTGCATCATTGATGTGAGACGTCATGATAGCAAGTTATTGGATAAGTCATTGACTTGGTGAGGTTTCAATAGACGGTATGATAATTTCATTCGGAGAAGCTTGAAATTATGAATGCTACTACGGAACCAGATAGGCCGAAATCTAATTCCTAATATATTCGACTTTGCATTGTCAAGTTTGACGTGTGAGGAGTTAAATAAGTTTATGTATTTTGATCAGATCAAAATTATGGAGACAGTCTCAGAGAGCGTGCGAAAGCGTGAGTGGCACCTTAGTTACATTTGGAGTCATGTCACCATGCTAACTAGAATCATTATTGACTCTAGTGCAAGTGGGAGACTGTTGGAGATATGAACTAGAGACAATAATAATTTAGTTATTATTTATCTCCAAGTTTATTATTAATGTTTATATCTTTATGCTATAACTGTATTGGGCACTTGAATAGCAAATACAAAGTATTCAAGAGGAAAACCTCCAATACACGTGTAGAGATACAAACAAGTAAAAGCGTTCCTGGTCTTGTCTCTAAGACTAGCCTATCTTGTTGTTTGATGATCATGTTTTCCTGATCATGGACTTTGTATAAGTCACACAACTATAGGAGTTTATTGTCGGAATGACAATAGTACTGAACCGACCCATTGTATGATCTTGCTAAGAGACTAATCGTCAACGATGAAGGTAGCAATTGATCATATGTTTAGTTTTCATTAGCTATATTCCTATACCATGAGAATATCTGGTGACCGCTTATTCGACACTCATACTTTGATCGTCATCTAACGTCCGGCCGTAACTGGGGACCATAACAGTGGCTTTTGGGTGTGAACTAGAATAATGTATGGAAGAATAAGTGTATTATGAGAATAAAAATGTTTACCTAACTATTGTTGAAGGATCGTTTAAATACTAGAGATTTGCTTAAAAGGAGGCATTGGCATGTTACTGACGATGAACATTGTGAGCTTTGTACTGGCTTTTGGTATGAGGATCGGCAACATCTCTTCTTTGAGTGCAACTTCAGTGTGAGAGTTTGGAATTATCTGGAGATTAATTGGCCTCAGAGTGATAACATGATGCATGTGGTTCAGGTGGCTTAGCAAAGTTTTGCAAAGCCGTTCTTCATGGAGGTGGCTATGATTGCATGTTGGAACATTTTGAAGGTTCGGAATGATAAAATTTTCAGGAATAAAAGACCTAGGTTTGCTGTTCGGAGAAGTAGGTTCATGCACGATATGTATTTGCATGTACATAGTTTTCATTAGCTGTATTCCTATACCATGAGAATATCTGGTGACCGCTTATTCGACACTCATACTTTGATCGTTATCTAACGTCCGGCTGTAACTAGGGACCATAACGGTGGCTTTTGGGTGTGAACTAGAATAATGTATTGGAACAAAGATTTTTCGAGAATGGTACTTACTCCTCCAGGCGATGGAGAGATACATCCTCTAGGCCATCTCATTATTATAATTGTCACCCAATCGTCTGGCCAGACACAGCGTGATTAATCACGGGATGATGAGAATACGGAATGAGAAAAGAGAATGATATTGCTACGAGAATTATATGTGTTATGATCAAAGGGTTTGATCACACTGGAGCACATTGTCTCAATCTCGAGATATCATTGGTATCATATACGTAAGGGGATTAGCGTAATGAGAAACACACAGGTTCTGTCATTCACTCGTGAACACATGGGAGCCGGTACGGCCGTCTAGGTCCCAATGATGGTAATTGTCTGGTAAGCTCCTGTACATGTCTATGTGTTACCGAACCTTCCGGGTCACACACTTAAGCTGTGAGTCAATATTTTATTGAGAGAATAAAGTTGTGGTTTTAGTGGTGATGAAAAGTGATCGGAGTCACTCCGATGTCACAGGAACAACTCTGGAGTAATTCGGAGGTGTTCCGGTGAAGTTATCATGAGAGGGAAATAATGCCGGTATAGGGCAAAATTTCCCGAGAGAGAAATATGGCAAACATGAGATGTTCCGGGGTGCCGGGAAGTGTTTCCAACATCAGTGGATAGAGTCGATGATTTTATCTAAAGGGTATATATGGTTCCGGACGAGTTTCGGAGGTTTGCCAATAAGGAGGGGGAGTGCCGGAGGAGAAAGGGGAGAGCCCTAGGGGCCAAACCGCACCTAGTGTGGGTCGGGTGGCTAGGCCCCACCTCCCTGGCCGGCACACCACCACCTCTCCCTCTCTTTCCTTGTTCGATTTGGAGATTTAAAAGAGTCCGAATTGGAAAAAGGAAAGAATAAAGGAAAAAGGCAAAAAGATAAAAGGGAAGGGTGGGAGTCCTTGTTTGACAAGGACTCCTCTCCCAAACCGACTTGGGAGAGGGGTCGGCCTCCCTAGGGCCGACGCACCAAGGTGAGGGCTTTGCCCCTCCCCCAAGCACCTCCTCCCCTTGCTCCCCTTTATATACTCCATCCCCCTCCCACAAGGAGGAGATCCAAGTTTTGCGCAAGTTCCTCTCTCTTGAGATATTGTGCAATTAGACAATGCTCTAATTAGACGGTGCTCTAATTAGACTTTGATCTAATTTCTCTGTAGTAGATCTCATGTGTTGAGAATTAGATCTCTCTAGTCTCATATAGATCTAATCAAGTTCGATTAGATCTACCACCAAAACTACGCCGAAAGGCAGTCTCTTTTCGTTGGTGCTAGTAGCTCTAGACGGTGAACATGCTGACGGGTTGGCGCGGCGTACGTGTGGATACTGTTAGATCGGGGCTACGCAAGTAGCTCCTCGACGACGAACCGACAACAATCTCACCTCCCGTCATGGGCGTGAGATTCTTCATCAGGCTTCACCGACTTCTACTTCTACAAACACAAGATCTTCCGCAGCGGTGTTTGTAAGTATCTAGATCTAGCATTATCGGGTGCAGCATATCTTCATAGAATAGTTCTTGGCGGCAAGGGTACAGAAAATTTTAAAAGTTTTACCCGCAACCCAATAGTTCATTATTGACCGGAATAGTTCTGGTGCATGTCTGCATTATCTCGAACCTGAATGATCACACGCTTAACGGATTAGCGTTCTTATAGAACATGCTTGTGACTAGATTTAATGAGAGAAGGATTCCAAAAGGTGTTTTGGATTATCACGGAATGGTTCCCATATATCACGGATGATTCCGGAGGTGTCCAGAATAATCAAGTGTAATATATGAAAGTTCTAGAAGAGTCTAGAATGTTGTGGGATTTTCTAGAACCTTGTGAAAGTTTCTGGAAGGGAGGTGGCTGCCACATGGTGCCATAGGTGTCACCATGATATGCATGGCACCTGACATGTGTCGCTGCTGCGTTGATATCCGCCCGTTGGGAACCCAAAGTGGAAGGTATCGTTGTGCAGCTGGAAGTTCTTCCCTCAATGATAAAACCAAGGTTTATCGGACTAGTAGGACTTGAAGACTTCATCACGGTGTCAACCCACATGCCATAAAAGGCTTCCGTGCTGACGTGAACCTGCACACAACACATACACTCAACTTTGCCCCAACGTTTTAGGAAGGTTGTCAATCTTCCTAACTTGCTGAAAACAAAGAGATTAAACGTATGTTGTGGAAAACAATTGTAAAAGTAAAATGGAACATCGAGCTAGAAATAATGTAAAGCAAAGGAAATGAGTTGCAATCAATAGAATGGACCGGGGGCCATAGTTTCACTAGTGGTGTCTCTCCATAAAACAGTAAACATTCTGGGTGAACAAATTACAACTAGGCAATTGACAAATTGTTGTTGGAGATATGCCCTAGAGGCAATTAATAAAGTGATTTTATTTGTCATATCTCTATTGTTCATAATACATTTTAATACCATGCTATAACTGAATTACGCGGAAACATTAATACACGTGTGGTATGAAAATAACCAGGTCCCTAGTAGCCTCTATTTAACTAGTTCGTTGGGTAACTGATGATCAAGGTTTCCTGATCATGGACAATGGCGTCGGTTAACAACGGAGTCATATCATTAGGTGAATGATTTGATGGACATACCCAAAATATAGAAACGTAGTGTTCATACCTTCGACTGTGAGATCATATCAAATCTCTGCTTCTGGAAGATGCGGCTGATCGCATCAAACGACATGTCTTATATAGCGTGACAATAACGGTGACACTTTCAGGTATTGGAAGGAAGCAGCAGAAGCGAGTGATCAAGAGCGGGAATTGCCAATCCACATAGCAGGATAGATACTCTGGGTCCACTCGGTGAGATTACATCAATGAGCTTGCAAGCATGTGACTAGGTCACGGGGATGTAATATCACAGACGAGTAAAGATAGATTTGTCAATGGCGAGGTCATGCTCGGTAATCATGATACCGGAAAACGACGCTCGGACAATATAAGTATCGCTAGGCAAGAGGATGAGACTGGACGTCTAAAGGTTCAAACGATAGAAGACATTCGTGGACACAGGGGCTATCATGGATATCCAGATCCCGCTGTTAGTCATTAATCGGAGAGGGTGTCTTGATCATGTCAGGAGCGATCCCGAACCGTGGGGTAACACACTTAAGGATGGGTGACGATTAGATTGGATTTAGAGAGAAAAGAAACCGGGAACTCTGGAAGTGTTCGGGAACTTGTCCGATGTTGATCGGAGGCAACGAAATAGGTTTCGGATCCCGGATGAATTAAATAATATGTATTTAATATTAATAAGTGTTATTAGTGATTAAATATATTTTTATTTAATTTATTTCGAATTTTTAAAGCCATTAAATCATAAATGGGCCTTAGAGGCCCATTAGGGAAAAATCCCTAAAAAGAAAAAGGAAAAAAGGGGATGGAGGCCGGCCGGCCTAGGTGGGCCGGCCCACCTAGGGCCGGCGCACCCTTGGTGGTGCAGCTGGTGTGGGATAGTCCCACACCGCCAAGCCACCAAGGCAAGCCTCCCTCCTCCTCCTTTAATAGGGGACCCCCCATGCCTTTGGAAACAAACCAATTTCTCACTTCTTCTCTCCTATCTTGAGCGTGGTTCCGTTTCTGGAGCTGCGTACGGGGAGGGAAGTCTTTCTACTCTACGCACACCGTCGTGCTGCTAGATCCACTCTTCCACTTCCGCTGCTCTGCTGGATCTGGAGCCCGGAGGTCGTCATCCACACCGTATGTGTGTGGAACCGCGAGGCGCCATCGTTTGGCGCTGGGAGCCATCTTCTTCCACTACATGACCCTGAGGTCGGCATCATCGTCTCCATCGACAACGTTTGTGCACGAACGTAATCCCGCTTCCGGTCTACAAGGGTATGTATTCTGATCTCCTCCGTATTAGTATATCTGTATAGTATAGATCCTGGCTAGTTTATGGTTATCGTCGGTAGGATTTTTTTTGTTTTCTGTCTACGATCCCCTTCAGTGGTATCAGAGCCAATCTATGCGTAGATATATCTTACGGTTAGAACACATGTTGAATGTGGGCATCGATTCTACATTTGTTACCTTCTCGCGTGTACTTGTTTGTATCGCGGTATTGTGGGATGAAGCGGCTCGGACCGACTTTACGCGTACTCTTACGCGAGACTGGTTCCACACTTGACATACGGCTTGTACCGTATATGTGGCTGGCGGATGTCTGTATCTCCTACAATAGTTGATATTGCATTTACAATGGAGGGCCCTGAAAGGGGTGTAATAGAGACAATTGTCTTATCGCTGTTGTGGTTGTTTTCGTAGGTAAGAAACGGTTCTTGTGCGGAAGCCCTAGCAGCCACGTAAAATATGCAAAAGATAAAGTAGAAAGCGTCTAACTTTATTTTGCAGGGGCAATGTGATATGGTCAAGGTAGGTTTATTAAATTGTTTATAAAACTGTTGGCGCGAAGGAGACCATCGGCGCGGAGGAAACCATATCATGTCACATTACATTTCATTTAGATGTTATGTAGATTGTGTGCATCTTATATTGTGTATATATATGTCTATATATTAGTTACACGGCGGTAGTAATATAAGATGATCCCTACCAAAATTCCGATAATAGTGTTCTCCCTCTGTCGTGCACCACCAATAAAGTTCTACATTACGGGGTACACCGCTTTGCGGTTACACTCATCTCTTTGTTCGCATACGGTGGGTGTAACCACGTTGCACGCGCGAATATGTCAGAGAGTGTTATGGTGAGCCTAGCATGTACAGACATGGCCTCAGAACATAAGTACCGAAAGGTTAAGCACGAGTCACATGCGGTGATGTGATTGATATACGATGTCTACCTTTGAAGTTATGCTATCTGCCTGATCGATGGGGGTAGTGTAATGGATGGGGGTTGTGTAATCACTAAGACGACGCGAGGGATACTCGTCTTGAGTGGGAGTTCTAGTAGTTTTATTTTGAAAAAATTGAACCCATATTTTATTATGAACAAACGTCTTATGTTTTGCAAATGCCATTGTAGATGTCTCGCCCCACCTTTAACCTAGGCTTGTTCCTTGAGAAAGATAAACTTAAGACCAACGGCTCGAACTTCATGTCCTGGTTCCGCAACCTGAGGATCCTCCTCTCCCCCCACAAGGTCGGTTACGTGATCAAAGCCACCATAGGTGATGCTCCTACAGATACCGCCACCAAAGATGAGAAGAAGGCTTATCAGACTAAGGTGGAAGACTCCACCTTCGTCCAGAGTGGCATGCTCTACGCCATGGAAGCTGATCTGCAAAAGCGCTTTGAGAAGATGAGTGCCTTTGAGATTATTTCTGATCTCAAATCTGTCTTTGCGCCGCAGGCCAAGGCTGAGAGGTATGAAGCTTCCGAGCTCTTCTTCTCAGCTAAGATGGAAGAGCACAACAGTGTCTCTGAGCACGTGGTCAAGATGTCTGGCTACGTTCAACGCCTGAATGCTCTGGAATGCAAGATTCCAAATGAACTAGCGATTGATAGGGTGCTGCAGTCGCTGCCCCCTAGCTTTAAGGGATTCGTCATGAACTACAACATGCACGGCATGGCTAAGACCCTCTCTGAGGTGTTCGTGATGTTGAAGACTGCTGAGGTGGAGATCAAGAAGGAGCACACACTGTTGATGATCAACAAGACCGTCGACTTCAAGAAGTCTGGCGGAAAGGGCAAGAAGACCTGGAAGTTCAAGAAGGATGGCAAACAGGTTGCTAAGCCTAAAACTGCCAAACCTGGTCCCAAGCCGGCGTGGACTGCTTCTACTGCAAGGGAGACGGTCACTGGAAGCGCAACCGCCCCAAGTACCTGGAAGACAAGAAGGCCGACAAGATTGTCGGAAGAGAGAAAGGTATATGTGATATACATGTTATTGATGTGTACCTTACATGCGCCCGTAGTAATACCTGGATATTTGATATCGGCTTTGTTGCTCATATTTGTAACTCACAGGTGGAGTTACGGAATAGTCGGCGCCTGGCAAAGGATGAGGTGACGATGCACGTCGGCAATGGATCAAGAGTTGACGTGGTGGCCGTCGGCACACTCCCTCTGCATCTACCTTCGGGATTAGTTTCAGTTTTGAATAAGTGTTATTTTGTACCATCTCTGAGTGTAAACATTATAAGTGGTTCTTGCTTGTTGCAAGACGGATATTCCTTCAATTCAGTATCAAGTGGTTGTGCTATTTCGATGAATGATATCTTTTATGTTGATGCTCCTGTGAATAATGGTTTATTCTTGTTGAATCTCGATCATAGTACACACATCCATAGCATAGATGCCAAAAGGATTAGACTTAGTGATGATACCGCCATGTATATGTGGCATTGCCGACTTGGTCACATTGGTGTAAAGCGCATGAAGAAACTCCACTCAGCTGGACTTTTGGAGTCATTAGACTTTGGATCTCTTGACACTTGCGAACCATGCCTCATGGGCAAGATGACTAGGTCACCGTTCAATGGTTTCGTTGAACGTGCGTCGGAATTATTGGGAGTTATACATATAGATGTGTGCGGAACAATGAGCGTATCGACGCGCAATGGTTATCGTTACTTTGTAACCTTCACTGATGACTTGAGTATATACGGTTATATCTACTTGATGAAACACAAGTTAGAAACTTTTGAAAAGTTCAAAGAATTTCAAAGTGAGGTTGAAAATCAACTTAACAAGAAAATAAAGCACATTCGATCCGATCGTGGTGGCGAATATTTGAGTTTTGAGTTTGGCACACATCTGAAGGCCTGTGGAATAGTGCCACAGCTTACGCCTGCCGGAACACCGCGGTGTGTCTGAGCGACGTAATCGTACTTTATTAGATAGCGTGCGGTGATGCATGTGAAATGCATACATGAACTTTGCACTTTATTTACGCATATTCCAATCATATTTGCATCATATAAGGGTTATATCAATGTTTTATCATGATTTTGGAAATATCTTAATGATTTCCTATTTTTGTGGAATTAACCCTGCACAGGCAGAAAACCCTATTTCTTTCCTTTTAAGTTTCAGGGACCCAAACGTCGTCCAAATCACCTGCAAATTTAGGGGCGTCATTTTTTGGAAGGAAGAAGACCTATGGGCGAAGAAAGCGATCAAACGGAGGCCCGAAGGCCAAAAGAGGGGGGCCCACGCGGCCACAGTAGCAGGCCACGTGGGACCCACCCATCTGGCCCTCGAGGCTCCGTTGCCGTTGATCTTTGCTCCACCGACTCCGTCTTGACCTAAAAACGCCTATAAAAAAGGTCCCTCGATGTTCTCTGGGAGGAGGCGGCGGAGAAACACAGAACCACGAAACAGAGAGTCAGAAGGCTGCCGCTGGAGAAGATCGGAGGGGGGAAACGCCGCCGAAGTCACCTCCGGAGGGCTCCACCCCCTCCAGCGTGTTCATCATCAACATCTACAGCAAGAACTCCTCCACCATCATCACCATGATGAAGGGGGAGTAGTCCACCCCCTGGACTTGGGTTTGTGGTGGTAACTTATGTATCTCTCCTCTCTCTTGAGCTTCACTAATTAGTACCGTATGAGCTGCTAAACATGATTACGGTTATCTATGTAATACCTTTGTGGTGAATATTGTGGTATGAGATGATTTGTTATGCATTTACCGTTGTGTTGGATCTTTTATGACTTGTCATACTTTGGTTGAATATTGTTCTTAAAGAAGTATGATGTATGTGGGTACGGGATGGCCGATGTGACACGGCATAGGTATTGAGTGACACAGTACCACCCAACATCCTTTATCTGGGGTAAAAAGAAAGAATATGATGTGGGGGTGAGAGCAACCACGCTAGCCTTACGAGGGTGACCTAGCAACACAAATGAGTACTTCTTTCAACTATGTGTTTTAGGACATATAGCCGTTATAAAAGCTACCATTAAAACATGACAATTGTGTGTACTTTATCTATAACATGATAATCACAGTAAATGAGGGAGAGAGGATTAAGTGAACCCATGAACCCACGTCCATTGTTCCTATAAGAAACTCACACTTGAGCTTGTCCTCTTGCTGCATAGAGGATTGGGCTTTCTCTCTCTTTGAGAGCTTTTGCTTGCTACCATTTGTCTTGTCCTCTTGCATTGAAGAGGATTGGGACACTTTTACATTCTTGCTTGATTACTTCCATCCATCAACCACCTTGTTCTCCAAACTTGTTTAGTGCATAATCAAACTAAAACTTGTGACACTTTAGTTGTAGGGAATATATAACTTTTCCTTCTTGCTCCTGCAGATCGATACCTTACTTCCACATTGAGAGGTGCTACAGTGATCCCTTGCTCTTGGGGGTTATCATGCGGTCTATGATGTCTCTCACCGACTTGCCCGTATCATTTTGGGGATATGCGCTAGAAACAGCCGCATTCATTTTAAATAGGGCTCCATCCAAATCCGTGAGATGACACCGTATGAGGTATGGCATGGTAAGATACCTAAGCTGTCGTTCCTGAAAGTTTGGGGTTGTGAGGCTTATGTCAAGAAATTGCAGCCTGACAAACTCGAACCGAAATCGGAGAAGGTCATTTTGTAGGGTATCCGCGGGAAACCATAGGATACACCTTCTACCACCAAGCCAGGGCAAAACGTTTGTCGCTAGAAACGACCTTTCTCGAGAAGGAGTTTCTCGCTAAAGGAGTAAGTGGGAGGAAAATAGACCTCGACGAGTAGTTGATCCTGAACTCGAAATTCCGAGTGGCGCAACGGAAATCGTTCCTGAACCGTCCTCCATAACAGATGGAGTGGGAGAAAATGTCGAGGAGCCTATTATACCTCGTAGGTCTGGAAGAACCCGTACATCTCCTGAGTGGTACGGTAATCTTGTTTGCACCGTCATGTTGATTGAACAAGACGAACCTACGAATTACAAAGAGGCAATGGAAGGACCCGAGTCCGAGAAATGGCTTGAGGCCATGAAATCCGAAATAGGATCCATGTATGACAACAAAGTATGGACTTTGGTGGAGATTCCCGAAGGGCGCAAGGCCGTCGAGAATAAATGGATCTTTAAGAAGAAGACTGATGCTGACGGTAATGTAACCGTCTATAAGGCTCGGCTTGTCGCAAAGGGTTTCCGACAAGTTCATGGAATTGACTACGATGAAACCTTTTCACCGGTAGCGATGCTAAAGTCTATTCGGGTTTTGCTAGCAACAGCTGCATATCATGATTATGAGATATGGCAGATGGATGTCAAAACAGCGTTTGAATGGTAACATTGAGGAAGAGTTGTACATGGTGCAACCTGAAGGTTTTGTCAGTCCAGAAAATGCTGGCAAGGTATGCAAACTTCAGCGTTCCATTTATGGACTGAAGCAAGCATCTCGGAGCTGGAATCTTCGCTTTGATGAGGTGATCAAAAGTTTTGGATTTGTCCAAAATGCGGAAGAGACCTGCATTTATAAGAAAATGAGTGGGAGCTCAGTTGCATTCCTAGTTCTATATGTGGATGATATATTACTAATTGGGATAATGTGGAACTTCTAAAAAGCGTGAAGGAATATTTAAACAGTAAATTTTCGATGAAGGACTTAGGAGAAGCTGCATACGTATTAGGCATTAAGATCTATCGCGATAGACCCAGGCGCCTACTAGCGTTATGTCAAAGTACTTATTTGACAAGATATTGAAGAAGTTCAATATGCATTTGGCAAAGAAGGGTCTTGTGCCGGTTGTCAAGGGAAAAACATTGAGCATGGCTCAGTGTCCACAGACGGCCTTGAAAGAGCCGAGGTGGATGGCACTCGATATGCTTCGGCTATAGGATCGATTATGTATGCCATGTTAAGTACTCGACCCGATGTAGCATTGGCTCTAAGTTTGACGAGTCGATTCCAAAGTAATCCTGGCAAGGATCATTGGACAGCTGTTAAGAACATATTGAAGTATCTTAAGTATACCAAGGACATGTTTCTTGTTTATGGAGGCTGTGGAGAGGAACTTGGCGTAACAGGTTACGTTGATGCAAGTTTCTGCACAGATCCAGATGACTCGAAATCGCAAACAGGTTATGTGTTTAAGGTGAACGGAGGCGCTGTGAGCTGGAGAAGTGGGAAGCAACCCATAGTAGCCCAATCTACAATGGAATCGGAGTATATTGCAGCTGCGGATGCTGCAAATGAAGCTGTTTGGCTAAGGAAGTTCGTCATCGAGCTTGGAGTGTTCCCGAGTGCGCAAGACCCTGTGAACATCTACTGCGACAACACAGGTGTTATTGCCAACGTGAAGGAACCAAGGTCTCACTCCACCGCCAAACATATTCTCCGACGCTTCCATGTCATACGGCAGTACGTCAAGGAAGGCGATGTAAAGATTTGCAAAATACACACGGACCTGAATGTTGCAGATCCGCTGACGAAACCTCTTCCACGAGACAAGCATGAAGAACACCGAGAAGCTATAGGTGTTAAGCTTTTACCAAGTTGTAAACTAGATTAGATTGTACTCTAGTGCAAGTGGGAGACTGTTGGAGATATGCCCTAGAGGCAATTAATAAAGTGATTTTATTTGTCATATCTCTATTGTTCATAATACGTTTTAATACCATGCTATAACTGTATTACGCGGAAACATTAATACACGTGTGGTATGAAAACAACCAGGTCCCTAGTAGCCTCTATTTAACTAGTTCGTTGGGTAACAGATGATCAAGGTTTCCTGATCATGGACAATGGCGTCGGTTAACAACGGAGTCATATCATTAGGTGAATGATTTGATGGACATACCCAAAATATAGAAACGTAGTGTTCATACCTTCGACTGTGAGATCATATCAAATCTCTGCTTCTGGAAGATGCGGCTGATCGCATCAAACGGCATGTCTTATATAGCGTGACAATAAAGGTGACACTTTCGGGTATCGGAAGGAAGCAGTAGAAGCGAGTGATCAAGAGCGGGAATTGCCAATCCACATAGCAGGATAGATACTCTGGGCCCACTCGGTGAGATTACATCAATGAGCTTGCAAGCATGTGACTAGGTCACGGGGATGTAATATCACAGACGAGTAAAGATAGATTTGTCAATGGCGAGGTCATGCTCGGTAATCGTGATACCGGAGAACGACGCTCGGACAATCTAAGTATCGCTAGGCAAGAGGATGAGACTGGACGTCTAAAGGTTCAAACGATAGAAGACATTCGTGGACACACAGGGGCTATCATGGATATCCAGATCCCGCTGTTAGTCATTGATCGGAGAGGGTGTCTCGATCATGTCTGGAGTGATCCCGAACCGTGGGGTAACACACTTAAGGGTGGGTGACGATTAGATTGGATTTAGAGAGAAAAGAAACCGGGAACTCCGGAAGTGTTCCGGAACTTGTCCGATGTTGATCGGAGGCAACGAAATAGGTTTCGGAGCCCGGATGAATTAAATAATATGTATATTAATATTAAAGTGTTATTAGTGATTAAATATATTTTTATTTAATTTATTTCAAATTTTTAAAGGCATTAAATCATAAATGGGCCTTAGAGGCCCATTAGGGAAAAATCCCTAAAAAGAAAAAGGAAAAAAGGGGATGGAGGCCGGCCGGCCTAGGTGGGCCACATGGGGCCCACCTAGGGCTGGCGCACCCTTGGTGGTGCGGCTGGTGTGGGATAGTCCCACACCGCCAAGCCACCAAGGCAAGCCTCCCTCCTCCTCCTTTAAATTGGGGACCCCCCATGCCTTTAGAAACACACCAATTTCTCCCTTCTTCTCTCCTACCTTGAGCGTGGTTCCGTTTGTAGAGCTGCATATGGGGAGGGAAGTTCTCTACTCTACGCACACCGCCGTGCTGCTAGATCCACTCTTTCACTTCCGCTGCTCTGCTGGATCTGGAGCCCAGAGGTCGTCATCCACACCGTACGTGTGTGGAACCGCGAGGCGCCATCGTTTGGCCCTGGGAGCCGTCTTCTTCCACTACACGACCCTGAGGTCGGCATCATCGTCTCCATCGACAACGTTTGTGCGGGAACGTAATCCCGCTTCTGGTCTACAAGGGTATGTATTCTGATCTCCTCCGTATTAGTATATCTGCATAGTATAGATCCTGGATAGTTTATGGTTATCGTCGGTAGGAATTTTTTTCTTTTCTGTCTATGATCCCCTTCAATTGTGAGGGCATGACAATGCTATTATGACAAAATTAAGATCATTGTAATATTTAATTGGGCATTACATCAAAATACATAGACCGCTATCCAGCTGCATCTATGACTAATAATCCTCCCCGTGATCGCTATCCAGCCTGTCACCCAAAAGTATTAAGTTGCAAGCAACAAATAATTGCAATAAGCAAAGTGCATAATGTAAGCAATGGTTATAAGAATATAGCAATAAACACCGCTGTTTTACCTCTAGTAGCAACATCACATCCACGGTCTTAGTCGTTTCTGACATCTCGAGCCCAGACTCACAGGAGGGCATGAACGTACTATCTAGTATAAATACTCCCTCTTGGAGATACAAGCAATCACTTGACCAGAGTAACCACGTGGATCAGAGAGCTTGCAAGATCTTAAATAAAACATAAATATGATAACAAGTAGATGAACAATCTGACCAGAATTTCACAAGTCATCGGATCCCAGCAAACACAACATGTAGCATTACAAATAGCGATCTTGATCATGTTAGGCAGCTCACAAGATCTAAACATAGTAGCATAAGGAAAAGAGACAACCATCTAGCTACTGCCATGGACCCGTAGTCCAAAGATGAACTACTCACGCATCACTCCGGAGGCAGGCATGGCGATGTAGATGCCTCTGGTGACAATCCCCCCCTCCGGCAGGGTGCCGGAAAGAGCTTCAGAACCCTCCCGAATAGGGTTTCGAGTTGACGGCGGCCTCGGATATCTTTCGTGGAATTTCTCGGGTATTTTAGGGTTTTCTGTCCGAGGAGAATATATAAGCGAAGAGGCAGCGTCAGAGGACCACCAGGGGTCCAGGCGTCCCTTGGGAACGGCCCCACCCTAGGCTGCGCCTGGGGGTTGCCTAGGGGCCCTAGTGGGTCCCTCTGGCTGATCTTTGGTCGGTGCACTGTCTTCGTGATAAAAATGCCCTTCGTGAATTTTCAGGTCTTTCGAAGAATATTTCCTTAATAACTTTTCTAAAACAAAAAGGCAGTAAAAACAGGAACTGGCGCTGGGCATCTTGTTAAGAGGTTACTCCCGGAAAATGCCCTACAATGATATAAAATTATTATAAAAATATGTTGCAATGATATAAAACAAGCATGGAACAATCAAAATTATAGATACGTTTGAGACGCATCAGTCACCTTGAGAGGCATGGTACCGGACATGTGGCATGGGGTCTGACATGTGTTGCCTTGCATGGCATCGCACCCGACATGTGTCAAGACACATGCCATGTGGTACCCTAAGTGCCTTAATAGGCAGGTCACCTTGTCCCTATATTTATACCCATTGGTGCAGCCAAGAAAGGGGTTGAAAGGTTAGCCATTTGGTACATGTGAAGAGTTCACTAAGAAAACCCTCCTCACCACAACAATCATACTCTTTTGTTGAAGTGTTGCCAGGATTTCTACCTCTCTTAGATGGTGATCTAGAGAACATACCGGAGACTTCAAGATCTACGTCAAGCTCGTTCCCGTGACGTTGCATACTTGAGCCTCGTGACTTGCACGAATACGCTACTTCCGTGATGCGTGGATACCTTGGAGGTGTTGTCTTCTTCAACACTTGATCGTGGAGCCGTTGCGAGTGGGAGTCCACATCGACGGTAGTCGTGCTTTGACTCAGAGTTTCGCTCGGTCTCGGACGGGAGTCGCTTCGGAAGTGAGGAGATATTATCGCGGCTGGGAGGTATTGCCTAGCTTCGGGAATTGACGATGACTATAGTTGTCTTCCGATGCATCGACTGTCGTCAAGGGTAACACTCGTTGCCTGTACCTTGATAGTGTTATTGGTGATGTGTTGTCGCCTAAATTTTTGGTTTTCGTAGCATGTATCCCAACAACCAAGGGAAGAAAACGGTCGCTTCACCATGAGAGTTTGCTCCTCGTTAAGACTTGGTTGGGGCTCCATGATCTTCCCCCTAGTCAAGCGATTGATACCGACAAATATTGTTGGACCGAACTGATTCATAAGAATGTTCAGTCAAGAAAGGCCTTGCCTTCTCTTGTGATACATTATTGAAAAGATCAAAGATGAGGCGTCTATGTGGTGCATAGCGGGGACTAATTTATTGCCTAATGTAATTCCGTGCGAGTAGGATTTTGTCCTTTTGGCCTTTACCGTGCTCGGTCATGGCTAGGCTTGTAACACACTCTTAAAATCCTCTCTCAATTAATGGAAATGGAAAATATTTTCCCTTGTTTCAGAAAAATGGTAGAGAAGAATCTGATTCGTCCACATAGACCTGAAGATAATCCTCGTAAAATTCGCCACAATAACCGCCTGACCCGTATGACGAAATCTGGTGAAAAAGTCGAATCGGTGGGGGGGGGGGGGAAGCACTCTGATCTCTGTGGGCAGTCGAGCTAAAATCGTTAGCCTATGTACGCACGTGGTGTGTGAACAACCTACACACCGGACGAAAACGTAACCGACAAGACCAACGCGATGGCGACCAAACCAACACCACACCAACATGGAACACAAGCCCAACGACGATCGGCCACGCCGTCGAGATGGATGTTGATACGGGGCTACCATTTTTCGACGTAGCGTCGTCACTGACATCTTAACAATGCCAATATGAGACCATCAAAACCTAACTTTATGGACCTAATTATATCAAGAAGGTCCGAGAGGCGAGGACCCGTTGATTTCCTGTGGGGACAGAGGTGATGCGACGGCTAGGGTTTTGGGAGTTTCGGTATCCTAGAAATTGGCCTACTGTGAACTAACCTGTAGTTGGATGGCAAGGAAGGTTGTTGTACCACCACTCCCCCAGCCCAACAGAGTTAATACCTCAGGTTTGACACCTCTGTGTCGCATTAAGGCGGATCATTTTTTCAGTGGGAGGCGACGTTCCTGTCGATAGCGAGACACTGTGGTGACTTTGTTCATCTCAAGGCTCAACTTTTCAGAAGTGCTCATAAGATAAGCGTGTGCCTGTGTGCGTTCATAGGTGTACTGTGTTTCGCAAAAAAAAAGGTTGGCCTACCTAAACATACATCACGCTGAAATATTTAATCAACACAACACAAATATTAAGCAAGTTTAACTCCCTAACTAATACTACAATACTATTCCGGTTATATTTAATATCTCTTGAGACTTGATGCCGTATTTTGCCACTGTCTGCTGGATTTTTATAACCGGGGTCTTTGGTGATTTATTCTTCAACTCTATATGATCCATTATAATACTTAAGTTGAAGTGTTGTTTTCGTAAGAATTTTCACCGTCATACAGAAACCTTTGTGCGTATCATTGCTTGTTATTCACAGTGTGTAGTTCCAGTCCATCCTACTTCCGAATACTGGCCTATGATATATTACCTAGACGCCACCTCCTAGAGGGAGTTGTGGTGCTTCACGAAACCATCCATGAAATTCATCGGAAAAAATTGGATGGGATTCTGTTTAAGATCAATTTTGAAAAGGCCAATGACAAGGTCAAATGGTCTTTTCTACAACAGGCTTTGTGAATGAAAGGTTTTGATCCTAATTGGTGTAGGTGGATTAATGATTTTATTCACAAAGGAAGTGTCATACTTAGAGTAAACGATGACGTAGGTCACTACTTTCAAACTCGTAAAGGAAGACAAGGTGATCCACTATCACCTAGCCTTTTTAATGTCATTGCGGATATGTTGGCAGTCTTAATTGCAAGAGACAAGGAAGATGGTCAAGTAGACGGTCTAATACCGCATCTTGTGGATGGTGGGATTTTTATTCTACGGTATGCTCGTGACACTATTCTTTTTATGCATCATAATTTGGAGAAAGCTCTAAATATGAAACTTATTCTTTGCAATTTTGAGCAACTTTCTGGCCTAAAATTAATTTTGCACAAGAGTGAAAATTTCTGTTTTGGGAAGGCAATAGAAGTGGAGGCTCAATATAGGGAAATTTTCGGTTGTGAGTCAGGAGTTCTCCCGTTTAGATATCTGGGAATCCCTATTCACTTCCGGAAATTAAAAAATAGTGAGTGGAAATCAATAGAAGACCGCTTTGAAAAGAAATTGGCTTGTTTGATTAGCAAGCTCCTTTCGTATGGAGTAGGTAAATTTTAATTAACTCGGTTCTCACCAGCTTACCAATGTTTGTGCTATCTTTTCTTGAAATACCAAAAAGGATACGAAAAAGATTAGATTTTTATCGATCACGTTTCTTCTGGCAGAGTGTTGGTCACAAAAAGAAATATAGACTTACAAAATGAAATATTATATGTAGACCAAAGGATCAAGGGGGGCTCGGAGCGGAGGTACTAGAGCTAAAAATAAATGTTTGCCATGAACCGATGAAACCATGAATCCGACACCTAGATTTCAACAACATCAATCTCCGAAAAATCGACGCCAGGGACACCTTCGGGGGAGAGGATCGCCAGCACTGTGACCTTCTTCTGCTGCGGTATCTGAGCAATCTTGAACCGGTCTTCGTCGGTCAGTTCCCAGTTAAAGATTTCGATGTTCTCCTTGAGCCTCTCCTTTTTTATACTCTGGGCCACCATGCTCGCTCCTTGCTCGTAGATCCATCTCAATGAGATCTGGAGGAATATGGCAGTCAATCGCATTGCTAACATTGAGTTGCAATGGAATAGATATCACATACTTTTAGATTGGTCGCAAAATTTGACGAGGTTTGTTCAAATTCTGCAGCTGGTTAATTTTCTAAAGCATGAACTGGTGAGGTAGATTTAGATACAAACCAGACTGTTCCTAAGATGAACCGAGAAGTACCTCAGCTACTGATTTTCCTCTAGCCTCGGCAATCTCTTGCAGAACTTCAGACTGTAGGACTGCATTAATTTTCGATGTCCTACTTGTGCCTCCCAAGGGAGAATAAGCAGTCACATGTATTCCTTTCTCTTTGCAGAATGCAATCAATTTTTTCTGCTGCCAAATTGGATTCAACTCAACCTGAAAGGTTTTCTCATACACCAAACATCAATGGTACAACATCTCAGATGTTATGGAGCAGAAATTGGGTAGTCTATGAAAGAAATTTTTACAAAAAGAATTTGCACTGCTTCTAGTTCTTTGGTTCGTGACCATTGCTTGTACAATTGATCGACACAAACCTGATTCACTGCCGGCGGGATTTTTGCAATTGCAAGTAGCTCCTGTAATTTCTTTGTTGCGAAGTTGCTAACACCAATCATTTTAGCAAGGCCAAGGCGATGGCATTCCTCCATTGCCTCCCATACGCCTCTCAAGTCCATCGGGACGATGTCTTCCCTTTTCATTGAGAGGTGAGGTTTGCTGGGCTTTACACTCATAGGCCAGTGGATCAGGTACAAATCAACATATTCCATTTGAAGTTCTCTGGATATGAAAAGACAAGAGTTTTGCTTACCACAGAAGTGACATAATTCAGTAATAAGGGAAACAGGCTTCTGTACAGAACAGTAACAGTAATGTAGTTTTTTTCTTAAATCTCCATCACATTTCTAAGCCTTTGGATTAACACCAACCATCCTCATTTCAATCTGGCTCACATATAACTTACAAACTAGAAATTATGGTTAACACCAACAGGCTTCTGTACAGAATAGTTACAGTGCTAGATCCTCGAAACAAATGCCAAATGTTGGGTTACAATTCCAATCCATAACTTCCAGTTATTCAAGAATTAGTACCCCTTTAGTGGCGCAATTCTGAGTTAAAATCACATTGTAAGAAGAGAAATCAAATCTTGATTGTGCGTACTCAATGTTACAAAGACAAAATTTGCTTGACATTCAAACTAGTTATAAAAATCAAGCACACCAAGTCTGATTTCCAAAATCTCTTCCTTCTCCTTAGGTGTCAAATTTTGCCGACGTGCTCTAACACATTCTCTCCTTGCTTGGATTTGTTCTGCTGTACAGCTAGCATATCTTATTGCTTCACGTGCACGCTTTCGGCCTACATTCAACATTTACACAAGAAATTAATTAAGTGGGTAAATGGAATTATATAAGCAAACAGATTTGCCTTATAGAATTACCTTTTGATCTTTCTCCTTGCTCCAAGCCCTCGATTGATGTGAGCATGCCAGTATAAGTAGGACATATTCGAGCACAAGGCATGCCATTGGAGCAAGTTCTGTTGGACTTGCTATTGCCGTCGACCACTGTGTTTTTACACAAGTTGGATCATAAATGGTTAGGTACAAATAAGAAATATACAACCAGATTGTTTTGCTAAGCAGTAAGGTACATGATACCAACCTTCTTGTTTTCCTTTAGCACTTTGTTGGCACGAGAGCTGTAACATGTGGGGCGTAGGACCTGCTGGTTTTTTCCCCAAAAAACAGAAGTGGAGGTTCAAAACATAAACGCTAGTGTGAAAGTTATATGCAATCTAACAGGAAAACTATTCTTTGTAGAAGTCCAAAGAAACATTCCTTTAACCGAATGGCAGTTGATAATCATTAGATCCGAAATTGCACATTGGATGAACTGGATCATGAATAAAAACACATTATATACACATATGTGGCAGCCAAAAAGTACAAACCAAAACACATTATTAGGGACATGCTTTGTTCTGATTTATTGGATTATCCATATGGGCTAAAGTATGGAACCTTGTTAGCAAACAATAACATGTTCTCCAATTGGTTTGCCGTAGATAAGTTGCAAGATATTTTCCAAATCATAAAGTTTCAGCACCAACTTATAGTCCTTCTGCTTGAATGTTGTATCTGCCTGTGACTTTACAATATTTTGTCTTCTCTCAAAGCCTTGTTGATCCTATAATTCAAAGAGAATTAATTGAATATCAAAAATTTGGAACAAATAATCATTATCAACGATAATTCATATTACGGAAGAAATTAAACAACATTGTGTTCAACATTTGTCATAGTTTGGTATGTAGGTGGCATGCAAAGTGCAGACCCTGCTTCAAATACCAATTCCATTTCTGGTCCTCGAGAATACTACCGGTCCAATTTTAGTTCCTGAAATGGCATACGGGCCCATGTTGCATTGATCAGATATTTGGATCTGGCTCGAGGTCTTAAAGGGATACAGACACCTGTATAATTATAGGCTGAAAACCATCTCAAAGTTGAGGAATATAAAGTATAATTATAGGCTGAAAACCATCTCAAAGTTGAGGAATATAAAGTATCTCTTCTCTGTTTGCAAGAAGTATCCTAGAAAATCACAGGCAATCCCTTTTCTCTACCATTGAATACTTTTGCAGTAAGGATAAGTTTATGATCTGGTTATCACCAGGTGGACTACTGTAAAGTGAGGCCTAGAGACTAAAGTATGATGCTCATGAACTCCACATCCACAGTATTAAATATGATCTATATTCAAACATTGGCATACCAGACAACATCTAACAATTCTGTAGCATTACCATACAGTATTACCAATCAGTATGCATACAAAATATTAAGATGACAAAAAAACACATGTTACAGAACCATACAGTGACCTGCAACTTCTCATTTTGATGTCAAATTCACCAATAAAAGTGGCATCATCGTCTAATAGTAGTATATGGAGATACTCGTCCATTGCATAACACAACATACCTTTCTCCTTGCAGAAGCAGATTGAAGGGCAGTAAATCCACCTCCTCACACTTTGTTCAATCTGAAGATATGAGAGTGACCACCGTGTTGCTTCTTGGGATGTCTGCTTGCTTACTTGTATTTATATTGGCTGCAAGACAGGTTTCTAGACAGTTCGACCTAGGCGCGGATTTGGGCGACAAAAGTTTGAATTTTGGAGGCGGCAAGGGTGGGATCGATGAAGGTTCGGGAAAGAGGTGGTAGCCGAGCATAGCACCAGCACAGGCCATGGAGCGCGTTAGTGGGAAGGAGAAATAGCAGTATGTGGCTGCGCCGCCGCCGAGGATGAGCACCGTGTAGCCGGCGGCGTACTTGGGACACATAGCCACGGACGACGCTGCCGGCGTGCCAGCGGAGGTCGACATCGGAGGGAACGAGGGAAGGGGATGGCGAGGAGGAGGGGAAGGTAGTGGGGATGCTGGGTTGGGCACTTATCTGGCAAAGGAGTCAGAAGATGCGTCGACGGAGGGACGGCGCCGCCGGCGTGCCTGCCGAGCCCGGCATGGGAGCAGAAGGGAGAGGGGCGGAGGGGATGGCGAAGAGGAGGGCGAGGTGGTGGTGGTGCTGGGCGGTGGGACTGCTCTGGAAGAGAAGGAGGCGGAGAGGCACCAGCAGAGGGTCAACGCCGGCGCCGTGCCTGCCGAGGTCGGAAACGGAGGAGATGAGGAAGGGGGCGCAAGGAGACGCCGAGGTGGAGGGTTCTGGTGGTCGGTGGAGTTGAGGGAGGCGTGAGAGGATCCGGGGCCGGAAGGAACTAGCGGCGGCCACCGCGCCATACCGGCTCCGACGCTGCCAGCGGTCGGGCTGGTGGCTCTCACAGCTTTTCCCCCAATTTTCACGTGGTTGGATTCTGTGGGGGAGAGGCAAGGACTTATTTGTAAATGTGTACGGAATTGTGGGTGTCTTCTCGTTAAATTGACAAAGATTGCTTTGTATCCGTTAGATTAAATCGGACGATCGTGGATGTAAGATGGCAGGCACACCATCATCACCAACTGTGTTTTTATAGGAGTGGAGATTCACAGTTATACACACATACATTTATGCGTATCATTGCTTGATATTAACAGGGTGCAGTCCTGGTGTTGTGTCGCGTCGTTATGCCCCGGATTGTATCTAGGAGCACATTTGTAATGACATTATGGTTACTAGTGGAATTTGACGCGGCGTGCCCGCCGCGCCCTTGGTGAGATTTTTTTGATGGTCTGTTTCTATTAAAGTTGATGTATATTACGTTAGTATTCATCCAATGAAGCAGCTGTAACCCAAAAAAAAGCAACAACATTGTCATGAAAAACATTTAGCAAGCATCAATCTAAATCAACACCATTCCGTACGATCTCTGTAATTATGTTACCACTAACTATGTATATTGAATGAATATTGAATAAGTGCCTTGATCGTTAGCCCCGTTCTTTTCTTTGTAGCTTTGATCTCACATGAGGTTTTGCATGCCAGTGCTGATTTGACCGCTGTACTGAAACTGAAACATCAAAGAAATAATTAGGCATACTTGTTTGAGGTTTCTTATTTGATTTCTACTTTTAAAGGAGACCTCTCGTATCCAAACCGGGCGAGTGCAATTGAGAGGGCAGGAATCCACCATCTATTGTGAGGGACTCTCGTGATGTTGTCTGATGAATTCCGTCCTGGGGATAAGTGACTGCCAAATATGATGTCCATATCTGGTCATGGATTTGTGCTAGAAATATGCAGCGTTTGATTGTTTCCTATATCCAGAGGAAGTGGCAGGAAGTGCGGGTGACGATGCATGAGGAGATTGCTCTCGAGTCCATCGATGGTTGCTCAGCAGCAATAACTCATCCTCCGCAACATCTTGTGCAGCAAAATCTACAAAAGGAATTGGAAATAGATACGTGAAATCAGTCTAGTAATTCTCAAGTATAGGGGCAGCTGGGAAATATTAATATGTAAATCATTCCCTAATGGTGCAGCTACATTACTAAAGCTTTCAATATTACATCTGGCTCACTTCAGATGACCTTTAGAAGACCAATATAAAAATAACAGATAAGAAAATAATAGCTTTTGCCAGAGAAACTTCTTAAACAATCAGACATAATGATCTTAGACATGAATTACGATGTAAATACACGACATTCAGGAAGTAAAAGCCCTCATATATATACCGAAAATATGCCCAGCTATCTTTAGATTTGAACCAAGCCGTACAGTACAATACAAAACATAGTCGATGCAAGATCAAGCCTACTGTTAGCAGAACGGTGAACACACAAAGAGGAGAAAATCCTGCAGACAGAAAAAACAACGGCGGAAGAAGAATGCCATACCTACCAGCCTAGCATTCAAATCTGGGAGACCATTTCTCCCCATAGGTCTCGTAAGCACTGGATGGTGTGCATCGCCCACTGTACGAAAATGCTTGGAGGCATGAACGCAACGTCCTGGTGCAAGATACAAACGTGAGATACTGACTCACTACATCTCAAAGAGAAAATACCATCTCAATGACAATGTACAAAGCATCTAACTTGTCTGTCCATACATCACCCTTTTAATGACATGTTAGAATATATATAAGATGAAACATTAATTACACAACCAAGTGAAGAGCAAGAGACCAAGATATACACTCTATCAGTATATCTACACCTACAGCCCTACATGAGCCCATCTCTATAAAAATCATCCAAAGCATATGCGGGACTTGTTAACAAATATATAAGATTAGACATACTTGAACTACCAGCTGCAACCAGAAGAAAAAAGGAAGGTCAAACAAACCTTATTGAAATCAACCATCCTTTAAGAAATAACCTGGGGATCCTCTAGGTCCAAACCAATAATTTGCAAATGGATAAATCTTGCCTAACATCACACTACTCGCGTAGACCTATTTTAGACCTACATTCATAACATGGCAATCAGAAACATAAGCCCACTCACAACGACCACGTAGTCGTTTTAACAACACAAAAGAAGTCGCCCCTCAAGATTATAACTTATATTTGACACACAAAAATGGTGAAAATTCAGAAAGGTAGCATTCAGCCACTTAAGAACAGAAGCTTAGAAGTCAAGAAAATACAATATTGACAACTAGGGGTCATCTTTTTTTGTCATATATTATCTGAATTCAGGAATCAGGAGCTGCATTTATTTTAATTGTTAACTCATTGTTCACGTCACATCAAGTTGCAATTATAAAACTTAACGTCAGAAACAATATTGGAATAATCTGGAAATCAACATTCCAAGCTAGGTTCCTAATTAATTGTCCACCCATAAACAAGAGAACCCATCTCCACTCCCACCAATCACTAACAGATTAACTAAACTGATCCATAGAAGACTTGACCACTTTGTTTGGTAGCAAATGAATTTGGCCATGAATGTTAACTGTTTGATGAAAGCAGCATACAAGCATCACAAACAGAAGCTCTATATTTTTTCAGCAACAGAAGTTATGTCAGGTGAAGTTAACAAAAAGAAGTTTCAGTAGAACCACAATCTAAGTGTACACATAGAGAAAATTATAATAGTAGCTCCTTTTGGCTTTTGCCACTTCTCCTGGACTACTTTGGCCTAGATTTACATTTCACATCCCCCCTAAGAATTATATAATTTACGAATATATTATGGAGCTCAGACACCCATAGAAGGTAAAACATATTCAGTTTTTCTATTTCCTGATTTCTCACATGATTTTATAGATGTTCTGAAAATAACACCACCAATTTTTTTTAAGATTTTAGATAACAATAGTGATGACTACAACAACGAAGGCCAACATCCCCTGTCAACATTATCAAAATTAGTGACGACCAAGGTGCAAAGGAAGTGAGACACATATAACCTGCAACTCACAATGTACTACGAAATACATTGGCATTGTATTAACCATGTTCACTGTTTCTCCATTGAACTTATGTTAGAGCCGGTGCAGTAGCATATCAGCGCACCTATCCTAAGTTATATACAATGTCACCATATTAGACATAAATCACATCTTTTCCCTGGATATACAGACCGGCTTAAGCAGCACGCGCTAGTTGATGCAGTAATCCAAAACTGCTTATATTATTTAGCTTACATGTTTTATACATCCGTACACCTCAGAAATCTGTTTATTAGAATATGTATATGGTACACACATATGTTCAGGGCAATCATTACAACACGTCCTGGCAGTCCTCAAATTTTTTCGGTGGTACTCAGTCAGACAATTAGCAAACCATAAAGGGCTTGTGGTGTATAAGAGTTTAACGGTTCTCTAAAAAGAAGATGCCTATAATATTAGTAGATTTTGGGCTCCTAGCATGACAAAAAATTAGGTCGAATACCATTTGTTTGAACAGGGACTAAAAGGTGATGAGACGATTAGCTAAGAAGAAAGAAATGTGGTAGTAAATGACTAAGAAATTCTCACCAGCGTAGCCTCTACATTAGGAATAAAACCAGATGATTGACAGGACATAAGAAACTTGACAGACTAAAGATAGCAATGCTTTGATTGGTAAATTTTGTAGCTATCATCGCACAACAAACCCAAAAGAGGCCTCGGTGCACTGTTCATGTATGCATTTTTCAGATGAATTCATGTATGCTGGAAAGCTAAGCATCTAAAGATTTGGAAATTTAATCTTGATCTAAACCTAGCTATCCAAACTAATCTTGAAAAGAATCTAGCCGAACCTTTGAAGAGGCACCATACCACGAGCATGCAATTATTGCACCTCAACATCCCAATCTAGTAGTATGGCTCCAGATCAAATCCGCATCTGGTGAAGGGAAATTTGAAGAGAGCAAAAGGGAAAGGGAAAAAGCAGGACGGGAAGGACCTCAGCAAATGGGAAAGGGGAAATAGGGCTCGGACCTCAAATAGAGAGAGACCAGATCTTCGTATCCGTCGTGGAGACGCGGCCTGCTTCGCGGGGGAGGACGTGGTGGCTCGGCGATACGGCGGCCGGCGGCGTAGAGGAGGAGGCGGCGGGCGGCGGTCTCGGTCTTCGACGCGGTCAGCTGCGCGGGGGAGGATGCGGTACCTCGGCGAGGCGGCGGCCGGTAGCGTAGAGGAGAAGGAGGCGGCGGCCGGCTGCGCATAGGAGGAGGCGGAGGGGAAGCTCGCGGCTGGGGCGGAGCCGGCCGTCCCCGTCGCGCCGCCGCCCTCGCGACCGTGGCGTTCGTGGTCGAGGCCGGGGTTCGCGCTCGCGGCCGGGGCGGAGCTCGCGGCCCTCGCGACGCCGCCCAGCCCTCGCGCCTCGCCTCCGCCGGCGGCGGCTAACCCTAGTTTGGATGCGGAAAATGAGTGAAATTAGGGACGGTTCAGTTTATATGTTCGGAGGACCGATTTAGAAATTTCGTAAAATGCAGGGGCTTTTTCATAAAAATGACACATGTACTGTTCAACACTTTTCATCACTGTTCATTGGTACAGTGTGCGAGCGTTGAGAGCTCGCGAAATGGCTCGTCTTTTATATAGTTAGTAATGTGATCAATAAAGTCCAAGTTTGTTTTAAAAAACAGGGTGCAGTCCCGGTCCATCCTACTCCCTCCTTTTTTAATATAAGATGTTTTAGGTAGTACACATGTTGTCTATATCCACACTAAAATAAGTGAACATACACACAAAAATGTGTCTACATACATTTGTGTGTATGTGCATGTGGACAAAAGTTAGAACATCTTATATTAAAAAACGGAGGGAGTACTTCCGAATACTGGCAATGGTGATCACAATGTTAGTTGAAAATTAAATTAAAGTATTGCGCATCGAGGGCATAACAACTTCGGGCCGAAGCTAGAATAACATTGACTGAACACTGCTTTATTTGTTCCCACTCTTTAAGCAAGCTACTGTAGATTATATCAAACAGCGAAGCCGGCGTTTTCAGTACCTAATATACTTATTCCTCGACAATTTCAATGTCTGAAAGATCAACCGACGTGAACTCCCCCTCCGGCGAGAAAATTACGTTGGCAGCTTTGACAATCTTCTTCTGTGGAATCTGTCCGATCTTGGTCAGGTCATCGTCACTCAGCTCCCAGTCGAAGATCTCGAGGTTTTGTTTGAGCCTCTCCTTGCTGAAGCTCTTGACGATTGGGCTCGCTCCTTGCTCATAGATCCACCGCAACGCTACCTGTAGGAAAAGAAGGGATCCGTCAGCCACTGTCATATGTGTTGAGATATGTATTGTGTAGATATAGGTCCCCGTGTATTTCAGGGTTGTACCTGTATCCGTGTCTATATATACATGAGCAGTCGGCCCTATTGGGTTCGTGCATTGACCCATACCTTTCTACATGGTATCAGAGGCCCCCACGGTCTCCCTACCCTAGCCGCCGCCCCTCCTCCCCCTGGCGCCGCCGGCCTCCTTCCTCCAACCCTAGCCGCCGCCTCCCTCCCACGGCGCTGACGGCCCCCTCCCTCTCCAATCCCAGCCGCCGCCTCCCAGTGCGCCGCCGGCCCCCTCCCTCCTCCACCGCTTCCGCCCCCAGCACCACCGCTTCCGCCCCCACGCCGCCATGGCCGACCTCAACTCTCCCTGCTCTGGGAACCCCTTCAGCGACTCCGTCTCCGGGAGCAGCAACCCCTTCGCCGGCCCCTCCGTCGCCGTCATCCGCGACGTCCCCATCCTCGAGCGCGTGCCGGTGAAGCTCTCTCACACTGCTGCAAATTTCTTCCCGTGGAAGACGTACTTCGGCCTCCTCTTCCGCGAGTATGATCTCCTTGATCATGTCGACGGCACCATCGACCTCCTCGCCATGCCGCACGACCCCGACTGGTTGGCCATCGACGCGACCATCATCCGCTGGTTTTTCCAGACCGTCTCCAACGAGATCTTCTGCACCGTCGTCCGCGACGGCGACTCCGCGCACACCGTCTGGACCAAGATCACCGGCCTCTTCACCAACAACAAGATCCAGCGCGTCACGTTGATGCTTCTCCACCGCAGTGACAGCCCCGGCGATTTATACCCTGTTTGGTCATCCTCCACCACCGCCAGCAGTCCCCTCGCCCTCTCCGCCGGTGTCGACCTATGGCACGCTCGCCTCGGCCATCCTAGCTCCACCGCCCTTCGTCAAATACTGCAAGGATTTGATTTTACTTGTAATAAAACGGATGCTCATTCTTGTGAAGCATGTCGTCTAGGCAAACATGTTCGTCTTCCGTTTAATTCTTCCTCCACAGTCGCGTCTTTTCCCTTTGAGCTTATTCATAGTGATGTTTGGACCTCGCCGGTTCCGAGTAATTCTGGTTATACCTATTATCTTGTGATTTTGGATGATTACTCGCATTTTGTGTGGACTTTTCCCCTACGCCGTAAATCCGACGTCCCCGCCACCCTCACCGCCTTTTTCGCGTACGTCTCCACTCAATTCGGCCGCCCCATCCACGCCTTACAAACCGATAATGGCAAAGAGTTCGACAACATCACCATCCGCACCCTTCTCGCCTCCCATGGTGCCATCTTTCGTCTCACGTCTCCATACACTTCCCAACAAAACGGTCGTGCTGAACGCATCCTTCGTACTCTCAACGACTGCATGCGCACCCTTTTGTTCCATGCCTACATGCCCCCACGGTTCTGGCCGGATGCCCTCGCCACGGTGACCCTTCTCGTCAACATCCGCCCCTGCCGCGTGCGTTGGCAATACACGCCGCACCAGCTCCTCTTTGGTGTGCCACCCTCCTACGATGATCTTCGCATCTTCGGCTGCCGCTGCTACCCTAGCACCGCCGCCACCGCCGCGCACAAGCTCGCGCCGCGCTCTCTCCCTTGTGTGTTTCTCGGCTACCCCGCCAACACGAAGGGCTACCGCTGCTACGACCCGGTCTCGCATCGTGTTTTCACCTCACGGCACGTTTACTTTGACGAGTTGGTGTTTCTGTTTCAGCAGGTACCTTCGGCGACTCCATCGACGACGACCCCGGCGCCCGCTGGCCCTCCTGCGGCCGGCCCTCCGCGCCGGTGAGTGACCGCGGTGGCCCCTTCCGTGCCCGCTCCGCCTGGTCCCTCAGCGCCCGCGCCTGCGTCGCCCCCTGGCTCGCCGGCTGTCGCGGCTCCGCCCTCGCCCGAGCCCGCGCCGTCGTCACCGCCCGCGACGCCGCCATCTGCATCGTCCCCGACCAGCGCGGCCTCCCCCTCGCCGGCTCTGTCGTCGCCCGCTTCGTCGCCCGCCTCGTCGTCCTCTCCCGCCGCTGCCCCAGCCGCGGCTGCTGCTGCCCCTACGGGTGTGCTCACCCGCGCGCGTGCGGGCGTGCGTCGGCCATCCACTCGCTACCCCGCCAACCAGTACGTCTGCACGGCGTCTACGTCCGAGCTTTCGCCGGTGCCCACCTCTGCCAGGGCCGCCTTGCGCGACCCGCAGTGGCACGCCGCCATGCAGGAGGAGTACGACGCGCTGCAGCGCAATCGGACCTGGGAGCTGGTCCCCCGTCCTCCTCGCGCCAACGTCATCACCGGCAAGTGGGTCTTCAAGCACAAGCTTGGCCCGGATGGCAAGCTGGAGCGCTATAAAGAGCGTTGGGTGGTCCGCGGATTTCGCCAACGCGCCGGCGTCGACTTCACGGATACGTTTGCCCCGGTTGTCAAGCCGGGCACGATCCGCACCGTTCTGCACCTCGCCGTCTCTTGCGCGTGGCCGGTGCACCAGATGGACGTCTCCAACGCCTTCCTTCACGGCCATCTCTCCGAGCAGGTGTACTGCCAGCAGCCCATCGGCTTCGTCGACTCCGAGCATCCGGATCACGTGTGCTTGCTGTCTCGGTCCTTGTATGGACTGAAGCAGGCGCCCCGCGCCTGGTACCAGCGCATCGCCGCGTTCCTCCATCAGCTCGGCTTCCGCTCCACGCGTTCTGATGCGTCGCTCTTTGTCTATCGACAAGGCACCGACACCGCCTACCTGCTGCTATATGTCGATGACATCATCCTGACAGCATGCACTGATGGTCTCCTTCGACAGCTCACCGACCGTCTTCGTGCTGAGTTCGCCTTGAAGGACCTCGGCCCGCTCCACTACTTCCTCGGCATCGAGGTTGTCCGGCGTGCGGATGGGTTCTATCTTCATCAGCGGAAGTATGCCCATGAGCTTCTCGAGCGCGCAGGGATGCTTAACTGCCACCCCGCGCCCACTCATGTCGACACGAAAGCCCCATCGCTGGCCTCCGACGCGCCGTTCTACCGCTCCATCGTTGGTGCCCTGCAGTACTTGACGCTGACACGTCCGGAGCTGCAGTATGCCGTGCAGCAGGTGTGCTTCCATATGCATGCTCCCCGGGACGCTCACTGGTCAGCGGTGAAGTGGATACTCCGCTATATCCGCGGCACCATGGACTTCGGCCTCTCGCTGCACGCCTCGCCCTCGACCGACATCGTCGCCTACTCGGATGCGGACTGGGCTGGCTGCCTCGACACGCGGCGCTCCACCTCGGGTTACTGCGTCTACCTCGGCTCGTCGCTCGTCTCTTGGTCCCCCAAGAGGCAGCCCACCGTGTCTCGCTCCAGCGCCGAGGCCGAGTACTGCGCCGTGGCTAACGCCGTGGCTGAGTGCATGTGGCTTCGTCAGCTTCTCTCCGAGCTCTCTTGTCCTGTCGACAAGGCCACGGTGGTATTTTGTGATAACGTTTCGGCTGTCTACCTCTCCGCCAACCCCGTTCATCATCGGCGCACCAAGCACATTGAGCTGGATATCCACTTTGTCCGTGAGCAGGTTGCCCTCGGTCACATTCGAGTTCTTCACGTGCCGACTTCTCAGCAATTTGCAGACATCATGACGAAGGGATTGCCGTCGATGACTTTTCCTGAGTTTCGCTCCAGTCTATGTGTCGGTACCGACCCTTCGACTGCGGGGGGTGTTGAGATATGTATTGTGTAGATATAGGTCCCCGTATATTTCAAGGTTGTACCTGTATCCGTGTCTATATATACATGAGCAGCCGGCCCTATTGGGTTCGTGCATTGTCCCATACCTTTCTACAATATGGATAGCATGATCTTGGATTGTGTGGCAAAGCGTCGAGCCGTCGATGGAGAAAAGAGGCGTCCATGGCGTGCACAACCTATCCAGCTATCTATCGGTGTACCTGTGCGACGCTTTTTCCTCTAGCCATGGCAATCTCTGCGAGCACCTCGGATTCCAGCACGGCGCTGCCGTTGCCGGACCAGTTCTGCCCACCCAATGGAGAGTACGCCGCGACGTGGATGCCCTTCTCTGTGCAGTACTCCCTCAGCGTTCTCTGTTGCCAGAACGGGTTCATCTCCACCTGCACATCACACCAAGAGTTTCAGTGACGATCGACTTATCTACAATTTCAGATCAGTATTCGATATTCTTGCCAGAGTTCAGACAATAACCTGGTTGACGGCTGGTAGGATAGTGGCAGCTGCCAGGATCTTGTCGAGGTGCCAGGTGGTGAAGTTGCTCACGCCGATGGCCTTGGCGAGCCCGAGGCGGTGGCACTCCTCCATCTCCCGCCACACGCCCTCGAAGTCGAACGGCACGGCGTCCTCCCGCTTGGCCGGGAACACCCCTGGCCCGGGCTTCAGGCTGATCGGCCAGTGGATCAGGTACAGGTCCACGTACTCCATCTGCAAATTCCTGACAGACCGACATGACCGAGATCAAGAAACTGACGGGCGGTGTAGGCAAAATTGATCGGGTGCACGACGAGACTCACTGGAGGCTTTCCCTGAGGGAAGGGAGCACGAGGTGCGGGTGGCACTGCGTGCACCAGAGCTTGGACGTGATGAACACCTCCTCCCGGAACGCCACCAGGCCGCGCCGCACAGCCTCGGCCACGGCGTCGCCAAGTGGCCGCTCCGACCCATACAGGGAGGCCGTGTCGAAGTGGCGGAAGCCGACCTCCACGGCGTCCAGCACGGCGTCCCTGGTGGTCTCCGGCACGAGCGGGAACTTGGCCGTGCCCATACCGATCGCCGGCATGGGCCTCGCGTTGCCGGACCGCAGCGCCACCGCCGGCACCGCCGTTGCCGAGGTCATGTGTCGTGTCTGTAGACCACCAGCGTCGTTCTGCGCAATCGACATTGTCTTGCGGTCGCAGCGCAGGACGAACAGACGGCTTTTACACTGCTTTTATTTCTTCAGGCCGTTTCTGCCATGGAATCCTTGTGTGGACAGAGACAGAGTCGTGTGCAAATCAACTTTTAGGAAATGACAAATGAGTGAACCTTGAGTTGGAAGCGGATGTTGAGACAAGCACACCACAAACTGTCTGACAGACATGCTGGCCTTAGAGTTAAGATAGTTCCAGAAACTGTCGGAAAGTGCAAATGGAGGGCGAGCTACATGCAGTCCTTTATTTTTGAAAATTTAAAAATCATATTTTGAAGTTTCGAAAAAATCTGAAAAATGCAGGATGTAGAAAAATGATACATTATACTAACGTGCAAATTGTCAACTCAAAATAACGTATATTCTGGACTACACAAAAATAACAAAATCTGACAAATTTTGGAGAGTTCAAAATTTGCAATGTTCACTACTTTCAAATTCAGATTTTGGATGAGCAGAAATTGTGCCCTCTGTGTAGCCCTCCTCTGGCAAAACGGGGAAACCCTAGTCGCCGCCGTAAGGCCCCGTGCTGCCTCTCCCCCGCATCGCTGCCACCGGCGGGGGCCGCGCGTGCCCCCAGGAAGTTGGCGGTGAAGCGTTTCCTCTCGAGACTCCCTCTCGGGCTCGGTATCTGATGGACGACGGTTCTGGCCGTGGCGCGGTGGAGGCGCTCGCCCCTGTGCACGAGGTGGCCCGCGGCGGGCGCGGAGGCGGGTCGTTGCGCTGGAGGTGTGGCGGGACGGAGGAGGTTCGAGGAGCAGGAGGTGCCGCATCGGTCGAGCTATCCTGTGTGAGGATTTGGGTCGGTGCGCGGGCCGGCTATGGAGGGGCTCGCCGCTGGGTTGAGGAGGTCCTCGGCGGGGAGACAGCACTAGGTGGAGCAGGCAGCGCCTGCAGGGTGTTCGGGGGCGGCATGGAGTCGGATGCGCGATGGCGATTGCCGATTGGGCTTGCTCCCGAGGTAGTGGTAACCGGTGCAGCTAGACGGATGGAGGCTTTCTGCTCCCTGTGCTTCGCGGTCGGATCGAGCTCCGGGCGAAAGCCTTGTGCTGACTTGGTCGGGGCAAACAACGGCGGCGCCTCCGGGCGTCGTTCCCTTCTTGATTGCGTCATTTGTGGAGCTTTGATTCCATTCGACGCAAGCGCATTGCAACATCTCCGGGTGAAAACCTAAGATCCATTGGAGCGGGCGGCGGCGACGGACGCGTCGCTTCCTTCTTGAAGGTGTCGCCTTGGAGTTGTTGGCCCTCGCTGTGCAACGGTTTCGCGAAGGTTGGGAAGGATGGCGTTGTCGTTGGGGAAGCGGACACCGGAGCAGCGGCTCCGACAGTGGTGTTTTGTCAAGGCGGCAGCCTTGATCTCCGATGCAGCGGCGACGATCCTATGAGGCTGGGCCATGGCCTTTCTTAGGTGACGATCTGGTGCTGTGCGGGCAGTGAGGTCGTCAACTCGTCAGATCGCCTTAGCGCAATGCGAAGGTTGATTTGGTTCTTGTGCCGGGGTGGTGGCCCCGGTTTTGGTGCGACGTCGAGATCTGTGAGTGGTTGTCTTGGTAGCAGGGCTTCAAGACGGCTGGGTCGTGCGACATTGTGGCTCGTGTGCGGTTTTGGTGCCGAGTGGTGTATGTCGGGGTGGCGGCCCCGGAGCCGGTGCTGTGTGTTTGTGGCGTTTGGTGGACTTGTGTCGTGTGGACGACGGGTCCCTTCGCTTGTGCGGTTTTTCGGCCATGTTCTTCTCATAAACAGGGCGTTGTATAGTTTGTATTGTTTTTAGACCCGGTTTCTCTCATAAACTGGGTCATTCTCTTCTATCTATTCGGGCGGTGGATATCGACCACGTTAAGCTCAAAAAAAATCAGTTTTTTGTCATTTTTGCACAGCCCAAAATACAACATATTTCGAATTGAAATTTTACAAGTTGGTAGAATATGACATAATATATATGTTTTTTATTTCAGAATTTTTTGAAACTGGAAAATATGATTTTCAAATTTTCAAAAACAAAGGTCTCCACGTAGCTCGGGTTCCCTTTAGCCACGCTCCAACTATGGTATATATATCTTGAGTTTGTCCACATGTGACAACTAATCATCCATGCTAGTATGGCTTATGGGTGTTGATTTCACCGTTGGAATTACCCACACGTCATACTTTTGTGAGTGCCGGGAATACTGATCACGGAATTTACTGACAACACCGTCCCCCCTCCCGTGCTGCTCCCGCGAGAAGCACCGGGCCGCCCGAACGCCAGCTGCCGCGGTGCGCCACCACCTACCCGTCCTCTCCCGCCACCGTCGGAGGGCGTCGCCTGGCAAAGCCCATGCGGCGGGGTTCCTACCCGCGGATTTGCCCGGGCGTCGACGACGCAGCCATGGCGGTGCGTCCATGGTGGCATGAAGCTCTGCAGGTGGCGCAGTGGCTTCCCTTGGCAAGGTCCTCCGGTCCAGCGTGGTGGCGACCCAGGTGGCGCACAGCGGCCCTTCCGTGGGGCGGTGCGGCGTCCTGCGGAAGCGATGCGATGCGGAGGCGGGCTGCTCCACCTCCTACTCTATCCTCGTGGTGTGGCTCCGGCCGGCCACAGGCGCTAAGACGACATAGTGGTGTGCCCCTGCTTCATGGCCAGAGCTCCAAATCTGGTGGTTGTGCCATTGGGCCTGGGCCGGGCTTCACCGGCGTGGTGGATGTCTGCCGATGTGGATTTCTTGGTGGGCAGCTGTTTGGAGGTTGACAGCAAGACGACACCGAGCGAAAGTTTGTTCCTGCTTTGGCTGGATCCGGCAATGTCGGCGTCTGTGGGCTTCGCATCCTCTTGAGGCGTTGTCGTGGCGATGTGTTGCTCGTCATGATCCAGTCCGTTGCTCCGGGAGAAACCTCAGGTCCGTGTTCACCGGATCGAAGATGATGGCATCGTGTGTCGTGTCCTTTTGGGGGGCGTCGTTCTTGGAGTTGGGCTCAGCTGGAGGGACTTGTCGTGTGTAGGTGGCTTCTCCGGCGTGGCGGTCTGTTGGCGACAAGGGAAGCAAGGACACAACAAGGGTTTCGGTAGTCGGATATTCCCAGAGTGTCTGAGTGGTCTTATGACTCGGTCGGCGCAAGCCCTTCATGCCTCTCCTGTGAAGCTTTCGTCCAGGTTGGAGATTTCTACCGTTGGCACCGCGGCCAACTGTTTGATTACTGACAATGTTCTTCTTGCCTATGAGATTACACATATGTTGCACAAGAAAAAGGGAGGAAGAGATGGGATGGTGGCGGTGAAGTTGGACATGAGCAAAGCATATGACAGGGTCGAGTGGAGTTTTCTAGAGAGAATGATGTTGAAATTAGGTTTTGCAGAAAGCTGGGTTAAAGTGGTGATGGATTGTGTGAGGTCTGTCACTTATCGTGTCAAAGTCAATAGGAACCTCACTGATCCTTTTGCTCCAGAGAGAGGGCTGTGGCAGGGGGATCCACTATCCCCCTATCTCTTTATTTTGTGTGCAGAGGGTTTCTCAACTTTACTTCAGAAGGCAGAGGAAGAGGGATCTTTGCAAGGAATCAAGTTGTGCGCTGATGCTCCATCAATAAACCATCTTTTCTTCGCAGATGACTCTTTGATTGTAATGAAAGCAAATGTTGCCAATGCGAACAAGCTGAATCAGATTCTTGAACTTTATGGATGTCAGTCAGGCCAAATTATCAATAAGGATAAATCTTCGGCTTTCTTTAGTAAGGGCACTGCTGCAGGAGTGAAACAAGCAGTCCTTCACACTTTGGGTATACCAAGGGAGTCACGCAATGAAAGGTACTTGGGGCTTCCTGTCCATCTGGGTGCGTCCAAGGCAAAAGAGTTCGAATACTTGAAAGAGAGGATTTGGCAACGTATTCAAGGATGGAAGGAACGATTATTGTCCAAGGCGGGTAAGGAGATTATGATCAAAGCTGTGGCCCAAGCATTCCCTACCTATGCTATGTCCTGTTTTGACCTCACTAAATCTTTGTGTGAGGAGATCAGTGCAATGATTTGTCGATATTGGTGGAATCAACAAGATGAAAAGAATAAATGTCACTGAATCAGTTGGGAGCAAATGACACTTTCAAAACAGGATGGGGGCTTGGGCTTTCGCGACCTGCATATTTTTAATACGGCCATGTTGGCACGTCAGAGTTGGAGATTACTACAAACACCTGATTCCCTTTGTTGTACTGTTCTTAAAGCAATGTACTTCCCGGACTGCTCGATTCTAGAGGCATCGGCTAAACCAGGAATGTCATATACATGGAGGAGTATTCTTAAAGGACTCGAGTTACTGAAAGAAGGAATTATTTGGAGAGTGGGATCTGGTGAACAAATTGATGCTTGGAAGGACCCATGGATCCCAAGTGGAACTACTCGCCGTGTTTGCACACCAGATGAGATGGATGAACCACTAATGGTGTCTGATTTGATCGATCCAGTCACAACACAATGGGACGTGGATGTGGTACATGCTCTTTTTGATCCTAGAGACGTTGAAGAAATCCTTAAGATCCCAATTCGAAGTGGTATGGAGGATTGTGTCGCTTGGTTCTTCGATAAAAAGGGTATGTTTTCTGTCAAATCAGCCTACCGTCTTGGTGTTGATCTGCGACAGAAAAAGCGTAACAAGGATACTAGCACGTCAAAAACTCCTGTAACGTCACCGAGCTGGGACAAAATCTGGTCTCTAAAGCTACCAGGAAAGGTTAGAGTGTTTCTCTGGCGTCTTGCTCATAACAGTTTACCACTAAGACTGAATGTTAAGAGAAAAAAAGTGGAGTTGGACACAATCTGCCCGATGTGCAACCGTTTAGATGAGGATGGAGGACATCTTTTCCTGAAGTGCAAGAGAGTGAGGCAGGTGTGGCGGGAGTTTCTATTGGAGGATGTCCGGCTTCAGCTCCTGGATGCAAACAATGCCCGTTTGATGATGGAACTCTTATGTGATTTACCAAAACAAAAACGAGATCTGGCTGGTATCCTCCTTTGGGATTGGTGGACAGTAAGAAATAAAGTTTGTGCCGGAGAGAGGGATAAAATAACTGCAGAGGTGTGCAATATCATTCAGAGGCATCTCGTTGAGTTCACTCAAACTGGAGTCTTTTCGAAAATTGACCATGGGGTGGAGGCTACTGTTGCCCATCCGGCAACGCTGCATTGGACTCTGCCTAATGCTGGGAAGGTAAAGATTAACTTCGATGTGGCTTTCCAGGAGAGATCCAGCGATGGTGCTTGGGGTTTTATTGCAAGGTCGGACAAGGGTGATGTTGTTGGAGCTGCTGCAGGAAAACTGAGACACCTGCGCGATGCACTCCAGGCGGAAGCTGAAGCTTGTTCTGCTGCGGCCGAAGGTGCTGCAGCGTTAGGACTCCACAGGGTTATCTTTGAATCTGATTCCCAGGTTCTAGTTAAGGCCCTCAAGTCCAATTCTCTTGAACTGGCTGAAGTTGGTGTTCTCTTGCGTGAAATAAGGAGCAGTTGTATTGCCTCCTTTGATTCTTATGAGTTCAGCTTCTGTCCGCGGAAATGCAACAATGTAGCACATTCTCTTGCTCAGTTTGGGTATAGAGATGAGGCTGAATGTAATGGGTGGACTGATCATGTCCCTTCCTTTGTATCTGTACTTGCTGCCAGCGATTTAGCTGAGCACCTTGGTTAATAGATTTCCTATTTACCCGTCAAAAAAAAAAACTGTTTGGCATAGGCCGAGGTGGACCCGTGCAGTATCTGAGAGGTTCGGTCCTCGGCGCGCTTGTCCTTGGCCAGTCGGAGTCGCTAGGTTGCTAGACGATGAGTGATGACGATGGCGCCACGGATGGCCTCAACGGTTTCTTCCCTTCTCGGTGGTGTGTCGGCAGCTAAGTTGGCTGAGTGCCATGTTTGGCGACGATCGTGTTCTACGATGGTTGACCTTCTTGGCTTGTATCGTCCGATTTTCCCTTAACTAACCGTGCAACTCTCTTTTACATAATTAATAGATTGGGGCGTAAGCCTCCGTTTCGAAAAAATAAATTACTGACAAACTGTATCAAAATAGTGTATGCTAGTTTAGTGGAAACTTGCGTCCTTGGTATCTACGCCTCAACAATTTCCATGTCTGCAAGGCCAACTGATGCGAACTCACCCTCGGACGAGAACATGCCTGCAGCTGTGACCATCTTGTTCTGCGGAATCTGACTGATCTTGAGCAGGTCATCGTCGTTCAGCTCCCAGTCGAAGATCTCAAGGTTCTGTTGGAGCCTCTCCTTGCTAAAGCTCTTGACGATTGGGGTCGCTCCTTGCTCGTAAATCCACCTCAATGCCACCTGAAGTACACGAAAAAGCGAATCCGGTAGTGTCATATGGACTACATGACACTGTGTGTGTTGCACAACCTATATATTTCAGGCTTTGAGTTGTGTTTATCAGTGTACCTGTGCGAAGCTCTTCCCTCTGGCCTTGGCAATCTCCGCGAGCACCTCAGAATCCAGCACGGCGTTGCCTTCCCTTAACCAGTTCTGCCCACCCAAAGGCGAGTACGCGGCAACGTGGATGCCCTTCTCTGCACAGTACTCCCCGAGCTTCCTCTGCTGCCAGGCAGGGTTCATCTCCACCTGCACTTACACGCAGAGTTAACTGCCGAACTGACGATTGACTTGCTAGATATGCAGACCAGTATTCAAAATCTACAGCAACCTGGTTGACAGCAGGTGGGACAGTTGCAGTTGCCAGGATCTTGTCGAGGTGGCTGGTGGTGAAGTTGCTGACGCCGATGGCCTTGGCGAGCCCGAGGCGGTGGCACTCCTCCATCTCCCGCCACACGCCCTCGAAGTCGAACGGCACGGCATCCTCCCGCTTGGCCGGGAGCACCGCTGGCCCGGGCTTCAGGCTGACCGGCCAGTGGATCAGGTACAGGTCCACGTACTCCAGTTGCAGGTTCCTGAGGCTTTCCCGGAGGGACGGGAGCACGAGGTGCGGGTGGCACCGCGTGCACCAGAGCTTGGACGTGACGAACAGCTCCGCCCGGGACGGCACGAGCCCACGCCGCACAGCCTCCGCGAGGGCTTCGCCTAGAGGCTGCTCCGTCCGGTACACGGGCGCCGTGTCGAAGTGGCGGAAGCCGACCTCCACGGCCGCCAGCACGGCGTCTCTGACAGTCTCCGGCACGACCGGTAACTTGGCCGTGCCCATGCCGATCGCCGGCATGGGCCTCGCGTTGCCATGCCTCAGCGCCACCTCCGGCACCGGTACCGTTGTCGAAGACATGTGTTGTCTCTCTGTAGAACACCTATTTCCTGTGCACGCTGTTTTGTACTGGCCAAGTGGACAAGCTATTCTTCTTCCTCGTCTCTTTTTCAAACAGATGCATATGGCTTCCTGCCTTCCTCTTTGTTTTTCAGGCACCATTGACTTCCTGGATGCGCAGCCGGCAGCTCAGTAGCCCGCAGCCCCTCGGCGGTCAGTGCGTCACCCATGACATCCACGTTTCGTTTTTCCACACACGCCGTCAAACTCAAGCTACGTCTACAAGTTCTCGTGCCAGACTCTGCGCGGTTAGTATCCATCCAAGCGTTAACGTCGATCGGTCACACACGGCGGCCTTGACAAACTTTCGTCGATTGTTAGGTGTAGGGGTGGGCATAAAAACCGAAGACTGAAAATCGAAACCGAAAAGACCGAGACCGAAATCGAAAATACCGAGACCGAAAAGACCGTTAGAAATTTGGGTAGCAAATTAGAAAAGACCGAAATTAAATCAGAAATTCGGTCATCACTTATAAATAACCCGAACAGACCGAAAGACCGATTTTATTTTATTTTGAGAGAATTATGTATGGAAACAACCAAATTTGTGTGCCAGCCTAGTTTATGTACATCTAGTCTATAGGCCCAACTACTGAACCGAGCGTACCATCTAGTCTCTATACGCAATAAGTGAGTATACAAGCCCAGTGTAATGTAGATTCTCCCGTGCGCGAGAGACCCAGTCGATCTCTTCCCGCTTTCCTAGTACCGGGCGTCGATTCCGCTTCTTCCGCACTAGATTTTGGTCTATTTGGTCATGACCGAAGACCGAACCGAATAGACCGAAGACCGAATAACAAAAAACTGGAAAGACCGAATTTATTACGGGTATCATTTTCTAGATGACCGAAATTGTTAAAGACCGAAAAGACCGAACCGAACTAACCGAAAGACCGAACGCCCACCCTTAGTTAGGTGCAACTAATAGTGCCTGGGAAGTAGTACATGTGTGAGCGACGACTACCCACCGCCGAATCATCGACAACTGATTATGTTACTCGAGGCTTCATGAATTACAAGATTAACTTAAGAATTTGGACGGCTTCATAATTATGACACTCTACTTGGAAAACTATCATACAAGAGCATCAAGTGAACCGATTTGAGCGATACAAATCCTCCTTTTTGGTAATTAAAAATATTCTTCTTAATACACATAGTTTTCTATGAACACAAGTGGTAGTACATGACCCTGCGGCTTGCCGGAGGTCCTACACCTCCCTTCTTTCAGGTCATGTAAAACATGTTGTACAACCAAAATTAATACGCAAGCCACCATGATCCATCTCAATGAGATTTGGAGGAATATGGGAGTCAATAGCATACTTTTAGATTGGTCACAAAATTTGATGAGGTTTGTTCAAATTCTTCAGCTGGTTGATTTTCTAAAGCATGAATTGGTGAGGTGGATTTAGGTACAAACCAGACAGTTCCTAAGATGAATTGAGAAAAGACATCACGATTTGTCCAATGGTCTTGTGGTTAGCTTGAGTTTGAGTCTCAATCGCGCGTCTGTGGATCCCGCGTTGTCAGCTCGGTGCGGGTCCAGTGCGGGTCGGGTATGGGTCCCGCATGTCAGCTCGGTGTGGGTCCAGGGCTGGTCGGGTGTGGATCCCACATGTCTGTTTAGTCAGGTTCCCACATGTTAGCTCCTTGTGGGGCTAGGACGGGTCTGGTGTGGGTCCCACCGGTTAGTTTAGTCAACTGATAAAAGTGACACATAAGCGAAAATGACAACTAGATATGCCACATAGGCGAACTTGATGATATGGCCGTCCAGTAGACATGACAAGTAGGCGACAATGATGATGTGGCCGTGCAGTCATTTCAATGCATTCACATTCAGCACGCTATGACGATTTTAATTGGTCGTAAACGACTAAAAATAGGGCCATACACCGCCCGGCGAAGGTTATGACAATTTCATATTATAAAATTATGACCTTCCTGATCCAAATCGTTGTAATTTTACAAGGTTTTGCCCCCTGCGAACGGGCTATGAAATCATCATAAATTTATGACCAATTTATTCATGGTCACGAAGGCCATATATCACCACATTTCTTTTAGTGATGCTATGGCCTAACCGCCTAAGGGTGTTGATTTCACCGATGGAACTACCGTTCGAGGTAATACGTCACACGTCATATATTGGCACCAGTGATCACGATATTTACTGACAACCTGTATCAAAATAGTGTACCTGTGTATGCTAGCTTAGTGGAACGGTAACTCGTGCGTCCTTCCTGGCTACGCCTCGAATATTTCCATATCTGCAAGGTCAAACTGACGTGAACTCGCCCTCGGACGAGAACAATCCTGCAGCTGTGACCATCTTCTTTTGTGGAATCCGGCTGATCTTGAGCAGGTCGTCGTTGTTCAGCTCCCAGTCGAAGATCTCAAGGTTCTGTTTGAGCCTCTCCTTGCTGAAGCTCTTGACGATTGGGGTCGCTCCTTGCTCGTAAATCCACCTCATTGCCACCTGATGAAAAAGAAAAGGTGAATCCGTCGGTGTCATATGGACAACCTGACACTGTGTGTGTTGCAACTTGCAAGGAGAAACAATACGAACTTGGCGTGTAAAACCTATATTTCAGGCTTTCGGTTGAGTATGTGTGTACCTGTGCGAAGCTCTTCCCTCTAGCCTTGGCGATCTCCACGAGCACCTCAGAATCCAGCACGGCGTTGCCTTCCCTTAACCAGTTCTGGCCACCCAACGGCGAGTACGCGGCGACGTGGACGCCCTTCTCTTCACAGTACTCCCTGAGCTTCCTCTGCTGCCAGGTAGGGTTCATCTCCACCTGCAAATCACACGCAGTTCGACGACTGACTTGTTAAGATATGCTGACCAGTATTCAGTAATCTCGTAGGAGCTGCTAAGTGCTAACTATTCAGCAACCTGGTTGACAGCAGGTGGGACAGTTGCAGTCGCCAGGATCTTGTCGAGGTGGGTGGTGGTGAAGTTGCTGACGCCGATGGCCTTGGCGAGCCCCAGGCGGTGGCACTCCTCCATCTCCCTCCACACGCCCTCGAAGTCGAACGGCACGGCGTTTTCCCGCTTCAACGGGTGCACCAGCGGCCCGGGCTTCAGGCTGACCGGCCAGTGGATCAGGTACAGGTCCACGTAATCCATTTGCAGGTTCCTGAGACGATCAAGATCCAATAATTACCGGGCCGAGTAGGTATAAACCAACTGAGCTACTGCTCTTCCAAAATCCTTGTTACTTGAGGGTTTCCCGGAGGGACGGGAGCACGAGCTGCGGGTGGCAGTTCGAGCACCAGAGCTTGGACGTGATGAACACCTCCTCCCGGGACGCCACCAGGCCGCGCCGCACCGCCTCAGCCACGGCCTCGCCTAGCGGCTGCTCCGTCCCGTACGCGGATGCCGTGTCGAAGTGGCGGAAGCCGACCTCCACGGCTGCCAGCACGGCGTCTCTGACAGTCTCCGGCACGACCGGGAACTTGGCCGTGCCCATGCCAATCGCCGGCATGGGCCTCGCGTTGCCATGCCTCAGCGCCACCTCCGGCACGGGTACCGTCGTCGAAGACATGAGGTCTCGTCTTCCTGCAGAACACCTGTCCACGCGGTGTGTCGTCGCGCTGCAGGAGGTGCTTGTGACAGAGCACGTTTTATACTGGCCAAGTGGAGCAGCAATTCTTCTTCCTCGTCTCTTTTTCAAGCTGGTGGGTTTTGTTTTTCACGCACCATTGATTTCTCGGGCGGAATCCTTTATGTGCAGCCGGCCGGTCACCCATGATATTTTTATTTTACGAAAAGGAGGGTAGCCCCTCGGCCGTCAACCCGTCGTCACCAATGACATGTTTCGTTGTTCTTGTTACACACGCGACAAGGATATGTAAGTGGGATAAATGGGATAAGTTATATGGTACAAATACAGTCAAATACGGTATAATTTCTACTGTCCCACTTACACATCCCTACGCGGAAAAACTCAAGCTACAGTCTCGTGACAGACGTTTCCTTCGCCGCCATATTTTTAACTCTCACTGGTCTTTCATACACTCATTTCCTAGCCAAACATTAGCATCAGTTGTCTGTCCGACAAACAAGAACCGTCTAGTATCCATCCAAGCTGCTACGGTGGGTTCCCGGTGGTGTACGATGACTGGCGGCAGATGTTCCTTCGGCGAGTTTCCACGGCGCCAGCCTGCCTGGTTCTCCTTCTTAGCTCTTCTTCAGAGTCGGAGCTGCGCTGACTTCGCGCTGTTGGGGGAGCTGCGACAGCTCCCGGAGGGTTGTTCTTTGCGTTGTGCCGGGCTTGTCCCCGTGGTGTCGGTGTTGTGGTGTGGCGGCGGCAGCTGCGGCTGTCTTTTAGGTCGGGGCGGCGGCCCCGGATGGTGGTGTGACGTCCGTGGTCTGCGAGCGGCTTTCCTGGTGCAGCTTGGGCTGTGGGTGGCCGTGTCGTGCGGCGTCGTGGTTTCTCGAGGTTGTGGGGCTTCGCCCCGTGGGTTGTGTTGTGTTGTTGTGTGGTTTTCGCCCGGTTTCTTCCATAATAAACCGGGCACCTTCTGCTTAATAAAAGGTGAGGCAAAGGTTTTGCCTCGGTTTCGAAAAAGAAAAAAAACGCATGGCGGCCTTGAGAAATACCATTGAATCATCGACAACTGATTATGTCACTCGAGACTTCATGAATTACAGGATTAACTTGAGAGTTTTGGACGGCTTCCTAATTATGACACTGTATTTGGTGTCATACAAGAGCATCAGGTCCGATTTGCATGATACAAAATCCTCCTTTTTTAATTATATATACTTATATAGGTCTTCCTTAATACACACTGTTTTCTAGGAACACAAGTGGGCAGTATATGACCCTGGGGCTTGCCGGAGTTCCTACCTCCCTTCTTTCAGATCATGTCAAACATGCAGTACAACCTAAATTAATACACAATCCATCATGAGCCAATGAAACGGACACCTATATTTCAACAACATCAATCTCCGAAAATTCGACGCCAGGGACACCTTCAGGGGAGAGGATCGCCAGCACCGTGACCTTCTTCTGCTGCGGTATCTGAGTAATCTTGAACCGGTCTTCGTCAGTCAGTTCCCAGTTAAAGATTTCGATGTTCTCCTTGAGCCTCTCCTTTTTTATACTCTGGGCCACCATGCTCGCTCCTTGCTCGTAGATCCATCTCAATGAGATCTGGAGGAATATGGCAGTCAATCGCATTGCTAACATTGAGTTGCAATGGAATAGATATCACATACTTTTAGATTGGTCACAAAATTTGACGAGGTTTGTTCAAATTCTGCAGCTGGTTAATTTTCTAAAGCATGAACTGGTGAGGTAGATTTAGATACAAACCAGACTGTTCCTAAGATGAACCGAGAAGTACCTGAGCTACTGATTTTCCTCTAGCCTCGGCAATCTCTTGCAGAACTTCAGACTGTAGGACTGCATTAATTTTCGATGGCCTACTTGTGCCTCCCAAGGGAGAATAAGCAGTCACATGTATTCCTTTCTCTTTGCAGAATGCAATCAATTTTTTCTGCTGCCAAATTGGATTCAACTCAACCTGAAAGGTTTTCTCATACATCAAATAACAATGGTACAACATCTCAGATGCTATGGAGCAAAAACTGGGTAGTCTATGAAATCAAATATTTTTTACAAAAGAAATTTTCACTAAATCGGCTTCTAGTTCTTTGGTTCGTGACCCTTGCTTGTACGATTGATCAACACAAACCTGGTTCACTGCCGGCGGGATTTTTGCAATTGCAAGTAGCTCCTGTAATTTCTTTGTTGTGAAATTGCTAACACCAATCATTTTAGCAAGGCCAAGGCGATGGCATTCCTCCATTGCCTCCCATACGCCTCTCAAGTCCATCGGGACGATGTCTTCCCTTTTCATTGAGAGGTGAGGTTTGCTGGGCTTTACACTCATAGGCCAGTGGATCAGGTACAAATCAACATATTCCATTTGTAGTTCTCTAGATATGAGAAGACAAGAGTCTTGCTTAGCACAGAAGTGACAGAATTCAGTAATAAGGGAAACATGCTTCTGTACAGAACAGTAACAGTAATGGGGATTTTTTCTTAAATCCCCATCACATTTCTAAGCCTTTGGATCAACACCAACCATCCTCATTTCAATCTGGCTCATTTCAATCTGACTCACATAGAAATTATGGTTATCAAGTGCACATCGTCAACACTGCAAGTTTATGCTAAGTGATGCTAGACGGGATTCACTAATTCTAAGTGAGTCAGACAATTCAGGTACAGTTCAAGGAATGAATCCAAGATCTTAACTGCAAGCTTTCCTTGAGGGACTGGAGCACGAGATCCGGGTGGCACTGCGTGCACCACAGCTTGGTCGTCACGGACACCTCCCCGCGGGACGCTATGACCCCGCGCCGCGCCGCCTCGGCCACGGCCTCGCCGACGAGCTTCTCGGAGCCGTAGACCTAGGCGGTGTCGATGTGGCGGTAACCCAGCTCAAGCGCAGCGAGCACGGCGTTCTTGACGTCCTCGGCCACGAACGGGTACGACGCCGTGCCGAACCCCACCGCCCGCAACGGCCGGCCGCCGGAACCCGCCAGGAACTCCGGGACTTGGGGGGAGCGGCTGCCGCCACTAGGTGACGCCATGGCAGTGCGTGTGACTCCACGGGCTCTGGGCAGGATTTGGTTTCTGTTGTTGTAGCGGATTTGAGGAACGACGTGAGAGGGTGAGGACTGAGGAGTAGACAAACCGGGTGAGAGCCAGACGAGAGAGACGACAATTCGGAGTTCATTCATTTAATCCGTGGTTAGAGCATCTCACTGTAAATTTGGACGTGTCCTCCATATACACCTTGCTAAATTTTACACCTCTCAGTTTTTCAGTGGAACATGTAAATCAGGACGTGTATATTCCAACTTCTATATTTTCAAATGGCTATATTCCAACGGCTATATTTTCAACGGCCATATTTCTGGTCTATATAAACCGCCCCTACCACCTCTCTTCCAGCATTTCTAGCTGTAACTTCTCTTCTCACTCCTAGATTTCTCTATCGTCTCTCACGCAACACAATAAACACATCCTCTTGGGACATGAGTTTTTCGTCATCTTCATCTGGCGACGATGAACTCATACTTGCAGCATTCGCCGAGCGCGAGGAGGAAGAGAGGATGAACGCTCGACGCCATGGCGGTTCCAAGCATGGACGTCAGACAATCAATCGAGGAAGAGATGCCGGATTTGTTCTTCTGTGGGACGACTACTTCAAAGAAGTTCCTCGCTATCCCGAATATTTGTTTCGAAGAAGGTTCGTAATTAGTACACTTCTATGCTTTGGCCCATTTTTCATTTCTCTGTCTCATTTACTTTTTATGCTCAGATTTAGGATGTCCCGGAATTTGTTCAACCGCATAGCTGATGGTATACTTGAGCATGACTATGATGGTTATTTTACGCAAAAAAAAGTGCTTCTGGAGTTCTTGGGTTACATCCTTCCGCTTTCTTCCCTATTTATAATCTGCTGAAGGCAACCACAAAATTTAAGGTCTCTCTGTTAATCAATGTGTAACGGCAATTGATTGCATTAGCATTACGCTCCGGCCATGATGATTCCTTGTGTGCGTTGTAGTACTCTGAAATTCTAGCCCAATAAGCATCTCGGTTTTGATCTGTCTCGACAATATCCAAACTTGTATTTGCCCATGCTGCTATCAGAACCTTGTCCTCATCACTAGACCAATTTTTTCCTTTGTTGGATTTTCCTTTCTCTGTTATTGCAGAACGTTGCTGCGTTGATGGTGTTGCTTGATGCTGAGTTGATGGGGTTGGTTGCTCTCCAATTGGATTTTCTGGTTGTGTTTGTGTGTAACCAAAACCCATGGTGTCCAAGAAGCTTTCATCACCATCCATCTGCAAACAATCAACGAATACACACAGGAAACAACAAATATGTTAGCAAATCAATAAGAATTTGGTAGCAGTCTATATGTCAAACTAGCAGTCTACACCGAAGTTCAGCACCATCGAGGCTACCATCGATGGGCAGCACCAAATCCTAGCTACCATCGATGGGCAGCACCAAATCGAGGCAGACCGGGCCGCCGCCCCCATCTCCCTCCTCCGTCGCGCCGTCCCCATCTCCCTCCTCCGTCGCGCCGCACTCCAGGCTGCCGCCCCCAGTCCGTCTCCCTCCAGGTCGCCGCCGCCGCCCTCCAGGCCGCCGCCGCCACACAGGGCCGTGGCCGGAGCTCACCCCACCTCCCCCAGCCCCTCTCTCCGCGTCCTCCCATCTCCATGGCGCGCGCCGCCGCCGTCGGATCTAGCGAGCCGTGCGGCCGCCGCGCGACACCCCGCGCCTCCCCTGATCTCTTCTCTACATGCGGGAATGAAAAAAATGAGCGAGAGAGAGAGCTTACCGGAGGGAAGTGGCCGCCGGCGAGCTTCGATGGGCTCCGGACGGAGGCGGTAGCAGAGCGGGAGAAGAGCAGTTGCCTCGCTTGCGTCTTTCACAGGCGTGGACGAGGCGTGTTTATTTCCAACACGTTCCGCTGGAGAACAAATTTAGGCCTCAAACGTGTATATTTCGTTTACACGGCCGGATACACATGCCACTAGAGATGCTCTTACAACTTACACGCCTCTCTAAGTTTACCCCTCTCTACGCCATGCATGACGTCACTCAATTTCCTCACGAAACAGGTTTTTTCCCCGCTATATTAACATATCAACCAACCGATAGAACTGTAAGGCCACTGCTAGCGTAAACATCACAAAACATACGCAAAATTAACAAAAAAGAACAACGAAGAGAAAACAAAGCCGAAATTGGTGGTTCGACGAAAATGAGCATAACTCGCAGCCGCTGTGCCCTCCGGAGAATTTCCACCATGCTCCTAGCAGTCTAAAACGACTCGTATGAAGCAGCACCTCCAAGAAGGGAGCGACAACGACGATGTTGCTGCCCGACAATTCCTAGGGTTTTCCCTCGATGCGTGTCCTAGGGTTTCCCCTGGTACACTGGGATGGGAAAGAGGTACCCGACGCCCTTCAGGAAGGATGTCGACACTCGCGGGCGCCACCGCATCAGTGCTGAGATGACAGGGATTTCTCCCGACCTCCAAAAAATCACACAACCAGACGCTCCGTATAGCTCCACCAATCTTGCCACCCACAAGTGCACATCACCATGATCTTGCAATCATCATTGTCGTCTCACCGAGGCCCATGTCGCGAGGTCGGTAGAACCGAGTAGAAGGAGCCCCGGCGAGAATCGGCGGTACAGTGGCACGCGGGCAGGACCTGTTGGATGTATGCCCAAAAGACAATGTATTTATACATCTGATTCATTGATTATGTTTTATGTTTACTATGTTATAACTGCTATGGTTCCTAAATACGTGATTCAAGAGAAAGCACATACGCACGTGTACAAAAAAATGAACAGTAAAATATACCCTAGTCTTTTCTATGGACTAATTTGTTGAATGCTATATGATTACGCTTTCATGGTCATGGACATTGTATATGTCAGCATCAATGAGTGGCATGTTGTTGGAGAACAATATGGCTGGTGATACGTCTCAAACGTATCTTTAATTTTTGATTGTTCCATACTTGTTATATAACATTGCCACACGTTTTTATAATGTTTTTATATCATTTGGCATATTTTATGGACCTAACCTATTAACAAGATGCCCAGTGCCAGTTCTTGTTGCCCTTTTGCCTATAAATTTCCTTCGTCCCAAAAACCCTCGATACCCGATCATATTTTCCAGAAAAGATCCGAAGTCGCCGCCGTCGCCAACCCTAGATCGGGAGGGTTCTGAAGCTCTTCCCGACACCCTGCCGGAGGGGGAGATCGTCACCGGAGGCATCTACACCACCATGCCTGCCTCGGGAGGGTTTTAATAAAGGTTGAGATCCCTGTGTTATTGTGCTATACCCTGGATCGACTTGCTAGCACCACAGTTCAAGATGAAATATCATGCAAATGCGTTAAATATTTTATTACATCGCACGATCCAGACTTACATAAACCATTACAACTTGCATAGCCCAAGGCTAGCATTAAACAAAGTTCAGCACAGCGGAAATAAAAGTAGCAATGAGCCTCCATCATCTTCATGCGCCACAGGCAAAGCATGTTGGTTGTAGACTCAAACCCTATCGAAATCTCACTCATCGTCTAACGAACCTGCAATGGCGAGTTACAGCCCAAAATCACTGGGTCAGCACAATTGAATTGTGATGGCAAGTGACACTTATGTGGACTCATAGAGGAAAACTTCTATTATTCTATATGCATATTTGGCTGGTGGAGTTTGAACCCTATTTTGCGAAAAGCCAACTTTATCCTATACTTTAAAAATCATTTTCTTTTCCATTTACTATGAGACGAACATGGCATAACATCCAGTGTCTCAATCTCCCTTGTTACCCATTAAAATATCCTTTCAGAATTTAAGATAAGTGAGAAACTTCCAACTTCTTCAAGTCCAGTCGCTCCAAGTTCTCTGCTCCTGTCCAGGTGCTCAAAGTTGTCCACCAATAGTGTCATGACTAAGGAATTTCACAGGATGTGAGCATATCAATAGGTCAGGTCATCGACCCCCTACTAGGTCGCTGACAAGAAAACCTAACGTGAACATATCAGTAAGTCGGGCATTCAGCCCCCACTATGTCACTCGTCGCAAAGTTTAAGGTGAACATATCAATAGATCAGGCATCCATCCACTACTATGTCACTCGTCGCAAAGTTTAAGGTGAACATATCAATAGATCAGGCATCCAGCCACTACTATGTCAGTCGTCGCAAAGTTTAAGGAGAACATATCAATAGATCAGGCATCCAACCACTACTATGTATCTCGCCGTAAAGTCTAATGTGAACATATCAATAGATCAGGCACTCAGCCGTCTACATATGTCACACGTCGTAAAGTCTAAATGGACACATCAATAGGTCAGGCTATTAGCCACCTACTTATGTCACCCGACACATATCAACAGGTCAGGTCATATACTGCCTGCAATTGCCACTTGCAAAATCTAACCCAATCAATTCACGCAATTCATGAAACAAGTGTTGCTTTAATAAGCAAAAATATGTCGTCATCCATAACAATCTTTTGAAATGATATCCACAACGTCTACAAGCATGGCTAAGCAATTTGCTTCAACGTTGGTTTATACTAACTTAGTCAAGATACATATAGCTATACTACTGGGTTTGCATAGCATAACATAATAATTACTAATAAACCTATCATGCATACTACTGAAAACACTAAATGCAATAGACATTAATAGGACATTTATGCTGGAGTATCACTTTCCTTGGCAACAGGTAGAGTAGGAGCAACAATTACTAGAATTCCCGGGTCTCTCCAAATATTCTAAATAAATTAAAACAAGGCACACATAAACATACAAAACAAAACAATTCCCAAAAAGGGAACAAACACAAAGTAAACACTACTGTTAAAAAAAATTATAAAAATATGGGAGGGGTCTCTCTAGACAGAGGGCAAGTATTTAGGTATTTTTCTATTAAGAAAATATGTTAAAAAGATTTATAGAATTTAAACAATATGAAAAATACTCAAATTGAGACTCTGATTTTTAAATCATCAAAAAAATACTCAAAAATATTTATAACAGAGGAATAAAATTACACATATTCTAAGGTTTGTAAAACTATTTTATGAAATTTTTGCACTTGTACATTTAAAGGTATGCCAAAATTACTCAAATAACTCATTTGAGATTTGAATAATTTAAACTAACGCAAAACATAAAACTAACAGAGCCAAAATATTCTACAGATCCAGAGGATTTCAAAAATATAAAATTTACCAAAATTGGCCAAACAAAACTAAAGTTATGGAATTGATAAATTTTATGCAATTTAAAATATTAAAAGCATTTTTAAGTCACCCAAAAGGTAATAACACAATATTAATGGTTTCCGTATTTAAACATTTTATAAAATTTTGGATCTGGTCCCAATAGACAGATGGTCTCAAATGCTAACATTATCAAAAAGAAACACCTCAAAATAAACTACAGAATTAAAACTATAGTTAAAATAATGCTTTACATGATTCTGTAAATAACAAGTTAGTGCACGACTAAAATATATGTTTTTTATACCACTGTATTCTACATGTTCAAACGAATCCAAAGACTACAAAAACATTGAAAACGGAGTTAGGTTTGATTTACTACGGATTTAACAAGTCTTAACAATTTTCTGGAATTTTAAAATGATTTAAAAAGAGCAGAGCGATCTGATTGATCCGTACCGGCGGACGGACGCGGGCGGCGACGGGATCGCGGCTCGGTCGAGGACGGCGGCGGTGCTCCGGCGGTCTTCCGAGCTCGTGAAGTCGACGACGAGGTGCGTCATAGCGCGGCGAAGAGGATGGAGAGGTTGCCGTCGTCGAAATCGTCCTGGAACGACTGAGATGCATGGACGGAGAGCTAGCGGTTACCGGCGGCTTCCGTGAGCTTCGGTCGATCTCGTGCTCGACGATTTGGCAGCGATAAAAACCGAATAAGAGGTTGAGGAGGTGTGCCAGGGCGTGGTGAAAAAGATGAGAGGGGTCTTGGTCCCTGGGCTTTGCTCACCTCGCGGAATCGAAGAAACACGGCGGCGGCTGATCGGAACTCCGGCGAAGAAATTCGCCAGCCTGGGGGCGTTTCGGAGAGGGGTTTTGGGGGAATGGTGGAGGAGGTCGAGAGATAATTGTAGGAAGAAACGTCGCTTAATTGGGGCATTAAAACTCCCACAATCGATTCGGGAATAAACAGGCAAGTTTGACTGTTTTCGTGCGTAAATCACGTCCTGGAGCTTGAAGACGAGGATGACGTCATCAATTTTTCTTTTTCTTTTTCGTGGTTTTTTTTTTCTTATTTCTTTCATATCTTTTGTTTAAGTGTCCAAATCACTTCAAACTTGTTTCTAAAAATTTGTAAAAGTAATGTCTGTCATTTAAAATATTCAAACACACTTTTTCAACACAATTCAAAAATTGAAAATTCAAATATTGCCATAATTGTCTATTTGACACTTTATGTCAATTATTGAAATAGTGTTTTTTTATAAAATTATTTGTGGCTTAATAAAATCAAATAAAATACCACAAACATGGATATTGCAAATAAGTGATTTAAACTTATTTTTAAATAAATATAATTGAATCAAAACCAAATTTTAAAATAGAACATGCTTTCCATAATTTAAAATACTTTGTAAATATTGTTTTAGGGTTTCATAAACTCCCAATTTTTAATATTTTCATATTTATCTTCAAGTTTTGAGTAATTTATTTTATTCAAAACAAATGTTTCAATTTTTAATGATTTTTAAAATTTTCAAAATTTTGGGATGTTACAGCTGCCTACATGATTAAGATCATCTTTATGTAATGCTACATGTTGTGTTTGCGGGGATCCGATGAATTATGGAGTCATGACATTATTGTTCAGATTGTTTATTCATATGTTTTATTTATTATCTTGCATGCTCTCCGACGCTTGTGGATGCTTTGGCCGAAGTGATTGCTAGTATCTTAGAGAGGGTATTTATGCTAGATAGTGGGTTCATGCCTCCCTTGTCTGAGCTCGAGTTGACAGAAACGATTAAGACTTGAGATGTGATGTTGCTACTAGGGATAAAACAGAGTTGTTTATTGCTATATGTTGTAACCATTGCTTACATTACGCACCATGCTTATTGCAATTATCTGTTACTTGCAACTTAATACTTCCGGGTGACAAGCTGGATAGCGATCCCGGGGTGGATTATTAGTCATAGATGCAGTTGGATAACGGTCTATGTATTTCGTCGTAATGCCCATATTAAATGAAACGGTGAACTATGTGTCATGATAGTATTGTTGCGCCCATGTTTGTCAATTAGCTCGCTGTAATTTGTTTACCCAACATGTTTATCTTTTGGAGAGACACCACTAGTGAACTCTAGATCCTGGTCCTATTTTTCTATATTGTTTACAACTGTTTTAATAGCTTTTCCTAGTAACTTGCTCGCTGGTCATTTTTGCTCTTATAATGTTTTACACACATACATTAATTCTTTGTGTTCAGCAAGCCGGATAGATTGACAATCTCTCTGTTTCGTTGGGACAAACTAGTTTGTTCGTGTGTGCGCAGGTCCACGTCAATTATCGTAAACGGTGCTGTTGACACCTCTCTAAAGCCTTCCAAATTCTATTGGATTGAATACCTTGGTTTTGTAATCAAGAGAAAACTTGCTGCTAAATTACATCAAACCTTACACTTGGGGTCTCCCAATGAACATGCTATTCCACGCCATCAGCTGGGTAGACCCAAGTTTTGATATGCTAAGAGATTCTGTTTGTTTTGTCCTTAGATTAATCTCAGAAAGATTATTATACGACATGTTCTTGAACCATGAGGTTATTAAGGTTGTGTATACTAGAAGAATTGCTTTGGTGCACCGTCACGACCGTCACTGGGTGATCATAACGGCAGTCACTGGGTAATTGCGAAGGTTTGCATATATCTTAATGTTCTAAGATGGGAGATTACTCCTATGTCAAAAGAGAGATACGCCCTGGGCCCACTCGGTATTATAACTACACGTTATCGAACCTGTAGGGTGGACACGCTTAAACTAGAATTGGTTAGTTGTGTATATTGGTTGGAATGGAACTTAGTGAGAAAGTATCACCAGAATGGTATCTGCGTGATAGATATGTTTATATCAGAGAGATTACAAAGGTCGACATTAGATGTCTCTGAGTGATAGAAGTTACTGTCACAGTAGGATTTAATCCAAGGGTTTATATATGGAAATTAATATTTATGCGAAGAGTTTTTGTCAGCAGACACTGGGTGTCCCAGATCGTATAAATATGTTTATATGATAAGTAATTACTTCCGGGAATATTCTGTAAAAGGAAATATTCAATAGGAAACTAATTAGACAAGAATATTTATTTATTTAATAAATAATTAATGGAAAAACTTAAATAAAGAAAATAAAATATGGAGCCCACTTTGGGGCTGCCTAGTAGGCCACAAGGGTCCACCAAGGCAGCCGCACCACCAAGTGGTGGTGGTGAGCCAAGGCGCATGAGGGGGAGGCTCCCCCCTTGGCCAAACCGTAGTGGACCTTGGGCCCATGGGGGAAGGCGGCGGCGACCACAAAAGGACGGCCAGCCTAGGGCAGGCCCCACCCACTAGGTCGGTGCGGCCTAGGGCAGGCCCCACCAAAGGCGGTGGCGGTGGTGCCTTGGGGAAGGAGTCCTACTCCTTCTCCAAGGCACCCTACCCCTTGGGCCACGTATATAAACTTCCACCCCCTCCTATTTGGAGACACACAAGTTTGAAGAGTTTTTCTCTCTAATTGGATCTTTGTCTAAAAGGATTGAGAGAACCTCTCTAGTTTTGAGGGACCCTCTCCGATTGGACTTAGATCTAATATCTTTCTTTCTCCTTCTTAGGTGTTGAGATGTCCACCTTCATATACGCCAGTAGTGCCTTAAGCTTGGACGGCGAAGCCCTGTTAAACCTCTCCCATCATACGCGTGCGAGCTCTCAGAGAGGTGAGACGTCTGACCCTCACTCTGCTGGACCAAGGAGATCAAGCAAGGAGAAGACGGCGAAATCTCTCTACCAGGCTTGGTTGAGAGAATCTGCTACAGGCTGCTAAAACTACGTCATCGACACTTCTTCCACGACTTCGGTGTTGGTAACGTATTCTGTCTAGATCTACGGATCTTCGTATTCACATGTATCTTCATAGTATAGATCTTGGGCTGTTGCGTAGCATGGTCGTTGAAAATTTTAAATTACCGTTGCGCAACCCAATAGGACCTGCCTCCACCGCCAGAAGGCAGTAGCCAAACGGATGCAGCAGAAGAGCAAACCAGTCCCTCGCCGGCCCGGTAGAGCCCAAAAGAGCCCATAAAGCCCCACCACCGCACTGCAGCAAGGGCACCACCGACGCCGCCATCCCAGCACAGGCCCCTACTTCTCTGTCCACCGGAGGTGCCGCCACCACGCTTGGGCGGCCCTCCCAAGCCCAAACGGGGCCTTATTGGGTCCAGATATGAGCCGGGAAGATCACTGCCGGCCGCACTCTGGCGACCGGCCAGCCTCGCGCAGGCTACCGCAGCTCCCAGCCACCAACCAGCCGCACCACCGCCACCTTGGCCACACGCAGATTGCCGGACCGAGACCAGGCCGAAGAGCACCTGTTGCGCCTGAAACGCATCACACGAACACATCCTCGTGTACCCGCGGCGCCGGGGGAGATACTCCGCAACTCGCCCCGCGGGAGGCCGACTTCCAGCGCGATACGCAAGACAGTAAGCTGGCGCTTTTCGAGACCCAGACACCCCAGCCCCTCGGGACAAGCCCCATCAGAGGAAGCCGTTGACGATTGGGTGAGACCCGGCCGGGCTTGGCCGCTCTGCGTTCTCGGTTGTCGATATCTGATGCATGTAAAATGCATACATGAACTTTGCACTTTAATTGCTTATATTCCAATCATATTTGCATCATATAAGGGTTATATCAATGTTTTATAATGATTTTTGGGAATATTCATTTATTTCCTATTTTTATGGAATTAACCCTGCATAGGCAGAAAACCCCGTTTTCTTATTTTAATGTTTGAGGGACCCAAACGTCAACGAAATCACCTGGAAATTTATGGGCGTCAATATTTGGAAAGAAGAAGACCTGTGGGCGAAGGAAGCTAGCAAGCGGAGGCCCGAGGCCCAAACGGGGGTGGCCCACGCGGGCAGGTACTGTGGCCGCGTGGGGCCCACTCGTTTGGCCCTCGTGGCTCCGTTGTCATCGATCTTTGCTCCACCGACTTAGTCTTGACCTAAAAACGCCTATAAAAAAGGTCCCCCGACGTTCTCTGGAAGCAGGCGGCGGAGAAACAGAAAACAACGAAACAGAGAGTCAGAAGGCTGCCGCCGGAGAAGATCGGAGGGGGGAAACGCCGTCGGAATCACCTCCGGAGGGTTCCACCCCCCTCCGGCGTGTTCATCATCAACATCTACAGCAAGATTATCTCCATCTACCCACTATAAACTCTTGGCAAACATGATGTATGATGCAATATACTTTTCCCTTGATCTATTGTGTCTCTCCATCTATGTTTGAGAAGTGATTTGTTCATGGCAATAGTGAAATAGTTCGTTGATTGGTTGCATACAAGTGTTGTTATCTTTTATGATTGTCTTTATGTACAATATATGAGTGCACGCATATGTTGGGGAATGCATGTAAGGTGATCACCGTAATGTAATGGAGTGAGGAGGACTTGGGAGGACAGTAAACCTGAGACCGAGTCATGAAGTTACTTATTGGGGATATATTTGGGGGACCCTAGAACTTAAGGCTATGGTGGGACAATTATGTCTTAATAATTCTTGTGCTGCACATTTACTTGGCCATGAGATCCATCATAAGTGTTGTGTAATTTGCTCATTTACTTGGCTACACCTATTTATGGCTCCCACCTAAAAGAAACAACTAAGACTGAACATGTGCTTCATTAATTGTGACAACCACACGAATGAAATAACAATTGCCAGAACATTTGCTCCCTTGAGATATTTAATACTTGCTACTTTGAGAAATTTGAGAAAGCTGCTGAGAGAAACTTGCTCTAAGAAACTTGCGTTTGAAACTTGATTGAGAAGCTTGTTACTAGATAAACCCTTTCCACATCACTTGCTTATATTAGTTAGTTCTTTTCATATTTATTGCTTTGCATAAACGGCCATATAAGAGGGTTATAGGGCTTTAGAGAATAGATAGTTTACCTTCAGCTCCTCGTGGGTTCAACACTCAAATACTTATCGAATTGTGCTACAGTGATTCCTCGCTCTTGGGGATTATCATGTACTTTTCTGGCGCCGTTGCCGGGAGCGTTGTGCTAAACTTTTATTCTTGTTTGCCTTGGATACTAGCATATAAATCTAAAACACAAAAAAAAATTATAAAATGGAAAACAACAAAACAATCCTAGAATTGTATAATATCTATCCTGAGTTAGGACATGAAGTGTTTGAGGAGAAAATTAAAATTTATTTGCATAACAATCATGTCTGTGGTAGTACTAATTATTTTAACAACTTTATTGCTAATACTGAGGAAAAGCTTAAGCTTGGGGAAGTTTGTTTTGATGAATATGACATTTTTAGTCCCCCTACTATTGAGGATGAAATTGATTGTGAGTTTGATGATCCAATATGCTCATTAGATGTAAGTATTTATGTGGTGATTCTATTCAAAATCATGTGGGAATATTTAACTTCAATGCTTGCAACTATTGTGAGAGAGGAAGAGATAAGAATCCTCTCTATGTTTCTATGTTATTTAAAATGCAAGCTATTGATCATTATATGCATTGGTTACTGATGACGTGAAACACACGTTCGTTGGGAGACCCCAAGAGGATGGTATGATGTAGTCAGCGCAAGTTTTCCCTCAGAAAGAAACCAAGGTTATTGAACCAGTAGGAGCAGCAACTCTTCAGAAGGTTGTCAACGGCGCCAGAAAAATAGTGTTGTTGATGGGAGTCTGGACTGTTGACGTGGAATCTGCACACAACACAATCAAACTACTTTGCCCCAACGAAACAGTGAGGTTGTCAATCTCACTGGCTTGCTGAAAACAAAGGATTAAACGTATGGTGTGGAAAATGAGTATTAAATTGCAGAGAATGAAAAAGGAACAGTTTGCAGTTTGTGGTTGTTTAATCAGTGTAAAAGAATGGACCGGGGTCCACAGTTCACTAGTGGTGTCTCTCCATAAAAGATAACTAACATGTTGGGTGAACAAATTACAGCTGGGCAATTGACGAATAGTGAGCGCATGACAATGCATATACATGACATGTTGACTACTATGATATTTAATTGGGCATTACGACATAATACATAGATCGTTATCCAACAGCATCTATGACTAATAATCCACCGCCGGGTTGTCATCCGAGTCCCCATTGGTATTAAGTTGCAAGCAACGGATAATTGCATTAAGTAAAGTGCGTAATGTAAACAAACACATATGTCCGTGGACATAGCATCGTTAGGTTATCCCTAGTGGCAACAGCACATCCACAACCTTAGAACTTTCTGTCACTGTCCCAGGTTAAACGGAGACATGAACCCACTATCTAGCATAAATACTCTCTCTTGGAGTTACAAGCATCTACTTGGCCAAAGCATCTACGAGTAACGGAAAGCATGCAAGATCTTAAATAACATATAAGATAGATTGATAATCAACTTGACATAATATTCAATATTCATCGGATCCCAGCAAACACAACATGTAGCATTACAATAATATGATCTTGATCATGTAGGGCAGCTCACAAGATCTAAACATGATGGCACAAAGTGGAGAGACAACCATCTAGCTACTGCTATGGACCCGTAGTCCAAGGATGAACTACTCACGCATCACTCCAGGCAGGCATGGCGATGTAGAAGCCTCCGGTGACGATTCCCCTCTCCGGCAGGGTGCCGGGAAGAGGTTCTGAACCCTCCCGAGCTAGGGTTGACGACGGCGGCGTCTCTGGAACTTTTCGTGGATATTTGCTCAGGTACTTAGGGTTTTCGCGTCGGGGGAATAAGTAGGCGAAAGGGCGGCGGCTGGAGAGGGGCCCACACCACCCCAGGGCGCGGCAGAGGGGGGCCCCGCCCTGGCCACGTGTGGGCCCACGTGGCTCCTCTCCGTCGCTCTTTGCTGTCAGGTGTGTTCTGGTAAAATAGGGACCCCGTGTAGTTTCGTCCAATTCCGAGAATATTTCCAGACTAGCTTTTCTGGAATACAAAAACAGCAGAAAACAGGAACTGGCACTTCGGCATCTTGTTAATAGGTTAGTCCCAAAAAATGTATAAAAGTGATATAAAGTAGATGCAAAACATGTAGCAATTGGTATAAAACAAGCATGGAACATCAAAAATTATAGATACGTTTGAGACGTATCAGCATCCCCAAGCTTAGTTCCTACTCGTCCTCGAGTAGGTAAACGATAAAAACAAGATAATTTTTGAGGTGACATGCTACTATCATAATCTTGATCATATAATATTGCAAGGCACATGTAAATGAATGAAGTGATCCAAGTCAATGGTCTATAATTTGCTATCAAATAGATAATGAGTAAACAATGAATCACACAAGCTAAACGTTTTCATGAATAGTACTTTCGAGACAAGCATCAAACAGTTTTGCATAAGTGTTAACTCATAAAGCAATAGTTTCTAATAAAAGGTATTTAATCAACACAAAGGAAGAATTTAGTTTCAGCATTTGCTTCAACTTTCAACATATTTATCTCATGGATATTGTCAACACAAAGTAGTATAACAAGTCCAATACATTGCATATAACGCATGTTGTAACAAAGTTGACACTAGTGTTTGCTTGTGGAAGACAGAAAGAATAGGAAAACTGACTCAACATAAAAGTAAAAAAAGGCCCTTCGCAGAGGGAAGCAGGGATTAAATCATGTGCTAGAGCTTTTAGGTTTTTGAAAGCATATAGAGATTGCATAAAATATTTGATACTCCTCCCAACCTTGCTAACACAAGCCATGGCTAACCGAATCCTCGGGTGCCTTCCATCAATCACATACCATGGAGGAGTATCTATTTTTGAGAGGTGTTTGTTAATTGTCAACGAATGGTAGCGGGTGAGAACAGTATTCTACCTGTCGAACGGACTTTTAAGAGCGGCTCCCATGAAGGACGTTATTTCTACCAGCAAGGCAGATCATCCCTCTTTCTCTTTGGTTTACACACATTCAGGTATTTCACTGTTTGTCATTGCTTACTGATGAATCAGGGCAAAAGTGTGAAGAGAATTAATTGGTTAAAGTTGTAATTAATTGGGACTGGGCACCCCGTTGCCAGCTCTTTTTGCAAGTTATTGGATAAGCGGATGTATATGCCACTAGTCCAGGTGTAAAAGTCCACTCGACAAATAGAATAAAGAATAACCACACTAATTCCTCATGAGCTAGTAAACATTGACACAAAAAGGGAATAATAACATTTTGAATAATTTAAAGGTAGCACATGAAAAATTTACTTGGAGTGGCAAGGAAATACCACATATAGGTAGTTATGGTGGACACAAATGGCATGGATTTTGGCTCAAGGATTTGGATGCACGAGAAGCATTCCCTCTCAGTACAGAGTTTAGGCTAGCAAGGTTATGTAAGCAAACAAGAATATCAACCCGTACACCAAGTTTTATATGACAAACATATTGCAAACGTTATAAGACTTCATACCGTCTTCCTTGTTAACCAAACCCTGTTATTAGAAAATATCTAGACCTTAGAGATACCACCGATGCAAACCAAATTTTCAACAAGCTTTACGGTAGTTCTTCACTAATAGGCTTAACTCATGTGATGCACAATTTAATCATGATCTACTTGTTAACTCAAAACAATTGACAAGCATCAAGTTATCCATTTTAGTGATCTACAAGATTAAGCAAGTTTTTCCTTATACCAATTACCACATGCAACATTTTCTGAACCAACCAAACACCAATCAATTTATTTCATCAACTCTCCAAACAAATATAAGTGAAGCAAGAGAGTACTTTCTACAAAAGAAAGCTAATAGCTCTGACAAGAGATACATGAAAACAAGAGCTAAAAGCTGAACAGCGCTAGATATGAATACTCAACAAATATAAGTGAAGAATAGGAGTATTCTCATGAAAAAGCGGAGCGTGTCTCTCTCCCAATCAAGAATGCTAGGGTCCAGTCAAGCTTTATTGAAAATAAAAATGTAATACTGAAAATAAAAAGCACACAGACGCTCCAAGAAAAGCACATATGATGTGAAAGAATTAAAATATAGTTTCACTAGAGATGACCTGATAATTTTGACGATGAAGAAGGGGATGCCTTGGGCATCCCCAAGCTTAGACGCTTGAGTCTTCTTGAAATATGCTGGGGAGATCCATGGGAGCCTCCCCAAGCTTAAGCTCTTCACTCTTCTTGATCCTATTATATCATCCTTCTCTCTTGACCCTTGAAAACTTCCGTCACACCAAACTCAAAGTAGATCTCATTAGAGGGTTAGTGCATAATCAAAAATTCACATGTTCTATAAAGACGCAATATGATTTGTTACTTTAAACATTAGCTACAGCCACTGATGTTATGTGAAGCTCTTCCACCCAAAAAAGAATTTCACTCAACACTAGTAAAAGAGAGAATGCGAAAAATAAAAAGGCATAATCTGTCTAAAACAGAACAGTCCGCAAAGACGAATTTTTTCGAGGCACTTACGACGCTCAGATCGAGAAACTCTGAACTAATGAAAGTTTCAGACATTCATAAAGATTACGCACAAAAATTTCAGATTTTTAACAATCTGGTGATTTTAGGAATTTCGTACAGTGAACAGCAAAAATCTGTTTCTGCGCAGCAATCAAAATTAAGCATCATCTTATCATTAGAGGCTACTCTTGGCACAACAATGCGAGAAAATAAAGATACAAAGGAGTTGCTACAGAAGTAAACAAACTCCTTGACTCAATAAAAGAAAAATTGCAGAAAAATAAAATGGGTTGCCTCCCATAAGCGCTTTTCTTTAACGCCTTTTAGCTAGGCACAAAGCATGCATCAAGTATTACCAAGTGAAGAAGCATCAACATTATAGTTTGTTCGAACAATAGAATCATAAGGTGGCTTAATCTTCTTCCTAGGAAAGTGTTCCATACCTTTCTTGAGAGGAAATTGATATTTTATATTCCCTTCTTTCATATCAATAATAGCACCTACAGTCCTAAGAAAAGGTCTTCCCAACAATAGGGCATGATGGATTGCACTCAATATCCAAGACAATAAAATCAACGGGGACATAATTGTTGTTAACCATGATAAGAACATCATCAATTCTTCCCAAAGGTTTTTTAATAGTAGAATCAACAAGGTGAACATCCAAATAACAATTTTCCAAAGGTGCTAAATCAAGCATATCATATAATCTTTTAGGCATAACAGAAATACTAGCACCAAGGTCACACAAAGCATTGCAATCAAAGTCATTCAATTTCAATTTAATGATGGGCTCCCAACCATCTTCTAACTTCCTAGGGATAGAAGCTTCATGTTTAATTTCTCTTCCCTAACTTGTATGAGAGCATTAGTAATATGTTTAGTAAAAGCCATGTTTATAGCACTAGCATTAGGACTTCTAGCTAGCTTTTGCAAGAACTTAATTACTTCAGAAATATTGCAACCATCAAAATCAAAGTCATTATCATCAAAAGTAATGGAATTATTCTCTTCCTTATTGCTAGAAATTTCAGCATCTTTATCAAGGACAGTTTCAGAGTTATCAGGCAATTTAGGACATTTTGCAATAGAAGTGGAAACATTACCAACACCAACTATCTTGCCATTAATGGTAGGAGGTTTGTTAACACTTGAGTTTGAAACCTTTTCAGAAGTAGTAATAGTATAAACTCTAGCAATATTGTTCTTTCTAGCAATTTCATCCTCTCTTTCCCATCTAGCATGCAATTCAGCTAACATCCTCACATTGTTATCAATTTTAACTTGTATAGCATTGAGAGTTTTGCTCTCTTTAACATCATGAGGCATGTTCTTTAGTTTCAATAAGTCAACATCAAGAGCAAGACTATCAACTTTAGAGGAAAGCACATCAATTTTCCCAAATTTCTCCACAATAGTTTTATTGAAAGCAGTTTGTGTACTAATAAAATCCTTAAGCATAACTTCAAGATCAGAGGGTACACTCTTATTATTATTGTAGGAGTTACTATAGGAATTTCCATAACCATTGCCACTATTAGAAGGATAGGGCCTATAATTGCTATTACCAAAATTATTCCTATAAGCATTGTTGTTGAAATTATTATTTTTAATGAAGTTCACATCAACATGCTCTTCTTGAGCAACCAAGAAGCCAAAGGAACATTATTTGGATCAACATGTGTTTGACCATTTGCAAGCATAGACATAATAGTATCAATTTTGGCACTCAAGAGGAGGTTTCCTCAACAGAATTTACCTTCTTACCTGTTGGAGCTCTCTCGGTGTGCCACTCAGAATAATTAATCATCATATCATCAAGAAGCTTTGTTGCAGCACCCAAAGTGATGGACATAAAGGTACCTCCAGCGGCCTGAATCCAATAAATTCCTCGAAGAAAAATTTAATCTTGCATAGAAGGTTTGGATGATCATCCAAGTAGTCAGTCCATGAGTCGGACAATATTTAACCAATGATTTCATTCTCTCCCATGTGTTGGGGGCATAATAACCCGGTATACTTATGGCCAAGGAATAATCAGTCGGACGGTCCAAGGTCTGGACCGAGTGAAGTGTACAAGATATGGGCCGGGTTATAGTTGGGCTACTAGGCCTAACATGACTCGTCCCTGGATGGAAGGACCTAGAAGAACTGGAGTCCGAGTGAAGGAAGAAACCGGGTGACTTGGAGGCTACGGAAGGTCCAGGAGAATCTAGAGTAGGACTCCGAGCTCGTATGTAATCGGTACTCATTGTAAGTTAGGGAGACCCGGTGTCTATATAAACGGGCTCCCAGAACATAGATAGGAGAGTTCGAAGCCTGAAGTCATAAGTTGTAACCCTAGTTCGATATCACCGCTATCAAGCGAAACCCTTGTAACTTGTCTCGTAACCCGGCTCTGTTGTCGTAGCCGAGTTATCGAGACCTCGAGATCAATAACATAGAAGCAGGAAGTAGGTCTTTATCTCCAATGGAGAGGCTGAACCTGGGTAAACCCTTTTTCCTCAACGAGCGTGACAATCTCCTGAAGGACCAAGGCGCCTTGCCCCAACATACAAGTTACCCTATGGTAACATCTGCCGTGTTAACCCCACGACAGTTGGCGCCCACCGTGGGGCCTGCGACCAAAGCTGTCCTCATCAAGGGAGAAGCTCTGCGAGGGATGGAGAACCTCGCGATCGGCGAAGTCAGGATGGATCAGCGCGGAAACCGCATCGTCGACGATTCCGGCTGGAAGGAAGAAGCAGATCTGCTGGATACCGGCCGGGTGATCCCGTTCGGTCGGATCCACGTCTTCGTAGGTATGGTTAATGCAATTCAGCAATTTGATGACGAGGTTATGTGCGACTCCGTTTCAGGGGCAGCCACCATCGTCCAATCTGATGGAGAAGAATCAGTCGGAACAGGAGGTCTCGAACATCAGTCGGACATCCGGGCTTGCGAGCCGGAGTACCGACGTGAGGAAGATCTGGATACAGATACTGAATCGATTTTACCGTTGTTTGACGAGAGATTTGGGTATGTGGCTGATGAGGAAGATTATGAGTCGGAGCCAAGGACCTGAAGCATGCGATGGTGTATACTCTGAGGAATCACAATGATGGAACAGAAACTTCAGTAAGCGAGGACGATGCCACGCGAACGGCCAGGGAAAACAGAGAAAGAATTCAACGTCTCACAACGTTTCAACCGGGTGAAGGCTCGGGACAGCCGGTTGTGATGGAAATCCCACCAGTTTTTAGGCCCTTGGACTTTGACGCAGCAATAGTTACAACCCCAGTCACACCAGATAACGCAGCAACCCGGGCGCAGCAATTGGATACGTTACGAATCTCGCTGGAGAATCAACAGAAGGCTTTATTGGCGGAGCAGCAGCGCATGTACGATGAGCAACAAGAGATAGAACGGGATCGAGCCCGTGTGGAGCAAGAAAGGATAACAGTGCAGAATCGCCATGAAGATCTTACAGCAGTACATCGGAGGAGGCACGAAACCCGGGTGATGCCGACGAGATTGAACTTTGCATCACCAAACGGAGCTCCCAATGTCACTCGGCCTGATCCAGAGCCGGTTGGAATTGGGCATGGAATCATGGTTAGAGCAAATCAGGGAGGAAACGGGGTGCCACCCAACACTCGGGCCGGACCTCAGCAAAATCAGAACACAGCAGCTGCGGGTGATATGCCACCACCAGCAGATCGGTTCCACACGCCCAGGGGTCACTACTCAAATCCGGCTGATAACGTGTACGCAGCAACATTAGCTTTATGCCGTATGCCGATTGATCAATCACCACAGGGAGACGAAGCACGCAGGGCAATCGAGATGTTGAAAACTGCAATCACGCAGCAGGGAAACATGCCGGATAAGAGTGGAGCGTTACATTCAACACCATATAATAGCCGAGCTAACCGGAGTCATCACGGAGAAACACCAAGGCCAGCCGGATCAGGCATCAGGAACGGACAGCAGAATCAAGGTCACCCGGCGCCGCAGCCTCAGCGTTCGGGACATCAGCAGAGACCAGCCCAGAATCAACCGGTGCCGAGGCCGCATCAGCCGGCCCCGGCCCAGTCTGTGGCCCAAGCAATTGTCAACAGTTCAAGAGCACGGCGTGCGGCGAGCGCAAACCCGGCTTTAGGTGTCGCCGGAGGAGCCGGAGGACAACCTGAAGCAGGAGTGATGGGCCACGCACCAAATACCGGGTCAGGTTTGCCGTTAGTTTCTTCGTTACTTAACCCGGTTGGAACTAAATGTCTTTCAGATGCTATTAAGAGCGAACCTTTTCCCGAGAAGTTTAAAGAGCCAAGCAAGGTGACAAATTATGACCCCAGCATGGATCCAGAAACATGGCTCAGCAGTTACGAGATGGCGATGAGTATTCGCAATGCCACCGCCAACTTGTGCGCAAGATACATGTACCTGATGATGAGTGAAGGAGCAGCAAAGTTATGGTTCAATGGATTACCTGAGAAATCTATCAATTCTTGGGATGAGTTGAAGGCATTATTTGTCAAAATTTCAAGGGCACGTGTGAGAAGTTGTTCACTATAGAAGATTTAGACGGTGTTTCCAGAAGAAAGGCGAGTCAGCGCGTCACTGGATGCGCCGGGTCACAGCCATCATTCACTCGTCAAAGGGAATTACACCAGCTGCGGCCGTGTCGTCGATGGAGAAAACCTGCAGATATGACCCGGTAATCAGAAGATGGGTCGACTGAGGGCCACTGGCGAAGCAGAAACCATCACCATGGGACAGCTGATGGAAGCGGCTCATAAGCACGCATCCACAGACAAGACCCGGGATGATGATGAAGATAAGGGAAAAGGAAACGTCAACAACGGAGGAAAAAGCAACAACAACAATGGTAACAACAACAATGGGAACAATAATCACAATGGTAACAATGGGAATAACTCCAAAAGGCAGCATGATGGTGGTTCAGACTTGGTGGCAAACACAAACACCGGGTATAACAAGTTTCAGCGGCGAGATGACAATTATCGAGGCAATAACAACAATGGCAATTACAGGGGAAATTTCCGAGGACCGGCTAACCCCAGGAAGCATTCAACATGCCGTGTCCACGTCATAGTAGGAACGGTAAACCGGCAAATCACTCTTTGGCCCAGTGTGTTGATCTTCAGAGATGGAAGAACGAGGAGTTTGCCAGGATGAATATGGGAGGAAACGGTCCGAGGCCGGGTAATGTAAATAACCCGGCCCACGGACCACAAGCTGGAGGAAATAATGGAGGACCACCCGGCCCGATAATGGACCAGCCGGGTTAGGTTTCCAGCAAAACCCCAAAGAGTTAAATCGAGGACAGTATCATATTACAGTTTCCAGTACTTGTCGGAGAGATCAGAAATTAAAGAAGAGAGCTGTCAACGCCGTTCTTCCCGCAGTTCCGAGATATTTGAAGTGGTCCGAGTATCCGATCACTTGGTCTAGAGAGGATCACCCGGACCGAGTGGATGCACCTGGAGCGTTGGCTTTAGTTGTTGCACCTCAGGTTTCGGGTTATATTTTACACAAGGTTCTTATGGATGGGGTAGTAGCATCAACATCTGTATTGGGATACATTCATCCGGATGGGTTTTACAGCCAAGCAGCTTCACCCTTCTGGTACTATCTTTCATGGTATTGTTCCTGGAAAGTCAGCAAGACCAGAGGGAACAATAACATTGGAGGTCGCGTTTGGAGAATCAAAGGATAATTTTAGGTCTGAGATGATTTGTTTTGAGGTGGTCAAATTGAAGAGCCCCTATCATGCTCTCTTTGGCCGTAACGTTTTTGCTAGATTCATGGCGAGGCCGTGTTATGTGTACTTAAAGATGAAGATGCCAGGTCCAAAAGGTATTATCACAGTCAATGGCAGTCGTGAGTTGGCGTTACAATGTGAGCAAGGTGATGCTGTTATGGCAGAACAAGCCTGTGCGGAAGAGGAGTTGAATTACTAAAGCTACCACAAATCCGGATGATGGGACAATTTTGAAGAAACCAATGACCGAAGAGAGGGCGAAATTCAAAGCGGCTCAGGATACCAAGATGATTGACTTCGTGCCGGGTGATTCGTCCAAGCAGTTCTCTATCGGGTCAAATCTGACTGACAAATAGGAAAGCGCGCTCATCGAGTTCATCCGTGAGAATCGGGATGTCTTTGCATGGAAACCTAGTGATATGCCAGGCATACCGACTGAATTCGCTGAGCACCGCTTACATGTTGATCCTAAAGCAAGACCGATTAAACAGGGATTGCGCAGGTTGAATGAGGAAAGAAGAAGGATTGTAGGAGAAGAGATAGCTCGTTTACTCGCCGCAGGATTCATTATGGAGGTGTTACATCCAAAGTGGTTGGCTAACCCGGTTTTAGTGTTGAAAAAGAACAATGAGTGGAGAATGTGTATTGATTTCACAAGTTTGAACAAGCATTGTCCGAAGGATCCGTTTGCGTTACCAAGGATTGATCAAATCATAGATGCTGTGGCAGGTAGTGATCTTTTGTGTTTCCTGGATGCATATTCAGGATACCATCAAATCAAGCTTGCAGAGGAAGATTGGGAGAAAACATCATTTATCACCCCATTTGGAGCTTTTTGTTACAAGAACATGACATTTGGACTGAAGAATGCTGGAGCAACTTATCAGAGGTGCATCCAGAGTTGTTTTGAGAAGCAGATAGATCGGAACGTGCATGCGTATGTTGATGATGTGGTGATCAAGACAAAGAAAGCTGAGACATTTATCGATGATTTGAGAGAAACTTTTGCTAACTTAAGGAGGTTTCAGATGAAGCTTAACCCAAAAAAGTGTGTGTTTGGAGTTCCATCAGGAAAGTTACTCGGTTTTATTGTATCCGAGCGTGGTATTGAAGCAAACCCGGAAAAGATAGCAGCAATCAATAGGTTGGGAAAGCCGACTGAATTGAAGGAAGTCCAGAAGATCACGGGCTGCGTAGCTGCGTTGAGTAGGTTCATATCCCGACTGGGAGAGAAAGCAATTCCCTTATACCGACTCTTGAGGAAGTCAGATAAGTTTGTTTGGGATGAGGAAGCTGATAAAGCCCTGGAGGCATTGAAGGAAACATTATCAAAAGCGCCAATCTTAGCTGCTCCAGCTCCAAAGGAGCCCATGTTGTTGTACATAGCTGCGAATTCCCGAGCAGTTAGTGTAGTTATTGTGGTAGAGCGAAAGGAAGAAGGAAAGGAGCATCTGGTTCAAAGGCCGGTTTATTATGTCAGTGAGGTTTTGACTCCGGCTAAACAGAGGTATCCCCAGTGGCAGAAGTTAGTTTTTGGCGTTTTCATGGCCAGTCGGAAATTGAAGCATTATTTTCAAGAACACCCCATTACAGTGGTAAGTGGAGCACCATTGGCAGACATTGTGTGCAATACTGAAGCTACTGGAAGAATAGCCAAGTGGGCGATTGAGATGGGTGATTATCACATCAAGTATGAGCCTCGCACAGCGATTAAGTCACAAGCCTTGATTGATTTTGTCAATGATTGGACCGAGTTAAGCACGGCACCACCCAAGGCGCCGAGTTATAAGTCATGGGTTATGCATTTTGATGGATCCAAGCAGTATGAGGGGTCAGGAGCAGGAGTGGTTCTCACTTCACCCAAAGGGGATAAGATGAGTTATGTTCTTCAGATTCACTTCGATTGCACCAATAATATTGCTGAGTATGAAGCTTTGTTACATGGTTTGCGCATTGCCAAGGAGATGAACATCAAAAGGATTATGTGTTTCGGTGACTCGGATCTTGTAGCGCAGCAAGTTTCTGGGACTTGGGATAGGAAAGATGAGAAGATGGCGGCTTACAGGAGGGCTGTTGATGAAGCAGCTGGATTCTTTTCAGGGTTCCAGGTGGATCATATTGATAGAAGGAAAAACGAGGCAGCAGATGCTTTGTCAAGATTGGGATCACGTAGAGAGCCAGTTCCACCAAATGTGTTCCTGGACGAGTTATGGAAGCCATCAGTCCAACTTCCGGGTGAAGAGGAAGATGAAAGTCCAGATCAAGATTCCGAGTTAGTTGCAGCGTTGCATGAGATTCCTGAGTGGACTGAACCATATCTGGATTATATGATAAGGAAGATTTTGCCGAGTAATGAAGTTATGGCGCGACAAATTGTTCGAAGATCACTCGGCTATGCAGTAATTGATGGTGAGTTGTACAAGCGCAGTGTTTCTGGAGTTTATCAGCGATGTGTTTCATCAGTTGAAGGAAGGCAAATTTTGCAAGAGATACATGCTGGGGACTGTGGTCATCATGCTTCATCTAGGTCTCTGGTGGCCAAGGCATTTAGGCATGGATTCTTTTGGCTCACAGCTTTCAAGGATGCAGAACAGATTGTTAGGGCATGTGATGGATGTCAAAGATATGCAAGACAGGAGCATGTGCCAGCTCAAGAATTGAGGACAATACCAATCACTTGGCCGTTTGCAGTTTGGGGTCTTGATATGATGGGGCCCTTTCAGATGACATCGTGCAAGAAAACTCATCTCTTGGTGGCTGTTGATAAGTTCACTAAGTGGGTTGAAGTGGAGCCAGTTACAAGTTGTGATGCCTCCAAAGTTGTCACGTTTCTGAAGAAAATTATCAGTCGGTTTGGTTATCCTCACAGTATCATCACAGATAATGGGACTAACATGTCACTCGGTGAAACAGAGATATTCTGCAAAGAGAAGGGAATTAGATTAGACCTTGCTTCGGTGGCACATCCACAGGCCAACGGGCAGGTAGAGAGGAGTAATCAGGAAATATTGAAAGGAATCAAACCAAGACTTCGAGTACCGATTGAAAAGGCGTATGGAGCTTGGGTGAAAGAGTTACCCGCAGTGGTTTGGGGGATCAATACAACCCCGAATAGATCAACCAAACGTACACCGTTCTTTCTGGTATATGGAGCAGAAGCAGTGTTACCGAGTGATATAGTCCATGACTCGCCAAGGGTGGCGGCGTATGTTGAGTCAAGCAACGCAATTGCAAGAGAAGATTCGATTGATGCCCTCGAGGAGGAGCGTGAGTTAGCATTGGAACGGTCCGCAGTTTATCAGCAGGATTTGCGGCGTTATCATAGTCGCCGAGTAAGATCAAGAACTTTCCAGGAAGGAGATTTAGTTTTACGGCTCAGACAGAATCAGTCGGGGATGCACAAGCTAACTCCTCCATGGGAAGGGCCGTTCCTTATCAGTCGAAAATTGCATAATGGTTCATATTATCTGATAGATGTGAGAGAGAAAGGTGAAGAGAACAACACGGACCATGCTATCCTTCCTATGGAAGAGACGAAGCGGCCGTGGAACATTGCTCATCTTCGCCCATATTATACCTAGTGAACATGAACCTAGGCCAAGTTATGTAACACACGATGTAACCCCCAGCAGGTTTCAGACGCGCTCTTTTCCTTACCAGGGTACCTAAGGGGACTGGAAGGTTTTTAATGAGGCGGCTTGCTGGTGTATCTTTAATAAAGAAGAATTTTGAGAAGAAATTTTTTCCACTGTTTTACTTTTTATGCATAGATTATGTTTACAAAGCTTTGCCCAAAGGAGTGCTTAGCAAGAAGTCCTATAGCTGTTGCCCAAGAGAGCACGCATAGAGATGTTTTGAGATCAATGGGGTAATGATGCATAGTTTAAGCCTTTACTTATAAACATTGATTCAGGGCTTGGGGACTTGTGAATTATAAGTTCATAAGTTTTAATCCTAAGACCCGGCTTTTAAGCCTTAATTTTATTCTTGGTTAAACTTGCCTATCAGTTTGATGTTATTCACAATTTTATGACCAGATTGCTTACTTGTTAATTCAATCAACTATGATGCCCATGCTGGGACTTAGTTTGACCCTGTTTTAGCAAAGGAAAAAGTAGCAACTGAGAAAGTCATGTGAAAACCGACTGATAAGAAGCTAAAGATAAACCAAAAGGGTCATCTAAACCATAAAAAGTATAAGTTATTACAAAATATTGAGTATTTCATATAGTGCACAGACGCACCATCAAATAAAAGGCAAAGTATTTCAGAGCATATTACAATGCCCGTTGGCCGAATAATTGTTTTGCAGGAAAAGGTGAAACAGGAGAGCTAGCTCAGATAGCCGGGTTATCGGTGTGGTTCCCTTGGCAGCTTCAGCCTCGGCAGAAGCCGGGTTATCTTCAGGAGCTTTGGCCTGGGAATCAGTCGGGGCAGTCCCTTGATCTTCTGCAGTGTCCTTAGCAACATCAGCCGGCTTTTCCATGACTGGTGTAGTAGGGGCACGGCTGGGTGCAGGGACAACTGGAGTAGAGGTACTTGGCGCTGTAGCTTTCTTCATCTTTGCAATGGAATCTCTCAGCTTGGCCAATAGATCAAAGTGCTTGGGTTCAGGAGTGGGGATTGGAGTGTTATTCTCATCCACTGCATCTTGGAAAACCGACAGATTGAGACCCTCAGCTATTTTGCAAGCAATAGGCCGGGTTTGGGCAGAAATTTCCTTGAAATCTTTTCCTCCAAACTTGGTGCCATCAGCGTTGTACTGAGGAAATCCTTTGACAAAAGGAGCCGGGTTAAGGCGTGGGTTGTAAGCTTTGGCAAGAGCCAAGCTGCGCATTGCGCCAACCCGGCATGCTGATCGCGCCCAGAGATCTAACCACTCGGGGATCGTGGAAAGTTGATGCAGGGATTCATATATCACTTGGGGAGGAGCACAGTTGCTCTTAACACGCTTCATGATCTCAGCAGTGCCAAACTGGAATTGCCGGATGATGGTGTTCAAGCAATTCAACTTCTCTGGATATGATCTCCTGATGGCAGCATTCTGTTCGCCTGAAAAGTATGATGTGGGTTAGTATGGAAAAGCCGAGTAAAGAAGAAAAAGTGAAAAGAAGTGGTGCTTACCAATAAGTGGATTGAGGATATCCTTGATATGGTCTTTCAGAGTGTCCAAATATTTCTGGACACTGATCATCTTGTCATAGCAGACCTTGTATTTATCTCCAGCCTCTTCCAATTCCTTCTTCAGTTTGGTGTTCTCTGCAGTTAGAGACTCAATTGTTCTCTCCAAGTCTGAAGCATGAACTTCAGTTTCTTTGCGCAGCTTGGTCTCAGCTTCAAGGAGTTGGTTGGTCTTGGCAAGTATTTGGTCATTTTGGGACACATATCTCTGAAAAAAGAATAACAAGTTAGACACATGGGGACTGAGTATATTTCAGTCGGCAATTGAAAGAAATAGTAAGTTGACAGTGAAACTATATGCAGGTAGAATATTTGTACAAGTTCCGAGTGACCGAAAAGCAGATCACTCGGCACTTGGGGACTGGTATGTCTTTTAAATTTTTGCAAGTTATTCAGTAATGCATTTTCAAAGTTCCAGATAAATTGTTAACATATTACCCGGAACTTGGGGGTTATGAGGATTTGAAATCAGAAAGTAAAACAAGTTCCATGTTATCGTAGACTGATAGCTCGGAACTTGGGGACTGGGATATTCTGAAGTTTTCAAAATGATGGCAGAGAGATGTATACTTTCAAGTACCGAGTGACTGAGGACAGTTTACTCGATACTTGGGGACTGGGTTTGGTATATGAGATATGAAGAGGAAAGATATGTACCTGATGTTCTTGGACAAGAGAATCCACAAGTTTGCCCTCAGCAAGTTTGTATGTGTTGAACTTGGTCAACAGATTTTCAAAGTTTGTATGGCCATATTGTGGCACAGTGGAGCCTTCGCCTTTATCAGTCGGCTTCGACCTTTCTTCAGGAGCAACAAACTTGGTTGCAGTTTTAACGGGAGAGATCTTCTCAGTGGAGCAAGCTCCTGTGATCACGACTTCTGGATCAGTCGGATTGTCAGCAGGAGGAGGAGAAACGTTCCTTTGGTCAGTTGTCTGCCCCTTATCAGTCGGCTCAGCATGTTTTTCAGGGGTATTTTCCAAGTTCTCCTCTTCAGCTATGGGAGGGCTTGGATCACCGCTAAGAGTAGCTTTTGCCCTGAAATTGCAAGTATGAAAGTAATATAAGAAAGAGCAAAAGAAAGCAAAGGTGGTAAGTACAAGTAATAGAAGGATTATATGTATTACCCGGTGTTGACTTGAAAGTCACGGGGGAGGTCATTACTGGAGCCTGATGAAGCTGTAAGGGAGTATGACTTAGAAACTCGGATTTGACCAGCTAAAGGATAACTATCAGAGGGATGTTTTTGTGGTTCGAAGTTGGAAAAGGAAGTACCAGGACGGCGTGGAGAGGGAATGTTTGGGATTCCCGGGTTAAGAGGATCCTCACCAGGGGAGGTCCGAGTAGCTCTTCTCTTGAGAGAGGGTTCAGCAGAGTTCTGCGAGGATTTTTGAAGAAGAGTTTGGTTGAGTTTTAGCATAGCAGGATAAGAATATGGTTCTATGGACATGCGAGAATATGGCACCTTGGCACAGATGGTGCGAGCCTTCCTTTTTCCGGTAGCAGCAGATTCAGTAGCTTCAGAGCTATGGCCGGGTGAAGGGGTGGCTGCCTTTTCAGTCGGTTCTGGTATCACAAAGTGGACATCAGTGGATAAATTGTCTTGAGATTCGTTCTCAATCAAGCTTGTGAAGAAGTGGCCAAGGGAGTCGAGTTCACCTTCTTCTTCTTTTTCCTTTTCTTCTTCCTCTTCTTCTTCACTTGAGGACTGAACCTCGTCATCATCATCTGCCTCAGGAGTGGCAGGGGGAGTTTCAACTTGCCACCAGTCATCAGATTCCTAGTGAAAAAGTAGAAGCAAAGTAATCAGTATACAATTGAGAAAAGAATATGTTATCGAGATTTTTGTCAGTCGGTACTTACTGGTGGTGCCGGGTTTTTTTGCTGAATGGCAGAAGGCCATTTTCTTTGATCGTCTCAACCTTTTCAGCAAGGAAGGCCTTGATAGCCTTGTTCAGAGCAGTGTTTGGGTAGGATTTTTCCGAGTAACGGAGGGAATCTGTCAGATGGCCCGAGTAATCGCAAAGAAGCTTCTTGCGAATACTGTTGGGCTGAATTCGCCAACCCATCCACGTTTTGATCAGATCAATCCCACGGAGACCGTGTGCAACAAGAACCGAGATCTTCTTAAGAAGAGGCTGGATAGCTTCTCTCTCGGTGTCAGAGGCAAAGGATTTCATGTTGTTGTTAAGAATGAGGGGTTCGACTGAATAACCCGGTAAGGGATGTTCACCGGCTGGTATCTTGGTTTTACAGTAAAAGTATGATTTTTGCCAATGTTTCACGTGGGTATGAAGTTCTAGAGAAGGCATGGCAGAACCTTTGCGGCGTTGAATGGAAACACCGCCACAGACTAAGAGGGGGCCATTCTTGTGCTCACGCTGAGGTTTGCACAAGAACAGCTCCAGGAAAAGAGCTAAGCTGGGAGGAGTGCATAAATATGATTCACAAAGAACTATGTAATTACTGATGTTCAAGATGGAATTGGGTCCGAGATCGAAGACCCGGAGGCCGTAGTGACGAAGAAGATCCCTAAAGAAAGGATGACCCGGGGGACGAAAACCCCGGGTGACATGCTCAAGAAAGCAGATAACTTCACCTTCCTTGGGGGAAGGCCGAGTCTCCTCTTCAGTCCCTCTCCACTCGATTTCCGACTGAAGAGGAAGAACGCCGGCCTCTGCCAGTTCTTCCAGCTTGGTCTGTGTGGCCATGGATTTGGCCCAGTTGGCCGTAATCCCAGATTTGCGCTTGGTGGTCTTTTTGATTTTCTTTGATGCAGATGCGGTGGCACCATCACCGGCTTTGGCCTTGGCCTTCAGCTTCCTCGGATCCTTGGGTGCCATGAGATCTGAAGATCTGGAAAATACCCAGAAAAGAAATGAAGAACAGTGAGCTCAAGAACAGCCCGAGGAAAAGTGATTCAAGATCTAGATGGAAACCAAATGCGGGAATGAAATACTTACCGGAGCTCGTGGAGATCTGATGCGGGGCTGATTTCTCGGAGGTTAGCTGCGGCAATGCGGGGCTCCAATGTCCAGCGGCGGCGCGGCAAGCTCGGAGGAACCCTAACCCTAGCTCGAGGAGAGAGAAAACAGGAGGTTGAAGATGAAGGGCGCGGTGAATGGGGAAAGTGAAACCCTTTCACCGTGGTCCACTATTTATAGCCCAGGGTGAAAACCCTAGGAGCGTGAAAAACGAAGAGATAAGGTTCTGGTTGACCATAGGTCAAAGATACGAGAGAATCTGTCAGAGAATGTCTCTTGGTTGTTGACTGGAGAGAGTTGAGTACGAGAGAAATGCCGGGTTATAAAGAGAACCGCCAAAAGGAGCTGGTCTGAAACATAACCCGGCCATTCAGTGTTAATGCTTTTTATTTTGTTTTCAGGAGTTTAACTCGGATAATCTCATCAGCAGCTACCCTCGAGTAATTAAATCAAGATCAAGAGTATCAAGTGAAGCAACTGATGAGCTTATGCAAGTCAAACTTGGGGACTACTGTTGGGGGGATAATAACCCGGTATACTTATGACCAAGGAATAATCAGTCGGACGGTCCAAGGTCTGGACCGAGTGAAGTGTACAAGATATGGGCCGGGTTATAGTTGGGCTACTAGGCCTAACATGACTCGTCCCTGGATGGAAGGACCTAGAAGAACTGGAGTCCGAGTGAAGGAAGAAACCGGGTGACTTGGAGGCTACGGAAGGTCCAGGAGAATCTAGAGTAGGACTCCGAGCTCGTATGTAACCCGGTACTCATTGTAAGTTAGGGAGACCCGGTGTCTATATAAACGGGCTCCCAGAACGTAGATAGGAGAGTTCGAAGCCTGAAGTCATAAGTTGTAACCCTAGTTCGATATCACCGCTATCAAGCGAAACCCTTGTAACTTGTCTCGTAACCCGGCTCTGTTGTCGTAGCCGAGTTATCGAGACCTCGAGATCAATAACATAGAAGCAGGAAGTAGGTCTTTATCTCCAATGGAGAGGCTGAACCTGGGTAAATCCTTTTTCCTCAACGAGCGTGACAATCTCCTGAAGGACCAAGGTGCCTTGCCCCAACATACAAGTTACCCTATGGTAACATCTGCCGTGTTAACCCCACGACACCATGCTTGAGCAACATGTTCATTATCAAATTGCTTAAAATTCATTATGCTACTTCTCAAAGAAATAATCTTAGCAGGAGGATAATATTTTCCAATAAAAGCATCTTTGCATTTAGTCCATGAATCAATACTATTTCTAGGCAAAGATAGCAACCATTCTTTAGCACGTTCTCTCAAGGAGAAAGGAAAAAGTTTCAGTTTAATAATATCACCATCTATTTCCTTGAGCTTTTGCATTTCACAAAGTTCAACAAAGTTATTAAGGTGAACAGCAGCATCATCAGTACTAACACCAGAAAATTGCTCTTTCATAACAAGATTTAAAAGTGCAGGTTTAATTTCATAAAATTCTGCTGAAGCAGCAGGTGGAGCAATAGGTGTGCATATGAAATCATTGTTGTTCGTGCTAGTGAAATCACACAACTTAGTGTTCTCAGGAGTACTCATTTTAGCAGAAATAAAAACAGTACAGAAAATAACTTGAAAGTAAACTAGATGCAAGTAACAATTTTTTTTTGTGTTTTTGATAATTGAAAGCAAACAAGATAAAATAAACTAAGCAAGACAAAAACAAAGTAAAGAGATTGGAAGCGTGAAACTCCCCTTGCAGAAGACTGCTGTCTCCCCGGCAACGGCGCCAGAAAAATAGCTTGATGACGTAAAACACACGTTCGTTGGGAGACCCCAAAAGGAAGGTATGATGTAGTCAGCAGCAAGTTTTCCCTCAGAAAGAAACCAAGGTTATCGAACCAGTAGGAGTAGCAACTCTTCAGAAGGTTGTCAACGGCACCAGAAAAATAGTGTTGTTGATGGGAGTCTGGACTGTTGACGTGGAATCTGCACACAACACAATCAAACTACTTTGCCCCAACGAAACAGTGAGGTTGTCAATCTCACTGGCTTGCTGAAAACAAAGGATTAAACGTATGGTGTGGAAAATGAGTATTAAATTGTAGAGAATGAAAAAGGAACAGTTTGCAGTTTGTGGTTGTTTAATCAGTGTAAAAGAATGGACCGGGGTCCACAGTTCACTAGTGGTGTCTCTCCATAAAAGATAACTAACATGTTGGGTGAATAAATTACAGCTGGGCAATTGACGAATAGTGAGCGCATGACAATGCATATACATGACATGTTGACTACTATGATATTTAATTGGGCATTACGACATAATACATAGATCGTTATCCAATAGCATCTATGACTAATAATCCACCGCCGGGTTGTCATCCGAGTTCCCCATTGGTATTAAGTTGCAAGCAACGGATAATTGCATTAAGTAAAGTGCGTAATGTAAACAAACACATATGTCCGTGGACATAGCATCGTTAGGTTATCCCTAGTGGCAACAGCACATCCACAACCTTAGAACTTTCTGTCACTGTCCCAGGTTAAACGGAGACATGAACCCACTATCTAGCATAAATACTCTCTCTTGGAGTTACAAGCATCTACTTGGCCAAAGCATCTACGAGTAACAGAAAGCATGCAAGATCTTAAATAACATATAAGATAGATTGATAATCAACTTGACATAATATTCAATATTCATCGGATCCCAGCAAACACAACATGTAGCATTACAATAATATGATCTTGATCATGTAGGGCAGCTCACAAGATCTAAACATGATGGCACAAAGTGGAGAGACAACCATCTAGCTACTGCTATGGACCCGTAGTCGAAGGATGAACTACTCACGCATCACTCCGGAGGCAGGCATGGCGATGTAGAAGCCTCCGGTGACGATTCCCCTCTCCGGCAGGGTGCCGGGAAGAGGTTCTGAACCCTCCCGAGCTAGGGTTGACGACGGCGGCGTCTCTGGAACTTTTCGTGGATATTTGCTCAGGTACTTAGGGTTTTCGCGTCGGGGGGAATAAGTAGGCGAAAGGGCGGCGGCTGGAGAGCGTTGTGGGGCCCACACCACCCCAGGGCATGGCAGAGGGGGGCCCCGCGCCCTGGCCATGTGTGGGGCCCACGTGGCTCCTCTCCATCGCCTCTTTGGTCCGTCAGGTGTGTTCTGGTAAAATAGGGACTCCCGTGTAGTTTCGTCCAATTCCGAGAATATTTCCAGACTAGCTTTTCTGGAATACAAAAACAGCAGAAAACAGGAACTGGCACTTCGGCATCTTGTTAATAGGTTAGTCCCAAAAAATGTATAAAAGTGATATAAAGTAGATGCAAAACATGTAGCAATTGGTATAAAACAAGCATGGAACATCCAAAATTATAGATACGTTTGAGACGTATCAGTTACCTCAAATGGGGTGTTATTTATTCATATATAAAATGCCAATGCATAGGAAAAGAGTTAGACTTAAAAGTTAATGGTTTAATGTTTTGAGGTGTGCTCTCTACGCTTTTATCTCCTATTCAGTTTGGGCACACCTTTATATCTTGAGAACCTGCAAAATAACTTTACCTACTGATTTCTAACAATTAGTTTAAGATTTTCACTCTATATGAAATTTGGGAAAGTAAATGAGAAGGATGAGTAATGGAGAAGTTGGGGTCGACCTTGAACATGTGTTGTTCATGCCAATGGAACCATTGCAAAATCTCTATCATTTAAACTTTTCCCAAAGCTAAAACCAAATAAAAAGAGTGATAATAGTAATTCGCTGTCCAGTTTTTGACATATCCAGTCTTTATTCTGCATTACTCTCATTACTTGTGTTTTGTGCAGTTTTTTTGATCAAGGAGCTTTACATAACCATAGTAACAGTAGCTAATGTTTAAAATCAATTCATGATATGTCTTTGCTGTGCCTATGTGGATTTAATTTATGAAGGCACTAACCCCTCTAATCAAGGTTGTGACGAGAGTTGTGTAAAGAGAATTTTAAGGTGGAAGAATTGAGGGTGATGAACAAGATCAAGAGGGACAAAAACTCAAGCTTGGGGATGTACCCCTAGGCTCACCCTTCATATATCAAATAAGTACAATAATTTAAGCTTGGAGATGCCAAGCCACCTCACTTCAACCATCTTGATACCAAGTAAGTAAGCCTAGTTATATGGCTATAAAGAAAGCGATTTGCGGGAGGCAACCCGATTATTTTTGTGTGTGATTTTTCTTTGCGTCCTCTTGCTGTAACAAGAGATATTGTGTCTACTTTAGTTCAGGAGTTTTTAATAAAGTGCCAAGTTTTACCCATGTTGGTCTTGAAAAGTTGCTATTTGAGTTCGGAGATTTTATTCCTGCACGAATCTGTGCACGGTATGATTTTTAGTTCTTATTTTGTAACTCCGAATGAGCTCATATTTTAACTGTAGTTGCAACTTTTCATCCTCTGTATGCATGAATTTTTTCGGAATTTTTCGAGGACGTTTGGTAGGGTAAAAAATACGTTTTGCTGCTGCTGTTTTTCTGGACAGATTTTGTCCCATTTTGTTTGATGCATGCTTTGAGCTTTTAATTTGAATCTTTTTATCCAATTGAGTTTATGAGTAGGCATACAACATTATACACTCTCTGGACATCTCATATGAATTTTTGTTCAAGGATTATATGCAGCAAGAAACCTATTTGTTTATCACTATTAATGCACCCCACAAAAAAGAAATGAGAGAAACGGTGTTTTGAAGTTTTTTCACAGGGATTGGAGGAGATGCACCAAGAGTTATCCAAGGATGGTGAAGACCATAATCTTGGGGATGTGAATACAACCCCGCTGGACCTACACACTCTCGGTTTGCACACGTCCAACTTCTGTTTTTCGATCGAAACACTTTATCGCATAAACTTGGAGCGTCTTTTTGTTTGTTTGTTGAGTCTTGTGAGACCACCACATAATAATTGTATATGAGAAAGTTTCTGAAAATTTGGTTTGAAATATGTTGGATGCTATTATCATGATGGGAAAAGGGATGTTTGAGTTGATTTTTAATGATACATATAGTTGCATGATTCATGAGCTTGTTAATGAGTAATAATATGTAAATGCTTTATCAAGAGTTATCACATTCATGTTTTGATGCTGAAAGTTATTTCACTTTGTTTAACATGATAAGTTGGTTCTATGGACACTCATGCATGCATCTAGATGGTCAACTTTCTCCCTTTTGCTAGCCCAAACATTCAAACAAGTAAAAACTTGTTTCCAACACCTTCAACCAAAGTTATTCCAGTGAGTCCACCATATCTACCTACTAGCTATATGCTATTCAGAGTATGTTCATCATGATATTTGTATTATCTATACCTCTGAATGAAAATAATTATGTTAGTGATTGTCATGGGAAAAGTTGGTTATATAGCTCTCATGAACTTGATGCACATTTTTACTACCATTGCATTAATAAAACTTGACCCATTTTGATTAAGATTATGATGTTTGTGGCTTGATGAATGTTTTGGGTTGGAAGTTAGCCCATATGTGTTGTCACATGGCAAGCTTTCAACACGCTCTTCATCTCATTTAGTTGATATCATGTGCTTTTGTCTATGGATGCTTATCATGTTGAAATAAATGTGGAAATAGAGTGAGTTTAAATGAGTTTGTGTAAATGGTTAGAGAGACGCCTGGGCCGCTAATCTAAGCCATGCATCATTCATGGTGGAAATTTACTTACATACTATGGTGAACCTTCTGTGATACACCTTGCAATAAAAAACTATTCCAAATGGTAAATAAAAAGGGTGTTGAGATTGTTCATTTTGTTTGTTTGTCTTGTCATTTTGATATGGGCTTGTTCCATATCTTGGGACAAAAGGTACCCCAGTTGACGCTCTTTATGATACTATTATGCTTACAATGATATTTAATTGAACTTGCTTTGTTTCCCAAGTTGAGTAACACATGGTGTAAATACTTGTATTCAAGGGGCATGAGACATTCAACCCATTCTTTATCAAGCACACTACTCATATTTGCTTTCACTTTAATCTTAATCATCCAAGATGCTATGATAGGGGCAATGAGATCTTGACACCAATGAATACCTTATTGCAATCATTAACTTAAGTAGAAGAGTTTGGAAGTTGGATGAAACTTATGCATGCTTTACCTCTACTCACATATACATCTTTCCAAAGTGTACACCTATAATATTCAGATTTTTATCTACACTCTATGACCATTGCAGGATGTTCTACTTATCATTATGCATACATGTGTTCCATATTACTTGCTACCATGTTACACTTTGTGAACTATCAATGAACATCCTTGTCTTGAATATTTGATATCACTTCATAAACTATTTGCATATTGCTACTCCTTTGAAGAATGAATCATTTGACTATATGTAGCAATTGTAATCATCTTTGATATCCATTGTTAAGTATTAAATTGCAAAGTCCATGTTAGTTTTATCATCTTCATACTCGAGGACGAGCATGGATTAAGCTTGGGGATGTTGATGCATTTAAAATGCATACATGAACTTTGCACTTTAATTGCTTATATTCCAATCATATTTGCATTATATAAGGGTTATATCAATGTTTTATAATGATTTTTGCGAATATTAATTTATTTCCTATTTTTATGGAATTAACCCTGCAGAGGCAGAAAACCCTGTTTTCTTATTTTAATGTTTCAGGGACCCAAACGTCAACGAAATCACCTGGAAATTTACGGGCGTCAATATTTGGAAGGAAGAAGACCTGTGGGCGAAGGAAGCCAGCAAGTGGAGGCCCGAGGCCCAAATGGGGGTGGCCCACGCGGCCAGGTACTGTGGCCGCATGGGGCCCACTCGTTTGGCCCTCGTGGCTCCGTTGCCATCGATCTTTGCTCCACCGACTTAGTCTTGACCTAAAAACGCCTATAAAAAGGTCCCCCGACGTTCTCTGGAAGGAGGCGGCGGAGAAACAGAAAACCACGAAACAGAGAGTCAGAAGGCTGCCGCCGGAGAAGATCGGAGGGGGGAAACACCGTCGGAATCACCTCCGGAGGGCTCCACCCCCTCCGGCGTGTTCATCATCAACATCTACAGCAAGATTATCTCCATCTTCCCACTGTAAACTCTTGGCAAACATGATGTATGATGTAATATACTTTTCCCTTGATCTATTGTGTCTCTCCATCTATGTTTGAGAAGTGATTTGTTCATGGCAATAGTGAAATAGTTCGTTGATTGGTTGCATACAAGTGTTGTTATCTTTTATGATTGTCTTTATGTACAATATATGAGTGCACGCATATGTTGGAGAATGCATGTAAGGTGATCACCGGTAATGTAATGGAGTGAGGAGGACTTGGGAGGACAGTAAACCTGAGACCGAGTCATGAAGTTACTTATTGGGGGATATATTTGGGGGACCCTAGAACTTAAGGCTATGGTGGGACAATTATGTCTTAATAATTCTTATGCTGCACATTTACTTGGCCATGAGATCCATCATAAGTGTTGTGTAATTTGCTCATTTACTTGGCTACACCTATTTATGGCTCCCACCTAAAAGAAACAACTAAGACTGAACATGTGCTTCACTAATTGTGACAACCACACGAATGAAATAACAATTGCCAGAACATTTGCTCTCTTGAGATATTTGATACTTGCTACTTTGAGAAACTTGATAAAGCTGCTGAGAGAAACTTGCTCTAAGAAACTTGCGTTTGAAACTTGATTGAGAAGCTTGTTACTAGATAAACCCTTTCCACATCACTTGCTTATATTAGTTAGTTCTTTTCATATTTATTGCTTTGCATAAACGGCCATATAAGAGGGTTATAGGGCTATAGAGAATAGATAGTTTACCTTCAGCTCCTCGTGGGTTCGACACTCAAATACTTATCGAATTGTGCTACAGTGATTCCTTGCTCTTGGGGATTATCAATATCCGGTGAAATCTAAATGAAGTCGCCGAACAACGGAAGCATGAACAAGGGTTGCTGAAGGGTAAAAAGTAGGGTTTGGATTGATATGTCGATTGTTTGCTTAATTTCAATCGGCCATCACCTCTCACATATATATGAGGCGGCTGGACTTCCCGTACAAATATTGGACTTCAATAAGGATTACAAGTCATAATCTGAGTCGAATTATCTCTAAACTAGGCAAGTTTTGGTCGGTTTCGTACTGAACCCGGACCCAAGTGTCCTTCTCCAGCTCCTTAAAAAAGTTGCCTTTTGTCCTTCTGTGTTGACTTCAAACTTGCCTCCTCTGTACGCCTGATTTGAAAATTCCTCTATGCTTCTGTGCGGCTCACCTGCCCTTTGCCGGGTTTGCGGGTTATCTCGCGGCTCATGCCAGCTGCGACGTACCCTTCTGCCAGGTCATCATTTTGCCGGGTCAGCGGATTTTCTTGCGTCTTACCCATCTGTCGGGTTACATGATTTTCCAACATAAGCCGGCTCCGATGAAGACCTAGGTCATCTAGGTCTCCTTTCCAGGTTGCCAATCCTTCCTGGGGCAGATCTCCGAGTCTCGAGCTAACCTGGCAAAAACGGGTGCTAACAGCACCACCGCCTGTCGAAATGCACTGCGCCACCAACCCACGCGCGCACAAGAAAGTCCGGCCGCCGGCACCGGCATCGCACAGGCAGCGCCCAACGGCCCGACCCGACGGCTGCAGAGAGGGGGAGGGGAGAAGGGGGAGTGCGGAGCGGCAGGCTAGGGTTCCCTTGCTCGCCCGCGCGGGGGCGTGAGACAAGGGAGAAGGGGGATCAAATCTAAAGATTCACACCTGTGGCACATAGAAGATAGTCGTCACTTAGTTTCCTTCATCTACATCTTTAGAACATGATTCGTCATTGAAGAAAGTTCATTTTTCATCCTTCAACTTTCACCAAAGTTCACTTTTCATCCTAAGGGTTCTTTCGATTCATATGATAGGAGAAGTGTAAGAATAGGAGTGGATTTGAATGACATGGATAAAAAATTTGACACAAAAATTGTAGGGAAAGCCCCTACTGTGTCATTTTCGATTTTTTTATAAATGGTGAGAAAATACAGATGGAAGCGAGTCTAAATGTCCAAAAATAAAATTACATGGCATCGAGCCACTACTGCATCCCATCCTTAAGGGATGCTTTAGCCCTATGCATTATGAAAAAAATTCTCTTTGAACATATGAAAGCAACTGATTCAAGCTGAGCTGACCAGCATAAAAAAATAATCTTATTCCAGTGGTTCCAAAGACTCTAGCATCAAATAATAAAATATTCATTGAAACATCTCTGAGTAGATCTTGACCTTCCCTCCACCAGCATATCAAGAAGCTCTAAGTCAGTATTCCACTCCTATCTAAGCTTCCACCAAAACGTATGACTGAAATCACATCCAAAGAATAGGTGTTGGACTTTTTCATTTGGCATATCTTGACATAGGACAAAAGATTTGTCATCGATATGAAAGTTTTTCCCAGCTAGTAAGTCTCTCATATTAAGTCTGTCCTGAATGAGTAGCCAGAAGAAAAACTTGTGCATGTGCGGAGCACATGATTTCCATATCCATGAGAAAGGTGACGGGGCCTCTTCAGAACTAGTAAGGTGGGCATAAACTCTCTTAACCGAAAATTTAGCTTTATTCTGCATCTCCCATACATCTGACTCTTCAGGGATAATTGCTTCAGGGTTTCCAATATCAAGGATTGTGGGCAAATCCTCACTTTGCTGATCATAGACAAAGGCAGATGGAAATGATTTAGAATATTTTGCTGATCATCCTCATTAAAATTCTTAATCGAGATGTCCTGAAATTTTGAAAAGGAGAATAAATGTGGCATGGATACATGAAGGGTCTCATCACGCCAGTTATCTTTCCAAAACAGATCTCCCATCACCAGTTCTGCAAAAGTGTTCCACGGTGACATACAGTCCTTCCACCAAAATGAGCCAACAACAGCTTTAGCCTGTGGAGTTTTCCCATTAAGATAATGTGCTTCCCAAATTAATTTAAGCCATGGTATGTCTGCTCTATTCATGAATTTGTGCAGGAACTTCATGAGGAGAGCAGAGTTCTGAATTCGGAGATTAATGACCCCTAAACCACCATTTTTTGGGCAAACACACTTTTTCCCATTTAACTAGGCATTTACCTCTCTTGTTGATGTCCTTTCCTCTCTATAGAAAACCTCTACCAGAGCATTCCACATGATCAACAAAACCAAGTGGTAGCTTAATGGTACTCATGGGTGAAATAGGCATAGCAGTGATGATAGATTTCAATATAGTGAGTCTGCCATCATATGATAACATAGTAGCTATTCCAGATAATCTTCTGTCAATCCTTCCAGTCATATAAATGAGATGCTCAATTCTTGGCTTGGTGGTACCCATGGGCAAGCCTAAGTATTTGAAAGGTAGAGTCTCTAGTTTGCAGCCTAGAATGGTTGCTAATTCATTGCATCTCTCACTAGTGAGGATTTACTGAAATTACTTTAAGTCCTTTTATGGCTGCAGTGAACTCATTCAAGATATTTCATAATGCAAGAAGCTGATAAGGACATGTTGACATGGCTAATTGAATCGTATGGAAAGATCAAGTTCCTTTGATTGTGATGAAGAATTGTTTTCATGAAGTTGTACATCATGTTATTTTTCTACAAAAATTACATTACAAAATTACTATAGGATTTTTTCCTATTGGATTTGATCTTATGAATCAAACGACATCCTTAGAAAAAATTCCATAGGATTTCAGTTCTACACAAATTATTTACAAATCTTATGAATCAAACTAGCCCTAAATTCATTTGGTAAAAAATGAACCCTAAAATCTGCAACTCGTTCAATTGAATTTTTGTGTATTTGAAGACCAAAGTGGAAAAATATCAAATCAAACGAGAAAAGAGGATGATAACTAACCAGTCCTTACGACCTTGTCTTTCTCCCTCTCCAGCGATCCTCACATGAACGACAGTATCATCGCCACACCTCATCGTTGTCTATTACTCGGCCGGCCGGATTACAGTTCAGCTTCTCATGAAAACGATAGCTCAGAAAACAAGATACAAAGCATTTATATTTCTTCTTCCTAAATGTAGCAACCTACTCATGCGAGACGACTAGGATTTATTTTGGATGAGATTAGACTCGATGTGAGTTGTGTTCGAAGGTAAGGTTTATTTTCCTCACCATGATTTTCATTTTTCAACATGGTGGTTCATTCTTTTTTCCCACAAAATCAGCCGAACCTAGTGTTTGAACATGTCGGCAAAGTTTTGGTGTGTTTTGTACCAAATGAAATATTTAGGACAAAAAGTGAACTTTGGTGAAAGTTTAAGGATGAAAAATGGATTTTATTCTTCTTCAGTTGGGTACACCATCAGGTGGGTGACCTTTCGCCGTCGGGCATGGTGTCAAAGTTAGGATTTGACCTCGGCACCCACGACGATCTGGGTGTTTGGAAGGAGACTGCAGAGTTGCTCAGTTTTTCTGACTTCGGTAGGTACGTTGGAGATGGTGAATTCCATTTTGTCGTCTTTGCCAACCTTTTACATTAGCTCTTTGAAATTACATGTGGGCATAATGGAGCAAATAGATAAATACAGACGACATTGTCTTTGGAGGAGGAAAGACTTGGAAAATAAAAATCCACCTCCGGTGGCTTGGTCATTGGTTTGTAAGCCAAAGGGTGCAGGAGGGTTGGGAGTGATTAACTTGTATGTGCAAAATAAGTGTCTACTTATGAAACACCTGGATAAGTTCTTCAATGGTGCATATCAAGCCTTGGGTGCATTTGATTTGGGAGAAATATTATCAACATGCTTTGCCACCTGCAAAGATGTCAGATTGTTCTTTCTAGTGGAGGGATTTCTTGAAATTTCTTCCTGATTACAAGTCTCTTGCATTGTGTCACCTTGGCATTGATGATTATGTGTTGCTTCTGGAGGATCTGTCGTCATAGCAGAGAGGCTTACTGTGGCTTTTCCACACTTGAGCTTGTTTGCCATAAGAACTACAACTTCTTTTCGGCAAGCTGTGGACTACACCTTTTTTTAAGAAATGGGTCACCCGGCCTCTGCATCAAAGTGATGCACACAGCCGTTTTTATATAAATTTAAACGTATGTATCATAAGTAGCCAGCTTATTACAATTTATGGATCACACAAAGTAGCAACGTATATGAGCCAAATGAAGATCGCAAATCTACACATTCAGCCTTCTATGATTGAACCATCCTCCCGGGCACAAGATAGACCGCACGATCGCCAGCATGCGAGTACATCCGGTATCCATAAGCGCCCTCTGATCCACAGGTAGGAGTAGGGACCAAGAGTTGATTCAGTAGACAGCCTTGTTGATAACCTGCAAATAATGAGCAATAGTTGATTTGTTAAACACGATGTCATTTCGGCAGTTCCATATTGACCAAAGCAAAGCAGACACGCCTATACGTATCCTTGACTTTGTTTTAGCATCAATCCCATTAAGCCACGAACCAAACATGTTCGTAATGGTAGTAGGTGGCGATATATTAAAACTAAAATGAACGAGTCTCCAAATGTTGCGAGTAAAAGAACATGATATGAAGAGATGATGGACAGTTTCGTTTTCATGGCAAAACACACACTTAGTGCAACCTGACCAACGCCGTTTAACCATGTTATCCTTAGTGAGTAGCACCTTCCGATGAAGGAACCATAAAAAAATCTTAATCTTGAGTGGTATCTTTAATTTCCACAAGTATTTCGAAAGATATCTTGTGTGTCCATTCATCAAGTCAGCATATAAGGATTTGACTGTGTATAAACCAGACGTATTTAAATTCCATTTAAATACATCCGGTGTGGTAGTTAGAGAAACATGCATTAATCTCTGAACTAGATGCAACAATGCAGTCCATTGTCCCCAATAAGATTTCGACGGAACTGAATGGACTGAGAGAGTGGGGCGACCATCAAAATGTCAGCTACTCTTACATTCCTGTGACTCACAATATTGTACAAGGACGGATATTCGTGCGACAACGAATTTTGGCCTAACCAAACGTCCTCCCAAAACCGTACCTGAAGACCATTCCCAACCATAAATCTTCCATGTTTAAAGAACTCTACTTTCGCCTTCATGAGCCCTTTCCAGAAGGGAGAATCAGAAGGCTGAGCTTCAACTTGAGCTAACGTTTTCTCGTAAATATACTTGTTAGTCAAGAGCTCCTACCAAACGCCTTGTTCATTAAGCAATTTGAAAATCCATTTGCAAAGAAAACATTTGTTCTTAATATCTAACACTTCTATACCGAGCCCCCCCTTGATCCTTTGGCCGGCACACAATATTCCACTTTGTTAACCTATACTTTCTCTTCTTTTGATCACTTTGCCAAAAAATCTTGATCTATAGAAACTAGATGACCCGTTGCGCGACTGTGCAACTGACGGATGCAACTACTACATTGTTGGCACATGCTTTATTTGTTGGTGAAAAGTAATTAATTTTATTGCATTCATTTAGCTTACACCATATAGAAACCTCGAAGAAATAACCAAGATAAGAGAATCAGTGAGGCATTGAAGACTGAATCAATGAATAAAGACTGAATCAGCTATAATAGACACTAAATCGATGACATAAAGGGCTGAATTAATGAGAGAATAATAGAGATAATGACTGAATAAATGAGATAAATAACTGAATCAATGAGAAAAACAAAACATTGAGAGAAAAATAACTTAAAGAAATACTGAGGAAATAAGAATGAGCAAGCTAATCATTTACCATCTACAGAGGTAACAAAAACAAATTACTTGGCAATGGTTCATGCAGCAATAAATACTATCTTAGTCTATTACAGAACATAGTTGAGGGAAGTCAGGCTACAACTTTTCAAATTTAATAACATAGTTACATTAGAAGGGTCGGACAATAAGATTGGGTTCATTGGCCTGAGTAGAAATAGGCACACGCCACCTACTTCACGCAGCATGAAAGTCCAAAAGTGGGCCGGTGATTGCCATCAGGAAAGTGTCCCTGATAGATTAGATTCCAGGCAGAACAAAATAATCCTGCATCACATTGTAACCAGTCAGATTCATTAATAAAACAAATTACCAAAAAAAAGCAAACAAGCTTGAAAAATATAACATTGTTAACATCTGATGCAAAACAGCTGATCAGTTGGTTGTAAATAGCAGCCTAATGTTCAGAAAACAAAGAGATGTATGTATTCTGAACGCATCATTTATACCTAATGTGAACCTGGAGCCATATAGACTAAGGCTTGGCTTTCTAGGAAGATGTGCCGACAACCTGAGAAAATATAGATGTATGTTTAGACACCACAGTTCAGACAATTGAAACATCTAAAAGTAAAAACCCAGTACTCAGGCTTTGTTTATCTATACCATTTAAATGACCCATTAATCAGGAACAGCATCTTACCTCATCAGTTTCAGTTATGACCCATTTGAATGATAATATGTCAAAAGCCTATGCTTGTACTGTTGTACATGCTAAATTTACTCAATAATAATTATCTACCCGATCAGAAGAAAAGAATATTGGTTGGCTATGCTTAATTTAAAATTGCAAGGCAGTATGGCTTTACAATTGAACTGGAAAAAAGGACAAAGGAGACATTTTAAAAGAAACAGTATCTATTGGAATGCTTACATCCAAATTTAATTAATCCAAATTTAATCAGAAATCGATGTCTCCAGCTTATTCACATATTACATATATATTGACCGCCACAAGTCAGTTATGTATAGCACCACAATAACAACAACAGCAAATTAGAGGATATATAAGTTTTGACATGAACCTATTTGTCGAAACAGGAAGTCCACACGCTTGGGAGGGCAAAGGACATTGAAATAAAGGGGAAATGCATGCATTATTATGTATAACAGAGGGGATGCCCGTAAGAATACATGAGGGAAAAAATAGAATATACTAATCTGAAGTTATCTTAATCTATATGTACTGTTGTGTACTACTACTGGACTAAATAAAAATACAGTAGGAAAATCCCTAGCTGGGGAACCATCTCATATTTGTATAGAAATAAGAGAACAAAATAAACATGTAGTAGGAAAATCCGTGACACGGGAAGTACTTCACGACAGACGATAATAAAATCGAGCTTGCGCAAATTTCTCTACTAACCTGAAGTTATCTTAATCTATATGTACTGTTGTGTACTACTACCTGGACTAAATAAACATACAGTAGGAGAATCCCTGGCTGGGGAACCATCTCATATTTGTATAGATATAAGAGAACAAAATAAACATGTAGTAGGAAAATCCATGACACGGGAAGTACCTCACGACAGACTTTAATAAAATCGAGCTTGCGCAAATTTTTCCGTGTGCGCGGATGGGCCAGTCATCCGAGAAGCAAACACTCAACAGAAGGCAAGGATTTCACACCTGCAATGCGAAGAGCAAATCAGTAACCGAAAGAAGAAGACAGGAACAGTTGATAAGGCCGATGGCAAGATAAGATTGACTCTGTTTGATTCAGCAATTGTGATTCACACATAATTTTTTTAGAAAAGCATATCTTAGACACACATACTGCAAAGATATTTGACTGACAAACTCTTTGTTGTGCTAAACTGAGGATTTAAGAATCTTTACAGCACATAACGTGCCATCAATAATTGTACCTTGTAAACATGCTAGTTCCTCCCTCCCTTCCCAATCAAAAATACCTGCATTAGTCAACAAGCAGTTTAGTTTTTTTGCATCAAACCAGCTTAGATTTGCACTCAAATTATTAAGCAGCCATCCATTCAAACTACTAACCACATCTAAGCAACCATAAATAATAATTATACAAAGCACCTTAATTTTGCTGGTTATTTGAAAGATACATAAGAGTGTTTAAAATAATAAATTATATGTAATAGGTCGATCTAATAATAAATAAAAAGCTATTGGAAAGAGAGGCAGAGATCTACTTTGAGCCACCAAGCAAAGCAAGTTGAACTACGTCAAGCTTGTATTTCTATGGTTTCTCCCTCAGAAGGAACTTGTTAGCACATACATCTTAGAACAGAACTCTAAATTTAATTGCTTTAGACAACATATCATCCTAAATAACTTGTCAAACTATAGCTGTTCATTGGCCTCTTATAGTTTTACAACAAAAAATACTGCAACATCATCACTATTCTGAAAATTCCAGATCTGTGCCATTTGGTTGAGCAATATTTCATTACGGCTACAGTTCAACAATGATAACTTTGTATTTCAGCAAAATGTCATCACAAAAAATTCCAGCTATCATAACCAACCTGCAGAAATAATCTCTTCGTCTATTCTTGACTAAAGAAACGTGAGAAATAATCTCTTCGTCTATTTTATGTCAATGATTTTCCAACATATTTTCTTAGATAACTCTAGGCGTAAGACAAACATGCAACCTGCGTTTTAATAACTGTGTGTAGTAGATATATTGCTGCCTAGTTCAGTAACCGGCACATCACAAGATAGACAATACATTGATATCAAGTGTTTTGTATTTTCAAGCAAAATGCAAGCAGTGAACATACAATGGCCCTAAATTTTTTTTTCGATTAACACAAACACATACTTTAAGGTAACATTGTTACATGGATCTGCTCTATCAGTAGTACAACGAAGGCAAGGCGAAGTGAGACAGGTCATAACATAAGCAAGGATCAAGCACGCCTTAGGCTTTCTTCGAGCAATTTTTTGATCCATTTGATTGCACCTATCATAAATAGGCAATAAGGGGATAAAACCAAGCTAAGCATCATTTCCTAGCCTTACAGGACCAAACCAAGCTATCAATTACTAATTAAAGCCTACAATTACATATCTGGTTATTTCTAAAATAAGAACCTTTCTTGAATTATAGAACCTACAATGAACAGAAACCAAAACCGGTAGAGCAGAACTAAAAAGCAAATGAAAGGGTTCCAATAGATTATGCCAAATTATCATAAGAAAGGTTCCAGATATATTCAGATCAAAGGTTCCAGTAACACAAGAGTCCCTATTTTAACTGAATGGTCCTGGTGTTACGTGAGATTCCCTAAAGGTCTGGAATATCGATACTGATCAGTCAGTACAAGTGCTCTTTTAGCACGGATTGTATGGCCTAGCTACTTATGAAATAATTTAGTTTTTTTTGTTAGATTCCCTAAAGGCCTGGAATGTGAACAAACAAAAATATAGAATCCAATATCACGAACCACAACACCAAAACCAAAACTAATTGCACAATAACCAAAAGTTGTAAGCCTATCTAACAAAAAAGCAAAAGAAAATGAATAAGATCAAAAACCATTTCAGATAAGCGGTAACTTCGGAATGTCACCCAGGAAATAGTCGAGCCCTGGTCCTAAATGCAGTCATCGCTTGATCACCTCCTCTTGAAGGCGAGGTTGCCCGTGTCGACGCCCTAGTCTGTGTGGGAAAGCACAGCTCCACACGATTTGTCTACCAAAAGTAATAGTCAACTGAAAGTAATGTTCCAATAGGTCCATATCAGAATTTCAGTTCTATATACCATGAAAATTACAGCAGCAGGAAATAAAAGGTCTAAGAATGACCAGTGCCTATAGAAACATAGGAAGTAGAATAAGCTTGAACTAAACATAAGGGCTTAGCTACAGAACCAATCAATTCATTCATTATGCATGAAAGGTAACCCGGCAGTGCCCCAATATTTAAATAAATTATTACGATATGCTGCCCCATTATTACGGTAACCCGGCAGTGCCCCAATATTTAAAGAAAACGTACATTTGGTAAATTAGCCCTCCCAGTTGGCATATCATCTGACTTCAATTCTCAAAGCAAAGTTGTTTTAGTGCAAAATTCATGGAAGGTGCAAGCAAGCAAGCTGAGAGCAATGCTGCAGACCTGTTGAAAACTAAAAGCTTGGTATCCCCATGAACTCATAAATGTAGAAAATATAAGGGTCTAGACCCGCTGGATGAATTGTCAACTACGTCAAAACTCATAAACGGCAATCTCACCCCCTCCATATGCACATTGGTAGTCTAGAAATTAAAATTTTGATGAGGCATTAAAGTAACATTTCCATATCCAGGCATGTAAGATATTAACAAATTTCAGATATACCTTGATTTTCAAAAAATAATCAGATGTTATCTTCGATATTATCTCGTCACCAGATTCTTCAAATGGTATATTTGTACCGGTAATGCTCGCAAACACACCAATCTTGTCCTACAGCTGATCAATTTTGCAGCTGCTCGAAAAGAAAGAAACAGGAAATCCCAGAAATATGGATGCGATAAAACACTGAACTACAACATAAGTAGTGACAAAACAAACCTGATCCTTTTTTTCAGCAGTTCATGGGGATACCACCATATGTCAGAAGGAACATAGCAAAGTGTACTTGGGGCAAGCTGAGAGCAACACCGATGTTTCCACAGTTGCCATCAACAAATACCTGAGTTCATTGAGGTAAAACCACATTAGGGAATATATAGACAATAGTAATATCTGGGTTAGATTCAGATCTTCGATAGTTTTTCTAAAACAAACTACAAGTAATGGCAAGAATCCACCCAGGAAATCCCCGTGGATTAGGCAGAGAATTTTTTAACATCACAACAATGCTCGTGAGTTCTACAACCAAATCTGGCAAGCGAAATCAGTAAACAAAATAGAACATCTGCTGCGACCAAGCAACAGATTGACTAAAATGCTTCACCCCATGCTGCAATTAAGGCATTGTTATAAGTTCTATTTTGCTGCAATTTGGCAAAAGGATCTGATCAAAGGATATTGTTATAAGTTCTCCTTATCTGCGACTAAAAGCATGCTGATGGAACAGCCTGCCCTTACCCAAAATAGTTTTTGGCAGAGATGTTTACATAGCTAACACATATCAAATGCTACAGAAGGGGAGACAAATCCAACGGCAGCATATAGATAGGTAGCAAGAACTCAGAAGGAGTAGCTGCGTGCAGCAATGCGATGACTACATCTAATTAGCTTAAGGTAGGCAAGCTGAGAAGCAGCGGACGTCGAGGCAGAGCAGCAGTACTAAATATCCATGAGCTCTCCACCTAGCCTCTGCGAGCTATGCTCATAACAGGAAGCATCGTTGAAGACATGGCTGTACAGCAGAGAACCTGACAATAAAATGAACATAGAGTTAAATAGCCTTGTGGAAGATAAGCAAGTCATAGCATAAAGATTAAAAGATGTTTATCAAAAGCAATCCACGAATACCTTATGCACAAAGGATCTCTTCAGAAGTAGCAGATTAGTTACTACTTGGGCTTCTTGCCCCCAGACTTCAGAGCAGGAAGTTGCCTGATAAACCAAATAAGTGAAACAGTGAGCAACCTTATTATCTTATATGAAGCTAGTCTATTTCAAGTACTCATACATAAGATATTGCACCAATAATGGCTCAAAAGTATGACCTTTTATGGATATCAACATTGCAACTTATGGATCTGAGAAAGCATGGAAAACGCCACCTGCAATAGTATCATAAAGCTAGTTAAACCAAAGACAAACCTAAACGCAAGTAGGAACAAAAATAGCAGGAACAGAACCACAGACAAATAGATCGTTGATTCGCAAGCACTACCTGATAATACTCGGCTATACCGAAGCAAACAAGCCGAATAAAAATAGCCTTGCTTCTAACAAAAACAGCCAGCAATGAATCATGTACTATCAAAAGACTAACCAAGGCAAGTTGACACTGCATACAGGAAACAACAATTATATCCCACAGTATATATCAAAAGCCGCAATAACCCAAGAAGCAGAAATCCAGCACACATCTATCACGTCGATCCATGAAGGCTTAATTCATCTCAGCAAAGAAAATTATATCCTAAGAGAAAGAACAAAATCACTAACTCAAACTGCGATGAACACGTCTGCAGTTAAAAAAATACAGAGAGCGCAGCTGCTGATAGGGCTACCTGGGCGTCGTGCGACCACCATACAATTGTGAGCGACTGGCACCATTAAGCCCTGCCAAGAGTCACAAGAATGAGCTCACATGGGGAGGACATTTTCATTGGAATCATCAAGCAAACCAAACAGTAGTAGGCACACAAAAGCATTGAACTATATGATCATGATTTAATAGGCAAGCAAAATGAGCCTCTCAAAATCCGAACCAATACATGAGCTTCATATGAAAGGGTAGGTCAACAGATTACTAAACATATCACACAAAATCAACACAAGCGATGGCCAAATCAATTGAGCAATGTACAGAGAAAGTTTACCAACAAGAATTCCCTTGCTCTATAGGATAGTTTTCCAACAAAATAAAAGCAAAGTTCTTGAAGTAAGCAGCTAATACTGTCATAAGAGAAGAGCAGTGTTTGTTTTACTTTTGATAAACTGTCATCTAGAAGCAGCACAATGGCTTGTAGAACGCTCGCTACCTCAAGCTCTTCTGGTTGGTGTTCTTGCCCGATCATGAGAAGTAACCACCACAAACATCCACAATACGTAGAGGGAGATGGGAAAAATAGCTTGGTCTGCCATATGGCTGACACTCATGCTGGTATAAATACATCAGCACGGATTCTTTACTGGTAAAAGCAACCAGGACACACAAAAGTGCTCAGTGTATCAGGATCAGTCCATCTTTCTTCATAATGATAGAATGACACATAAATAATAGTACTGAAACTTGGACATGACAAACAAATGGTTTATTCTCACAAAGCTTTGTACCTTAATCCTTATTACTCTAGTATTTAATGCAAGACATGAAACCCATATTTTAATGAATCTAAAATATTATCAGGAAATATAAGATGGTTATTAGTCCTTTTCTTTGAACAATGAGTTTTTTCAATGCAGAAAAAACAATGCTGATTAAGACATTAAACAATGAGATATTACACCGTTTTATGAAAAGTATGCCATCCAGTTTCTATACAAACACGAGGCATGTGTTGTTCAATATCTAAAATGCAACCAACCTCAATCAATATATTGTATTGACAGACTACACCATAATTCAAGAACACATTCCTGCTAGCTCCTTGTCGTCATCTATAAAGTAGTAAAGCCGATGAATAAAAGGAAGGAAAATAAAATAACTGGTATAAATAGTTCACTAAAGTAGAGACTACACAACTTTCACCAAACTGCATTCACCGAGATGTAAAAAACAGTGAATGAATAACTTACATAGTCTGTCCATTGTGGCCATCTTCTGATCATGTACTGCAGCTGGCAAAGCAGACAAGAATGGCTTGATTTTGAGGGCTAGCCTGCAACAGTGACAAAAGGGTCAGGGTAATACCAAAAACTTGAAAGCCACATATATAACATCATGACTGTTCATGCTTTCTTATTCCAATATTAATCAATATTCAAGGTTGTGCAGCCAGAATCATAATACACTATTAATCAATTTTCAAGGTTGTGCAGACAAAATCATAATACAATAAACTTATTTGAATGCACGAAACAAGGTGAGTAACAAGTAAAATAATATGACTAAAGGATTTGTGAAACAGGTTTGCAGTGGTTAAAACTATGATCACAAAAAGAGAGGCGAAAACATAGGTGGGTCGTTAGAAATTACTACAACAAAGTAGTGTAGCTTGGCTCTGAAACATCATATATAGCCGAGGCTAGATGAGGTTCCAAAGCTGTGAGCATATCCATGTGATGCTCTCCACGAACCTGCAAGAATCATATAAAGTAAGTACCTACAATCTATGAACTTACAAGAAGGAACATCACAACTCTTAATATTCAGCCACCAAGCTAAACATTTAATAGCAAGTTTAACACCTCTCCTATTTTTCAAAACAGGCAAGAAAACAGCTAGATACTTTTAAACAACCTACTTCCAAAACGGAATATGTGGTTCATAAATTAATTATAATGCCTCATAAAAATTGATGTGTTTCTTGCCTGCAGATGCAGATTCTGAATGGTGTGCACCTCCATCCATCAAGCAGCACAAAATCCTGAATAACCTGAAGCGATTAGGGAGAGAGTGAAACAATTAAGTAGAGAGGAAACAAAAAGGAATATAGATCCAGCGCTGAAACAGAAAATTAGGGAGATACGAGGCTGTTAGGACCACAAATTTCTAGGACCACAAATTGATGCGTGTCTTACCTGCAGCTGCAGATCCAGAATCGTGCGCACTTCCATCCATCAAGTAGCACAAAATCCTGAAGCACCTGAAGCGATTAGGGAGAGAGGAAAACAATTAAGGAGAGAGGTAGAACCAAACATTAGGGTCTGGAGGAGGACAAGCTGGAGGAGGGGCCACGCACGGTCGGCGGACGAGCTGGAGGAGGGGCCACGGCGGCGGCCGAGCTGGGGAGGAGTGGCGGCGGCGGCCGAGCTAGAGGAGGCAGGGTGGCGGCGGATGGGAAGGAGCTGAGGAGGAGAGGCATGGGCGTGTGGCCACCGCTGGTGGACCAACTGTGTGCGCAGGGCGAGCTCCCATGGCTCGTCCATCTGCTCTGCGCCGCCAGCAGGCACACCGGACCAGAGCCGCCCATCTGCCCAGCTCGACCCTTCCCGCAGATCTCCATGTACAGTTCGCCTGCAAATAAAGATGGGGCTGTTGGAAAGGGAGATGGGGTTGTGGGGATTGGGGAAGGGGCCAGCCCTCTCAGAGAGAAGAGGCAAACCTGGACGAACCTAGAGAAGGAGAGCAGGCACGGCCAGCAGCCCCTGTCACTCACTGCCGGCGAAGCTCCTAGTCCTGTCCACTGCTGCCTAAGAGGAAGAGAAACAGCGCGAGAATGCGCACCGCAGCTCACCCAGCTCACCCAGCCCAGCCACCGCCGCCCTGCCTGGCCTGGCAGACGCCGCTCGGCCTGGCCCCGGATCCGTCCATGCGCCATCGGGTAGTGGGGGAGCGGAGGTGGAGGAGGGTGAGGGGCGGCGGCGGTGGACGAGACAGAGGAGGAGGGGCGGTGGCGGCTGAGCAGGGGAGGAGAGCACGCACGGGAGCGGATTGGTGGGAGACGCGAGCGAGCGCGATTGGAGGCTAGGGTTTGACTGCGGGGTTAGGTTTTGTCTCGCTGCGGCTGCGGGCGCGGAGGGGCGCGTGAATAGTGCAAACGACACATCCAACAGCAGCAGGCGAAATAGCGATGCGTTTTTGCCGGATCGGACGAACCAGATAATTGGGGTGACGTGGATGGGGGCTCCCCGACTGGGAGTCCACGGACCTTTATAGAAGTAATCTAATCTTTTTAATGCACCTTTAGATATTTCAAAGAAAGATAGCAGGAACATTGGTAAACTAGTAAGAACAGAATTAATAAGAACTAGACGGTCTCCGTATGAGAACATCTTTCCTATCCAGGATCCCAGTTTGCGCTCAAACCTATCCTCGACTGGTTTCCATTCTTTGTTTAACAACTTCCTATAATGGATTGGGATACCAAGGTATTTAAACGGTAAAGACCCGGCCTCACATCCAAAATTTTCTCTATATTCATTAATATCATCATTAGCTTTTCCGAAACAATAAAACTCACTCTTATGAAATTTGATTTTTAGTCCAGAAAACTCCTCGAAGAAAGACAGTATGAGTTTCATATTGACAGCCTTTGCAAGATCATGTTCTAAAAACAAAAATCGTGTCATCCGCATATTGGAGTATTGATACCCCACCATCAACTAGATGCGGTATCAATCCCCCCACGTGGCCATCTTCTTTTGCTCTTGCAATAAAAATTGCCAACATATCAGCTACTAAGTTAAACAAAATAGATGATAACGGATCTCCTTACCTTAAACCTTTGAGAGTTTGGAAATAATGCCCGATATCATCATTTACCCGAACTCCAACACTTCCTCCTTGAACAAACCTAGGAATCCATTCACACCACTGCGGTGCAAATCCTTTCATGCGTAGGACTTGTTGCAAGAAGGACAATTTGACCTTATCATATGCCTTTTCGAAATCAATTTTGAAGAGCACCCCATCTAATTTTTTTATGGTGCAGCTCATGGATAGTCTCATGTAGTACTACCACTCCTTCAAGAATATTTCTACCAAGTATAAAAGCTGTTTGCGTTGGGCGAACTACCTTACTCGCAATAGAAGTCACCCTATTTGTGCCCACTTTAGTAAAAAAAATAAAACTAACATTCAAAAGGCATATAGGTCTATACTGCTCAATCCTACTCGCATCTTCTTTCTTAGGCAGCAAGGTATTAATACCAAAATTTAGTTTGAATAAAGGCAAATCCCCTGTTAGCAGCTGTACAAACATAGCCATCAAATCATATTTAATCACCTCCCAATTTTTTTTTGATAAAACTCCGCTGGAAACCCGTCTGGTCCAGGTGCTTTGTTATGTTCCATCTGAGAGATCGCATCAAAAATCTCTTTTTCAGTGAAACTGGAGGTTAGAATATCATTCTCCTCTGTTGTGATTTGAGGCATATCACCCACCACATTTTCCTCTAGGGTTACATAATTGGTGGCCGGCGCACCAAAAAGGTTTTTATAGTACTCCGAAATAAAGACTCTTAAATTAGTCTCTCCCACTATGGTTCCTTCGTCTTGTTCTAACTGGAAAATTTGTTTTTTCTGTGTTTCCCATTCGCAATGAGATGAAAATATCTCGTATTATTTCCCCCTTCTTATATATATTTAACTTTTGCCCGTTGCGCCCATTTAGACTCTTCATCTCTCATGAGTTTCACAAGACCTTCCTCGGCATCCTTCTTAGCAGCCCGCTTGGCCACACTCAAAGGACTTGTTTCTGCCCGAACATCTAACTCATCTATAAGCAAGATCAGCTTTTCTTTCAATTTCTTGTATTCTCCACTGAGATTCTTCGCCCATCCTCTTAAAAATTGACGCAAATAACGTATCTTTTGCTACACCTCGCTGTTGGATTTATTTCAACTTCCGCTATCTGATGAGGCTTTGAGGAATTTCTAATTATTTTCCCCTCTTTGATACTCACTCATTACAGGAGCAAGATACTTGACGCTGTGCTTGGGGTCACAAAATATTCGGTTCAGAAGGCTTATGAGAGATTGCATTCTGGACCGTCACCCCACCCTGCTTTTAGTTGGTTGTGGAAATCTCGTTGTCAGAAAAAGCACAAAGTGTTTGGCTGGTTACTGTTGTTGGATAGACTAGATAGTAGATACACAAGACATGTTGCAGCGGAAAACTTTCTTTCTCCAAGATCACAACTTTGTATTGTGCAATGAGGCTGCCATTGAGACCAGGGATCACTTATTTTTCCATTGTCCTTTTGCCCAAATTTGTTGGAGATTCGTGGCTCCGATTGCCGTGCTAGTTGACAACCAGGGTTTGGATTGTTTTCAATATCTCAAGGACACCCTCAGCAAGCCTTTCTTAGATTATTCTGATAGGGCTGTGGTCCATTTGGATGACTCGGAATGCTTTCATTTTTAAGCCAAAACCTCCCAACTTGTATCATTGCATAGCGGTTTTTAATATCCACCTTCTAAAGCTACGGGCGACGAGAAAGGCTTATGAAAACTTTGTGGCTTGGGTGAATAGTTTAATTTGAGCACTTAGCTTTGAACTCTTAGCTTTGTATTACAAATCTCTTGTACTTTTACTTGTATTCTTAAACCCAAAATTAATATTAAAAAATGTAGTACAATAGTAATGTTGTTTCTCGATAAAAATAACTGGGCCCACGCTGGAGTACTCCGTTGGTGTTTTTTCATACGACTTTAGATAAGCTGGGTTCCACTACCAAAGGATAACATAACATCCTACTATATATAAAAGTAGGACATAATCACCTCCAATCCCGCTGTCCACGTCGCCCCCAAACCCTCGGCCGTCCGATCGAGGCGACGGACGGCTCAGATCGCCCGAAACCCACCGAACACTGTAGCACGGGAGTTTCTACCAATCCCGTCATGCCACGTCGCCCCGCACAGTTTTTGGCGCAGCACATTTCCAGAAAACACCCCGCAAAGGGCCTGATTGCAAATTTCGAAAACCTTAGGGGCCTCCATGAAAAAGCGTCTGCAGATCCCCCCACCCTCTCTCTCCCCGCGCGACGCCGCAGTTCGCCGCCGGCGCCGGCGCGCATCGCCGCCGCCACGGCCCTCCCCGCTCCAATCGCCGCCCAAGGAAGACTCGCCGTCGCCTCCCCTCCCTCCTCCCCCAGCGCTGCGTGCCGGGAGGCTGCATCGGCGGTGGAATCGCCGGCGCCGTGCCGCGGCTTCATCCGCCGCTTCCGTGCGACCCCGGCGGCGCTACGGCGACCAGGAAGCGGCGGCGCCGCCGTGCCCGCAGATGACAGATGACGTCAGCACGACGTCATCTGCGGCCCCACATGTCAGCGATTTTTTTCCACAGAAAAAATTTCAAATTTGTAAAATCAATTACTTTCGATCTACCCGCTAGAAAAAAAATTTAAAAATATCAAAATAATGAGAAAAATACATGCTATCTATTTATGGCGAAATACAAATATTTTTGAATATTCTAATTTGCTAAATATTTGGAGATATTGTAAATGCATTTACTCTAATTATGGTATTGAATTTGCTAAATGCTCAAATAATTTAAAATCTGAACAATTTTTAAAACATACACTTTTTTGAATTTCAATAATTTAAAAATCTGAGCAATTTATGAATATGGCCATTTCGATATTTGATTTTTTCATTCAACTATACCCGTCCGGAAAAAAATGAAAAATTTATCTAGATGGCCACAAAGAAAATTGCTAGCTATTTAAATATATCTAAATGCCCACAAAAAAATTGCTAGGTACTTACGACACAAGCTAAAATTTTGAATTCGAACATTTCGAAATTTAGATGTCTTCCAAACTTGAGCAATTTACAAATGTGAAAATAAATCAAGACTGAATAAAACCCAAATTTGACATATTTTTTAATTCCGGCCAAAATTCTAAATGCAAACTTTTCTTCAATTTCAATAATTTTGAAATCCACACAAACTTCTCAACGATAATTTCCAGTCGACAATATTTAACCGCACCAGAAAAATTAACGGGAAGGGTGCGGCAAAACAAACTTCTCAACGATAATTTCCAGTCGATAATATGTAGCCGCATTAGGCAAATTAACGGAAAGGGTGCGGTGTGTCGCCGCGCCAAGATCTCGGCCCACTGTTTCTTTTTTTTTCCCACAATTCCTGTCATGTGGGTCCCACTGCCAGCATTTTCTTAAATACAAAATCACCTAAAAATTTTAAATTCCATAAATTCTAACCTACATTTCAAAATATTGAAAAAAAATGTCCAAATTTGCAGGAACTCAACATTCTTTTAAGCGTCCATTTTTACCGAATTCAAATAATGTTCATATTTCAACTAAAAAAATCCGAATTTACCAAACGGGCACGATATTTCGACAAAAAACAATTAAGTTCGAAAACTTCAAAATTCCCTACATTCGAAAAATTTCATAAAAAACAAACATATTTCAACATTCAAACTCAAATTACAAACCTGAATATTTCAAAAATTTATATGTCTTTCAAACCTGACCCTTTGGTAAATATACAACAAAACAATTACCTTCAAATACTTCAAAATGGTCTACATTCGGATAATTTCAGCAAAAAAAAACAATCATAATTCAACATTACAAATCAAAATATTTCAACAAATTATATGTCTTCCAAACCTGACCAATTAGTAGTATTCAAATTTACATAAATTCCAAGCTATACAACTTTCTAAAACTTCAAAATGCCCTACATTCGAATAATTTCAACAACAAAAAAACATATTTCAACATTCCAACTCAAATTACAAAACTGAATATTTACAAAATTTATATGTCTTTCAAACCTGACCCTTTGGTAAATAGACAACAAAACAATTACCTTCAAATACTTCAAAATGGTCTACATTCGGATAATTTCAGCAAAAAAAACAACAATCATAATTCAACATTACAAATCAAAATATTTCAACAAATTATATGTCTTCCAAACCTGCCCAATTAGTAGAATTCAAATTTACATAAATTCCAAGCTATACAACTTTCTAAATCTATTTAACCATTCCAACTCAAATTTCACATTTACATATTCCATAATTTTACATACTTTCCAAATCTAATTGTTTTGTTAACATTAAAATAAAACAAATTTGAATACATTCCAATACGGAAAATTTCCAAAACCTCAACATCCTTCTACTCGCAAATTTTCCCGAATCCACATAATACTCATATTTCGACAATATTTCCAAAAAAAAAATATTCCAAATTTATCAACCAGACACGGCATTGCCGCATTTCCACATGCAAACTTTTCCAAATTTCAACAATTTGCAAACCTACATGATTTTCCAAACATGCATGCTACCAAATTTAAATTTCATTTGCATCACAGGCGCAGCATTGCCGGCGCCCATTTTCCTAGTAGTAAGCTTAGATACAGAGCGGCATGGGCTGTCAGCAACTCAATTGATATAAATAATGTTTCTTTTTTTTAACATAGTAAGCTTAGTTTTATCACGTGTGGGCCTATAACCGTGCACTACCATGTAGGGTGCTGGACATATATACTGTCCCAGAGTACAAGCCCAAGGAGTACTTAGAGCATCTCCAACAGACGTACTACGTATCGGCGCCCTAAAACAATTTTATAGCGTCAAAATAGCGTTTTAGCGCGCCGATCGGGTGTTTTGCTTTACCAGACGCGCTTAAATATAGTGCGCGAATCGCATCAGTTTATCAGACGCACTAAAATACAGCGCGCAACCTACAGTAGTATAGCAAACAGGTCCCTAACATTTTACAAACAGGTCCAACTAGCTCACAATCAGGACCCTGGGACAAAAAATGAAAAGCGTAATCAGGCTCCCAATCGTTCAGAGCTAGCTAGCTTCCTCGTCTCCATCCACCGACGGTCACACGATTTAGCGTCGCCGACGCCTCGCTCAGCTCGCAAGGGAGCGCAAGGCAGCAGCTAGCTTGCTCGCAAGCTAGCGGCCACGGCCACGTGATTTTGGGCGGATGGGGAGCTGGGCCATGCAGGGGTGCCGCCGGCCTCCACCGCGACGAGCTCCTGCGACGCGCCGGCGGCCTCCCGGAGCCCCACCGCATGGACGCGACACCGTCGGCGTCCACGACGACGCGCTCAAGGCCTGGCCTGTTTCCACCGCCGGCCTTCACCACGAAGCTTGCTCCCGGCGACCCTGGCCGGCCGTGGTTCCTCTGCCCGACCGCCCGCGATTCCGGCGGCGGGCAGCGAGATTCTGGCGCAGGGGCGGCTCCATTGGGGCCGTGACGGTCGCCGGAGGGAAGGGAGCGGGCCCGTTCCACGTGCGGGTGAAATTTCCGGCAGTTGGCTTCGCGCGTCGGCTCCAGTTTGGCCCAGCGCGCTGGACGCCATGCACCAAATATGGTGCAAAATGTCCAGCTTCGTCCAACATGCTGGACGGTTTTTGCAGCGTGCTGGCTTATAGAGCCCCTGCTGGATCACCGTTTTTAGCCCTGCGCGCGCTAAATTGACGGTTTTTTGTGTGTGCTGCTTATATAGCGCCGCTGTTGGAGATGCTCTTAGCTATTCTTGTAAGATGGATTTTGGGTGACCCTCTATGAGAGATGATCTTACATCGGACGAGTGGGCGTCATGTTTGTTTCTTATTTGTGAATCGAGCTAAAGACGAAAAAATCCTGCTGTTTTTCTCAGTTTTTATCTTGTATGTATTGGAATGCCAATATGGACCGTATGTTATACGCTTAGAAATCAAGGCGCACTCGATCGTGCGATTACAAGCAATCACAACCCGGCACCGAAATTTAATGACGAGTACGACAAACTTATCTACGTCCTGGGATCATGAGTTCATGACCACATGTAAATCCAGTCTTATCACTCTATGAAAATTGACATATTAAAGCCAACAACAAAACCTGTCGAGGCTATCAGATGCGTGTCAACCATCCACCATGCTCGGTGCCACCACTATCACGGGCGCATGAACTGCCCTCTCCATCGTGATCTTGTATCTAGCCTACCAGCTCTGTCTATTATATTTTGGCTACCTCACGGTGGCTTGATATACTATTCTGTGTTTACACATGTTTAACTCATCAAACATATAACTTCCCGACAATTACAAGTCAAACGGTTACCAAACTCATGCAGAAATTCGACACATACAACAAACTCCATTTTGGTGAATATGACATCCGCTTATTGAATCTTCCATGCATGAACCTTCATGTGCCTCAGCTGTGAACCGTTAATTACGAGCTTCTCTTTTGCTTGACTTCACATGACTTCCTCTTATAATTGTACTCGTTCTGTTCTTCACAGTCAATGTTGCAACAAAACCTAAATTCGTTCTCACTCTTGTCTTCGTTCCCAACTTTTCTCTGCGTCCCTTCAACACATCACACATCCATCGTAAAGTCACATATTTAAGGATATTGTTGTATCGTCATTCTGATAGTCTCTTCCTTGATCCATCTAAAAGTGAACAGCTCAATATTTGGTGTCACATATACTCATCATCCCCTTTCTTTCTCCTCTCTCGTCTCTCTTGAGAGTGGCTTCGTGCCCGACTCTTCAGCCAAGTATATCGTTATCTGCCATCTCTACCTCTTTTTAATTTTCCATGCTCAATAATTGCATTAAATAAACGCTCCATTTATTTAAAAACTATGTCCTTGTTGCATTCACTAGCTTTTCTTATAATATTAAAATCTCACCGGACAATTAGAGGCGCATTTTATGATTAAAAATGTGTACCAGTTTCGACTAGAAAACGTTGTTTGTCTATAGCACGGTGTGCCCCATACACATTTACTACATTTCCTACCCACCAGATTTTCTTCCTTTACCAGCATCTAATGTGAAACTCACCTAACTCAGAATCTATAAGAGTCCACTCAACAAACTGTACGGGATTAAATAATGTATTTGTACTTACATGGGGAGAGAGAAGATGAGAGAGAAGTGAGGTGGTCTCTCATGAAAGAGCCAACTACAGCATGTGTTACTAAATGTGAGAGTGAAAGGTGGAACATATCTTAATAAATTAGTAGATCTTTATAGCTAACTATTATACATGTTAGTTATATTATTGGTTATATATGACATCGTGATTCCTTATAGCCAACTGCTGGCTCTACTATTGGACTTTGCTCTAACATCATAAATTCGTTATTAACACCCAACAACATCCTACCGTTCTGACCTATTGAAGGAACAGACAACTGGGAAAAACAAGTACTATCTTTGTCAGAGGTGGATTGGGAGAGTTACTCTACTCTAGTTGTCAGGATTTGTGGCAATGTCTTGTCTCCTCTGCAACCATTAACGGTGTATAAAACAATAGACTGCCTCTCCTCGTGTATTCATAAATTAAACGAAGTGATACAGTCTGGTTTTAATGATGGTGTATTTCCTTGTCTGCGCGACAGCCAAATTCTTAGAACCCATATATTTGCTACACATATACCCTGAGAGTACATCTCGATCGGCCACGCTTGACACTCCATGGCATCACCGGCCGTAACTAGGGAGTCCACTGCCAGAAGCTTCTGCAGGTTCCCGTGGCCGCTCCTGCTCTGGTCGCTCTGCCGCCTCCTCTCTCCTGTGACCTCATCGCCGGTCGCCGTCACGCACCTGCCCGGTTTGACGGTCCCCTGCCATTCCCCCTCGAAACCGGGTACGGCATGCATATACCCGCATATATATGATCTCGATCGTTTTCCTCTGAAAGGAGATTGCTCAATTTGTCAAGTTTACGCGCGCGCTGCATGGCTGCAGGTACGTGGAGGTGGACGAGAGCAATGGCGTGCACCTTTTCTACTACTTCGTCCAGTCGGAGAAGAACCCTGCGAGAGACCCGCTTGTGTTGTGGATGCAGGGCGGTCCCGGCTGCTCCGGCCTCTCAGGCCTCGCCTACGAGATGGGTAATTTCTTTTGCTAGCGTAAATATCTAGTAATTGACTAGCTACTGCAGTTAACTTTCTTCAGAAAGATACAAGTACAGAGATATGCTTATGCTATAAATTATCAGTTCTGCTAGCTCTAAGTTGAACGAAACTTTGAAGAGTCACCTTAGCTTAGATTGTTCGTTACTAAATCTAAAATTATGAACGTGCATTGAAGATATACAACTTTGTGAAATGTTAGTGAGTTTTAAATTTCTATAATTGCTTTTGTCACTCAACTCACTGGGGTCCTTTGGTCTCTCAACTTCAAGATCGGACAAAACGACCAATCAGCCATCAAAAGTCAAAACCAGACAATTTTGGTTTATATCCCCCCGAAGTGGTTTTGTTTATGATGTAGAGCGGTTTTTAATCTGAACTGACATGATGGAGCGCACAGAGCTCCTCATCTTGCCACCTCGTCTTCTTCTTCCTCATCTCTTACTGGACAAATTTCTCGCTGCCCTCGCCCATGTGAGAGAATTAACCACACTTGGGACTTTCCATTGCATTGATATATATAGTTAAAATACAATCTTAACCATAAATGGGAGATCACACAAATAAGGACTCTCCACGATTTAGGAAATCAGGAGGATATGTCACGCTACGTGACATATCTGTCTAACACTCCCCCGCAGTCACAACGGGAGGAGGACGGACGTTGAGACTGGACCGAAAATCCAGAAACAACGGTGATGGTAGACCCTTCGTCAAGATGTCGGCGAACTGTCGAGATGAGGGAACATGAAGCACTCGGATCTGGCCCATGGCAACACGATCGCGAACGAAGTGGAGGTCGATCTCGATGTGTTTGGTGCGCTGGTGCTGAACAGGGTTCGTAGACATGTAGACGGCGCTGACATTATCGCAGAACACGACCGTAACAGGAGGAGTGGGTCGATGTAGCTCGTGGAGGAGTTGACGGATCCAACTAGCCTCGGCGACGGCGTTAGCCACAGCACGGTACTCAGCCTCGGCGCTGGAACGAGAGACCGTGTGTTGCCGCTTTGAAGACCATGAGACAAGGTTGTCACCGAGGTAGACGCAGAAGCCCGACGTAGAGCGCCGAGTGTCGGGGCAGCCAGCCCAGTCAGCGTCGGTGTAGGTGACCATGGAGTCCGGCGAAGACGAGTGAAGCTGAAGTCCATGAGAGATCGTGCCCTGGACATAGCGCAGGATGCGCTTGATGGCAGCCAGGTACTGCTCGCGAGGGTCGTGCATGTGAAGACACACCTGCTGGACGGCGTACGTGATGTCAGGGCGCGTGAAGGTGAGGTACTGCAGAGCCCCGGCGAGGCTCCGATACTCAGTAGGGTCGGAGACGGGAGCACCGGCGGTGGTGGCGAGCTTCGGAGACGTGTCAACCGGCGTCGACGCGGGCTTGCATGCAGTCATGCCGGCTTTGTCCAGAATCTCCGCGGCGTACTTGGCTTGCGAGAGGTGCATGCCGGAGGAGTCGCGGGTGACCGCGATGCCGAGGAAGTAGTGAAGGCTGCCCATGTCCGTCATGGCGAACTCGGAGCTGAGAGAGGCGGTGATCCGGTCAAGGAGACGCGGCGAGGAGGCGGTGAGGACGATGTCGTCGACGTACAGCAGAAGATAGGCCGTACCCTCTGCACACTGGAGAACAAACAGTGACGTGTCGGAGCGCGAGCACGTGAAGCCGGTCGAGGTGATGAAGGTCGCGAAGCGCTGGTACCATGCGCGAGGGGCCTGCTTGAGACCGTAGAGCGAACGGTTCAGGCGACAGACGTGGTCGGGGCGAGTGGAGTCGATGAAGCCGGTCGGTTGGCGACAGTAGACGACCTCGGCGAGCTTGCCGTGGAGGAAGGCGTTCTTGACGTCAAGCTGGCGAGTCTCCCATTTAAGGGAGATGGCGATGGAGAGGATGACGCGGACCATGGCCGGTTTGACAACCGGACTGAAGGTCTCATCGAAGTCGACGCCTTGCTCCTGAGAGAAACCGCGAAGCACCCATCGTGCTTTGTAGCGGTCAAGAGAGCCATCGGGCTTGAGCTTGTGGCGGAAGACCCACTTGCCGGAGACGATGTTGGCGTTTCGAGGAGTAGGCACGAGATCCCAAGTGTCGTTGCCGAGGAGAGCGCGGTACTCCGCGGTCATAGCATCGAGCCAGTTAGGATCCTTGAGAGCAGCACGTGCGGAAGTCGGAACCGGAGAGTACCTGCTGACAGAAGCATGCAAGTTAAGCTGCTCACGGGGTGGGACGCGGATGCCGGAGGTGCTATGCGTGCGATGCACGGGAGGAGGCGGCAGGGGTGGGGGAGGTGGCGGTGAGGGCGCAGGCGGTGGTGAGGGCGCGTGCGGCGAAGGTGGAGGGAGGGGTGCGCGCGGGAGGCGCAGCCGGGGGGACGACGAGGGGGGAATCGTCATCATCGAGGAAGTCGTAGGAGGCAGCTGAAGGTTGCTGGGACGAGACGAAGGGAAAGGTGGACTCGTCGAAAATGACATGGCGTGAGATGATGATGCGGTGGGTAGTGAGGTCCATGCAGTGATAACCCTTGTATTGGGATAGCATAGGGAACCGAAAACGCGAAGGGACGAGTAATCTGGGTGAGTGTTATGAAGAGCGAAGTACGGGAAGGAGCACTAATGGTTTTGGTGGGAAGATGATTAAGGACGTGAGTGGCGTGGTGGAGAGGTTCTACCCAAAAGCGAGGGGGCAAACTAGACTGAAATAGGAGAGAACGAACAATATCGTTGACGGTGCGGATAATGCGCTCGGCTTTACCGTTTTGTTGGGAGGTGTATGGGCAGGAGAAGCGAATGTGTATACCGTGCGCGGCGGCGAGAGAGTGGAGTTTGGCGTTGTCGAACTCACGACCGTTGTCCATTTGTATATACGCAAGTGGTAGGTTAAACTGGGTTTGGGCAAAAACGCGAAACGAGGCGAGCGAGGCATAAGCATCAGATTTTTGGCGTAGAGGGACGGTCCAAAGAAAATGGGTAAAATCATCGAGAATGACTAAGAAATATTTATTACCAGAATTACTTAAAATTGGGGACGTCCAAAGATCACAGTGAATTAACTCAAAAGGGCGAGTAGTTCTAGTGGTGGAAGAGGAAAAAGGCAGACGTACATGGCGTCCAAGCTGACAAGCATGACAAAGAGTATTATGGTTTGTATTGCAAGGTAAAGAAATATGCTGCGAAAGACGACGATAAGCGTCATGGCCGGGTGACCCAAACGACGGTGCCAAATATCATGAGGGGTGGTGGTGGTGGTGAGAGCACGAGGCGCCGGTGGCTGAAACGAATAAAGCTCCCTCGTACTATTGCACCGAAGAAGCTCGCTCCGGGTAATGAGGTCGTTCACAGAAAAACCAAAAGGGTCAAAATTGACAGAACAGTTGTTATCGGTAGTAAATTGACGGACATAGACAAGATTTTTAATTATGCGAGGAGTAACTAGAACATTACAAAGATGAAGAGAACGATCAGAAAAAGAAGAAGGAAGGGAGGCGTGCCCGGATGCGGAGACAGAAACAGAGGAGCCGTCTCCGACAGTGACATGACAATAAGGAGGATGTGAAGAGAGAGAGGAAAGGATACCGGGGTTGTTGGAGAGGTGAGCGGTGGCGCCGCTGTCCATGACCCACTCCGGGTGGGGGCTGCAACGTCATGTTGGTGAAGGGCGACGCGAGGGCGGAGGGTCCCAAGTGTGCGCCGAAGTAGGGGGCGCAGTGTTGGAGGAGGCGACGCCATACGTGGCGCCGTAGAAGGCCTGACCGTGGGGCGCCATAGAAGGAGGCCGCGCAGTGTAGGAGGAGGCGACGCTGTACGGGGCGCCGTAGAAGGACTGACCGCTGTGGGCGTTGTAGAAGGAGGCCGGCGCAGGTGGTGGTGCGGCCATGTAGGCATGGGCGCGAGGGTCCGGGTGAGGGACAGCGCCGAGGATGTTGCTCCCGACGCCGTGCGGCGGCATGGGCCACATCGGAGACGCTCCGGTCCAAGGGTGGAAGGGTGTGGGCGCCATGAAGGAGGAGGGAGAGGAAGGAGGAGAGGGACGGTGGCGGCGGCGGCTGGCTATGGTGCGACGGCTAGGTTAGGGAAGGAGAGGAGGCAGAAGCGAATTAGGGTTGAGCATTTTTAGGCTGATACCATGTGAGAGAATTGACCACACTTGGACCTTTCCATTGCATTGATATATATAGTCAAAATACAATCCTAACCATAAATAGAGATCACACAATGACACAAATAAGGACTCTCCACAATTTAGGAAATCAGGATCTAACAGCCCACTCTCGTCATCTTGAGAACCTTTGTTGTGGACGACTGCTATTATTGCACGGGGTGCCCATTCTCAAAGCCTAACAGACGATGCACGGCCATGTGCTAGTCAACAAAATCCTGAATGAATTCAAGCTTTGGATCATAGCTAGGGTGGTGTAGATCAAACTAATGTAGCGAGAGAGTAGCCGTTGTTTTGGTGTGGGTGTGTGAGGGCTTTGGCTGATGTGGAACGACGACCTGGATATCTCTGTGTATACCACTAGCTTTTACCTTATCTTAGCCACTGCTAGCATTAGATCTAGTAATCAGAAGTTTGGTTTAGTTTGTATATATGGCGATCCTTATCATAGACAGACTAGTTTAATCTGGGATCAGATCGCCTCTTTTGTGTATGATAACTCTAACCTCCCAATGCTATGTATGGGTGACATGAATGATCTTTTGTATGACATAGACAAGAATGTCCCTGTAACTAATCATTCTCGCTTAAGTGCCTTTCAATCTCTTGTGAAATCTTGCGGTCTCTTTGATTTGGGTTACAGTGGGCCTGCGTATACCTGGACAAATAAACGTTTTTCTTCGAATCCAATTTATGAAAGACTTGACCGATGCCTGGTTAATGCTGAATGGTGTTCTCTTTTTCCTATTTCAAATGTTTACAACCTGCCTCTAATTCACACAATAAGTGATCATGCACCAATTCTTCTTTCTACTGATGGTACTGTGCGCCATTTCAAGCGACCTTTTAAATTTGAAAATTGGTGGCTAAAAGAAAAAGACTTTAATGCACATGCTAAAGAAATATGGTCCTTATCAGATAAAAAACCGTTTAACCAAAGGACTAACCATCTAGCGCAAGCTTTAAGAACTTGGTGCAGGAAAAAGAAGCCCATACAGCAGGAACTCATTGAGATAGAAGATCAAATAAAGCAGGTCCAAGCCAAGACGATGACACCTCAAGACCAAGCTTTAGAATGCTCACTCGTCACAAGGTATGAACAATGCTTAACAAATCTTACTGATTCCTATATGCAGCGAGCAAAGAAGAACTGGATAAAAGATGGAGACAAGAATACAGCCTACTTCCACAGAGCCATTCTCAAGAGGAGAAGGAGGAACATGATTGTTTCAATCAAAGATGAAAATGATATCATGCAGCACATGCCAAAACAAATAAGCAATACCTTTGTCAACTACTTTCGACATATTTTTGCATCAACTAACAACAATGCTGGCAGGCCCTATCTTCATACACAGATTCCAGCAAACAGTGCAGACTACACCTACACAGTGCCAAGCAAGCAGGAACTTTAGAAACACTACAAGATATGAAAAGAAATGCATCGCCTGGACCGGATGGTTTCAACGTCGAATTTTATCTTGCAACCTGGAGCTGGATAGGAAATGACGTCACAAATCTGGTTAGTTCCTTCTATCACTCAGGGATCATGCCTCAACATATTAATGATACTCATATTGTGTTAATTCCTAAAAAACTTGTTGCACTAGTTCCCGCTGATTATAGACCTATTAGTCTTTGTAATGTAGTCTATAAGCTCATTGCGAAAACACTTGCTAATAGACTCAAACCTCATCTCCCGGACCAAATTAATCATTCCCAACAAGCTTTTATTGAAGGGAGACGCATTAGTAACAACATCATCATCGCACAGGAAATAACTCACTCTTTTCACTTTCTTCATGGAAACATCAAGCTTTTATGCTTAAAATAGATCTTGCAAAAGCTTTTGATCGTCTCGAATGGAACTTCATCGTAGCGGCACTCTCACGTCAAGGACTGCATGGTCATTTCATAAATCTAATCTATGCCTGCATTTCCTCGCCCACCTTTTCGGTTGTCATTAATGGTCAACCATTTGCGAAATTCCGAAGCGACAGAGGAATACGACAAGGATGCCCACTCTCGCCATACCTATTTGTTTCAGCCATCAATGAACTGTCGCTATCTCTTCAAGACGCAATGGAGAACAAGTATCTTCAGGGCATAACGCTAGGACCAAATTGTCCTCGCATCCATTCTCTTATGTTTGCCGATGACCTTCTCATCTGCGGTGAAGCCACTCTTCAAGAAGCAGTAGCTATGAAGCAAATTCTCGACACTTTCTGCTTTGTCTCTGGACAAACTCCTAACTGGTCTAAATCGGGTATTATTTTTAGCAAACACGTACAACCTAATGAAGCAAAGCAATCAAAACCATTTTCCCGGTTCAAGACATGGATGCTTCCTTCATTCATCTTGGTCACCCTCTCATCCTTCCGGCAAAAAACAGATCTTCAGCATATCATTTTGTAATTGACAAATTTAAATCTAAACTCAGTACCTACAAAGCAGACAAACTCTCTCACGCGGCAAGGCTTGAGCTCATAAAATCTGTTTTCTCTTCTATTCCAGTGTACTATATGTCAAACATTCTCTTTCCCAGGAAACTCATAGCAAAACTCACAGCTATTATAAGAACCTTCTGGTGGACGGGAGTAAGAGAAGAAACAGCCACAAAAAGCCTTTGCCTCAAAGCTTGGAAAGATCTCTGTGCTCCAAAAAAAGAAGGCGGTCTAGGAATTAGGAACCTGCAAGCTGTAAATCAAAGCCTTATTCTCACAGCAGCTTGGCGAATTGCCAAAAACCCGAATGACCAACTTCATCTTGTTCTTCAAGCAAAATATTTCCCAGGTTCCTCAATCTGGCGCCCCAAATCAAATACTCCTAAATCAGCTTTCTGGGCCTCTATCCTCAAAGTCATGCCAATACTTAAAGCCAATACTTCCTATCAACTAACTCAGGGCAACATATCCATTTGGACCACGCCTTGGTATCCGTCCTGGAACACTATTTACAATGACTTAATTATTCAACCTACTGGATTCACTTACCCTAACCTGGTTAAGGACTTATGGATACCCAACCAAAAAACTTGGAATGAAAACCTTATCAATACTCTTTTTACACCCTCGGCGGCTATCACAATAAAACAAACTCAAATAATAGATACAGATGAGCAAGACCTTCTTTGTTGGAAACTAACACATGATGGTAAGTGCACCACAAAATCTGCATATTATGCTTGCTTGCAGGTACTGTATGAGCAAAGACAAGAAGACAGACCGAGGAAACCAAACACACAAACAATCCAGCTACTAAATCAGGTTTGGAAATGTAAGGAGATTATCCCTAGGATTCAAACTTTTGCTTGGCGATTCCTTCGAAAATCATTACCAACAGGTGCAAGAGCAGGACGTTACTCAAAGCACATAGACAAAATCTGCTGCAGGTGTGGAATGCAAGAAGATGAAGTACACCTCTTTTTTACATGTCCTTTTGTCAAAGCTGCCTGGTTCATTGCTCCCTGGTACATTAAAACTGATCTTATTGTTTACAACTGCACTAATCTGACAGATATAGTTTTAGCTCTTCTTTCAATGAACCACCCTCATGCCACTATAGCAAACATTTTCACATTCATGTGGTGCATTTGGAAGTCCAGGAATGACATACTTTTCCAGAGGAAAAAAGGACAACCTTACCAGATTTTTATTAATGCTCAAGCCCTTACAAATAATTTTGAAGTTTATGATCTTAACTCCTCTTATAAGCAGGAATAAACAGGTACAGAGGGAATTAATTACTACCAGGATGTCAAGTCCAATACAAGGTTCAACAATTAGCATCGACAATTATCCTCAAGGTACAATCATCTACACAGATGCGGCATGGAAGAACCCCATCCCAGGTGTACCCCAATTACAGGAAACAGGAATAGGGATCTACATCGCAGATAACTCTACTCAAGAAGGGTGCAGAATAAAAATACAGGTATCAGCAGCAACAGGAAAATGCCTTTCAAGCAGAGGCAAAAGCGCTCTCTACGGCAGCAAAGATTGCAAATATTCTACAGGTGGACAGACCAATCTATTTAACCGATAATCAGGTCCTAGCAAAAATTGCAGCAGCAAGAACAATTAGTCATCCCCTGCTCCACTGGAATGCAAGGCATCATCTAGCAGATTTCTTCAGAGAAACAGTATATACATCGCCACAGGTGTTCCATATATCAAGGCAGTTAAATGGAGAAGCTCACAATTGCGCCAAACAGGTTCTTAGGCACAGCCTAAAACAACCTATCTATCAATGTACCAACTCAGCTCATCCGCTAGGTGCTTGTCCTGTGCTCTTAGCTTTGCAAAATGTAAACTCCCAGGACTTTGTACTTACTGCTGCAATTTGCAGCTGAGTTGGAATGAATTAGCGCCATCTGGCGCCCTTGTTTGTTCAAAAAAAAAAAAAACCAGGTTTTCTTGTTTGCAAGAATCTCGGATCCTCCTAACTATTTATGCCTTCTATAAAAAATATGGTGCGCTATTGGCGCACTCTGAAAATAAAAGCATAGCACCCTTAATTGCCGCCGAAGCCAATACGTATGGCCATCTTGACAACACCATCGTCAACGTCTTTCTGCCCTTCAGGGTCCCTAGCTAGCCACATAAGAGGAACCGACCTTTTTTTGGCCCTCCCGTGTCGCTCCCCCAGGGCGACACCGGGGCTAACCTAGCCATCTACAAAATTTTAGTTTTTTTTGGTTCACTCTTATTTTTGGTTCACTATTATTTTTTCTCCGGCATTTTCGGTTCACTATTATTTTTGGTTCAATTTTATTTTTTGGTTCACCGGTATTTTTGCCTCAACGCCGGGACTTGGCTGCGCCCCTCCCTTGCAGATGCACGGATGGCAATCGGGGTGGGAGGAGAAATCACCCGAACAGATTTGCAGCTTCCCGTGAGCGCCACCAAGATAATTTCTTAAAACAATATGCACCATAGTCTTGAAATAGGTTTTTGTCCCACTTTATAAATATGTGCCATAGTCAGTCTCGTGAATGATGAGATTTACATTGAGGTATGCAACTTCCAGACTATTTATTGATGACGGATCAATGTGCATACACACATACAGGTCCTCTCCGGTTTGACGTCGAAGGGTATAGAGGTGGACTACCCACTTTGCTCTACCGACCTGAGACATGGACCAAGGTCTCCTACCATTTTTCTCTCTTTGCATAACATTTCAAGATAATATGCTAAAATATTTATCGCGTGAAATTTCATATTTGGGTTTATGGATTAGATGAATTTGCAGGTGAGCAATGTAATCTTTATTGATACTCCTGTTGGGGCTGGGTTCTCATATGCCACTTCAGAGAAAGGGTTCGAATCTAGTGACAACATGGCGGTAAAACAGTTAGTCATCTTTCTCAAAAAGGTTAGGACCCTTTATGTTCTAATAAAAAAATACTATTGAGGTTACATATTAGGCACTATCTCAAACTACACTGTTACTCTTTAAGTTTTGCTTTTCTGCTGGCTTATTTTTCATCCACCTTATACGACCCATGATTTTTAAATTTAAATACTGAAACACTTGCAATAAATATGATTGTGTTCATTTGATTGATGTAGAGACCATTAGTTTTGTTACCTTTTTTCAAAAACCTCCAAGTTTTTTAGAGATGCTGACATGTTTTAAATTTCAACCAGGAAATAATTCATTGAAACATCCAAATCTATTCTTAGTGGGTGAATAATCTAAACGGTCTTGAGCTCTAATGATCAACTAATGAGATGATAAATAAATTATGCTTGGAAGCTACTACACCGTATTAGAGGGTGCTGCTTTAGGGATAAAATATGTTAACATGGAACCATTGATGGATTAGAGGGTAACTTAGTCATAGGAGTTATGTAAATATATATCCATTGTAAGAGCCCAAGCAATTCATATTGTCCAACTGAATAAAAAGTTCACCTTTAGGCTTTATTTGGAATGTGCTAATTGAATTTTTATATTACAATTCCATCTAAAGTATTGTGAAATTTATGTTCCAAATAAGTTCTTAGTTAATTGCCTTCTGGACTTGGTTGTTTTTCTCTCATTCGCAGACTAAGATAAACAAAGGTTAAGTAATACTTAGTTCATTTGTGACCATATTTAAATAAAACCAACAAATTATCTCTTTCTGTAAAAGGAGGGTAGTCCTGTGAGCTCTGCCACGCACTATTAGTAAATAACGAAGGACTGTAGTTTTATTTGGAGGTAATATTTAATCTACCTTAACTGAAACAACTTTTGTGTTTATTTTTGTTATCTTTTTTTTGCATGTAGTGGTTAAATGAGCACCCCCACTTCCTCTCAAATGGATTATATGTTGGTGGTGAATCATATTGCGGTATAACCATACCCACTCTTGCGCTGGAAATAGAGATATCAAGTAAGAATCTTTAAGCTTGTAAATTAGGCTTGTCTCAATGCTCCTAGGTAGTTGCCATGCATGACAGTAGACGATGTGAAAAGTTAATTAAAGAAACGATAGATGATTGTTATATTAAGTGGGGATAGAGGCCGTGTGTAATTAAGTATCATTTTATACCAATACTAGCTGAATGCACGTGCGTTGCTACGGATGTATGATTTTTTTCCGTCTTATTTCACGAATGCATTTAACGTTCATCTCACTTCTATTTTTTCCCGTATTTTAAGAGAACATGTCGTCTTGTTGCTCTTTGCCTCTCCACTGTCTCTTGAAACAAAACACTTGAAGAGATATATTTTATTAATTAATAGCTGAATGCCCGTGCGTTGCTATGGTCTCGATTTAATTTGTTTTAATCGTTACACATGTAATTATAATGCACGTAAAATTTAGGAAAAATGACCACATAATATTGAAAAGCACACTTCCTAAAAAAAGTGATAAAGAACATCAAATAATTCAATTCGACGTCACATATAGAGTAAGACCAAACTATTTATTTATTATTAACTAAGATCGATTTTCGAAATGACCATATCAATATGGATGGATGGCAACTTCATATGCACATCCCTTACTTTTGGAGAACTCGGTTAGTCTTCATCCAACATCATTGCGTTCGAGCTTTGTCGGTTGATTTTTCAGGAACACCGACATAATCTATCAGTGATCTATAAAAGTGAAACACATATTGAAATAAAATTTACAAATGGGCATATGCAACATGCATGCAAATAAAGGGTAGCTCAAAAACATTCGCGTTCACGCGCAGCACGAGGAGCGAAGGAAAAAAAATACTCACGACACATAAATGCAATTTGGTCAATGAAGGTCCAAATCACAGGCGTAGCTTAGTGGAGGCCAACATGGTTACAAAAATAAGGCTTTAGGCCTGTGATGCTAGGGATCATATGAACTTGCACGACCAATGAAAAATGTCCCGTCTCCATCGAGGGGGTCACTCTCTCTCCGATCCCATGACGGAAGAACCACCTAGTACACATTGAAGCATCCTTCAAGATATTGTTGACCATGTGAAGCTTGCTGCTGCGTGACTTGACGAGGTACGGCATTCTCAACGGGGACGCATGGATTTGGCATTGGTGTCGTTTTAATGGGACTTGCTCAGTCGTTCGTTGGTGGCGGGAGGACGTACGGTACCAGCGTGGTTGCCCTTGTTTTTTAGGTCTGTCCAACCAGAAACCTCCATCTCTTACTTAAGTTGAGTCCACAGTTTATTTTTTTGAACCGGGCAAAAGCTTTGCCACTTTATTGATATAGAAGGAGCAAACAGGGTGTGGCCTAAACCAAACTAAAAAAAGGCCATTCTAGGCAAAAAAAAAACAGGAAACTTAAGAAATAATCTCCGCAAGATGCCTAGCGCCAGCTAGAATCCAAACTTTGCTCTCATCTTTTAACTTCTGAAGAAGCTGCATAGGAGCAATGAATTTGTTGTTGAAGACCCTCTCATTTCGCTCCTTCCAGATTTCCCACGCCGTTAGGACAACAGCGGAATTGAGGCCCTTGGGGTTCGCCGACGGGGTGTTCACAATCGCCTGCCAATAGTTGAGAACCGTGGGCCTTCCAGAACCCAAATTAAGCAGGAGGTCAGGGCAAGACAACCAAGAGGCAGCCCCTGCCCAAATGCGTCTGGAGAAACGACACTCGAAGAGGATGGAAAACTTGCTGATCTTATTATTCAACTTGTCGAAGGAGCATGGAGTCGATCCCCAGAACACGAAGGTCTTTTCTTTTTTACATATAACAGACAAGACAAAACGGCCGATCACCAAATGGGTTACAACAGTGGGAAAGTTCGTGGCCTAGACAATTTGATCTCCATGAACCCACACTCCAAGCCGGTTTGCTACAATTTCTGGAAACATACGAAACCTATACTTCATATCATTGATATGAATACCAATATTGGACTGTGAACAGGTGGACGAAATCATGACCTGCTGCAGGTTGAGACAATCGGTTTCAAAAATAACTTTATCCACACACAGTTAGCGCATGCCTCTACCTGCTGGTACTACACATACCTCAGGTACATGAAGGTCTTTTTCAGCATCGATGAAGCGGTACATGATTAGATTAGACTGGTAATAATAGACTGGGTGGAGCGTGTTGAGGTGCCGATAATAGCTGAGGAAAATTCCGTGAATGAAGTGATATATGTCCAGGAATACAAGGAAATATTTGGCTATGTTAATTCCTCAATTAGTGGAGGTGGCACGTGATTTTGGAAAGGGAAATTGGATCGCATGTACTACACGTCTGGAATGGAACGTGGCACGGGATTTTTTTTCACCACGGGATTTGTTGAATTGTTTCCTAAAATGAGAAGATTAACTGGGGGAGAATGATACGGGGGAATTGAAGATGAGATTGGATGGCCAGATGCTCCCAATGATGTATGTTGGGCGTTTTAGAGGTGACCAACCATCACCAACTCCCATTTAATAGTAAAGATATTGTCATTTGTCAAAAAAGTAGTGGAGATACGGGTCTTGTCCCAGAGCGCAAGAATTATAACCGATGGAGCGATGCCGCGCGGTGCAAGTCTGCACATGTTTCTCGGTTGTAGCTGTTGGCACGATAGATATAGATGAAAGATCAACATAGTCAAAAGAAACGACGTGTTGTGGAAGTTCATAAAATAGGCAGACCTATGTAGCCTAACATAGGTATTCAATATTTCAGGTTGGTTTCATGTCTTTTGCTGGACCATTCAAATAATAAACAAAGTTTGCCATACAAAATAGACTTCATTATTTTGCTTACAAATATACTGATGTCCCCCCCCCCCCCCCCCCCCCCCCCACACGCACTTTAGTGCTCGAGTATGATATCACTTGGCAGCCTGCAGATCACTTCTTTGAGTATTTTTGAAAGCATGGGGGTTGATTTAGTTTAGTTGTTCATAACAAAATTAATGATGATTACTTCATTTACATGTCTATGTGTGTCAGGTTACACTAACACACGTGAATATATGCTTACCATTTTCAGACAAAGAATCTAGTGAAGAACCGCTTCTTAATCTCAAGGTTGGTTGAAATTCATTTTATATATTAATTTGTGTTAGTATCATTGTATAAGCTTTCCAGATGAGTGGGGTGTCAACACCATGAAATAGTCGTTGAATGAATATTTCTTTCGAAATTACTCGCTTATTGATCTATTGTGTTTGGTTATCTTATAATTTTTATAAACACACGGTCTAATTCAGCGGATCCGTTAACCAAACTTGCTTGACTCGCTCGAGGAGCGAACTACAATGGAAGTCCTTGCTGATGACAAACTCTAGTGTTGTTGTAGGACTTGCTAGCCGTCCGCAAGCACTATGTGATACAGAATCATGAAAATATTTGCGAAAACAACGACCCTTAAGGTTATAAGTTTTATTAAAAATACGAAAATAAATAGGACTCTTTTTGGAATCTCTAGAAATATTTAATACACATACACTCAAGGAGAAACCTGTTTAATTTAATATTTTAGTTTATACTCTCTTCCTTTTGGTTTGCTAGGCCCATCTAGAAAATTCCAAATTTTAATTTTTTAAGATCAGCTTGCTTTGGAAATAGGAAAATGATTACAACCACATTATTTTTTGTCCAATTGTGGTTTGAAGATTCCTTGGCGGGAGAAGCCCTTAACTAAGGCCTCTCCTAGTGCGAAACGGCTTTGCCGTATCCAACGTTCTTCCACACGTCATCACGTAATTAAGAGACATCAACATACGTGGTCGGTCGTTTTCATCTTCTCCTCCATATTTGTTTCTTCTAGTCCATCCCATCAACAGTCCCAAGAGTTGATTGCCCAAGCCGTGCTTGAGTAAGCTGGTTGAGGAAGGTCATTTATTCATTTTTCTTAGATTCAGTGACAAGATCCGTAGTCATAGAAGAGTCGGTTCTTCTCTCTTTTTCGTTAGAGGGTTCTGCCTAAACGAACATCCTACATGGATATCTTAGAGACGGTCCACAATGTAGCATTTGGGACCGCCTAACGGCTAGAACCTATCTAAGGTAATACCACCTCGATGTACATGTCCTCTTATTGACCCGAGACTTATATGTGCCTCGGGTTAGGATACCTAGCTCCAAGCCTTACTAGGTCTCATGAGCGTGTGTGCCTCTCCACTTGAGTTTGATTCAAGTGGGAGTAATGATTAAATGCTCATGGGAGGCTATTTATAGGTTGGAGGTTCTTGATAAATGACCAATCCTACTCTTTAAAGAGAGAAAGTATGACGAAGAAAGGTACCCCCTCCATCCGCGAATAAGTGTACTTCTATGTTTTGTGTTAATTCGAACTTATTAAAGTTTGACCAATTTTATAGAGAAAAGTGTCAACATTAATTTATTATACTAAATTGGTATCACTAAATTCGTATTCAAATGAAGTTCCAAAATATACCAATTTGACGTTATATATATTGCTACTTTATTCTATGAAGTTAGTAAAAAATTAAAAGTTGACTTAGTACAAAAGGTAAATGTACAATTATTCGCAGACGGAGTGAGTATATCCTGGTCTATAAATTTACGTGGACTAGGAAACACATATGGTGCATAGCATGTATCTTCCTATCACCATGATGCTAACTTTTGAGTTTAATAGAGCTCTCTCTATCCGGAAAAAATGTATCCGTCCCATCACACAATATGCTTAGTCCTACTGTTCATTTTTTTAATCACTGAGGAAGAACGTTGCAGGGGTACTTTGCTGGCAATCCAAATACCGATGACAAGTTTGACGCCCCAGGTAAAATCCAATTTTTCCATGGCATGGGATTGGTATCGGACGAACTGTACCAGGTGATCCATCATCTCACCTAAGTACTAAATAGTAGCAGAAGCTGCTGCTGCAGTACTATATTATTTCAGTTGAAATTTTCACAAGTTGTATCACATACTCAGAATGCCAAGAAATTTTACCCGCAGATTGCCGTGGAAAACTGCAGAGGAAACTACGGTGATCCACCCAATGCTCTATGTGCGAAGTCCGTCCAAGATATCGACGATGTAAGTTTTAGAGAAAAATAACTAGTAACTAGTTATAATAAGACCATTCAATAGGAGACATCCATGTTTGAAATTGAATGTGTATTTTTTTTCACGAATATTTTTAAAAATATTAATTTCTACTAACAAAATGGACAAATAGTGCACAAAAGATATCAACTGGTCCCACGTCCTGGAGCCCTCATGCGAGAAGATATGGAGCCCCGGGATTCAGCAAGCGGCCGCGACAAATAGAACAAGTGGCCTCACAGTGCAGTACTCCGATGGCGCTGATCCCCTGGTTCCCTTCAAGTGCAGAGTTGAGTGCCAGAGAATGAATGCATCCATTTACCACGCATTCCATTGATGTCCCCTAATTTTACACTTCATCCTCGCTCACTAGTGAACTAATTTTTTCGCAGAGCAGTACCCTCGAGCTAGTTTACATTTGGGCAAATGATGAAACAGTAAGGAAGAGTCTCGGCGTTCGCAAGGTACTAGTTCTACTTCTGGGGTCTTTTACGGTGCAAATTACTAGTCCTTTGGACTAGTAGTAATTAGCCATATCCACCGTTGATTATTTTGGGGTAGTTTAGGCAACTCGGGTTTCTTTTTAACTTTAATTATTGTAGGGGTGGTAATAGAATGTACTCCATTCATTCCAGCCGCAGCGATTAAGAGGAAACAAAGCCCGGTACGTCAAAAAAATAAACAAGGAAACCGAGGCCGGCCGTTGCTCTCGACACGCCGTCGCCATAGCTGGCCTTCTTTGGCGCCGTCGTGAGGTCCCTGGCCGTCGTCGACTGGATACAGATAGCAATGCTATTCCACACAGCCCGCTGTACCTGGCGTTCGTTGCCGCCATCGTCGACTGGACAGACCAATCGCTCACGCACGCGATGCCACCGTCGCTGGCGTTCCATGGCATCCTCGTCGACTGAAGACAGACTGCCGGTGCTATCGCACGCCACCCGTCGCCCTTGCACGCTCCCCCGTCATAGCTGGCGTTCGTTGCCGTCGTCGACAGGACACAGGTCGTCGCTCTTGCACGCGCCGCCGCCGTCGCTGGCGTTCCTTGGCGTCGTCGCCGACTGGAGACAGAACGCCAGCGCCATCGCCCTTGCACGTGCCCCGTCATAGCTGGAGAGCCTGGAGTTCGTTGCCGTTGTCGACAGGACACAGCCCGTCACTCTCGCACGCGCCGCCGCCGTCGCTGGCATTCCTTGGCGTCGTGGTCTACTGGACAGATCAGTCCTATTGCACGAGGCTCGTCGCCCTCGCCGTCGGTCGCGTTCGTTGGCGCCGCTGTCGACAGCAGAAAGCTCGCCGGGTGGACAAATTTCGATCTCGCCGGGTCATCTACAAGCACTGATAAAAGAAAAGGGGGAGGATCATCAAACCAAAAAACCCTAACTCCCTGTGTAGAACCGTGGCGAGCAAGCGCATGTGCGGCACCATTTGCTTCTCGCGGACAATGTTGAATTGTTGCCATGCCTAGCATCGTTTGTAGATGCCGGCAGTCATCGATGACCACCGCACTCGTGCCTCTGTACTCCGAAGGGTCAAGAACAGCTTGCACCACCTCCAAAGAATCACATTCGACCACCAAAGATTGGGCACCAAATTGTTCAGCAAGTTTAAGTCCTGCCAGCAGCGCTGAGGCCTCCATTGACGAAGCGTCAATGGCCAGATCAGTGAAATCACAAGCTGCTGCCACAAAGTTACCTCCCGCGTCGCGGATTATTGCGCCAGATGCACCTATTTTAGCATTGGGTGGAAAAATACTGCTAGGTTGGTTGACAAGGATTGTTCAACTTCAACCATTGGATCCCGAGGCTTGGACGGTTGTTGTTTGTCTGTCCGTACCGTAAAAGAGCCCTCTACTTCTACATCACTACTCTAATGAAAATTTTGGTGGGTCTAGTTGTGCATGAACGTTGTCCACTACAGGGAACAAAGGGCGAATGGATAAGATGTGACCACAGCAGACCGTACATTTACGATATCACAAGTACAGTAGAGACTCATTTGATGCTAGCCAGAGAAGGATATCCAGCGCTGATATACAGGTAACTAGCCAACTGAAAGCAAATTAACCTAAAACTGCTCTGAGGGATCAGAGTGGATTCATATTGCAATCTAATCTAAAATTATGAAAATATGATATCATTGATGTTGCAGCGGCGACCATGATAGTGGGTTTTCCTTCGTCGGAACACAAGCATGGATAAGATCTCTTAACCTGTCTATCACAAATGATTGGAGACCATGGCATGTTGATGGCCAAGTTGCAGGGTAAGTTGTTATATGCCTGCTGAAAGTTCTTTCTTCAGAAATCCAATTCACTATCCAGTTAATTGATCTAATATATTTTTCTTCGCCATACCACAAGAAAACGACATTTTGGATGCTCATGAAACCACTTCAGATTTGTTTTGAAGTTTCCGAACAATATTTTGGAGCACATATCTATATGCATATGAAAACTTTCAGTTTAGTTGACGTCGTCAGGTTAGCGTTTCTTATCTTACATTGCTTCTATTAATTATTTTTCCAGATTCACAAGAAGTTTCTCAAGTAACCTAACATACGCAACTGTGAAGGTAAGTCCGTTATATACTTTTCATTATTTCCTATTCCATAAGACCATAACTTATCCAAATTAGGATGAACTCTGTCACCCATGTCAATGAGTCAATTACGCTTAGTTTAATCTTGTGGAATACCATGTAGGGTGCTGGGCATACTGCGCCAGAGTACAAGCCCAAGGAGTGCCTTGCTATGTTTGTAAGATGGATTTCGGGCGACCCTCTATGAAAGATGATATTAAATTGGATGACGAGTGAGAGTCAATACAGTACGATCAAGTATGGATAAGCTTTTTGTTGCTTGTAATAAATCTATGGAACTAATAAGGTTATGTTGGCTTGCTTCGATGTACACCAGTTGCATAATTTGCACAAGTTATGTTGTGCTGCTTATTATTTTCAAGCTGTACCTAAAATGAGTTAGAGACATGCATATTTCTTTGCAGCTGGGTGAATCGAGTTTAATGCGAACAAATTCCGTTGTTCATCACATTGGAATGCACACACGGCCAAAAAAATATACGAGAGTACGCGACTATGTATCGTATTTTATAAAAGGAGTAGAATGTTGTTTACAAGAGCCTGCCTAATCTGCATTCAGTTCAGGCAGGTTAACACCCTTATAGATTGCCAGGCGATCTCTCACGCCGGGGTTGAAGTCACCTACACCTAATCCTGCACTACTCCTCATCTTCATGTCCTCCAAGATCCTCGACGCAAGAACATCTTCGTTGCACTGTTGGCCAATTAACTGAGAACACCAAGCTACATTTTCTAGTAACTCAGCGGTACATATGGTGTGAAAACCAGCTGGGCAATCGCCCGGAGTAGTTGCGTCCCTAACTCCCTACCCATTTCACTCCGAGAACAGATTCATAACGTAAACACACAGAGAAGCATTTTGATTGCATGGACATGCGTGTTTCGATGAGAGCTCCGAGTCCCCACTATCGAATGTGTTGAAACCAAACGGGCGTCTAGCTAGCCGACAAAATGTCCAGCAGTTATATGGAAAGGAGTAAAATCCATCAACGGTCACTGTACTTGAGCTCGTTACTTGCCGTCATCACCGTACACAGCTATACGTGAGTTACGGTCACCCAATACGCGCTAATGTGTCATACACGGTCAACGCGGAGGCAGTAGCGCCGTATCTGGAACCTGTCAGCCACTTGTGGAGCCGTCGAAGTGGTAGTTTTATGAAAAACCCTGCATCTATGCGCAACACGCGGTCCAGCCCCTCCTCCACTGAACTAAAGTAGGCGAGCTCGTCTTCTTCTCTCAATCGTTCCGAGGTGGCAGAGGGAGAGGGAGCGACGCTCCGGCCATGGCGGTGAGCGGGTGGAGAGAGTGGTGATGTTGTTAGAGAGATTTTTTGCAAGCGGCGCGACAACGTTTCGGCGGGTCGACAAGCCCGTCTACTGTTAGTCTCCGAATAACTCTGAATCTCTGGCGAAAAAGTATCTTTTTGACGTTAGGGTTTAGGGTTCGTCATCCATTGCGGCCTGATGTTATCGAGAGGATCGATTAGTTGCGATTGGAGCAGTTGTTCTTCAGTTAGGGCACGGGTTCGGGTTGGGAGTTTGGGTAGGGTTTAGGAAGTTATTATTTTTTTAGTCGAAAAGAAGCAATTTTGGGCACAAATATGTCGTTTTTTCGTTGTTTGTTGTTGGGGGTGTTTTGGGGGTAGAGAAATGATGGAATTTTGCATATTTTCTTCAGATTGTGCATGTCTTTGCTTGCAAACTTGCATTTTTTTAAGGATTGTGATGGAATGTGGTGCAATATTTGCGGGGCCTCATAGCAGTGGATACTTCTTTGTAAAAATCAACCATGGGGGACATTTTCTTGGAAGTGGCAGTAACAGAAGTTGTGTACATGGGTGAGCTATTTGGTTTTTATCAGGTAGACACTGTTAGTTGGTCACCAATGTTGCTAGAAAACATTGTGGAAGAAATTGGTTATGAAATGTAAGGCAGGGTCAAGGTTCAATATTGCATTCCCATGCTCACACTTAGCAGAAATGGATTGAGGCACTTAAGGACTGAAGAAGACATAGCTACAATGTTAAAAGTTTGTTGAACTGGGGCACCATTTCATCAGTCTATACCTTGATCATGATGATTCAGTCAGGAGAATGAATTGGGATGATGTCATTCATTTTCCTGTTGCTGATCTACCTTCAGTGACCAGGCATTGTAAACCTCTACAGATAGTTTCTACAGCTGCTCGCGAAGGTAAAACATATGTTCCTGTCAAAGAAGTTGAAACCCATGTTCCTACTCAAAAAGGTGATAACCCTACTCCAATTCAAATAGTTTACCTAGAGAAGTGTGATGGACCTAGCAGAGCGACAAAAGAGATGTTGAGGCCCAAGAAAATAACATGTTGTCTTTAACATTGAAGAATGCACATGCACTGCAATGTCAGACAAAAGGTTGACCCAAATTATGTTGACTCAAGGTATGGTATATAAGTATGATGAAGATTTCGATGCAGACAATGTTGCATATGATGAGAATGTAGAAAAATAAGAGGTTTTCAGAGATGGTGCTTCATAAGAAGAAGATTTATGTGGATCAAACTCAGATGAAGACAAAGTTGACTTCAGGTTCAACAAATTCAGACAGGAAAATCTAAAGCAAGTTGAATTCCATGCTGGCCAAGTATTTGAGTTAGTTCGCATGGTTAGAAAGGCTATTAGAGAGTATAGTTTCCAAAACAGATGTCATATCAAGATGCCAGTGAATGATTTGAAGAGGATCAAGGCAAAGTGTGTAGGTGGTGAAAAAAGGAATGCATTTGACAAATACCTCTACTTTAGGCAGCATCATATTCTCATGTACATGAGGAGTAGCTCGTAGAAACGAAAGTACCTGATGTTGGAGTTGATGGGCACGAGCTCGAGTTAACGGTCCTTGCATTTGAGGAGGTGTATTTGTCGTGGTTGCATCTATAGTAGGTATGTCCTCATCACTTTCTCTCTCTACCTCTTTCTGGGTCTCTATCTCTCTCTCTCTATGCTCCATTTCTCTCTCTCTCTAGTTCTAGGTTTTCTCTGTAATCTGGCTCTCTCTTTGTTATAACTCTTATTTCAGTCATAGCTTATCTCTCTCTCTCTCTACTACCTGATAGATTTTTTTTGTAATGCTTGCAATGCAAATGCTTGGATGTATCCGGCCTTTCTGTTTTCTATCCACTCTATATCTCTCTATTTCCCTCTCATTTCAGGATTTTCTCTTTCAATGTATATCACTGTTCTTTAGGGTTGTATGTTGTCTCTCTCTCTCTGAGAATATATTTCAGTGTTGTCTCTGTAAATTAGATGCTTGATGATATTTGTGAGTAGTGGATATTTTCCTAGATTTCATCGGAATTTTTGGTTCAGCCGAATTTTAGTTCATTATCTGTTCACCAACATTTTCAGTTCACTATTATTTTTGGTTCACCCAAATTTTAGTTCCTTTTTTGTTTTACCATTATTTTTGGTTCACCGGAATTTTCGGTTCACCCAAATTTTTGGTTTCTTTTCACCTTTTTAGTTCAATATTATTACGGTTCACCCAATTAGTCGGACCAAATTTTTGTTCTTCTATAATTTTGGTTCATATGTTTTCTTTGGTTCATCTTAATCTTTTTGGTTAATTATTATTATGGTTCACCCTAATTTGGTTAGTTGATTTTGGTTTATTATTTATTTACTCGCATATTTATTTTGGCCCTCCCTATTATATTTGGTTAAACCGGGATACAATATTTTTGCTTCACTCTTATTTTGGTTTAGATATTTAAAGAAACCAAATTAAGAAAAACAGAAGAAAAAAAGAACGCACGCGAGCATGCGTTGGGAGCTAGTGGGCAGTGGCTGATCGGTAGTACTTTTTTTTTTTTTTGAGGGCAGCTGATCGGTAGTACTCGTACTCCAGCAAGCCAAAACAAGCGTATTTGTTTTCTAGCACAAGCGTGCTGGGCCAACGCCCAGGGGCCAAAGCGTGCTGGGCCAACGCCCAGAGGTCAGGGCCGAGTAGCGACCGCAGAGCACAGCTCTGCGGGCGAGTCGAACCCTTTTTTTCACACAGGCATTTGTGTAGTGGGCCACCCATTTACACGTGTCAACAAATGATTGGCTAAAAAAATAAGACTCTGTCCGAAATCAAAAACAGTCGACTGAGAAATAGACAGTCCCAAAAAAAACAAGCACACACCCGAGCATCGTCATCCCCTCCCCATCGCGACTCTCTTTCTCTCTTCCCTCATCTCTTTTCTGCCTCCACTCCCGAGCGCCCCGATCACTTTTCCCCTGCTCGATCGTCTCCACCAATCCCCAGCTCCAGCCTCGCTCGAGCTTTACCCCCAGGTCGACGTCCTCGTCTCCCCCCGCAGCCGAGCTGCTCCTCCTATCTGGCTGCTGTCAGGTGCATCCATGGCACCGCCGTGATTCTTCCCTGGCGCCGCCTTCGACCGACCCCGCCTATGCCCACCTCGGCCACGCTGCGTTCTCCAGTCTCCTCCTCGGGCTCGCGGGAGAGCTCCAGCTCACCACCACGCCCGTTCCAGGCGCCGAACCTGCCCAAGCTCGGTCGCCGCCTGTCCCTTCACACAGGGAGCTAGCCTGCTTCACCCGCGCCCCGCGCCTCCTGCCATGTGCTCGCCGCCGGAGAATTCGGCGCGGCTCGCCGGCAGGGACGGGGGGCAGTGCGCCGGCGGTGATGAGGGTGGCCGTGAGTACTGGGTTACGTGCATGGAAAACAAAAAAATCGCCAACTACGCAATAGCCAAGATCTACTATGAAGATACAAGTGACAAGACATGCATATTTGATCTAACTGTAAATCGTTACCGACACCGTGAAGCGGAAGAGATATCGATGACGACGTTGATGAAGATTGTGGAAGAACTCCCTCGGCTAGGCCTAGCCGAGAGAACATCATAGACTCATCGCGTCTCGCCTTGATCCAATAGAGTGAGATGGAGTCAACCGTTTCTGAACGGATCACCCTTCTGAGTTTCACACACATACATCGGATCTAGTCCAGCAGGGTTTCGCCGTCCACACTTGAAGCACTCACCGCTGGTGTATATGAAGGTGGAGATCTCAAAATATGAGAAGGAGGGAGAGAGAGATTAGATATTAGATCTAGATCTAATCGGAGAGAGGAATCCTCTAATCCGACTAGACGGAGATCTAACTTGTGTGTCTCCAAAGGAGAGGGGGTGGGGGTTTATATAGGAGGCCAAGGGGTAGAGGGACTTGGGGAAGGGGAAAGCTTTCCCCTAGTCCAAGTCGGCTTGGGGAAGGGGAAAGCCTTCCCCTTGCCCAATTCGGTTTGGGGGGAGGAGTCCTTGTCCAACAAGGCTCCCCCCCCCCCCAAAACCGCCTCCCCCATGGGCCTTTCGTCCCATCTAGGGTTTTGGCCATGGGGGGGACCCCCCAGACGCCTTGGCCCACCCGCCCCATGTGGGGTGCGGCTGCCCCATGGGCCCACTTGGCAGCCCTTCTTGGTGGCTCCAATGTATTTAATTTTTTCCAATAATTATTAATTAATTAAATTAATTAATATTTAATTAAATAATATGTTGTCTAATTAATTCTTATTTGAATATTTCCTTTTATAGAATATTTCCCGAATTAATTACTTATCATATAAAACACTTTTACATGATTCGGGACACCCAGTGTCCGCACCTAAAATACTCCGAATAAATATTTCTCTCTTATATAAACCTCGGAATAAATCCGACTAGTGATAGAAACTATTTCTTTTACTCCGAGACACCTAGTGTCTGCATAATCTAATCTCTCTGATAAAGATATTATCTACCACATAGAAACCATTCCGGTGATACTCTCTCGGTATCCAGACCAACCATATACACAACAAACTAGAACTGACTTAAGTGTGTTACTATACAGGTTCGATAACGTGTAGTTATAATTAGATGTTTCCATCTAATCACCAGCCAGGGTCAGATACATGGGCTACCTGAATAACTGCTACCGTTATGCGAATAACACTCTGTGGAACATGTTTGATTATTAATTCGTCATTCCATTACTCACGATACTGAAATTACCCGAGATAAAGTATTCCCGATATTTCCATGAATCAATCCCTGATTCACTATATCTCTGTCTGTCTCGTTACCGGTAAGTTTTCTTTTCTCGTTCCTATAATCCGATATTCCACATGATGTAACTTCATCATGCATTGTTTGCAGAACATATTGGATATCATACATACCGAGTGGACCCTGGAAGTATCTCTCTTTTGACACAGGAGAAATTTCCCATCTTGGAACATCAGGATATATGCACACCTTGGTAATCACCCAGTTACGGCCATGGCGTTGACAGTACGAAAGTAATTCTTCCAGTATGCATAACCCCAATAACCTCATGGTTTAAGGACATGTCATATAATAACCATCTGCGATATTGCACTAAGGACTAAAAGACACTTTGGAATCTTCTTAGCATATCAACGATTTGGGTCTACCCAGCCATATATTTTCCACCAACAATATGCCACTCATTGATGCTGACATAAACAATATCCTAGACCTGGAAAACGTGGTCTTTAGCAATCAACGAATTAGTCTAAAAGGCAAGACTAGGGTGTACTTTATTCTGTTCATATCTCTACACGTGCGAGTGAGTTTTCCTCTAAATCACATATTCAGGAGTCACCGCAGTTATAGCATAGAATCATGAATCATAATTATGAATCAGATGTTAAACTTTATTGCCTTTATTGCATACATCTAACAGTGAGTTCGTCGGTGTGGTGCGGCCGTGCGGGGCCGCGGATAGGAACAGTTTCTTTTTAGCTGTGGCAATCTTGTAATTATCACGAAACTGAAAAGGTTTGGAACGACTTGGATCGTTGATCAAATGAACGGCTCAGATTTAATGTATCAACGCACCTCAACACATGTTTGCTCTTTTAATAATAGTATAGATGTTTCATTTGGGCTGGTGGGCAGCAAATCTATGCTGCATGTATGGTGGCTTCGTAGGCCTTAACTATGCCATGTATCCTTACTTGGACGGGTAATTACGAGGCACCATATTTTTCATGCGGAGCGTGGAGCCGATGATGATCGGATGTGGATTTGAATACGGATTACCGATTTTCTTTTGGCCAAGAGCTCAAGACTCAATGGAAACACAACTTCAAGCGTGGAGTGCAACATGCCGCGAGTTCAAGCTCTACCTGAATTCAAATTTAAATGAAAGTGGAAAAGATACATGAGGCCGTTAGATTAGCCATGAGTTCTTCACTTATGGATAATCATATACACTTCCAGTAAGGTGCATAGTTGCTGAGTCCATCACATATCACTTTTTAAAGGCTTCCTCTTTTGCTCCAACTTGGTAAACAGGCTTCCATCATATACATCTTTGATGTTGTCCTTGTGAAGAAATCCAAGCCAATCGCTTGCAAGCGTGTATAGTAGCCCCCACTCTGCCTGGGGTGCCCTGCAAAATATAGGAAAGTAAAGACTTGCACAACTTCATAGCCGTAAATAATAATTTCTACCCTTTTACTAAAATGGTTTTTGTTAACAAATTTAATTAGAACTTATAACTGCTTCAATCACGGAATATTCAGTAGTAACTGAATTGACAAAAAATTACACTGATGACGGGTCTAGTGGATCTAGATTTGCTGCGAGCATCAACTCTATTTCCGGAAATGTCAACGCGTCTCGTCGGATTTTTTGCATACTTAGTAGATTAGTAACATGCATATATTTCTAGTCTATGTTACTAGCTCCATAGTGCAAGATAATATAAAAGGTAGTATCATATATGGTCTTTAGGTTCCTAAAAAAAAAAGGTCTTTATAGTTTTTTTTTTGGAAACCGCTATGTGATGGTAACTCTACGCACCTCCATAGGCCCACAAAGCTACTGTGCAACTACTCATTTTGTAGACTAAATGGCATTTTTTTTAGTGGAAATCAATTTGTGCTCCCGAGCTCCAGTGCTCTCTCCGTTTATTTTTTTTTAAAAAAAATCACATTTAGAAGTTTCAAAAAAATATGAAAAAAAAATCATGGATATTCTAAATGATGCATTCGAAAAAGTTGTAAAATTTCAATATGAAATACGTTGTATTTTGGGCTACACAAAATGACAAATCTTAAAAAGTTTGGAGATTTTAAACACTATACTCAGATCTGTACATTTGTCTTTTTTGTGTAGTTTAAAATACAAAGTATTTCTAATTGAAATTTTGCATGTTTTTAGAATACATCATTGAGAATATTCATGATTATTTTCACATTTTTTTGAAACTTTGAAATATAGTTTTTGAATTTTTTAAAGCACAGGGAGCACTGGAGCTCGGGATTAAGAAATCTCCACTCTTTTTTTAGACTCATTTTTTCGTGGGCTTGAGCACGTAGGTGCACAGTAGCTCTATGGGCCTTGAACAAGTGCACGGTCGAATTTGCGGTGGATCAGGCCGACTGCAAGTTTGACCCATGATGTAAACACCGAAAGGGCCGCATCGTGGAAGGAAGCAAATCTGCTTCGCATCGGAACGAAACGCAGAGGCACCGAACTAGGGTTTCCAGGCCCCCACCGTCATCGCCTATATATAACCGCACCTGGTATCCCAGCCTTCTCGTCTCGCATCCGCCGCCAACGGTGTTCCTCGCTACCTTGTATTTTTTCTGCTTCTAGATTTACCCCCTCTATTTCTCATCTCCTCGAGTATCCAGATCTGTGCATTAGACGATGATGATCTATTCAACTTACCATCAAACTCTGAATCAATCATGTCGATTCCTCAAGTTTTCGTGAGTCTAATCCGATCTGATCTGCTCCAATCTCGTTTGGTCTTTTTTCTTATTCTCTTCTACTTGTTTCGATTCGATCTGGTAATTATTTAGAGGCAATAAATTAGAGTCTCTGGTGCGCTTCTTAATAGCGTAATTCAGCGCTGTACGTTGCCGAGAGGAATTTTGGGCTAGGATTCTGGCACGAGCTGTTCTTTGATATGGCTTGTGCATTCAATCTGTCCATATACATCCTTGATAGATCAACTTACACCTTGTTTTTGTTCTTTTTCCTTTTTTTTTGCTGTTCTATTAATTTTTGCTGCTGTCTGATTTTGTTAATGGGGCAGATATTCGAATACATTTTCTTTCGCCACTGCCGGTTATAACCTCAACTTGATGACTTCGTTGCAACGACCCCATTATCGCTACACATGTAAATTCATGATCTGGTCTCATTAAGTGATGATTATTATTGGAAAAGGACAAACATAAACCATGTTTGATGTATGTATCGGGTCCACACGTTACAACCAAACCATGGCCATTCCAAAATCTTACGCAATCTGTGTTGAATCGGCGGCCGTTCTGAGTATTGAACAGTGTTGTACCATTGTGTTTATAGAACTCATCGATGAGCCGTCAACGTTAAGATCAAAGTAAACATTCATGAAAGTTGCGTGGTTAGATTAATTTCTGTAGCTTCACCTGTCTTGAATGGGACATGATGCTTTTTAGTTTTAAAGCTTTATTAAACCAGGAGGATTAAAGATCTTGGTTCAGGATGAGGATAACATGACCTGAATTAGAACTGCATTTTTTCTTTAGAAATCTAAGCATGTTTTTGAGATATGAAACAAAATGCTGCGTTTAAATTCTGAAGGCCATTTGATGTTCCTGCTTGCTGTCTTCATCTATCTACTGGATGCAGAATGGTGCTTAATCTTCCAAATCTTCTAATCTAAACACCTGATTCAATGTAAAAATTGGGTACCACAAAAATTGTCTCCTAAACCAAATTTAGGAAGGTCCTGCGTTCTGCATCTGATCAGCCAGGCCTAGCAATTCTCCATTGTACCACGATCCAGCAGATATTTGAATTTGTTTTTGCATAGCGGATTCCATTAGTGAATAAGTCTGATCCGATAGTGCGGTAACCTTGTGTTCCCGGTTAGCACAGACAGTTTCTTTGGTTTGAATCAAAAGAACACAAGATGAAGGCCCAGGGTCAGTTTAACCCCAAAACAGTCGCCCCAAAACCAAAAAATAGTTGTTGTATGCTCTCTAACTCACACAAAAATGCATGTTCTGTTAGAAACCTCTCGTCAGTGCGGGGAGGTGGCGGAGGTTCGGGGAGGCGGCGGATATACGACGGGAACGACGGCGGAGCGGAGAGGTGGGCGGAATCGTGGAGGAAGAAGAGATGGTTCCGGTTGAATTGAGGGGGAAAAATGCGTGGGTCTGCTATTCTAGGGTCGACGTGGCGGGCGCGTCCGGGTCGCCCCAAACCGTACCCACATATGGGCTGGTTTTGGGATTTGCTGGACCGCCTGGTCGTTTGGGCTAGGTTTGGGGGCCTTGCTTGGGTCGTGTATTTCAGCCCAAACGCTGTCCGGGAGGACCGCCCGGTCGTTTGGGATAGGTTTCGCGGCCATGGTTGGAGATGCTCTTACCAGGGCCAATTGACCACTTGAAGAATGTGAATTAGCAGCCCAGTGAAGAATATATTTGGACAATGATTGTGAACAAATAAACTTTAGAAGATATAAGGAATAAGACAATGAGTGTATATTTGGCCAAATAGACAGATGACAATGAGCGGTATATTTAAATTTATAGTTCTCAAAGATTAAAAAAAAATCATTTGGCACAAGACATGACTACCTGTGGATGCTTGCCTGTCTTGCGAATAAAATACCACGCTGCTTATGACCTGTATTCAGGTAGAGGAGCAACAGGGGTAATTATCTGTGACTTTACGGGACAGTGCATGGCAGCCTCACAAAATGTCCTGCCACATGTTGATGCTCCGATGGCTAAAGCGTATGCCTTCAGAGATGGTTTGACTCTGGCCCAACACATTGGTAGTAACCATTTTATTATCCAAACAGATTGTGTGCAGGTTGTAGAAACTATGAATGATGGAGGTTTCTCGGCAACGGCTGTGGCGGTGATTTATGATGATTATCAGATGTTATGGAGTGGTTTTGATAATGTGTCAGTCAAATATTGTAATAGGGAAGCTAATCAAGTAGCTCATGAGCTTTCTAGGGATGCTTATAATTCTTCTGTTCTTGTATTTGGGTCGATGAACCCCCTAATTTTATTCTTGGCAAGCTGGTAAACGATGTAACTCCGTATCTGATCAATAAAGCATGCCACATGGCTTTCCCCGCAAAAAAAAAGTATGCTTCGTTGGCTGATGGTTGGTTTCTCCGAAGAAAAGTGGTTGCCTGGACAAATGGAAAAAGCAAGAAATATATGATTACAATAGAAAGAGTATGTAACAATGCCCATGAATAATATATCCTTAATGTGATTCGTTGTGGGCATAAGAAATAATTAACTTTGCCATAGTAAGTTGCATTGCTGATTTGTTGTATCTGCATCTATTTACTGCAATCTCTCCAAGGTCTTAGATTCCGTTTTTTGGACAAACCACGTTAAGTCCATATATGTCAAACCACTTAGCACTTCATCTCAATTTTGTTCTTGAGACCACCATCCACTACGTCCCACATAAGTTTCTACTGTGAAAATAGCATCATTTCACAGCCAAATCTCCTTCGTGCCACGGTACCCAATGTTCATGTACAATCTTTAAACCTTTAGCATCAATGAATCAGTTCAATACAAGAAGAACTCAACTAATCAAATTGAAACGTACTAAATATGTATAGTTATATGAGTTATGAACACATTTACTGTCAATTTATTTTCTGTGCGAAGACCCTTAAGCCGTCACCATGATGAGTGATAACATGAAAACCACAGTCGTCCTGCAGCGTCACCATAATGAGCAACAACACGAGCACCACATCTTTGAACCCTGTGAACGAGATACAGATCTGCCATGCTAGGAGAGCACGACGGTAAGTGCCTGCACCTGGATGGGTGTGGGATGCACGATGGGGTCCTCCTTCTTGCACCTTCACTCGAAGAAGTAGAACATCTTGGAGTTGCAATGCTATTCTAAAAATTCAGTTTGAAAAATTGTTCACACAACGATGTATCGAACAACTATTAAAAATTTGGCGCATAATCATAGCAAATTCGCATTGAAACACCACAAATCTCAATCATCACGCGCGCACCTGGTGACGTGGGTTCTGGGGACGTGGTAGCATTTGGCGTGGTGGTCGAGGTGGCCGATGCCCTCGGGGAGCCTTGACATCGTGACCCGCCACTTTATAAGCTCCCCACGCGCCACATCATCTAGCTTCCTGGCATCAACCCCGCCGCTCCGCCCCGACTCATTGGGGAGCAAATTGAATGTGAGGATGAGCTGCACCACTTGAGCTGACTGGAAGTTGGTGTCCCGCGCTAGCTGGAGCCCGTATGCGGCGCCAGCGGGGAGAAAGACGACGACGAGAAGGAGGTGGGAGGGGGAAAGCATGAGGTCAATGGCTCGTCGCCATTGGAGCGATGGTGCAAGACGGTTTCATGGGGATTTGGTGGAAAGTGGGGATCGAGTCACGAACGTGCGGAACCAATTTTTGGGACGGTTTAGGTAGTTGAACTTATGTTGTCTTCGGTGTGGAAGGAAAGAAGGGTACGACGTACCATGGGTTGATTTTCTTAATCTAGAGGGACTAAAGTGCAAAAGTGGATGACTTACCGCAAGTGGTGTCTAAGGTGTATTAGTTTTTTGAAAATCCAACCAAATGATCTTTGACCAAGAGTTTAGATAATATTATTAGCATTTACAATATCAAATCGGTATCATTAGATTCATTATGAAATATATATTTACATATTTATTTTCTTAGTATTTCAAATGTTGATTGTTTCTTCTATAATTATTATGGTCAAAGATAGTCAAATTTGACTTAAAAAAACTAATACAGCTTATAACAAGAAACTAGTAAAGATTATTCACTACCTCACTTTCTAGTGTCTCACTGGTAACTAGCTAGTTTGTATGAAAACAGGATAACCCTAAAAAAAATATAGCAAAACACAGATTTGACGAGTGAATCGGAATCGAGGAGCATGCCATCTGCGGTCACCGTACGCGCCGACTCGTCGCCCAAATACTTTCAAAGGATTTTGTTCGAAAGGGATTTGAATGCAGGTAGAGCATATACGTTATGATCAAATTCAGGTGGCCGGTTGGCCTATATATAGACCACTAAACCAGTCTCTCACATAGCCGATCAAACCGACATATAGCAGCACGTACACACCGGCTTAAACACACAGACCCACATATAACTGTTGGCCATTCTTCCGTCTCTACGCCACTCCATATTTGGCAAGTTGGGCGGCAAAGGCCGGCCGGGATCTCTGCATCCAATGGCAAAACCGTGCACATGCATCACTCCACTACACGAAGCTAGCAACCTGAACTCCAGCAGTGCGTTGTGCACCGGCCACGCCTGCTGCCACTATATAATGCTGCCTTGTTCTGAAACTCAACCACAACAAGTTCCACCACACTTGCTACTACACAGTACACACTCATAAACAGCTTCAAACGACGTTCGATGGAGGTAGTCGGCTTCAACAAGGCGGGCTCGCCGGAGGAGGCCCCGACGAGGCGGGCGCAGCAGTACCACGAGTGCAGCTTCTGCAAGAGGGGTTTCACCAACCGCAGGCGCTCGGCGGCCACATGAACATCCACCGCAAGGAGCGCGGCGGCGGCCGCAGATCGTCCATGCGCGGTGGCGGAGCTGCGCCGCCGGCTGGCGCCCAGCTCGATGTTGGTGATGCCAGCGGCTCGCGACAGTACGGTGGGGATCAAGTGCACCTGGGCCTCACCCTTGGCAGGAACGAGGACGTAGACTTGGAGCTGAGGCTCTGGCACTAGCCTCTGATCGTTAGTTTGGTCAACCGTTGAAGGGTTATGCTATATCTACTGATTGATAGGGTCGTTAATTCTTGGTTTGTTGTCTTGACTTGATTTGCTAGCATGTACAGTATGTAATTTCTTGTTTGCTACTGTAAGGTCGTACTGAATCATATAAAATATACTATGAAATCAGGACGTCGTTGTTTGATTTTTCGCGTAAATATGTGTGTATAATGTGGTCAACATATTACCTAGGGAATATGGATTTATGTGTGGTACAGAGCGGAAGAATTTATCAAGCAGAACACTGATTCTTGGACAAATTAATCCGCGAGAACTATATTTATCCGATTACCGCATTCAGCGTTGTGTATTGAGCTCTCATGCTGGCTCGTGACTTGTAAAAGAAAAGAAACTGTTGATACTGGTTGCAGCATATCAGCCGGAAAATACGATGAAACCACAAGAGCCTCCATGACAAGCAACCTTGGAGCAACTTATAGTCGCCAAAATTGCAGCCTACAAAAGCGTTTTTGAGGACACACTTCATAATATTTTGGAGGCTGCGGTTACTCTGCGCAAACTCAGAGTCATTTACAGCCACTATTTTTTTTATTTTTTTTGCATTTGGATATTTCTTTTTTTCGTCTGATGTTGTTAACAGGGCAGATCTTGAGCTTGATACATCGTTTTTCGTACCGTCCTTTTATAACCGCTGTACTTCTTTTGGATGGCTTGTCTGCTATCCCTTGTCTGATCCCCGTGTTCAGTTAAAACTGGGACTTGGTTCCCGTTTAAGCAGTTCTTATCTCTACTATAAAAGAACGCAGTGTCCTGTCTTCTGCCATCGTCCGTCGCGTCGTACGTCGCGCCATTTTGCGTTTTACTCCCTGGGAAAGTGGAAAACCAACCCGCAATCCATGAATTCGGTATTTTTTCATTTACCCCCTCAACCCTTTCCACCCAACCCGGTCTCCTCTCTCCCCACCTCCCCGCTGCGCATTTTGCATAGGGCTTCAGCGGCCAGTCCACCTCACCGCCGCCCCCTCCGTCGCGTCCTCCGTCCGTCACGCCGGTGCCAGTCATATGTCTCTCTTTTCACTTCCACCCAGCTCCTCTTTCCCCACGTCAGATCGATCTTACTCTGACAGCCCAATCTGGCCGGCCTCCTCATTCTCTACTCCAACCACCAGATGCACCACGACGCTCGCCACCAGCCGGAAGTGGCCTGCCTCCCGTCGTCCGCGGGCGAGCCCTACATCACGGCCCACAGAATTGCAGGGGCGGAGCCATCACGCTCGTTGATGAGGGCCAGAGATGGGAGGGGCGGTGTACGTGGTAGGAGGGGAGGAGTTGGAGGCGAGTTACGCAGTGTCTGTTCTGGTCGCCGTCGGCACCAGAACCCTTCTCCAGCAATATTTTTCTCTCCCCTTAATGTCCTCTTGCATCAGATTGGTGTCTCTCTCACACCCTCTCTATAGCTTCCATGCCAATTGATTGAAATCTCCCGCTGGATGTGGCGCAGAGTGGTGCGTCTTCCCTGTATCTGTGTGTTAATGCCTGCAAGGAAGGTAGGCACAAAAAAAAGACGGTGATTAATTTGTTGCATGAACGTTCAAGTTCATTCCTTCATTTTATGCGACATTATATATGATGCATTCCTGGAAAGGCGAGGCTAGTGTATGAATGTTGTTACTTGATGCCTACTGCTACTGGGTTACAAATTCGGATAGAATGCTGACAAGCAGAGTGAGATAGCATGATGAGCCACCGGCCATGTGAGTTCTGGCCGGCTGATAGGTGAAATTATTCATTTTTTGTATTGTGCAGGTGTGTTCCTCTTGTATGTTAAACTTTCATTTTGCATTTTCTCTAGGCTATGTCTTGATCCATCTTGTACTCATCACTAATGTTTATTCTGCAAGGGGTTTAATATGGCTATTTACGTCACCTCTTAATTATGGCATCATTGACCCTGTTGTAACCAATGCCCCCTATGATGCTGCAGGACGAGGACTTGAAGCAATTCAGGCAATGGGGAAGCTCCAGCCCGGGTCACCCTGAGAACTTTGAGACTCCTCGTCCTGGAGTTGAAGTCACCACTGGCCTGTTCATCTCCAGTGAAGTGCTTTATTGGCTGGGCATTGATGACAACCACATTTCCATTGACGGAGACACGGAGAATGCTTTTACAGAGAGTGTAAGTATCCGCTTTGAAGCTCTTGAGTGGCACACTATATGAGTGAAGAATGACAACAATGGAAATGACGAGGATATGTAAATCCATTCATGAAGCGAAATCATGAACCACATAGCATTGATATATCCACTTCTTTAAATGTTCTTGCATTTACATAAGAAGCCCTGCAGTCATGTGAATCTTTTTCTCAAATCAATGCTATACATAAGCTACGATTATTTGTGCCTATGTTCCTTAGATGTGATTGTTGATATGCTATTTCAGAACAACATGTGATGTTATTGTTTAGATTCATTCGCAATATTTGGCAGTGCCTTTTCTGTTTTGAAGCTTGGTTATTTATTATTAAGAATGTAGTGACCACACTCTTCTTACTACTAGAGGGTTTATATGTTTGTTATCTAGAGAGGAGTAGATCGATTGTCTATTCTTGGCTCATCCTTTAGATTGTATTTTTTTATTGCATTTCTGCATAGCGTAGCATTCTAGCAATGAGGTCAATGTTTGTTCATCATCCAGCTTGTTTAGCTACAACAGGATGCTGCCATTTCTCATATAGAACGGCGAGTCGACTGATATGTTCAGCTGGTTGTGATCTTGCGCACTTTTAGAGTTTGGATTTCTTATAGTGTGCTATTTGTTTTTTTCTCATGTAAGAATTACATGGCCAACTTAGAAGAGTCTTTGAAGAGAGACAAATAACATCGACAGGGTAGTACAAGAATAGACTTAGAGCTGAAGTCAACAGTGGCTGAAGTCAGTCTGGCCTCTCACGGATCCCTTTCTTCTCCGTCCTTTGAATCTCTTCAGCATATTTTAGTTTGTAACCACGCTGCAATACATAATATTTTCCCCATCATTTAGTGAATGCAGGAGCAGAGGATAGGTGTACTTCAGGCCAGTTTGAAGCAGATCGGGCGACCGTTGTGGCGAGTGAGGCCGTTGCTTCCTGTCCAGTACATAATATGTAAAGACGTCATCAATTCTTTCTCGAAAAAAAGACGTCATCAATAGCTTATTATTTGTGTACTTGCCTTTATAATATTTCTGATGTCTTCCTAACTTCTGAAGAAAGGTGTAAGTTGTTGATCCTGTGACTTACTAGGAGCCTTTGTTACTAGGATATATTAGTTCTATTATTCTTATTTTCTTGCCACCCACAATCTATCAGCACATTAAATTCAATTATGCATTTTAACAGACAACCTATTAGTTATGCATCAAAATTGTGTTTCATGTTCTTCCCAGGTGCCTTCGTGTCTTGAATCATTAGTTCATTAGTTCTTATATTATTGAGTTATATGCACTGGTGGTCACACAACTCGTCACTCATGTGCACTTAAGTCACACATCTGGATAACTGAATTTTTTGGTCACACAACTCGTCATCTGGTGCACTTAAGTCACTGACCCCACCTGTCAGGCCGTTTTCCGTTGAAGTTGATGCTGACTGGACACGTAATTTTGCAAAAACACCCCTGTATTTTTGTACATTTGCAAAAAACCCCCTGTGGAGGACCATTTTGTAAAATCAGAAGGACCATTTTGTAAAATTAGAAGGACCATTTTGTAAAATTAGGAGGACCATTTTGTAAAATTAGGAGGACCATTTTGTAATATTAATATTACTCCAGGGGGTTTTCTGAAAATTTACCGTCCAAAACGGACTGACAAGTGGGGCCAGTGACCTGCGTGCACGCACTTGTCGAGTTGTGTGACCAAAAAATCCCGTTATTGAGATGTGTGACTTAAGTGCACATGAGTGACGAGTTGTGTGACCACTCATGCAATTAACTCTATATTATTAGCTCTTCTCTCAGCAACTTTGTCTTATTTTGACAGGTACTAAGTGATCCAGATAAGCATGCAGTTTGAGACCAATATGGTGAAGAAGGTCTAAAGGGATGCCTCCACCAGCTTCACATAGCCATACCTTATGACATTCCTCAGAACTGAAAATGAGAGCAAGTTCAAAGTATTTTTTGCCAAATCTGGCCCTTTGGCCGAACTAATCTCGTATCTGGCCCCTCTGAGAAACTATTCTCAGATCTGGCCCCTCGGGTCGGCGCCAATGGACATGGCGCCGAAGTTGTACAGGTCGGCGCCAACAATTTGCATCGTTTTGAAAATTCATGGGTTCGGCGCCAACCCACTTGGCGCCGACCTAGCTCGGCCAATTTTTTTCCTGGCGCCGACCTGTACAAGGTCGGCGCCATCCTCGTTGGCGCCGACCTTGGGGCCAGATCTGAGAATAGTTTCTCAGAAGGGCCAGATACGAGATTAGTTCGGCCAAAGGGCCAGATTTGGCAAAAAATACAAGTTCAAACTACAACTCTTCCATAAAATTTCGTTTTTGTGAGACAATCGTTGGTATATTCGCGTTTGAGCTCAAATTAGGCCAAGTAAGAAAGTTTCAAGCAGGGACTACACGAGCTTCTACGCTCTAGGTAGTAGCATCAGGCTCGAATATGTTCTGTGGTTATTACTTGGAAATTTTTATCAGAGACCGTATCATTTTGTTTTTTTTACTTTATGTGAAGCACACCTTACAAACCTTGTTTGTGGATTGTGGTGATATTTGTGATACTGGGCAAGTAAAAACTTAATTCCACCGACGTATATATGTTGACCCAAGGTAGTGACAGCCACTTTTTTGAATTTGAGTTAATTGTGCCAGAAAAATGACTTCCCTTATGTTATGTTCGGTATAGATGTTTTTTGAATGATGCTTGTAGTGATATTTGTATACTCGACAAGTAGAAACCGAGTTCCAATTGTTAACGAATGACTAGAGTATTTGGTGGGACATGGCAATACACACGTAGTATCACATTTTTTTTGTCACCCGTTACAACGCACGGGCATATTACCTAGTGATCTAAAAAGAGCTCAATGGGCGGTTCACCCAAAAACCAACTACGTAGGTCTTTTAGAATCGTTCCATCAATTCATTCAATCTGCTATTAGAATCGTGATCCTTATGGTCAATCTGCGCTTAAAATAATACTTCTATTTGAGCTATATATTAAACAATTCCAGTGGAATGTGATGCTCACTTTAATGTTTGTCAGAAAAATGTTTTATTCTCCCGGGTGGAAGAATTGCAGGAGAACTGGAGGGAGACTTTTGGCTCCCCAGTGCGTATGCAACAGGTATTTATAATGCATCTTACATCTATTTTCAAAATGTCGTAAAACGCAAAAAAAAGGGTACGTGCAAAGATCTTAACATTCTACGTGTCCATGAAGTTTTTTCACGAAAAATGATACTTTTTGTAGCTTGTGTAAAAAAGACACTTTCTTTTAGATTGCCCCCAAAAATATCAATTTTTCGCGAGACTTTGTGAACACATAAAGTGTGAAGTTGTATGCGATAAATTTATTTATGGATTTTCTGATATTTGAAATACCGGGTGCATATGCACCCGGTTGCCAAACTGGATTTCCCTGGAGATCTGTAATCGTAAAGGCACGATATATTGACACCAAATTTCAATTTCATATTTGACCTTGAAATTCCAACTCCCAATGTAGAAAAGTGAGATCCACATTTTCTTGTTAGATTATTGCTGACACAAATTATTAGCCAAAAATGAGTTAATTACTTAACATGTCCAGTTTTGTAAACCAACTGAGTTTGAATTTCTAGTTTACAATATGTTGGGGAAAAATCACCCGTTTTAGTTCTTTCTATGTAAAGTACGTTATGATTGTAATGTGAGTTAGTATAAAGTCCTAAATTCTTAGTCCGTCAAATATTATGATATACCAACTGCATCTTGCACCTGAAATGTGCATATAGCGCGGATTTGCCCTTGTCTCGCAATTATTTAAAGCTATCTAATACGCATGACTGAGAACTATTTTTTTTTGGTTTTACATAAATAACACTATTGATTTTTTTTGCATCTACACAAGGCCATTATCTCTTTTGAAAAAATAATTGATTACGTTTTTGCCTTGGTGGTGCTTAGAGCATCTCCACCTCCCCTCTGAAAATATGCCCATCCATGAAACAGTGATCTCTTTCTGGGCGACCGGACACTTGTTCCGGACCGAAAGGGGCAACTGCCCTAGCGGCGCCCCCGTACTATTTAAAAAAAGTTTAAACACTCAAATATAACGAATGGCTCAAATTTATTCAAACTTAAGGACGTTTACGATAACAAAAATTAACCTAAAAACTTAAACACTAAAATAAATCTAATCTAAGTCTAGGACAGGAGGTGGCTCGACGCCGTGCATCCAACCTCGCTATTGTGCGCCGCTGGCTGGAGGGCGTAGTGTCGTTCGCGTGCCAGCCTCCTCGCCGCTGCTAATTTGTGCGTTGTCTCGCGGTTCACCTCCTCTATCCGCAGCCGAGCGGCATTCGCTGATTCCCTCTCGGCTTGTAGTGCCATGTTGAATCGCCACTCGTCAGCCATGACCTGGCAGATGGCGTCCGCCCTCGCTGCAGCAGTGACAAAGATCTTAATAACAATGTTGCTCGATTTGCTCGTTGGTCTGCTTGGAGGCCACTATCCTCGTCCGATCCTTTCACGGCGCGCGGTGTCGTAGGATGACCAACAAGATGGACGACTCTCGCGAGTAGAGTGGTAACTCCTCCTCCTTTTTTTCCTGAAGGTGGAGAAGTTGGGTGTGGAGGTGTTGCCTATGCGCGCGCGGCTGCGGTGAGGTGGTCCAAGTGGTGGCGAACGATTTTTTGATGACGGCGAAATGGGAGCATGGCTAGAGACGGAAACACAAAAGATTATATTATAGGAGATTGGAGCTCGATGGAAAACAGTGATACAAGTGGGAACAGACGGATGGTTGGGAGGCGACACATCGGTTTGATGCCGACGACGTGAAGGAGGCCGTACCGCCACCGCAACGGGCAGCAGCAACGCCGCTTAGGGAACCTCAAAGGTGGTTGGTTGCCATATAAAACAATGTTGGTGGGTCTCTATATATGTCAATGACAAATTGGCCTTGTATTTTGGAATCCTACAAGGCCAACAATGGGTTGTTGGGCTGACCGGACCGATAGGAGCATTAGCGGGGGCGATATTCATGTTTTCCCATTGGGCCAATGGGGAGGCCCCTATCGGGGACGTCGGTGTAGATGCTCTTATTAATGCAAAAATTGTATATGCAACCAAGTATGATTGGTTAACAAAAGTACATGTGGCCACTAAGTATGATTTTTAATTAATGACAATCCCTATGGAGTAATGATTTCATGGACTTATATATAAAAAGGACATTCCATAGAAAATGCATGAAAAGCATTTGTTGGATTCAATCATGAATATGCAATAAAAAAAAGATATGCATTGAGTTTTGGTAATATATATCAATTCCTATGGATCAAATGTTTCGAATCACTTTATATATAAAGCAATGTTTCATAGGAGATACATAAAGACTATTGGATAGATGCAATGATGAGTAACATCAAAGTCAATATAGGCATCACAGTTCGTTGAGTTGAAGAGATGAATATGTTCTGATCAAGTAGAAGTAACTGGAGAACTTTGAGGCATGAAGATTGTATTTAATGATTGAACCCAATACAGTCAAGATGAAGTATATATAAATATGAATTTATGACTAAGATAGAATTCGACATGGGAACTCAAATGCAGTCATGATCGATTGAGCTTATGAATTAAGCTGTTTAGGGTCAAGATATTGAGAGAACAAATAAGAGAATAATACAAGATTTTGCTTCAAGATAAGGTCATGGTGGGATCATAAGCCGGGCCATAGTTGATCATGCCTTGAAGCAAATACTCATGTAAAGAATTCATTGTGCATCTCAAGAGATAGTGATAGATTACAAAGAATACCAAAGTGTTGTTCAGAGTGAAACCCAAGTTTGTTTAGGAGAGAGTTGAGCCTCATACTGAAGCAATGAAGATTAGGTGAACAAATCATTGTTACCTTAAAAATGTCATAAAGGGTGATATCGAAGAAAAGATAAAAATTCAAAGATAAAGTGTAAACATTGGATTCAACTTGGTCAACACACAAGCGTAAATGTTGCCCCACATATGATTAATTAAGTGATCTGCCAGTATGTTAAGTGGTAGTTAATTCCGCTTTGTGAAATGACACATGTATAATGTGCTTTGTATATCTAAGTGGGTTAGAGTACCAGGCATGATCTTGCATTGAATTATAATCCTATACAACCTATGTGAAGAAGTCATCATGTGTGATGGTCATAAAGTTAAACATAAGGGACCTAAGGGATTTTATGCTTGGAGCTTGATGTCCATTTGATGATATGGACATGTGAAGATGGGCTTATGTGAAGGCTCCCCACACTGTTATATGGAAGCGAAAATTCAGAGTCTACATAAGCACCGTGTCAAGAGAAGGATTCCAACTTGAGGCAAGTATGAACATCACTGCAAAACTTAAGTAGAATGCGCAAGACGAAGTTCTCCCTAAACTAGGTTTCCCAGTTATACCAATCTCAAGGTGCTTGGTGGGTGATCAAATTATGCTATCAAGCTGGGTTGTCGAGCGAGTAGCTTGAACACGTAGTTTGTAGATTTTTCTGAATGAAATATGAGTGTATTCCAGATGGATTTTTCTAACCGCGTCCCGAATTCATTTTGATTTCATCCAAAAATTCTTTATCATCTGGAATTGGCATTCGGAATTCCAAATTGAATCTGGATGCTACTAGATTTCCCTGATATAAGGGGCCTTCTTTTCTAACGGCATGAGAGATTTTAGATCTGGAATTTCCTCATTCTTGTGATCTCTGTCCTCCTCCCCCAAATCCCAATACTCAAATCTGTTAGGGAAAATAATTCTCTTGATCTATGAGTCAATTTTTGACCTTCTACTTTGTCCCCCTCCCATATCTCCATATCTTTTGTTTGTTTGAGTGAGATTGAGAGAGATGTATTAAGCAATCTTGTGCTCTTGCTTTGCATTTGTTGCATTTGTTTGACTTTATGCCGATTCCATCGTGTGAGAGTCTGTGAGCTTGTTACTCTTGGAGGGCACCGCCAGCTAAATAGTTTGGTGGTTGTTGTCTTGGTTACCTCTTCATGGAGTCTATGAGGAGGCCCGAGTTATTCCATCTTGGGGATTGTGAAGCTTTCCACCTCCGGAGTGGAGAAAAAAGCTATGCATAGTGATTGAGTTTCGACTATGTCAAGGAGCCTCAAGAACAAGAAGGCGAGCCTACGGTGGCGTTCGAGGACCATATGGTGCTATCCCGCACTTCCCTAACGGTGATTACCTTTCTCAAAAGGAAGCGAACATCGAGATAAATCGTTGTCTTCAAGTTTTATCAATCTTGTTTATCACTTGTGTTATCTCTATATCAAAGTTTATCACTTGTGTTATTAATCTTGCTATTTACCTGTGTGTTTGTTTTGTTATTATAAGTTCTTATTTTGTTAAGATTACATTGTAGGTGCACTTAGTTGATCCGTTGTCGGAGCCGACGATGGAAAATATTGACAATGTTCCCTGGCTGAAGGCATTCTTCTGGTGTTGCAATCTTTTCTTTCTTCCGGGGTCTTCTGGGTCAATCCACTATTTAGCTTCAGCTTCGTTCATTTCTCCGGGCCATTGCTCTAGCGAGGGCACCAATCAGAGACTTCAACATCTGGAGAATTGTCTGCGTGGATGACCGCTTCAAACTCTTTGGTGATGCAAGAAATGTGTGGCCACGATGATTGAATGGAACATAGTTGGTTCATGGCAGGACCGTTGTCGTTGACCTCCCATTCGGTGTCTTGGGTTTGTCTGTACATCGCTCTGTCGTGCAGCGGCAAAGTCGGAACTATGTTGTAACTGAGTGACATGGCGCTGACGATGACTCACTTAAAGGGGGGGGGGGGGGGGGGGGGGGGGTTCAGTGTCCGGTGATCTTTAATACAAGGCTTGAAAAAATAAACTCTTGTGTGAGGTTCGACATCGTCTGTCGATGCGCTGAGCCAATTGTTTTGGTCCGGACGTGCTCTTGGTGTGTCATGTCGAGGTGGTCAAGGGTGGTTGTTGTCCACATCATAGTCCAGATCGCGAGATCATGAGCTTTGGGGATGAGGATGGCCTGAGAGCCATGTTTTTAGCTAGTAACTAGAGAGTAGAGATATAATAGAAAACATTTATTTTCCACCACTGAATTATATATATTGGAAATTTCTTAACTATACGAACTTACAGATCATTTACACATTCCAATGTACAAGCACACCCTACCTTTTGAGCAGGAAAAAATGAAATTAATTTTTCTCATATTTGGGCCCAAATCAATGGCGATTCGGCCTATGTGGTTAACGTCGCAGCAAATTTATCTATACTTCTCCTCCTGAGACATTCCCCTGCCCAAAGTACATCGAGGCTGAAAAATTCGCACAGATCAAGTACTAGATGGTGACGCTGTTGGGGACGCCTCGGGCGGTGATGCCCGGCCCGGAAGACGGCGCCATGAGCTCGTACGGCAGCACGCCGGCGCCACAGCGGTTGTGCCGGGCGGGGTCGGCGTTGCGCCTCTCGATCTCCTCCTCGGCACGACGCACCTCGGCCGCGAACTCGCGCGCTGCTGCCAGCGCCACCGGGTCCGCCGTCCAGTCCTCTGGGCGCTCCCCCAGATACTCCTCGTCGGCGGAGTGCGTGGAGAGCGTGTCGATGACCGTCATGAAAGTCGTCGTCTGCGTCAGGCTGGGCAGCGCCGAGAGGTAGAACCGGTGCGGGTCCGCCACCATGTGCTCGTACTCTGGATCGCCTTCGGCGGGCACCAGCCGGCGCATGAGCGGCGGCCGGTTCGGGATGTAGCCGCCGAGCGGGTACTGGCCGAAGTTGAGCGCGGCGTGCTGCGCCGAGCAGAGCCACACGAGCGTCGTGAGGAGGGACGCGAGGTCGCCGGGCGTCGAGAGGCGCGGCCACCATGGTGCGTCGCGCTTGTCCGGGTGCCCCGACTGCACGGCCTCCGTGTACCACGACTGCAGCTCGTAGTCGGCCTGCACGGCCTCGCCGGACGGGTAGTACGCCGCCACGTAGGCCTCGCACCACCGGAGATGGCCGACCAGAGGAGCAGCCCGTCGGTGGCGTACGGGTAGTCCTCGATGAGCAGCCGGAGCCCGTGCGGCTGGCTCGCGTCCTCCACGGCCATGCCTCTGCAGATCGATGAATCAGTCAGACATTCGTGTCGCATTGTACGCGGCACTGAAACCAGAAAAGCAGAGACATTTGATTTACCTTCTGATGAGGTCGGCGGGGAGGCCTTCCTGGTCGAGCCGCCAGAAGTTGTCGTAGGCGAAGGAGCTCATCTCCATGCAGTAGCGGCCGGGGGTGAACCGGACTCGATGACGCCGTCGCCGTTGATGAGGATCTGCCGCGCCAACGCGTTGATCTTGAGCGTGTACCGCATGTGCGGCTTGAGCAGCTTGAAGATGGGGTGCATCGCGCTCATCTGCCGGTGCGCCGCGATGATGAACGGCTCCATGCACGCGTGCGTCCTCAGCCTGTACCGCACAAGAACGTACACAGATCAGTCTGTGCGAATCAATCAAACTGCCATGGAATTTTTTACTATCAACTTATCAAGTGATGAAGAAGCAGGCGTACCAGTGGTTGATGAGCTGGTGGACTCCGGCGTCGTTGGAGCACACATGGGCCTTGGCGAGCTGCCACAGCCAGATACTGGTGGCGTCGGCGGGGGGCGTGAACACCCTCTTCGCACGCTGGCAGTGTCGGTCATCGGCGGCAGGCACAGCTCGATCGCGATGGGCTTGAGCGTGCCCCCGGCCGTGAGGAAGAAGAGCGTGCGCGTCCCGTACGCCTTCCGGCCGTCCAGCGAATTGATCCGGTCCAGGAAAGGCATGAAGATATCGTGGTAGTCCAGCATGTACAGCTTGTTCTGCTCCAGCGCCTGCTGCACCGACATGCCGTCCAGGTTCCCGAGGATGTGCTCCTCCGTGATCGCCGACTCCGGCGGGCCGTAGACGGCCGGGTCGAGCTTGCTGACCGGCGGGAACTCCTGGAAACGCAAAACATGCATGGGCGATCTTCAGTTTCACGTCCACTGTACGCAGTCATACAGACTGTACAGAGTTGCAGACAGCGAAGTATAGACAGTTGGGTAGTAGCTCTGTTTTGGAAGCCGCAGAGTTGCCGTCTTCCACGCGAGAGGGACAGCTTACCTGAAGGCGCTCGATGTTGACGGGGTTGATGCCAGCCAGCGCCTGCCTCGCGAACTCGTCATCGCGCAGCCACGCGAACTTGTCCTCTGCCACACGCCAATGCCAAACAAGGGAAAGCAGGGTCAGTACAGCAGCAATGGCGTGGCGATCCGCATCCACATATGTTAATCTGTATCTTATCGTATCTCCATGGATGATCGACTCGCGGATTCGATGCATGAGCGATGTTGGCGGGCTTACTCTTGATGATGTCGGGCGTGTCGTAGCGGAGGAGGCCCTCGCTGTTCTCCTGAATCTTGCGGACGAAGGGGATGTTCTGGAACAGCTGGTCGTGCAGCGCCTGCTTCAGGCGGAGGCCCTCCTTGAAGAGGTTGTCGACGTCGTGGAAGCCGGCGAAGTCGCGGCTGGCCGGCAGGACGGAGCTGACGAGCAGCGGCATGAAGTTGTGGAGCAGCGCCTTGATGGCGCCCTCGGACAGCATCGCGTTCTTGCCCTCCTCGAACTCCTCGTCGCGCGACACGTAGATGGGCTCCGGGTACTCCACCCTGCTCTCCGCGTCCCCGTCTGCACAAACAAAACGCAACGGCCATGGGCGGGTCAGCGTCAACGTCAGTGACGATCGGGTGGTTCGGATATGAGAGCGACGCGTCGGGCCGACGGTTTCCCTCCCGCCATGTCGGGGACGACACCGTTGCCATCGGAGAATTTATGGGATCGATCGAGCCTCACTCGATGTCGATGGTGGTGGTGGTGGTAAGATGATGAAGGGAGAGCAACTTGCCTGTGACCATGCTGGTCCGTGCTGTCCGCATCCGCCGAGGGTACGGCAGCTTCTCGCCGCCGAGGAAGGGGCGCTCGAACCCGGCGCCCTTGTCCGGGTTGCCGAGGTCGTTGTACACGTCATAGTCGTACGCCCGGTCGGTGATCTTCCGTTCCCCGGTGCCGCTGCCGCGCAGCTCCTTGAGCTCCCTGCGCCGGAGCTCCCTGAGCCCCGGCGGCGTCTTGGACGGCAGGTACGGCTTGTTGGAGAAGAAGACGCGCGGGTTGTTGGCGCCGCTGACGCGGGTGGGCTGGACCCACGAGTGGCAGGCGAAGTGCGCCGGGCCCGACGGGAAGCCCTCCACCACGATGCTCTCGATGAAGAACTCGCGCTGGTGCCGGTTGAGCACCGTGACGGCGCCCGGGTCGCCGAAGGCCGCGTCGACGGTGAACTCCGCCGTGTACACCACCAGCTCCGCCTTGACGTCCCGCTTCTCGAACCACCCCACCAGCTTGGACTTCTTGCTCTTCTTGGGCCCTCCCTTTCCTGGCAATGACAAGCACAGAATCAATCACCTGAATGCACGCACGGTTCCAATGATTCGATCCTCCCTACGTTGATTTCTGATGCTTCAGACAGACGACATGCCACATGTGATGAGTGGAGAAAAAAAACAAGAAAATCGAGCGAGAAACAGGGTTGGTGTGTGTGCGCTCGACTTCATGTGGATGTGGACATGATGACTGGGAAACAAGCGCACGCACAGGTCAAGGCGCACCAGCTGGAATATTCTCATTCAACCGAGCGAATGGAAAAGCGAGCAGAAAAAAGGAAAGCTAGGACCTAGGAGTACTATCGGAGAAGCAAATTGCGCGAGCAGAACTCAGTCAAAAATGATTCAAAGCCGAAGCTTCGTGGACGGAGAAGGAGCGAGCGAGCTTACTTGGGTCGGTCTCCGTGCTGACGAGCTCGAGCAGGACGCTCCGGCCGACCCTGTCGGCGTACGCGTCCATCTGCTCGGCCACCCGCCCCTTGGCGTCCTCCTTCCGCTTCCGGCGCACGGTCACCACGGCCCTCGCCGCCACGCTCTGCGGGTGCGCCTCCGGCCGCGCCACTCGCTCCGCCGGCGCCGGCGTCAGCACCACCCGCTCGGCCAGGGCCCCCACCGGCGCCTTCGACCTCACCGTCCTCCTCGTCGTCGGCCTCCCGCTCAGGCTCGCGAAACAGGGCCCGCCGCCTCCACGCTCCCGACCGCCTCGCGGCGCCGCGGCGGCGGTGGTTTGCCCGGCAGAGCCCTGCAACAACGATCTCCCCAAGAGCTCCATGGTAAAGACTCCCCGACCTCGATCGGCGGGAATTTAAGGTTCGATGAAACAAAATGGGTCAAAGCAGCTGGCCGGCCCGGGGAGGGGGGCGAGACCGGGATACGTTTCTCACTTCTGGATCTTGGACCAACCAGCCAGTGGAGTATTTTCTTTTCCTGCTACCTTTCTCGTAGTGGGGGCAGAGTTATATATAGGGACTCCTGCAGTGAAGGTCGTGGGTGCGAGGGAGGGAAGCCCGCGCCGGCCACACGTGTTCCATACATCCGCTCTGCGGGAACAGAAAAAGGGAGCTATAGTATAGCTCCGCGGGCGGGGCCGAGGCTTCGACGCAGGTGAGGTGGTGGTGGCGACCGCTGAAGAAGAAGCCTATGTGTGTGTGGCGGATGATTCGGACAACAATGCGCCGGTACGCCTCAATAAAACCAAGGGGACGGATCGGCGAGGTGCGGGACCGTCGGTGGTTAGTCGCGCGGACCCAACGGCCCTTTTTCGGGCGAGTAGAGCAGAGTGGTCTCGTTATTACACTCGTGTTAACGGGCCACAGCGAAACACGGCAAGGTAAGTCGGAGTAGGTATTTTTTCGTGAGAAATTCAGATATACTCGCTCCGTCCAAAAATAAAATAAGTGTCTCAAGTTTGGTAAAAAAATGTATCTATACATGAAACATGTCTAAATACGTCCACTTTTGAGTAGGGAGGAGGAGTATTATAAATGTTTAAAGGAGTAAAAACCATATCAAACAAAATAAAATTACATTGAGATCTACATCTTTTAGCCATCTAACACACAACGTTTCAGAGCCCAGAGTCGTCATATTGAACCATTGAATCGATCTGAATCTCCTGACAGCAAACCCGCAACACTCGTAAACCAAACAAGATTCACCACTCTAGGTGAGCAGTGACCAGACGACTCCCCGCCCTACTCAATGCCACTATGGGATCGCCGCCAACGAGTATACAAACAAAACTTATTCTTGTTCCACACAACGACGCCATAGCCACCATAATTTCGTTGTTGGTTGACTAAACTATAACTTTAGGTACCTATCTACAACGCCAAGCGCGGGTCTGAGGTCCCCGTTCCCTCTCACCGCCGGAGCAGCAAGCTGAGACTCAAAATATTTCCGGCGATATTCATTTTCCTGAAGAGGCGTATAAGGTATTAGGTGAAGGCGGGGACCAGTCGAATCCTGGCCAAATACGACGGAGACCAGGCAGATGAAAGCGACGGCTAGGGTAAAACGTTTTTAGTGATTTCTTTGTTTCTATTATGGTTTTTTCCGGAGCGACTCTATCATTTAATTTGTAACTTTGTTTTTAACAAGAAATGTTATTGTTCAAAAAAGATTCTTTAAGGTCATCTTAAGGTTGATTTCGAAAATGCATATGATAAGCTTAAATGGTCAGTTTTCCAATAAACGTTATGCATCAAAGGTTATCACATGTATGGTGTGACTGAATTGTGAAGGTTGTGAAGGGAGAAAGTGTGGGACTTAAGCTAAATGATGATAGTGTACGTTATTTTGAAACAAGTAAGGAACTAGAAATCCCATGCCCTTGATCTTGTTTAATCTAGTGGTATACTTGATACCATTATAGCATAGGCTAAGTAGGATGGACAAGTAAATGACCTTATTCTCATTTGGTGGATGGTGGTGTTTCTGTCCTTAAATATGCGGATGACAGCATTTTTTTAACATGAAAGATATATTAACATTAACGATCCCAGTACAAGCTTACAAAATGCACAACAGAGTAAGAGCCAGCAATGTTGAGCTGCACAGAACAAATTCTAGATGGCTAAGATTTGCATGGAAGATACTAAAGATTACAATTATTGGAGTCAAACAGCGGTCGGTCGTCCGTCGACAGGTCGGGCTCGAACTTGCTGCAATTGCAATCTTTAAGGACTCCTTTGTGCTCCATAACAGTTGATGCCCCGCCGGTGACTCTCCCAACGATCTATCCGGCGTATCACATCTTTTCATGTTGAGAGACATCGAAAGGGGATGGAAGTTGAAGTTAATTCTTAAAATATGAAGATTAAAAAATGGATCGGTTGTACCCATGTTCCCAGGGCATGCGGGTAGAATCAAAGGTTGTACGCTTCGTGCAACACATTCTCCGTACAAACTTTTCTTGAACTGTTTTTTTTTTCGAAACCGCCATTGCGTATGATGTACGCAAACCCATCTTACACCCAGAACCTTCGAGCTCTCGTGTTCTCCGGGCCGAGCTGAAACCCTCCTCGGCGGCGCTGCCGTCGGAGAGTGGTGGAGGCAAGGCGCGGCTCCCACACTGTATATAGTAGTTGTAGGATGCTTCTGTGTGCCTACGTGGCGACTTGGAGTAGATCGCTGGATTCCATCGGCCGGATCTGGCGAGTCTTCGTTCTGATCTTCGCGGCTGCGCAGTTCCGATGGCAAGGGCTGTGGCAAGCGGCGGAGCTGGGGCGTCGCATCTCCATTAATAAGGCCGTCTTCCCATGCTCTGCGAGTGCTATTCCAGTGCTTCGGTGCGGTACTGGATGGTGGTGGTTCTGTATCTCGATGAGGCTTCCGAGGAGGAAGATGGAGTGGAGATGCTGGGCGACAACTCGTTTCAATAAGCGCCCATATGCCCTCTTCGGTTATTCGATTCTTGCTTCTCTGCTTCCCCTCCTGGCCGGCCGTGGTGGCGAGGGTGAGGGGCGGTTCAGAGCGGTGGATCTTGGAGCTGGAGGGGGTCGGGATTCTCGTGATACTGCGATTTGGAGAAGATCCTCGGTGGCTTGTGCTTGGCCATCGACTCAAGATGCTGGCAGGCAGCAGCTCCAAGCCTGGATGCCGGCGTTGCGTCAGGTTCATTTCAACCTCCTTCGGAGGCCCTCTAGAAATCTTGCGGCGGCGCTTCTCTCCCATCCTGAACCAAGTGGTTTCGTCCCGGTTCTTGCGTGGGGGGCTGTTGCTTGAGCTCTCTGTCCATCGGTGCAGGCGAAGAAGACGGTGGAGCTGATTGCGTTCCTCTTTCTGTATCTAGGGTCTGTATTGCAAAAGTTGAGGACTTTGTTCTTATTTTGATTTATTGTAAGGTCCTCTTTGTAAAGTGTATCGCACCGCTGAAGATATAATGCAGTATCCAGGCCCTTCGGGGCCTATCCCTGTTCAAAAAAAAAATGAAGAATTTACATGTCCCGTGCATGCTATAACTTTCCACAACTTCCTTCCCACCCCCAAAATAATTATAGATCAGTAGCCTATATCCATAACCATAAGGAACATGAACTTTCCTCAAGAAAGAATTCTGAACTTCCAAGCTAACTTAAGAGGGGAAATACCGAATTTGATCCAGCCAAAAAGAAGGAAGACATGATCTGGAGGGAGGTCGTAAAGAAATGGTATAGAGCTGAAAGGCCCTAAAAATGATCAATTATGTTTGTGGCTAGACTGGTTGCATATGTGACAATATGATGCAAGCCATAACCCGTTTGCGCATTGACCGTCATGCTAAAAAAATACGACATCTTCATAAAGTAACACATGGTGCGCGAGAAACCCAATCGCTGTTGTTTGATTTTGTGAGTTTCACACAACAAAATTGCTACTACTACTTGTTACGGGTTTCCTTTCTTCAGAAAAGAACTTGCGATAACTGCAATCTTGACCTGCCATTAATTACTCTGCATTATCATGATAAGCGTCCAAGAAAAAGGCACAATTGGTAGATACGGCGCATGCACGGCCACCTGCGATCGACGTCTCGTCCACCGACTGAAAGCGCACCGGCTTATCGGCAAGGCCCCATCCCATGTACGCAAATTTTTGGCCGGTAGTCGATCGGTACACAACAAAGCCAAGTTACGACGCCGGCCAGAAGGAAAATTTGAAAAGCAGGTAGCTTCATACTAGTCTACTACACGTACACGTACACGTAGCATAGCTCTGACACGTCGTCGCGGCATACACGAGGCCGTATCATGCCACGTAGCGGGTACGTACGTACGTATAGCTTCGAGGTTTCTGCTCTTTGATATGGAAACGTACGTACGGTTGCCTTATCGGTCTCTGCAATGATCCAAGTGCCCGTATATATGTACGGAACATGTGAAAGCCGAGCCGCTGTACTGTACTGTAGGCCATGGACCGGCCGGTGCGTGTTGACCAACACGCCCGAGCTCCTCGCGTCCACGCAGGCCGCAAGTCACGTGGCCGTGTGGGGGCGAAACAGTGTACGTACCGGCTGAATGTTTAAATAAATATAATATGAAAATATAGCTTACGAGGGTTCTAATAATACTACTGTATTAAATTTTTGTTGTGAATGTTTATATTTTCTCCTACATATTTGATCAAACTTAATAAAGTTTGATTTTGCCTAAACCCAGAATGTTAAGTAATTATAAATTACTTAACTTCTCCCGGCCAAAGTACTCAGTTTCAGAAATGGACGAGGATTTCCGGAAAACTTATGGTTGAGTACACCCTAGCGTCATTTCATAACCGTGCATGCATTCTTACGCAAATAAAGACCAAAATATCTTTTCAAAAGGATCAAATCTTTGTTGACGAGGAAGGCAAACGCACCAACACCCCCTCTCGTTCCCCACCTACAGTAACAGAGGCGATTTTTGGGCGTCACTCGCGCGGACCAGCTCGCCGGCGGCGATCCGCTCGATTCCTCGCCTCCGCGGCCGCTCCGGCGGCGGGAGGACGGGGAATCGACGGATCCCACCGTGTACATAGCCTAGGTGTGCGTGGGTGGCCTGCCGGCGACGCTGTGGAGATGGCGGCGTGGCCGGAGAGGCTTCGGGCGACGGCGGCTCCCTCCTCTGTTCTCGGTACTCCGGTGGAGTCCAAGAGCAGATCTGCCGTCGCGGGCGCAGTCGCTGCTCTCGGAGTCGCGGCGTGTCCTTCGTCGAGCTGGCGGCCGTGGTGGCGGCGCGGTTCTTGCTTTTGGGGTTCGGCTGACTCCACTTCGGTGGATGCTCATGCTTTTGCCTAAAAACTGCTGGAGCTTGCAGGTGAGTTCTGCTCCTTCGTCGATGGATGCGGTGGGCTTCGTGGAAGAAGGTTGGTGCTCTCGTTCTGGTCTCCGGCGTGAGACAGCGCCGGCGCCATGGCTACGTCTCGGAGCTGATGTTCGTTCACGGCCAGATTCTGGTGCTTGCGCCAGATGATTCTTGCAGCACTTCAACAAGGTTGGTCTGAGGCGTCGGCTTGGGTGCGTGGTGTGTGTGGTGGATCTGTGTTCTTCGTGCGAGGTGTGGTTCTTGCTTCTCGTGTGTGTTGTTCTTTCAGTTCTTAATCTGTACACGAGCTCCTTTCAAAAAAAAAATGTTTGTTGACGAGAAAAAGGACCAAAATGTTGACAGCTTTTCTATACCGGATGGATGTCGTCTTGGCATGCATCATGCTACTGTATACTACACCTTTGTCCCAAATATGAAACGTTTTGGTGGGAGGTCAGAGTTAGTACCATACATGCTCAAGTACGTGTAGATAGAAAACAAGCTCGGTCAAGGGAAGGTGCTAGTCGTAATGTAGTTATGCTCTGTTTTTTCTAGTTTTAACTTGGTATTTCATCATATGTTTTAGAGGTTTTCCAAAACACCTTGCACTGATCGGCCGTGTTGAATTTATTAAATGAAAATCCGGCTTTATATAACAAAAAACAGGTTGATCGGTTAGACGGTCTCGTACGGACGTCGTGTTAGTCATGGGTTTAAGTCATACCTTTGTCATTATTTCTTTCACGTGGGGAGTCTTTCCTCGTAACGGAGAAATATTAGAGCATGGCGAGACTATATATTGGTCAAAAGTTTTGAAAAGTTTCTATATGTTGCACTGTTTGTAGTATAGAAAATAATATTGTTCGTGTCCTTATTTCTTTCCGGTATAGTTCTCATGTTTGCGTATATACACAGTTGATTTCGTTGTCTACATGTAGCATGTGCTTGCCAAGCAAACAAATTTCTTACCGATCGTAATTTGGAAATGCTTTCCACAAATATATACCGCGGACGCGTGGTTAGAAGGAAAAATACCGCGGATTAGAAAATTCAAATTTGGAATTGTACGCATGAAAAAGTTGCTTAGATTTGTAAATTGTTGAAGTTCAAAAAAAGTTTGTGTTGAAAAGCTGTTCAAATTTTAAAAGTGGTCAAATTGGAAAGTTATTCATATGTGAATTATTTTTTGATGTTTTTTTAAATGTTCAGATTTGAAAGGTATTAAGAACTTTAAAGTATTCAAATTTGAAATTTGATCATATACCATAAATAGCCAACGTTTATTTTTGTATTAATGTTAAAAAAATTGACGGCTGGCAATTAGGGAAGAAAATAGCTAAACTAATACCGTCTTACATGTCAAGGACGTCGGGAAATCGACATTGTATTTACTGTATGACATATTTACTGTAGGGAAATACAGTTGAAAAAATGTGGCGGGAATGGTAAGGTTTCCTACCAAATTGAAATGTTCCATCATCCATGTTTTATATGCCGAGAGCTTTGTGTTAACAAATATATTGATGGGATTTATTGATATAATTGCAGATAGTACGAAGTTACTTTGCTGGATAACTTATATGTCATCTAGAGTTGTATGTAATGCTGGATCGCAAAATGATATGATCTTTCTGAGAGGTTGTACTTCGTGAAATTGGGTAGCATTTTGTTGCCAATGTTTTTAGGTCATGGATAGAAGACAACATTGTGTAATTGCTTTAGTGTAAAACTTGAAAGCTATTTGAAGCTTTGTGATAATTTCAGGAGCAATGGTTATTTAATTTCTACTTAGTTATTGATTGATACATGTACTTTTTCTTAGCTTAGCGTGACAGTGTAAGCAAAATCACATTGTACAATAGCAGAACACGATTTCGAAAGATATTGAAGCTATGTGAAAGTATCTGGTTCATTCTACTCTTAAGTTGATTGATTTTCTTTGTAAAAAACCCGAAACAGTATAATAACATACATAAATTAGCCTGCATTTCCACAACAGAGATATATAGATCTAAGTGGACATGGACATTTTTTTTCCTGAGTATGTCTATATACGTTGGAGTTTCTCCAATTTTGTAGTAATTTGAAATGTTAAACTATGATTATATTTTATACATTAATATTTAGTTTGAAATTCTTTTAGTAAAATGGTCCCATCTGTTAGGAACCTATTATCGTGAAGGAGTTTTTTCTTTCTTTTTAATTTAAAATTGACAGTACGATTGAAAATTTTAGCGCGTTGGCATAACGTGCTCGTTGTGATTCAAAATTTTGAAATCCGTCTGCAGCGAGAAAATAGAAAAGTTATCTAATTATCTGGAAAAATAATCCAACAAATTTTCAACAAAAATGGGCATTTATTAGTTTGTGTGGGAAGTTTGAAAGTTTATTATATTTTAAATTTTCTTAAATTTTGAAATGTACACAACGTTTTTTTTTGCAACTTTTGTGTGGAGAGTATGGAATTTTGGTAGTCTTGGAAACTTTCAAATTATTATTTGGATTATTTTGTGAGCATTGTTTTTTTGGTGCAACTTTTGTGTGTGAAGTTTAACAATTTACTGAATTTGAATTTTTTTTACGTTTGCATTATTCGAATTTTTTTTACATTTGTAAAATGAGTAGGTTTCAAAAATATTTGAAATTTTGGAATATGTAAATTTGAAATTTGATTATATGGCACAAATAATCAGCATTTTTTTGTGAAGGTATTTATAGAAATACTTTCATGTTCTAAAAATTATTCTAAAGAGGAAGTGCATTAATATTTTCCGAACATATTTGTTTTTTGACATGAATAATTAGTATTTATTTTTCAGAGCATTTTGTTGTAATTTTCCATATTTTCTGGATGGGAATTTTTAGAGGTACTTCCACTTGCTGGAAATTTAATAAATTTAAATGCATATAATTAGAGGAAGTCATTTTGGATTTTGTCTAGATATTGACCGCGCCTGTTGTAATTCGAATTGTTGAAATCCGTTGGAGTTTTTTGTGTAGAGTCTGTACAAATAGTTGGTGAATTGAAATGTTCAAATATATGGTTGTATGGTGCCATAAATTTTTAATTGAACTCCAAAGTTCACTTAGATTGTATACAACTATTTACCAATTTAGAACATTTAAATACGTTTGTATTTCGCCATAAGTAGTTAGTATTTTTTTCGTAAGCATGTTTACATATTCTAAGTATTGCCAATTATGTAGGAAATTAAATTGTTCAAATTTGACTTTATTTTGCATTAGTGTTTGTTGAATTAAAGTATCTCCAAATATTGACCAATTCAAAATATTCAAACATGTTTGTGAGCATGCTTATGTATTGTAGAGTATATATAATTATTTAACAATTTTAAATGTTCACATGTGATTTTATTTTCCATTAATATTTACTGAATTGGAGTACCTCCAAATATTGACCAATACAAATTATTAAAATATGTTTTGCATTAATGTTTACTGAATTAGAATATCTCCAAATGTTGATTAATTAAAAGTATTCAAACATGTTTGTGAGCATGTTTATGTATTGTAGAGTATCTCCAATTATTTAGTAATTTTAAATGCTCAAATGTGATTTTATTTTCATTTAATATGTACTGAACTGGAGTATCTCCAAATTTTGACCAATTCAAAAGATTCAAACATGTTTTTTTTTCAATAATAGTTTGTTTGTTTTTCCTGAGCATTTTGATGTATTTAATTTTTTATCTTTCCCAGTGGGTATTTATAGGTTTAATTCCAATTTTTTGTTTTAAAAAAAGAAACTGGCAGGTGGGCCCAATGCGATGTCACATGGACGTCAGGAATGGCCGCACAGCGCAGCGACTACGGCGAGCACGTCGGCGGCGCATCCGCGCGTGCTGGAGCTCGTGGATGAGTGCGTGCGACTTGCGTGGGCGCGGGGTGGCGGAAAGCGGCGTCGCCGCCACATTTGGGCTGCCGGAGCGTCGCCGGCGGTGTGGAAATGCGGCGGAGGGACCAATTTCATACGGCGAAGATTCCGGCGTGGCTCGGGCATCCCAGGACGCGAGAGTCGGCGAGGATGGAGAGGAAACGACGGCGAAGCTCGCCGTCGCCTTCGATCTGAACGGGGAAGCGCAGAGCGGCGGTGGCGCGCGTCGGCGGCGGCGGCGACTTCCAGCGTCGCGGAGAAGAAGGAAGAAGGATGAGATGTGGTGTGTTTTTTGCACGGAAGTCCCTGTTGTTTCGTGAAATTGCAAGTTGGTCCTCTGCGGGGTTTTTTTTTGCAATTTTCTTGCGCCAAAATCCATGCGCGAGGGTGACCGGCTGGCTACCGGTTCCTCCGGACGGTGACCGGGCGACGTGTCAGCGTGCGATTGGAAGAAATTCGATCGCACTGTTGCATGAACAGTGCCGCGCGGTGGTGGGTGGCGTGGCTGTCTACTGGCCGTCGGATCACAAGGATCGGACGGCCGTGAATAGGGGGTGACGCGGCTCAGCGGAGGGGGGTGATTCTTTTCACACTTTATAGATAGTATCTATTGACGACTCTTGTCTCACGTTCTTGTCCTCTACCTGTACCCAAAAAGTCTAGCACACACAAAGGACCATCGTCCATCGTCTTCTTTTTCAACTTCAACTCGCGAGTTACTGTAAAAAAAACCATTGACTCACGCAACGAGAGATATTCCATTCCGATCGAGTAACACCGCTACGTAACAACCACCTCTTTACTTTGGCTTCTCCTTTCCAATTAGTCAGATTAGCATGTCCCTAACCAAATGACCAGAACTAACCCAATGACTTAACTTGCCTCCATATCCACCGAACTTTTTCTCCATGACGTGCGGACACTGGACACACGTCGCCATGCGATTAGTGGCTCGTCTCATCCGTGCTAACTCTTTGACTCTTTGTCTAGCGTAATTGGGAAGAATAGCAAAGATGATCGTGTTCTATGAACCCTGACTGAGTCGTGGATCGATCTATCATTGGAATTGTGTCGGTGTGTTTTTGTCTAAGCAGCGGGACCTAGTTAACTGAAGCTCAGTGGGCTGTGGGCCGGAGAAGCATGAACTCATGCAGCTAGCGGCCTACCACGAGCGAGCACTGGACTCCTGCAGTAGAGTATTGCATGGAATGACTGAACTATGCAAGTGATCGATCCGGCAGGTAGAGCTAGCTACATGCACTGAATGGCTGCGTGCGTTGGAATTAACAACGCTGACGTGTCTGTAATCATTTGGAAGCGAGGGTCCAAGAACCTTCTGCTACTGAATTAAGAACGTACGGATAGCTCCTACCTTACGCATGAGCGCACGCCTTGTCTATTGGCCTCTATTTGCTTGCGCGTCGCCTGTATAGATCGATCACCACGTGATTCACCTTTTTCTTAGTTTTGTTTTTGGCGGATCTTTCTTTGTTTAATTTTGAGCATGCAACGTCCTCGACATTATACACATAACGATATTAACGTAAAACAATGGAGCATATATATACCTAACGTGCTTTGCATTTCACGTTTTGGGTTAGAGTATTGAAATTAAGTATTTTTTAGAAAACACCTGTAACTTTATTCATACTCGAAACAGTTATAGGTACACTGTTTTGGATCAATTATCCAAAAGTTTACAAAGTAACTCCTATATAACAACTAAGAATTACAATGAAATCTCTTGGAGACATCTTCACCATGATATCAATCTTTGCAAGACGAAATAATTCCCCGGCTTCAATAAAGAGGCTGCAATCAGACTTGAGAAACTATACTGTTGCTCGTTCACCTGCACGAACTTGAGTACCGATAAAGCTGGAGATCTCGACGCGGTGTTGTGCGGGAGATGTTGGAGCTCCGCGCGGTGCTGCGGGGAGGTGGAGATGATGGGCGGCGTCGGCGAGCTTCGTCAGTGGAGATGATGGCAATGTCGGCGAGCTTCGGTGGTGGAGATGAGGGGTGGCGCCAACGAGCTACGATGAGGAGATGGAACCCTCGGGGTCTCGCTCGGGAAGGAAGAGGTACGTTATAGACTGCGGGTTATTTTGTCAAATCTTGAAGGGCGAAAGCGCACAATGATTAAAGTTTTTTGGTAGGTTTCATACATTCATTCTAATCAATCTTCCGTTGATTAGAATTCAGCCTGTAATTAGTGACATTTAATAATTAGGGACAATTTTGGTAGGTTTTGCTTCATACAATCCGAGATTTGACTGACGCGGGAAAATACTGAAGCGGGAATAATTAGTAACCTTGGAATAATTGGTGGTTTAATGTTGATTGATGGATTACCATATCGAGATTTGATTTGCCATTGATGTGGTGAGGAAAAACCGAAGCGGAGAAAAAATCGGTGCGGGAAAAAACCGTGTTGACGAAAGTCTGAGAGGCTTGACGAAGGAACGAATCGTACCTTTTAGATAGTAGAGATAGAGATAGAGAAGTATTGAAACTAAGTTATTTTTGAGAAAACACATGTAACTTTATTCATACTCGAAACAATTACAGGTACACTATTTTGGATCAATTATCCAAAAGTTTACAAAGTAACTCCTATGACTAAAAATTACATTGAAATCTCTTGCAGACATCTTCACTGTGATATCAATCTTTCTGTTGGCTGCAATCAGACTTGAGAAACAATACTGTTGCTCGTTCACCTGCACGAATTTGCTTACAGATAAAGCTTTCTGAAAGCCCCTCGAGTCGTCCATCCAAGAAGATGGAAATGCATGAGCGATGAACGTGCTAGGGCCCGGGATGCTCCCCTAGAAGTGTGGGCCGTCGAATCACCAAATATTCACTATAACATCGCAGAACGATTCCAACTCCACAAAGAATCAAACAAACGGAAGCAACAAGACACAATGACATAAAATCTGAATAAACAGATCCACGTGGACACAAATTTCTCTAGCCCCATGACACCGCCAAGAAACTAGAGCAACTTTATTCGCCAAAACACTATAACCAACACTAAACGCTATGACGACTAACACAAAACTGAAAGATCTTGAGGTTCCCCCCCACTTCGCAGCGCTAAAATGGCAGCCGGAGGCGAGGGGACTAGAAATCTCCGGCGGCGATTGTCTCCAAAACCCTAACTTCTAAATAACAACGTGACTCTGCCTGTTCGTGAAATTAAGTTATTTTTGTCCAAATGGTCCCTGCGAAGCCAGCTTCTGTGCCATTTGAAGTGTCGTTATCTCCTCGTATCCTTCTTCTTTTGTAGTACCATCATCCACGTCTGCTGGTTCAGCACATCCAAAAGTGATCATATCTACCTGTCAAAAAAAGTGCTCATATATAAAAATGTATCCGCCATTCGGAAATACCAATATTGCTATGGTACTATATCAGTAGACCACATGTGATCTGGCTCTGGCGGTAGTGGAAAATTATGCAACCCCAAGTCTATATATATATTTAATTTTGCCGTTTCTAAACACAATGACAGACATTTCTTGTAGTTTTGTGTGCTTCCGAGAACAAATATTGTACTACTATGTGACCGTGCGGTTGACATTAGAAAGTAAGCCGGCCGCTTGCATCACCGACCAACATAAATTATGCGTGAACGAGTAGCGCATGCACGAAATCGCCAAACTAGCTTGTTATCATCTCCATCTTTGTTCTAAAAAGAACATGGCCCTGAGGCCGCTGACTTCTACTATCTCTACTTCTAGCACTAGATGATTAGAAACTAGTTTGGCGTTTCTGATGATCAATCAAGTATTGTGTGCTTGGTCTAATTTGTTTTCTCTACTTGCACTTGGACCTCTTTTATGGATGTTTTATTTGTAAGATGGGTGAAAGACCTCTTTTGGTCTTGGCTTCGTGGCCAGCAGCAGAATCACAGGATAGCGAGCAGTGCAGACACGTTCGCCATTAAGTAGGTGCTGCCGGCGTTCGTGTGTATCAGAAGATTTTGACCCCGGCGCCGGCGTTCGTACGCATCTCCCCCTCGCCACTTTAATTCCCGGTGGTCGACCGCGTCAAGAAAGCAGCGGCGACATCCCCGGGCGACCGATCGGTCGCCGTCGCCGCGCCGCGGGCAGCTAGAGCCATGCATGACCACCCACAGCGATCCGACGCGGATGACGGTGACAGGATGAGACAGCGAGGAGTTTGGGGCATATTGTTCCGATCGACCATAACTGCACCGGCCGGTCGATCGGCGCTCGGCCGGCCTGGAGACCTACCTCAGGTGGACGTGCGCGCGCGGCGGCCGGCCGGCACGGTGATGGGCGCGGATATGATGCCAGCATGAATAATCATGCATAGATCGCCTCGCGCGCGGTGGATGTAAGGGCATCTCTAACCAATCCTCTAAAGTTTAGAGGAGTAAACCTCTGGAGAAAACTTAGAGTAAAAATACTCCTCTAAAGACCAACGGTTGCTAACCGATCCCCAAAACTTTAGAGGAGTAAAACACCCATTCAACCGAATTTCACACAGATTCAACCAAAATTGAGACAATTTCAACCGAATTTGACATAAACTTCTGCGCGAAACCTTCTCCACACGGGGCACCTTCCGTCGAATCCCCGCCTCGTCTGTAGCCAGGACCAGGACGGCGGCGACCTTCGCTACCAGAACCTGGCGGCAGGAGGCCGGCTCCTCCCTCGATTTCGCGACCGAGGCTGGGAGAACGAGCTTGCTATGCGAGATCGACGGCGCCGGAAAGCAGGACGGGGCCATCGGCGGGAGGCCGGCCCGAGCAGGACGGGGCCAGGTGTGGAGGCCGCCCGAGCAGGACGGGGCTAGCCGCGGGAGGCCGGCCGCTTTGACGAAGCTGGTGCTGCTCACCATGGACAAGCAGAAGGTGGAAGAAAACGACCTTGACGAGGAACGGGACGGCGCCGGCCTGTTTCCCTTGACGAGGATGAAGAGGAGGGGTCGGTGGAGCCTCCACCGTGCGCGGAAGAACCGGAGGATCTCGGGGGCGATGGAATTTCTCCACGACGGAGCTACGTCGGGGTGGGAGGAAACGGTGACCGTGAGCTCGATTCGTGGCGCTGCAGATTGATTCCGCATACTCGGGCATAGAGGAAGTCGAGACGGAGCTAGTCCCATGCCCAGCTTGGCTTGGTGGCGACCATGGCGGCGGGGCGGAGACGGATCGGAGGTGGGGAGCAAGACCGGCGGTGCGTGGAGGAAGATATAGGCAGTGTGAACGCAAAAAAGGGCAGGGAATCTTTTACTCATCGTGGTGTTGGATGAGTAAATATAGGAGTCGGCGGCACCGATGAGTAAATTGTTTACTCTTCTAAACGGTTTGAGAGTTCGGTTAGGTCCGGGTAGAGGAGTAAAAGGGTATATTTTACTCCTCTAACCGGTTATTGGGGATCGGTTAGAGATGCCCTAAGAAGTTTGCGACATGGGTGGAGCGGGACGTCGACCGACCGATCGATCGCCCGTCTTAAAGAGCTGGAGTAGCGACTAGATCGTGCACCTGCAGTCGGCCGGGAAAAGGAGATCGGGACATGAACACTCCCCGTCCCGGCGTCGGCCGGTTCCATTTTTTTTCCATTTTGGACTCTATGGTTGTAAGAGTTTTACTTCAATTTCTTTCCATCGGGCTCCTTGGGCCAGTTTCAGGACGCTGTAGATAGCGTGCTGGTATGAACCTGCTTACTGTCGCCCTGAGTATGTTTATGATCTCTCGTCTATCATGAATTCTTCTTATATTAATCAATGAAAGGAGATGTGCTCTCTCTGTTTCTAATTATATGATTATTTAGAATATTTTGAAGTGGACTACATATGGATTAAAATGAGTGAACGGACATATTAAAACACGTCTAGATACAAATTATTAATCGGAAAAAAAGGTAGAACATGTTTTAACTAGGAACGGAGGGAGTAACTCTTGACCTCTTTTTAGCAAAGGAACCTCACGGTAAATATGTTGATTATGTATTATACAGAAGCAACATTCACCTTGAAATATGAAAATTCACTCACCGCATGTTCGTTTCATGTTTTCACAGCCATATGGTACATGCAAGAGCGTAGAAAGTAAACGACGGCAAGGCTCGGCATGTTGAGCTTAAAAAGATGAGCGAGCGCCTGCAAAGACGAGTCAGGCAGCTTTCGTATTGGTTTGAAGAGCAACACTTCGTATTGGTCGGTTATTAGAGCAGTAGCATTAGCATTAGGACACCATGTTTAGTTAGTTGCTCATGATGTCACGGATGACAAAACAGCACAAAGAACGTTACACATTGCCGTGTGTGAAAACTGCACGTAACAACTCTAGACAAGTCCTAGATCGTCCAGCGATGAAGCTTACCCTGTCGGACTAAAAGTCGATCGATGGTTCCATAAAGTCTGTACGGCGCAGCAAATTACCGTGGGGATCGAACAACCCTCCCCCTTGTTTTGGACCCTAAAGCAAAGCACTGGCTAGCTGGCCAGCTACTAGTCCTCGGTCAAAAGTAGCAAGAGGGAACAACCGCCCGCCGGCTAACCTTGTGCAGTCAAGGTGTCGCGTTTTCAGGGGCTAGAAAACCGCGAGCCGCAACCTAAGTAGTACGAAGAAAACACACACGCACGAGCGACTTTCACCGGCACAGTGACATTTCGGCCGTGCGCCGCCCATGCGCGCACGACCCCAGCCGGCTAGCTGGTTTCAGAACGGAGGTGGTCGGAGGAACGAGCACCGAGGTGACGGCCGGCCAGCGCGTGGCCGGAGCGCCGGAGCGAAACTTGGGAGGTTCAAACGTTCCCATTTGTTCCTCCTCGGATCACCTAAATTTGGTCGGAAGAAACCCCTATTCGCTTGTAGATGGCGACCAAGACGTACACGATGATGACAAACACACAACCAATAGCCTTGCCATTAGGTAGGCTGCTGGTAGGGTAGGGAAGGATCAACGGATGTGGCGGCAAACCAGACACGAATCAGATTTACGACTTGTTTCCAAGACTCGGCCCCAATATCGTATGGGTGCAGTCAAACAATACAAGTCATGAAAAGAATACATACACACCCCCAGAAACATAGGGCATCGTCAGTAACAGCAGCCGGAAGTCAGCTCGTGTGGCACATGAGTACAGGGCGGCGCGCATGGAGTCCCGGTCATCAAATGTGAACCTGTGAAAGATTTTGACAAAATTAGGGGTTGACCCATGGGAAGTCAAATACTACAAAGATACAGGCAGTGCTTGGCCGATAATCATAGTCAAGTAGACCTGCGAAATCTGACTTTGAGCAAGCATGCAGCCAGGACTTTGATTAGTATGGGGCTTATTCCCTTTAAAATGAAAAACTCAACCCAGGTCGGCGAGCACGCAGGCAAGCAGACTTATTCCCTTCAAAATAGGTTATTAGAAGCGACTCAATCCATGAGAGTCCTTCAAATTATCATGTGCGTCGTGGTCCATGGTAAGCAAGTGGCTATCAGATAAGATAAGCGGAGAAGGTGCTTTTGGGCACTGGTTTAAACACGCAGAACATGCAACACCTTAGTCTGAGTCCAACATCTCAACTGCTTCTCCAAAACAAAGAAGGGAAACATAATGCATTGTGGATCCCCAGACGAATAAAGCAGGAGAGAATTGGAGAAAAAGACTATCTGATGTGTGCTACGGTGGTCCATAACGATTTTTTAGCGCTTTAAGCAGATTTCATTAAGACGTAACCAAAACACCAACAAAAGGGGATTATGTGTATTATTTTCACACTGGGATGATTTGGCATGAACTCCAACATGATGAGGCTCAAAGTTGGATTTACCTTTGAAATAGATATCCAGTGATGAGAGCTTGAGCCAGCAGGTAACAAAGCGCAAATTACCCTGGGTAAACTGCAAAATCAAGATAGGCTTATCAATCTAGTGACGTTTGCACCCAGCTTATATCTTCTTGTAGATTTCGATAGACAATTCGTCTAAGCAACAATGTAGTGAGCTGCTCTCTAGGCCTGCAAGTGCAATATGAAAACACTGAAGCAACAAGTAGGCCCATAGTTTTATCTCTTCGGTAGTTCAGTATAACAAATATTTGAACATTATTCAAAAGAAAATGTTTAAACATGTAGATTTAGGAAACCAAGTACATGAACTTAAATGTGCTATATCTACACTAGGGATCAGAAATACATGCATTGAGATTATTACCTGGACTAGCAAAACAAAGCACAAGAGGCAACACTTGGTAGGCTCATCAATCTAGTGATGTTTGCACCCAGCTTATCAAGAACCAGTGTAAAACTGTTCAAATTTGTGACCTGACATCGGCACAATTAAGGAGATAACAATTCCTTGCAGCATAAGCATTTTTCTTTTTTTAGATAAGGAGAACTTTATTACTTAAAATGTTTTAGGCATGTACCCGGCCTCTGCATAGCAAAGATGCACACAGCCACATGTCCACAAAGTAAGAAAACAGCGAAAATAAAAGGCGAATTACATATCATCATGAGAAATTGTAAAGACGCCTAAACTGCTGGAGGACCAATCCGAAGATTATGCTGCCATCCATGAAGGGTAAAAATAGCCCTCGCCGAATCCTCCAACCGCGTACACGCCTCCGTGAACAGGGAACGTTGGTCCACACGCTGCAAAGGCGCCCATGAACGGATCAACGCCGTACACCGGTAGATGACCTGCATAAGAGAAGCATTTTTGTCATTAAAAACCTTATCATTTCTACATAGCCATAGCGACCAAATAACGGCAATCGCTCCCACCCTAATTTGATGCTTAAACCTAGAATCTACACCATTGAGCCAGTTGCCAAATATATTAGCAACACTACGAGGTGGATATAAGTTCGAGGCAATCTGAATGGCTAACCATATAGATCTGGCAAAATTACAATGAAAGAAAAGGTGTTGTATACTCTCGTCATGAGGACAAAAGACACACGATTTGTTTCCTTGCCAATTCCGCCTAACAAGGTTGTCTTTAGTAAGAATAACTCCTCGACGAAGATACCACGCAAACACCTTAGTTTTTAGTGGAATCTTCATCTTCCAAATCTTCTTGTTATTAACAACTGGAATTTCAGGTTGCACTAATGCTTTGTACATAGAATCCACCGAGAATTTTCCATTCTCATTGAGGTTCCATCGAAATTTATCAGATCCTTGCGTCAACTGCACTGAAGCAAGACGCTGTAACAAAACATTCCACGATGCTTGTCTAGGACCAAATAGACTCCTTCTGAATGACACATTAGGTGGGAAGGATTCCAACAAAACATAAGCATTTTCCTACATTCTGAATAACTTTTAGCTTCATGTTACACAATGATTTTGTGCAAACTTGCTTCTGTTACTCCTGAACATATAGAAATTGACAATTTACTTCAAAATAAGGTCCGACATTTTCTCCCTGAAAGAGTTTATGATATGTTTCATGTACTATTCTCAGAGGCGTAACATTGATGTCATGATGTGTATAAAATATGCAACTCAACAAACAGAACACGTGTTTACAGAGAAAGCTACTTCCTAAAAACCCTTAATATTGTTAATATCTGCAGGTGCAGAGCATTTAAGTTGCTTAATCCCTAATTCCAATCCCAGCAAAATTATCAGACAACACAAAAAATCAAACTTTTGTTGTGAATGTTTATATTTTTCCTATATATTTGATCAAACTTAACAAAGTTTGACTTTGACTAAACCTATAATGTTAAGTAATTATAAATTACTATTTTAGAGGTTTTCCATACCACCTTGCACTGATCGGCCGTGTTGAATTTATCAATTGAAAATCGGGCTTTATTATATATAAAAAAACAGGTTGATCGGTTAGACAGTCTCGTACGGACGCCGTGTAAGTCATGGGGTTTAAGTCATACCTATACTAGTCCTCTGTATAGACTATTGACGACTCTTGTCTCTAGTTCTTGTCCTCTACCTGTGCCCAAAAAGTCTAGCACACACAAAGGACCATCGTCCATCGTCTTCTTCTTCAACTCGCGAGTTATTGTCAAAGAAAAAAATCAGCTCGCGAGTTTCCACCCCACGCATGCGCACTCATGCAAAACCATTGACCCACGCAACGAGAGATATTCCATTCCGATCGAGTAACAACCACCTCTTTACTTTGGCTTCTCCTTTCCAATTAGTGAGATTAGCATGTCCCCTAACCAAATGACCAGAACTAACCCAATGACCGGACCATTTTAACTTGCCTCCATATCCACCGAACTTTTCCTCCATGACGTGTGGACACTGGACACACGTCGCCATGCGATTGGTGGCTCGGCTCATCCGTGCTAACTCATTGACTCTTTGTCTAGCGTAATTGGGAAGAATATATAGCAGTGACAATAAGCAAAGATGATTGTGTTCTATGAACCCTGACTGAGCCGTGGATCGATCTATCATTGAAATTATGTCGGTGTGTTTTTGTCTAAGCAGCGGGACCTAGTTAACTGAAGCTCAGTGGGCTCTGTGGGCCGGAGAAGCATGAACTCATGCAGCTGGCGGCCTACCACGACCGAGCACTGGAGTCCTGCAGTAGAGTATTGCACGGAATGACTGAACTATGCAAGTGATTGATCTAGATGCACTGAATGGCTGCGTGCGTTGGAATTAACAACGCTGACGTGGATCCCCCGTCCGTAATCATTTGGAAGCGAGGGTCCAAGAACCTTCTGCTACTGAATTAAGAACGTCCGGACGGGTGGGGGCTCCTACCACTACGCATGAGCGCGTCGCCTGTATAGATCGATCACCACGTGATTCACCTTTTTCTTAGTTTTGTTTTTCGCGGATCTTTCTTTGTTTAATTTTGAGCATGCAACGTCCTCGACATTATACACATAACGATATTAACGTAAAACAATGGAGCATATATATATACCTAACGTGCTTTGCATTTCACGTTTTGGGTAAAACAATGGAGGCGAGGGGACTAGAAATCTCCGGCGGTGGCTGTCTCCAAAACCCTAACTACTAAACAACAACGTGACTCTGCCTGTTCGTGAAATTAAGTTATTTTTGTCCAAATGGTCCCTGCGAAGCCAGCTTATGTGCCATTTGAAGTGTCGTTATCTCCTCGTATCCTTCTTCTTTTGTAGTACCATCATCCACCGTCTGCTGGTTCAGCACATCCAAAAGTGATCATATCTACTCCCTCCGTTCCAATTTAAATGACTTCTATTTGTCAACATGTGGATGTACCTAGACATGTTACAAATATAGATACATCCACATTTTGACAAAGTGAAGTCATTTAATTTAGAACGGAGGGAGTACCTGTCAAAAAAAGTGCTCATATATAAAAGTGTATCCGCCATTCGGAAATACCAATATTGCTATGGTACTATATCAGTAGACCACATGATCTGGCTCTGGTGGTAGTGGAAAATTAGGCTACCCCAAGTCTCTATATATTTAATTTTGCCGTTTCTAAAAACAATGACAGACATTTCTTGTAGTTTTGTGTGCTTCCGAGAACAAATATTGTACTACTACTATGTGACCGTGCGGTTGACATTAGAAAGTAAGCCGGCCGCTTGCATCACCGACCAACATAAATTATGCGTGAAAGAGTAGCGCTTGCACGAAATCGCCAAACTAGCTTGTTATCATCTCCATCTTTGTTCTAAAAAGAACATGGCCCTGAGGCCGCTGACTTCTACTATCTCTACTTCTAGCACTAGATGATTAGAAACTAGTTTGGCGTTTCTGATGATCAATCAAGTATTGTGTGCTTGGTCTAATTTGTTTTCTCTGCTTGCACTTGGACCTCTTTTATGGACATAGTTGTTTTATTTGTAAGATGGGTGAAAGACCATTTCGAGGATACTTTAGTCCCATGACCCAGCCATATATATCTTAGTTGGATGTCATCAAGGACACCAATAGTCAACCAAGTGTCAGTTTCATTGGATTGATTATAAGAACTACTCCTTCCGTTTCGAATTATAAAATGTCTTACATTTTTCTAAGTTACATGTATAGTGACGTATTTTAGTGTGTTTCTTCACTTTTTTTCAGTCTATCTATAGTCCGTGTTAAAATATTCAAAACATTTTATACTCCGACGTAGTGAATAGCAAATAACAAGTGAGCTTGTGCATGACTAGAGGAGTAATGATGCTTCCGTTTGCAAGTCGTTCGTTTCTGCCTTTTGGTCTTGGCTTCGTGGCCAGCAGCAGAATCACAGGATAGCGAGCAGTGCAGACACGTTCGCCATTAAGTAGGTGCTGCCGGCGTTCGTGTGTATCAGAAGATTTTGACCCCGGCGCCGGCGTTCGTACGCATCTCCCCCTCGCCACTTTAATTCCCGGTGGTCGACCGCGTCAAGAAAGCAGCGGCGACATCCCCGGGCGACCGATCGGTCGCCGTCGCCGCGCCGCGCCGCGGGCAGCTAGAGCCATGCATGACCACCCACAGCGATCCGACGCGGATGACGGTGACAGGATGAGACAGCGAGGCATATTGTTCCGATCGACCATAACTGCACCGGTCGATCGGCGCTCGGCCGACCTCAGGTGGACGTGCGCGCGCGGCGGCCGGCCGGCACGGTGATGGGCGCGGATATGGTGCCAGCATGAATAATCATGCATCGATCGCCTCGCGCGCGGTGGATGTAAGAAGTTTGCGACATGGGTGGAGCCGCTCCACTGGAGCGGGACGACCGGGAGCTAGCTTCCACGTCGACCGACCGATCGATCGCCCGGCTTAAAGAGCTAGAGTAGCGACTAGATCGTGCACCGGCAGTCGGCCGGGAAAAGGAGATCGGGACATGAACGCTCCCCGTCCCGGCGTCGGCCGGTTCCATTTTGGACTCTATGGTTGTAAGAGTTTTACTTCAATTTCTTTCGAAAAGAGGTTGAAACACCGGGCTAATATTTTTACTGTAATAAAATAATGAGATTTCGTGCAAAAATCCTGTAAATTATACAAAAACACTGATATAATAAACTATAAAGTTCATGAATATATTTCCGACGTATCAACACCTGGCACAGTTTTTTACAGAACGCAACAAAGTGCGTCGGCAAGTTTTACAAGATCCTAGCCGCCTAGATCAACATGTATGTTTGACACTCGGGTTCGGATCCCGTCATTTAAAATAATAATAATAATAGTAGTAAGATATTTAGACCCGCCAAAATAATCTTGTTCTTGTATACGTAGATACATACTAAATTGACCTAACTATTTGAAAAAATTCACAAAAAATACGTCGTATTTGGCTACGTATTTTAAAATCGATTTTTTTGTCCTTAAAATTGTCCTTTTTTGTGTAGATCATGGATGAAACTTGGTTCATATATACTAGACATGTATATGCACTTATATGTATTTTTTGTTAATTTTTGCTATATCAAAATTGGGTTTTTTGATAAAAGGGCTCTAGGAGACCAGGTACCAAAAGGACTTTTCAACGGGTCAACACGATTTGTTTTAGATGGATTAGTCGGAGCCGTGTACAGGGGCCGGAGGTAGGATCACGGGGCTCCTTGGGCCACTTTCAGGACACTGTAGATAGCGTGCTGGTATGATCTCTCGTCTATCATGAATTCTTCTTAATCAATGAAAGGATGTGCTCTCTCTATTTCTAATTATATGATTATTTAGAATATTTTGAAGTGGACTACATATGGATTAAAATGAGTGAACGGACATATTAAAACACGTCTAGATACATATTATTAATCGGAAAAAAAGGTAGAACATGTTTTAACTAGGAACGGAGGGAGTAACTCTTGACCTCTTTTTAGCAAAAGGAACCTCACGGTAAATATGTTGATTATGTATTATACAGAAGTAACATTCACCTTGAAATATGAAAATTCACTCACCGCATGTTCGTTTCATGTTTTCACAGCCATATGCTACATGCAAGAGCGTAGAAAGTAAACGACGGCAAGGCTCAGCATGTTGAGCTTGAAAAGATGAGCGAGCGCCTGCAAAGACGAGTCAGACAGCTTCTTATTGGTTTGAAGAGCAACACTTGGTATTGGTCGGTTATTAGAGCAGTAGCATTAGCATTAGGACACCATGTTTAGTTAGTTGCTCATGATGTCACGGATGACAAAACAGCACAAAGAACGTTACACATTGCCGTGTGTGAAAACTGCACGTAACAACTCTAGACAAGTCCTAGATCGTCCAGCGATGAAGCTTACCCTGTCGGACCAAAAGTAGATGGTTCCATGAAGTCTGTACGGAGCAGCTAATTACCGTCCCCCTTGTTTTGGACCCTAAAGCAAAGCACTGGCCAGCTACTAGTCCTCGGTCAAAAGTAGCAAAGAGGAACAACCGCCCGCCGGCTAACCTTGTCCAGTCAAGGTGTCGCGTTTTCAGGGGCTAGAAAACCGCGAGTCGCAACCTAAGTAGTACTACGAAGAAAACACACACGCACGAGCGACTTTCACCGGCACAGTGACATTTCGGCCGTGCGCCGCCCATGCGCGCACGACCCCGGCCGGCTAGCTGGTTTCAGAACGGAGGTGGTCGGAGGAACGAGCACCGAGGTGACGGCCGGCCAGCGCCGGAGCGAAACTTGGGAGGTTCAAACGTTCCCATTTGTTCCTCCTCGGATCACCTAAATTTGGTCGGAAGAAACCCCTATTCGCTTGTAGATGGCGACCAAGACGTACACGATGATGACAAACACACAACCAATAGCCTTGCCATTAGGTAGGCTGCTGGTAGGGTAGGGAAGGATCAACGGATGTGGCGGCAAACCAGACACGAATCAGATTTACGACTTGTTTCCAAGACTCGGCCCCAATATCGTATGGGTGCAGTCAAACAATACAAGTCATGAAAAGAATACATACACACCCCAGAAACATAGCGCATCGTCAGTAACAGCCGGAAGTCAGCTCGTGCGGCACATGAGTACAGGGCTGCGCGCATGGAGCTAGTCCCGGTCATCAAATGTGAACATGTGAAAGATTTTGACAAAATTAGGGGTTGACCCATGGGAAGTCAAATACTACAAAGATACAGGCAGTGCTTGGCCGATAATCATAGTCAAGTAGACCTGCGAAATCTGACTTTGAGCAAGCATGCAGCCAGGACTTTGTTTAGCATGGGACTTATTCCCTTTAAAATGAAAAACTCAACCCAGGTCGGCGAGCACGCAGGCAAGCAGACTTATTCCCTTCAAAATAGTAGGTTATTAGAAGCGACTCAATCCATGAGAGTCCTTCAAATTATCATGTGCGTCGTGGTCCATGGTAAGCAAGTGGCTATCAGATAAGATAAGCGGAGAAGGTGCTTTTGGGCACTGGTTTAAACACGCAGAACATGCAACACATTAGTCTGAGTCCAACATCTCAACTGCTTCTCCAAAACAAAGAAGGGAAACATAATGCATTGTGGATCCCCAGACGAATAAAGCAGGAGAGAATTGGAGAAAAAGACTATCTGATGTGTGCTACGGTGGTCCATAACGATTTTTTAGCCCTTTAAGCAGATTTCATTAGGACGTAACCAAAACACCAACAAAAGGGGATTATGTGTATTATTTTCACACCTGGGATGATTTGGCATGAACTCCAAAGTTGGATTTACCTTTGAAATAGATATCCAGTGATGAGAGTTTGAGCCAGCAGGTAACAAAGCGCAAATTACCCTGGGTAAACTGCAAAATCAAGATAGGCTTATCAATCTAGTGACGTTTGCACCCAGCTTATATCTTCTTGTAGATTTCGATAGACAATTCGTCTAAGCAACAATGTAGTGAGCTGCTCTCTAGGCCTGCAAGTGCAATATGAAAACACTGAAGCAACAAGTAGGCCCATAGTTTTATCTCTTCGGTAGTTCAGTATAACAAATATTTGAACATTATTCAAAAGAAAATGTTTTTTTTTCGAGGAAGACGGGGGGATTACTCCCCACCGGTTGTTATATTCATCGAAAGAGCCCGGCAGGGCCATGTTCTTACAACAGATGAGAGAAACATACTGGGGTTTACAAAGGAAGAGAGAACACAAATAGCTAGGGAAAGCAAGAACAAGGGTCTACAGAGAGACCAAGAAGAACCACTCCACACACGGTTCAAACCTATAGCAAAACAAAACAAGATACACCACCATGGATCCAAGCTTGCTGGACGTGGGCTGAAAGTAGATCAACATCTTCAGTCATCATCAAAACCATCCGAATGTGGCTTGTTTGGTTGCCGCACTTGCTACAGAACTCCACTCGCCCTTCAAGGAAAGGAAGCCCCGAAGGAGGGAGGACCACGGAAGAGAACAAGGAGGGCCGAGACCAAGGATGCCATCCTAGCAAGCGCTCTCCACTCGCTCTCTAGGGGGAGGAAGCCCTAGAGAAGGGAAACCCGCTGCTAGAAGACGCGAACAGCCAAGGAGATGGGCCAAGAACTTGTTAACCCGGCTTCGGACTAGAGAAAGAACCACATAGCACACACACCGGGCACGAAGAACTCCAGTATGCAAGATGTCACCCCTCCGCATCAAGTCAGTCGGGCCTGACTGTGTGGTTGCCGCTCTTGTCGACGACATCCACTAGCTCATTGGGGGAAGGAAGCCCCAAGGAAGGGAAGACCGAAGCAAGAGAGTGAGGAGGTTCAACCGAAACGGATGGTGTACGGGAAAACGCCTTCCGCTCATCCTTCTCGGGAAGGAAGCCTCGAAGGAGGGAGAGCACTTCACGGATGACAACCGTAGAGATGAACCAAGAACTCGCTAACCCGGCATTGGAGGGACAAATGCGGCAGGTAGGAGAGGACGAAGCATAGGAAATAGGTGAAGGTAGCTCGCCGGAGCACTGAAGAGGCGAACACCAGGAGCGGGAGGCCAAACAGCATGGGCGACACGGGCGCCGGAGAGGAAAAAGCTGTGGCCACACAACAGGGCAGCACATGACGGCTACACACGAGTCAGATGGTTCCAACACGACGCCTTCAAGAAGGTTAATGGCGACACGGGAGCGCCGTCGTCGTAAGCTTTCGCCGGAAACACATCGGAGGGAGGTGCATCTCCCTGTCCACGCCTTCAGCAAGGGACACGACGCCAAAGCGCCGCCGTGGAGGCTCGGATGAGAAGCCAAGAGGGGAAACAGGAGCACCTCACCTAGAACTCAGGGGCCACATCGTGACACTTCCGGGAGAGGCGCCGCGCTCGACGCAGCGCTTGGCCGAGGGCTGCACGCTTGCAGCGAAGGAGCAGCCCCGCAACACAAAGTAGAGCATCCTCGGCACGGAGGCCAGCGGATGCAGAGCCTCGCTCCAGGGGCCGGGATCGACGGCCGGACCGCCGGAGCGCGGAGGCATCCAGGACCACGGTCTCGCGCGAGAACACCGGGTCAGAGGCATCAAGGGCCCGTCGGCCGAGAACCGCCGCGCGCATCGGCAAGAGCGGTCCGGCCGGTCGACGGCGCACAACACGATTGGAGGGGCAGGTAGCCACTCCAGAGCCTCGCCCGCATGCCGTGACGGGGCGGCGCCAGCACGGCGGCCAGGAGGAGACGGGGGCGAAACGGGATGTGGATTTGGATTTTTGGGGGAAGAATCGACCGATGGAGGCTCCCCGCCGTCCGCCGTGGGACGGCCTCCTCCGGCGGCGGCGGAGGCAAAGGGGGCGTGGGAGGCGGGCTACTGGCGGCGGCGGCGCGGACGCCTCGGGATCAGAAAATGTTTAAACATGTAGATTTAGGAAACCAAGTACATAAACTTAAATGTGCTATATCTACACTAGGGATCAGAAATGCATGCATTGAGATTATTGCCTGGACTAGCAAAACAAAGCACAAGAGGCAACACTTGGTAGGCTCATCAATCTAGTGATGTTTGCACCCAGCTTATCAAGAACCAGTGTAAAACTGTTCAAATTTGTGACCTGGCATCGGCACAATTAAGGAGGTAACAATTCCTTGCAGCATAAGCATTTTCCTACATTCTGAATAACATTTAGCTTCATGTTAGACAATGATTTTGTGCAAACTTGCTTCTGTTACTCCTGAACATATAGCAATTGACAATTTACTTCAAAATAAGGTCCGACATTTTCTCCCTGAAAGAGTTTATGATATGTTTCATGTACTATTCTCAGAGGCGTAACATTGATGTCATGATGTGTATAAAATATGCAACTCAACAAACAGAACACGTGTTTACAGAGAAAGCTACTTCCTAAAAACCCTTAATATTGTTAATATCTGCAGGTGCAGAGCATTTAAGTTGCTTAATCCCTAATTCCAATCCCAGCAAAATTATCAGACAACACAAAACAACGAAATAAAATCTAATAGTACCAACTAAGTACTGCATATTCAGCACATGTTCATCACAGAAGCCTCAAATAACTGTTCTTTTGTTAGAATTCCAAGTTCTGACACACTGGCATCCTGCATCCATACGACCATACATGAAAATTGCAATTCAGACAAGATAAACGTGCAGGATATTTGAGTTTCATTGCTGAATGTTCAAAACAACCAAAGAACATGAAGAACTAAGCTCGAAACTACGATGTGGGTGAAGTAAGCAGAACTTACATATCAATAAAACTGAAGGAATATGCAAACTTTATCCTTCTCCATTGCTATCCCATAATGAAGTATAAACTAGCCTTGACTTTATCATGATTCAAGAAATGGAAATATTTATATCATAGTTTTAAATAGCCCGCTAAAGCCCCACTAGAGCTCCGCTATAGCCTTTTGAGCATGTTGCCGCTAGAGCTCCGCCATAGCTCCGATTTAGCCCGCTATAGCCCCATTTTGAGGGTTGCCACTGTTTGTTGTAGCCTGCTAACTAAAACATTGATTTCTATACAGTAACTAAGCTTCATTCTAGAGCAAGTTGTTAATGAGAAGTTGAGAACATCTCGAGAGCTCAATTTGCTTAGCTCTTCTTGCCTCCTTCAGATAGCCCTTGTATGTCAAACCTTCAATGGGTCTAATATAGGTCGAGTCATCAACCATCAGACACCATATTAAGCAAAATGTTAAGTGAATGTTATGTTCTTCCATTTCTACAAATCCCAAGGAGTACTACATTGTATAGCACACTTCCCGGTGATATGCCTGTATCTTGCATCTGAGTTGCCTGCGATTTAATCCTCTTGAGACACTTGGGTAACAACTGGTAAATTCTTTCAGGGTTGAATCCTTTGCTGCCCATTTCATTCAACAATTCGGCTTCCACGATCTTGCACCAATCCCATCCATTACTGTACTGCGTAATCAATGCAATGATGAGTGCAGCCTTTTTGACACAACAAGCTAATCAGTGTTCTCAATGTTAATATATCAGGGAAGCATTCAGTTTTGGTCATCTTAGACATTAGTTCATCAGCATCCTCCCATCGTCCAACACTGCACAAATTCTTCAGTAGAGTGTTTCAGGTAATGATATTTAGGTTCACAACCGTAACTCTGTAAGATTTCATGTTTCTTAGTAACTCCAAAGCACATGCCCTTGCTAACAGAAGCCATCGCCGCTGACGACATTGTAATTGACAGTATTTGCCATTCATCCATTCTGAAATATTTTCCCGAGAAGCCCAATCACCTGCTAGAGCAATCCTTTTTGACGCACTGAATTGATGATGACATTGAACGTCGCCACTCCACTTGGGGAGACGATCTTCTCAGACCTGCTCCTAAACATCCTCCCATCGATAACCGATCCGCACAACACAAACCGTTCAAGACAGTGTTCTAACCTTGTAGCTGACACCTGATAGTGTTCAGCTTGCACCCGGCGAGCTGTTCGATATTTTGCGGGTGGCATCCATGTTGCCTTCTCTGCCCCATACCATCCATGCTGAGATTATATGTCATACACTCGGCGTGTAGCCTCAGCGCACATCAGCTCCACGGGCGCACCCCCGGCAGAGCATATCGTCGAGCACCATGAGCGCGTCCCGGACTGAGCCGCGCACACAAAACGCTTGCATGAGTGGCCAAGTGGGCTGTAGGAATATGGGCCAGGGCCAGGGCGCCGGGCGGAGTGGCTAGGGACGGAGCCAGGATTGCATAACAAGGGGGGCCAATTGCATGTCAAACAGCTTGGAGGGGGCCATATGTGTAAATTTTACTAAATCTAGGATCAAATCTACAATTTTACAAGGGGGATTTTCAAAAAAAAAATCTAGCATGCGGGGGCCCTGGCCCCAGCGCGCCCCCCGCTGGCTCCGTCCCTGGGAGTGGCACGGGCATGCCCCGCACGACGCAGCGCGAGTCGCTGAGCATACGCACGCGGGCGAGGCTGTTGTCGAGCGCCACGCCATGCGGGCAGGGCGAGGACTCGACAACATGGACCAGGGTGTCGAGGCCGCTCCGGTGGACGAGCGAACTCAGACGGACGCATGCTCCATCCATCCAGACGGCGCGGTGGTGAAGTGGGGTCGTGGTTGCGCCTTGGGAAGATCGGGACTAGAGCTGCGCAGGCGCGTGCGGTGGCGGCTCAGGATTAGGCGTGATCGCCGGTGTAGGAGGAAGGGCGAGGATCATCAGACGATGGACGCAGTACATCTGAACCCAATTTCGGATAAATGTCCGAAAATCGTATTTATACTTCCAAATCTTTACGGAGTAGGTATATGGCAGGAACTTACTCTTGTAAGTTTTGAAAACAAGTTATGAAAATTTGTGAACATTGCAAAAAAAAAAAAGATCGCAAGTGGTCGTGTCTAATTAATTTACAAAATTTATAACTAGGTATATACAAGCAAAATTAGTGTGTGTTTGGTACATGTCACAAATGATCATATTTAAGTCAAAATATCTCCCGGGTCTACCTTTATTTTTTATTTTTTTACCCAGGAGTTTTTACTTAGAACCGCTCATTTATATTGACCCAGCCATAATCAGGTTCCCATCAAATGTCCCCTCCCTTAAAAGGGGAGCGGGGCTCAGGAGGCATTGTATGTGGTATCAATGTTGTTCGAGCTGATCCGGGGGCGTTAAGTTACAAGCCGCGTAAAAGAGGGACTAAGGATGGCAATTTAACTATGGGCATGGATACCCGCGGGTATAGTACCCACATGGGTAGGGTATGGGTATAATTTTATATCAGATACCCTACCCGATAAGTCGTGGGTAGGGCACGGGTACAACCTTATACCCGTGGGCATACCCATACCTTACCCGTTAATCCTAGAGCTCCAACATATGCAACCCGTTATTGAGTTGAGATAATTGTCATGTACTCATATATATATATGTTATTTAGTTGAGATAAATGTTTTTTTTTGTCAAATGTGTTATTTATGAATGTAAATACCTTGTGTACTATTTGATCTACCTGTCGGGTACCCATCGAGCATGGGTACGGGTAAAGTTTCATACCCGCTGGTACTCATATATCTATTAGTCTTCATATGTATGATATTGCTCTACCCGCCCCATGTCCTACCCATTGCCATCCTTAAGAGTGTTGAAAATATAAGCAATTTTGCATAAGATTTAATCCGCGAAAACAGTAAATAAATCATGACTAGAATAATAGGAATTAAACTAATCATGCGATCTACTAAAACAGTAGACAAACATATCGAATCTAGAGCAACTACTATAAACAGAAACTCTAGCAGTATCTCAAACAGGAAGATCAAGAAGACGTACGGTGCAGCAGCAGCGGAACCGTTGGTGTCGCCCATGTCATCGATGAAGAGATTGGCGATGTCGGGGAAGAAGTCGTCGTTGGGGAAGAACTCGATGCCAGTAGTCGCGCGAGTGCGCTCCCCAAAAACCATCGCCCCTCTCCCGTACAGGATCACAAGAGGCGGGGTTCCGGAGGCCTACTGTCCCTTCAACCGGTGCACGCCGGAAGACGGGATGGAGAAGACTTGAAAGACGGCGGCGCAAGGTTTTGGAACGGTGGTGCGAGACCATGTGTTGGTGTATGTGCCAAAATTGGCTTGGTTCGGTTTTATATAGTGCAGGTTGGGAGTCAAAGCAGCCCTCATAAACGCGTCCGTTTATGATTTAGAAACTGTCGTATTAAACGCGTCCGTTTATGAATTAAAAACGGTCACAATAAACGTGTTTGTGAATCAGAAACGGTGTATTAACCGTGTCTGTTAATGAATTAGAAACGGCCGTAATAAACGTGACCGTTACTAATTAATCAATGACTCATTAATTTTCCCAATTAACAAAATATAATAATGTGCCAATGAGAATTTCTGAATTTATCTTGGGCTAGTAAATACTAGTAAATTCCAACAATCCCCCACAAAGTCTCATTGGCTCATATCTCATCATTCAGTTCCAAAACATTGTTTTATATACCGGTACTCAGTGGAGACTGTTAAGTTGAACTTCCACTTAGAAACTTATGCTACACTAGATCACAACTTGGATAGTGGACTATGCCTTGAACTACAAGTTTGCTGCGACTTAGTTTCACACAAGCCCTTGACCAATACTGAGCTGCCGCAAGGCTTCCCCGCGGGTGGAGCTTATGCGTCATACTCCAAGACCTTTCATGAGTTTATTAAAGAGCACCCAACTCTCACGGACTGCGACGTTTAACAGTCAGACTCATATAGGTGTATTCCTCAAGAGATGCTCTGCAGGACAACATCTCCGCTTATAAAAGTAAGCCACTTGGAATACATTAAGATAAATATCAACCTGCCATACAGAATAGAAGAGTATTGCATCTTCATGGAGTGGGAAATATAATATAAGGATACTCTCCTCTCAGCTGCCCAACAGCTTGTCCCCACTTCTAATTCACGGGATCTCCGATCACATAGAGTAGGTTACCACTGTGGACAACTCATACCGTGGGTCTCAAACCCATCTCCCTCGATGCACTATCTATCACATTACGTGATAAACCCTTTGTGAAGGGATCTGCCAAATTCTTAGACGTTTGGATATAATCCAACGCAATGACTCCGGAGTTTTTAATTTTCGGACAGATTTCAATCTCCTCTTCACATGCCTTGATGACTTCATATTATCCTTAGAACTTTTAATCTTGTGTATCACAGTTTGATTATCACAGTTCATAAGGATAGCGGGTATTGGTTTTTCAACCACAGGTAAGTCCATCAAAAGCTCTCGAAGCCACTCTGCTTCAACAGTGGCTGTGTCCAACGCTGTGAGTTCTGCTTCCATAGTTGACCTCGTTAAGATGGTCTGCTTGCAAGACTTCCAGGAAACAGCTCCACCACCGAGTGTAAACACATAACCACTCGTGGCCTTAATCTCATCAGCATCAGATATCCAATTTGAATCACTATAACCCTCCAGTACCCTCGGGTATCCAGAGTAGTGAATTCCATAGCTCGCAGTGCCTTTTAAATAACGCATAACTCTCTCGAGCGCATGCCAATGATCATCTCCCGGATTAGAAACAAACCGGCTCAACTTGCTCACAGCAAAAGAGATGTCAGGCCTCGTGGCACAAGCCAAATACATAAGCGAGCCAATAATCTGAGAATATCTCAGTTGATCTCTAGCAGTCTGTTGATTCTTTCGAAGCAACACACTAGGATCATATGGTGTCGGAGAAGGCTTACAGTCGTCATACCCGAATCGACTCAAGACCTTTTCCACATAGTGAGACTGAAGCAGTGTAATCCCACCATCACCATCTCTCAGCAGCTTGATGTTCAAGATAACATCGGCTACTCCTAGATCCTTCATCTCAAAGCAACGAGATAAGAAATCCTTAACCTCCTTGATTAGATCAAGGTTGGTTCCAAAGATCAGTATGTCATCGACATACAGACAGAGAATAACTCCCTCGCCCCCACCATAGCGATAGTACACACATTTGTCAGATTCGTTTATAATGAAACCTGCAGCAGTTAAAGTTCTTTCAAACTTTTCATGCCATTGCTTAGGAGCTTGCTTAAGGCCATATAAGGACTTCAACAACTTGCACACCTTTGCTTCCTGACCAGGTACTACAAAACCATCGGGCTGATCCATGTAAATTTCCTCGTCTAACTCTCCATTTAGGAAAGCTGTCTTCACGTCCATTTGATGAACGAGAAGCCCATGCGAGGCAGCCAATGAAAGTAGCACTCGAATCGTGGTCAGTCTAGCCACAGGTGAGTAAGTATCAAAGAAGTCTTCACCTTCTTTCTGGGTATAACCCTTGGCCACAAGCCGCGCCTTGTACTTCTCAATAGTACCATCAGGCCTAAGCTTTTTCTTGAACACCCACTTACATCCTACAGGTTTACACCCATAAGGACGATCAGTGACTTCCCAGGTTCCGTTAGCCAAGATGGAATCCATCTCGCTACGAACAGCTTCCTTCCAGTAGTCAGCATCAATAGATGCATAGGCTTCTGAAATGGTACTAGGGGTGTCATCAACAAGGTACACAATGAAATCATCACCAAAGGACTTTGCAGTCCTCTGTCTCTTGCTCCTAACAGGAGCTTCATTGTCATCCTCCACAGGGTTATCAGTGTGTTCTATCGAAATGGTAGGTTCAGGAATAACAGCTAATTCCTGACTAGATGTGCTAGGTATCTCCTGATTTGATGAGCTAGGCATACCCTTCATGGGAAAGATATCCTCAAAGAAAGTCGCATCCTTCGACTCCATAATCGTACCAACATGAACGTCGGATACCTCAGATTTGACTACCAAAAATCTATAACCAACGCTATGAAAAGCGTAGCCCAGAAGAACACAATCCACGGTTTTTGGTCCAAGCTTGCGCTTCTTGGGAATTGGAATATTGACTTTCGCCAAACAGCCCCAAGTACGTAAGTAAGAGAGTTTCAACTTTTTCCTTTCCCATTCCTCAAATGGAGAAACAGTTTTATCTTTTATGGGAACTCGGTTTAGGACATGACAAGCTGTCAATAGAGCCTCCCCCCACCATGCCTGAGACAGTCCCGAAGTGTCTAACATGGCGTTAACCAAATCAGTTAGAGTTCGGTTCCATTTGACTGAGGCGAGTAGGGAGGCGTCCTCTCATGTATTATACCATGTTCCGCACAAAACGAATCAAATTCATTGGAAAAATATTCTCCACCACGATCAGACCTTAGCCTTTTAATCTTTCGATCAAGTTGGTTCTCTGCTTCAGCTTTATAGTTTTTGAAGTAGTTTAAAGCCTCATCTTTTGTTTTCAGAAAATACACATAACAATATCTAGTGGAGTCATCAATAAGCGTCATGAAATATTTCTTTCCGCCTTTTGTCAACACGCCATTCATCTCACAAAGATCTGAATGTATAAGTTCCAGTGGCGCCAAGTCTCTTGCCTCCGCAGCCGTATGAGACTTGCGAGGTTGCTTAGCTTGCACACACACTTGACACTTGGAACCTTTGACAGTAGTGAATTTCGGAATTAAATCCAAATTAGCTAGCCGCGTCATGCAACCAAAGTTAATATGACAAAGTCGTGAATGCCAAACATTATATTCAAATTCGTGACAAATATGATTAATAACTTTGGTGCAAATATCTGACAAAGATAGGCGGAACAAGCCTCCGCACTCATAGCCTTTACCAACAAATTGTCCATACTTAGATATTACAACTTTATTGGACTCGAAAACCAACTTATAACCATCTCGACACAGAAGAGATCCGCTAACGAGATTTTTATTGATGGAGGGCACATGATGAACGTTCTTCAGGCGCACGGTCTTCCCCGAAGTAAACTTCAGATCGACCGTACCAACACCACGAACAGAAGCATGTGAGTTGTTCCCCATCAGCACGGGAGAAGTCCCTGTGACCTGGTAAGAAGAAAACATGGAAGCATCAGCACAAACATGTACATTGGCACCAGTGTCAATCAACCATTCAGGAGAATGACAAACTGAAAGAATGGTAGGAAATATACCGTACCCAGATTCCTTCATCTCAGTGTCGCCGATGACAACATTGGCAGTCTTGCCGCTGTTCTCCGATGTGCGAAGCTCATGGCGGTTAGGACAGCGAGGTGCCCAGTGATTCGGATCACCGCAAACATGGCATGCTCCCTTCCTTGGCTTATTGTTGTTCTTCTTGAAGTTGGTAGACTGTGAAGGCTTGTGCCTATCGTCAGACTTGCCTTTACCCCCAGATTTGTTCTTGTTAAACTTGGGCTTGTGGGGCGGCTGGTAATTCTTCTTCTGTACCACATGGGCACTAGAACCAGCCTCAGCAACTCGAGCACGTGTATCCTTTGCTCTCGCCTTCTCTTCAACATCAAGCGACCCAATGAGATCCGAAACGGAAAACTCTTGTCTCTTGTGTTTCAGAGAAGTAGCAAAGTTGCTCCACGAAGGTGGAAGCTTGGCGATAATGCCACCGGCAACAAACTTGTCCGGTAAATTACACTTAAAGTGCTCAAGTTCCTTAGCGAGTGACTGTATCTCATGAGCCTGCTGTACAACAGAGCGCTCATCAGTCATCTTGTAGTCATAGAATTGCTCCATGACGTACAGCTCGCTGCCAGCGTCCGAGGCACCAAACTTGGCCTCGAGCGCATCCCATATGTCCTTGCCGTTATCAAACGACATATACGAGTCCACAATGGAGTCGTCAAGAACACTCAGAAGGCACCCTTGAAAAGGGTATCGAGCTTCTCAAAAGCTTCCAGTTGTTCAGCATTGAGATCGCCCTCAGGCTTGCCTTTGGTGGCAGCATAGCAATTACTGTTTTGAAACTAGTAAACTGCTCTCATGCGCCACCGTTTATACTGTACCCCTTTGAGGGAAACGGCCTCATAGACGCAAGAAAGTCAGGCGCAGTTAATTGCCTATAATCAGGTTTTTGGATTGTTGAAAATATAAGCAATTTTGCATAAAATTTAATCCGCGAAAACAGTAAACAAATCATGACTAGAATAATAGGAATTAAACTAATCATGCGATCTACTAAAACAGTAGACAAACATATCGAATCTAGAGCAACTACTATAAACAGAAACTCTATCAGTATCTCAAACAGGAAGATCAAGAAGACGTACGGTGCAGCAGCAGCGGCAGCAGCAGCGGAACCGTTGGTGTCGCCCATGTCGTCGATGAAGAGATTGGTGAGTTGTATGCGACTCATAAAATGATCCGAAGATAAATCACTAGGCGACTCATGAAATGATATGACAATGAGTCGGTGGTGACTCGCAAAATGATATAATGGTGAATCATGAAATGATAATGATAAATCATGAAATGATATAATGATAAGTCATGAAATAATATAATGATAAGTCATGAAATAATATAATGAGTTCCTAAATATCAATGCTTGAACATGTAATTGTGACATTGGTACATTAAGAAATCAAAGCTGATTTATTCAATGAATCATGCGAGTTATAAAAAGGGCTCAACCTTGATAGATGTAGCTAGCAATATGCATCTAGATTTTGATAAACTAGATTCGAACGGCGTGGCTCGCCGCGCAGCGCTTCTTTCTTCTTTGAATTTCTTGCCCGTGGTTACAACCATTTATAAAGATCATTTAAAGGACAATTCTATTCATATGAAATTGATCACAAGTATATATATATATTTGAATGCATATTTTCCAAATCATATGAAATCGGTAATCAAAACATCATACAATAAAAGTCTTAAGCAACAATAAGATCAAAGCAATGGTGAACACATGCTTAAACTGACATGGTAATTAGTAGTACCATGGCTTGTTCTTTACACAAATGAAACATGATAGTAAGATAACCGATTGAAATAGAGGGAGATCATACACATGCATGGAAATGCAAGACACACACAGACGGCTTCTTCCTCTTTTTTCGCAAATCTGAAAATGTTTTTTTTACTTTTAACCGTAGTCTTGCATGTTGATCTTGGAAGCTGAAGCTCATCTAGCATGGCGTGAAGCATAACCTTCGCAGGAATCTCGATGAGAGCCATTGTGTGTACCTGAGAATGCCTACATCAGCAAAAAATGTACCGTCCTGAAGATTATGTCGCTTTAAATCCATTCACCATGAATTATTCAATTTTAGTAATGAATCATCACCAGGAACAATATTTTGGGATATCAAACAGTGCCAATAGCAAGTATATACAAATAAATAAAATGAACCAATGAAGAGCAAGAGGAAAACAATACTTCTTAGTTAGTTCTGTTAGATTACCAGTAGGAGCTCCACCGATGAAAAGATCCTGCTGGAACACAAGAAATATCTAATTAGTTGCAATCTATAAACAACCTCTCAGATGCAAGGGATATAGGAATGAGCAAATGATGATCTCAAAGCATATGGTAGAGGAATATGCAGAGCAAGCACAAACAACAACAGTAAATCACGCCAGAAATAGTGAAATACCTTCACAGGAAGATGGTTAGCATAGTATGTCCTTTATTTTTTGATCACCTGGGGTAATACTTTTTGCAGTGAGCCATATCACAAAAATAATTGTGAATAGCCTATATTTGATCAGTTGAGCTGATATTATTTCTTTGTCCTGCATTACCATGGAGCATATGCAGTAGCAAATGACCAGAGATACCATATTTTACACTCATGATGCAAGACAAAATGGTTTTGGATCTCCTGAATCTTATAAACCATCTCATCTTTCCCTAATCAAATTAATGTAAAAAAGAAACCGACAACTGATAAATAGAAGTAATAAGGCACATCTGGAAAAAAATTCATATATAGTGCCAATACTCAGCAATAGGTACATGGCCAGGATAGATTCTGAGCTACAAAGAGATTTTTTTCCTATCACTCAGAGGAATGCTAGTTGCGATAATTTTTGGTCAAGAAACTTGCTTCAGTAGTCCTATGCTGCAAACACACAGACCAAAAGCCAATTATTTCCTTAAATTGCATCACAGACACATCTTTGAATGGCTTGGCTAGTCTAGCTAGGATTGTTGCATGCATCACATTTTCTTACAGAATAACATATGCAGTACCAAATGACCAGAGAGACCATTTAGTTTCACTATCAAAAAAATGCATGTTGATTAAGCTGTGTGTTTCCTAATGGATATGATCCGGCAGTAAATCACAGCGAGACATCATCTGGATAATCTCCTTGATTTATTCATCTATGTGAACAGATGGAGCTTTCTATTAATGAACAACAAAACATGATAGATAAACCACGTGTTCCTGAACCTATAGGACACCTAGCAGCAGTGAGTTGTAAGCCAAACAACATGAACAAAAGGCTACTGTTTTTGCAATATGTGTAAAAAATGTTAAATAAAATGGAGATGAACATGTGAAAAAGCATGCGAACAATTAACTTTGACCTACACACTAGGTTAAGGTGGATCTAATATTTGTCAAAAGGTGGAACCAAAAGGCCTCACAACCATAAATAAGATAATAAAGGCATAAGATTATGCAAGAAACCTATAATTCATGGCAGCGTGGTCAGATGACAACCTGAAAGCACGCAGAAGCCCCAACACAAACATCACTCGCAAACCATCTCTCCAACATATATTTGAAAGGAGAGCATGACCTCATATAAGGTTTGGATGCAATGAGAGCCAAAAGATGTGATCAGGTAACGTACGTAAGCACGATAAAGTATACGAAAAAAATCAATTTCAGCGTGCAGTTCGATAGGCCCACATGAACACAACGTGCTTGCATAAACATGAAATAGAACCATATACAAATATGTATGTCACAAAGAAATCATGCAAGTAGCAAAAGTGATGTAATTTAAAAGAACGTACATGTCAGAATATGGAAACCATGATTGAAGGGAAATCACGACCATCCGAGCATAATAAAGAAATTGCACCCATCAAAAGCATGACAAAGAGAAATCAAATGGCCAATGCAATTACATTCATTCAAAGAATAACGAAGAGGAATTAGCTAACTTCACTCTTCTTTTGAACAAAAAGTTAAATGGTATCATCCATATAAATTAACACTTAATGTCAGAGAAAAAGGAAACTTGTGGGTAAGGGAAAAATCCTAACTCCTGATCATATGGTACCTTTAGGATAGATGTGATATTATTTAACCGTCGAGTCAATTAATATGAAAGAAGAAAGTGGATAAAATAACTGCCAGCAAATAGGGTATGATCTATTCGCCCGCTAGTATTTTCTGCTAATGAAATATAACAGTGGTAAGTAAGGTTACCTCGACGTATTCCATGAAAATAAATTTGGTTCCCCACTGAACACATAAAAATTAACATGGTATGCTACTACATAGATAAATAACATGGAATCATATATATATGGGTTTCAATATAAAATCTATCCATTCTTTTTAAACTGAAAGAATGTATTGTCATCATCTCTGATATGCGGTAGTAAACTCTGAAGTAAGGATCTGAAGTCAACCTGCCAGCGAATGGATGTGATATTCTTTAATCGTCGAGTCAATTAATATGCAAGAAGAAAGTGGATAAAATAACTTCCATGGAATAGCATACAATCTGCCGTGTTGTGTTCTAAGTCTAACATACTACTACTACTTGGCAGGGTGAAGTACCCATAGAAAATACCACACAACCGACTGTACAACAATGGTCTGAATGTTGTAGGACATTGTCAGGGCCACTTGTATACCCCTAAAGCTTTGGAAAAACTTTTGCAACCATGAACATATTAGATTTTAAATAGCCCACTTAATCAGAAAACAACAGAACGTGTGGATAAAAGTAATGTAACTGGTTGCACACCTCATGGTGATGTCGTCAAGGAATCGAGATACCATGGCTTGCAAATAAATAACTGTATTCTTGCATTCAGCACTACTGACAAAATAAATCCACAGAACTGTATTCATGGTAGTAGTAGAAATTATTTGGATGCACTTGGCTGGAAGATATTTACCCTGTACATGGCGAGGCGTGCAGCAGGTGACCATTGCGACAACCGTGGCCACAATCCGTATTTTGTACTACACCACCATCTAGCATGCCGCTACCAAATTTACCTAAACGCCTTATTTAGTGGGTACTCATCATTTGAGAATTATATGCCTCGATACCACAATGGATCCAAGAATACAACATTTAATCTTCAAATTTTAGTCTAAACATTTGTAACAGCCCAAAGCTGAAAACCTAAAAACCCGAATAAATTTTCCACTTTTTGGTGTTTCATTGCATCATGGCATTCAAATTAAATTGATAATCAAATAAAATAATTGGTTTGGCATCCTTTTAAAAACAAATGTCAAACTTGCTAACAAATTTCAAAACAATGAAAGCACTCAACTTGCAAACAAAACATCTTGACATCTTATATTTGTCAAGTAAGTTCCAAAAGTTCCAAAGATATTTTCGACAAAACTATTTTGATTTGGAAAATAAAATAAGGGGAGAGAATCTCAAATTGCCTGTGAGCAATTTCTATTTTATTTACCTATCAAATGATTTTCAAATATTATGGAAAAATTAGGGGAGCTTCATATTAATATAAAGAGGCTACCCAAAAATTGGCATAATTTTTGGAAGAGTTTAACTGCTCCAATTAATTCAAAAACAGTGCACACAGTACTGGAAAGGACTGAACCGTGGTGATTTTAAAACTTGCAGGGGGTTTCTCGCAAAAATCTCTTCTTCTTCCCTGTAGCCATGCCGCCATGGCGTGCTGCACGCACGCCTCGCGTGGGGGCCCCTCCCCTTCCTCTGCCTCCACTTGCAAGGAGCAAGCAAAACGAGCACACTGCCTTACCTGCTTCCTCTCCCAGAGTTTTCCTTGCCTTCCTCTTCTCTTTCTCTCACCGAGCTCGAACTCGAGCCGCCATGGCCGAGCACGCCGCCGTCGACTGAAGCGTCCCCAAGCAAATCGAAGCGCACCACCAGCTCCGCCTCGTCCTCCTCTACGTCTCCACCGGAAGAATCGAGTCGAGACGCAACACATTGCCCGGATTTCAAGTTCTTTGTCCTCGACGTCTTCCGCCTTTCCGAGCTCGCCGCCGATGATTGAGGGCTCCCCAAGCCGAGCCAGCACCACCACGACGTCCGCCTCGCCGTGCTCCTGTCGCTGTGCCCGCGCGCGCTTCGGATTTTCCGTGTTCAAACAAACCGGATAATCCGGTGTACTCCAGTACCGTTTCGTTTTAATCCTTAGCGATTTTCTCCTCCATCCAAAATGATCGGATAATCCGAGTTTGAAACGATTCGGATTTTCCGATTATTGACAGTACGGGTGTTGTTCTAGTCCTTAGCCAAATTTCGGAAAATTGCTTCGATCGGATTTTCCGATTCAAGAGAATTCGGATATTCCGAGTATGACCAGTACCAAAGTTATTTCCTTTCTTATACCTCTTTCTTCCAGAGTTGTTTGCTTAATTCTAGTATTGTTTAAGATAACAAATCAAAGCAACATAAATTGAAAGAGGAAACAAAAGAATAAAGGAAAATATTTATTTTGGGTAATTTATACAAGTAATAACTTTTAATCGGGATATCAGAAAAATATGTGTGATATACCGAAATGCTCAGAAAATTGTGAGCTATCTAGAATCATCGTCATCATGCATATTTGATCACAATTACAATACTGTGCTTCTAGTAGGATTAGAATCACTAAGATAAATATGAGGGTAGTCCAAATAATACCAAATTATTTGGGACGCTCATTTAAATTGATGACCATATCTAGGATCTCATAGTTGCATTAAAATGTCATATCATCATTTTTGTATGCATTGCACAATTGCCATGTGTTGATTGTTGTTTCCTTTCCGGTGTTGTTGTGCTTCGGTAGATCAAGGAGCTGAAGTGCCACCACCGTATCGTGACGACCCGTATTACCAGCCGTATCAACAAGGCAAGCGTAACCCCCCCTCTGAGCATATCTTATCCTATTTTCCGCAAATATTTTCTCCACTATAATATTGCATGCGGTTCTAAATGTCTTTTGTTTGGATTAGAGTATCCTATAGAATGCATTAAGGTTCCTTATGCCATTTACCTGTTTCCCCTCCTAATTACCATAGGTTGTATTATTGGCCATGAAATATCTAGCTATGCTAGTTGATGCTTAGCCCTGCTTAGCTAAAATGCCTAGAGGTACTATGGTGGTACATGTTGGAAACAGGTGTAACTTGTGACAGTGATGTTGATGGTGGAGAAAATTGTGGTGATGGATAATAAAATGCTAAAAGGTGGGGATGAGAGGCCACATGGGATGTGGTGGGTTGTCTCGTTCTCGCCGCCTAGGTGCGAGTTCTTTACCTCTTGAACCAAGATGAGCGTACTACCATGCGTGGGCTATATGGAACCCCCATCGACCAACTAACTTGAGCGGGACTAGCCAGGGTCCTCTAGTTCGGGCTTTCATTTGCGTGTGCGTGAAGATGGTGGCCAAGACTGGGATGAGGATGGTTGTGTTAGGAAAATGAGTGGCCACGGGGCACGGTGTCGATGATCCGTGCTTCGTCCTCACTGATGATCCTGGGTTAGCCCTTAACAAGGTAAAGGTTGTAGCCGTTTCACACTCAGCCGGCTTTCCCCGGAAGAGAGCTAAGCGTAGGCAATGAGTCTGGCGGTACGCGTGGATAAGGAGTTGGGAGGTCCCTCGTGGAACCTGGCGACTTTCACATTGTACACCCCTGCAGGGTTAAATCTTTTCAAAAAGCCGTGTCCGCGTTATGGACGACTTGGGAAGTGAAGGTAGGATCATAGAATAACTTTAACGGAATGATTAAAAACTGAGTACTAGAGGTACTACTTCACGATTGCAAGGTTGACTTCCTCGAGGGTGATTCGGGGAGGTGCCTTTGATAAACAGGTACTGTGGTTGGAAATGGTGATGAATGGTGAGAAATGTGATTCAAGAGAAAAGAGTTACTTCTTACCCCTCTTTTAAAAGTATTCTGATTAGACGATGCCATGGAGTTATGTCTTTTTAAAATAAAATCAGCTTTATGCAAAACAGCCATAAAACCTTGAAAGCCAAACATCGAGCATATATTAGCTCTTAATCTTGCGAGTTCGTCGAACTCAACGTCGTTTGTTTTGTTTCAGAGGAGGACTTCACCGACCTCGAAGGTGGGTTCTTTGTGGACGTCGACGAGTAGTCTGGGGTTCCCAGGTGGCAGCTTGGGACATCCTGGAACAGCTGGCGTTGTGATGTTTATTTGCAGGCCTCTTAGGCCCTAATTTGGTTCTTGTTGTTTAGAACAACACACTTCGCTTCCGCATGTTGTAATGTTGGGTCTGTGACCTCTGTTTGTCATTTGCTATCTTTCTCTATTATAAGAGTTGCTTATAATGTTTTTGTGTCATAGAGTCTGTGATGTGCCAGTTGTTCCACAAGTCTTGATCTCTCTATTATGCTTTGATAGTGTGTCTGGTGGTAACGGATAACCGGAGACACAGTATCACTGTATAGTAGTCGGGTCGGGCGCCACAAGTTGGTATCAGAGCAGGACTGCCTGTAGGAAACCCTTCTACTGGTCGACGTTGAGTCTAGTGTTTGTGAAAATATTTTTAACCTAAAAATGAGTTGTGAAAACCATCTTAGGATTCTTTTTACTCCTTATCTGGTTACCCTCTAATCTCGGAGCAATCTTACCTCGATTTGAATTAAAAGTTTTTCTCCTCACCTGTTACTTCAAAATTATTAGGATCTCGCGGTTGGATTCTACCTTGCGTGTTATGTGCTCACTTGCTCCCGCCGCGCTACAATCCGAAGCTTCATGTGCCGAGAAACCATCTGGAGTACGACGAAAGTTCCCATCAACTCAGTTGTTTACAGACCCTTGTATTCCTATCCAGTTTAATCTCTTAATCCGTTCTTTTGGGTTTTAACCCAAGGACTTGAACATAAGGTCCCGGATTGTGTCAACTAGAGTGTGTTAAGTTGTGATTTCTTAACTCTCGCTAGTAGCACATGATGCTGATCTTCAACCCAAGTCTTTTCCGTGGTCTGTGTGGTGAATGGTCGAACATTAATGTACCACCCCTCAGCTGGCTATGTAACTTCATTTCTCCCTTAGCCTTGTGTTAGGTTCTGTCTTGGAACCATCGGGGTTACAGCCAGGATTCTTCTAGCATGTCTCCCAACTCTGTTCGTGATTCCGCTACATCTCTCCTTTTCGGGCATGGTTATCACAATTGAGTAATAACCGGTGCATCTTCACCGTGGTCTGTGTGGAGAAGGAGTCTGCCGGCGCCGAATCCACAGGTCTAGACGGCTCCTCCCTTGTCGCCCTTGCTCGTCACCGGGGCCTGGCCGTCGATCTCGCCCGGGGCTAAGGAAGCCGCCATTCCAGCTCCGACGTGCCGGCTCCGTGTCGGGGAGACGACCTGCTGCTGCCGCTGCAAGAAGTCAAAAGCGGGGAATATGGAGGAGCGCCATGGGGAGAAAGCGGGGCCGGGGAGGCGCATGTTTTCTTCTGCTCTCCCGACACGTGGACGCGTCCCTGGCTCCTCTTTGTCCGCGCCGACCGTCGCCGCCGCCGTGCTCCTTCTCCTCCCGCGATCCCCGCCCTTCTCCTTGCCGCCAGGTCGCCGGCCGTCCGAGCCGCCGTCGAGCCGAGCGCCCGCGGCCGTCGCCGTCCAGGCCGCCTCTTGGTGGTGAGGGCTCGTGGGAGCAGCCGAGCACCGCGAGGAGGGGCGGCGCGGGGAGCCTGGCAGCGGCGTTGCGTCGAGGAGGTGGAGGAAGGGGGTTGAGGGAGGAGCGGATGCGGCGATTGGAGGAGCGCACGTGCGAGCGATTAGGGCTAGGGTTTTCCACCGCGGGCTGCAGCTTATATACCGCAGGGCGAAATGACGATTTTGCCCAGAGTGGCTCCGTCGGAATAACGGGCACTGCCACCGCGCCCGCAGAGACACCGAATTCTCTAGCCACAAAGTCGATGACAGGTGGGACCGGGCACAGTAAAAAAAACACCGCGCGATCGGACGGCTGAGATCAAATCTGGATTCTATAGGACGGCTGAGAACGCCTGAGCTCTGGTGAGTGGGCTAGCCTGCCCAAGGATGTAATCTTTAGATATAGTGCGAGTTATAAAAAAACTCAAATTTAATAAATCCCATGCGGGTTGTAAGACTCTACATTAAGCAGTGGATGTAAATTAAGCCTTCAAGGTGATCTAAATATGAATTCTGCGGCATAGTATATTTTGAGTCGCAGAGATATTGATAATAAGCATCATAAACTAGATATGCAGCCACCGAGATTTATTAATTGATAAAGCAAAAGGCTGTAAAATTTAAGCATGATAACAACTTAGCTCGTTCTTATTCTCCTAGCGTTGATGACGCGATATAATCCGCTGATGTCGATTCGTTGAAGACAAAGTAGACCGCGACGGTATTTGAAATCAACCATGTTTTGTCTGCGGAGATAATCATGATGTTTGGCGAAACCAATTGTGATAGGCCCAGGGTCAAAATCATCTGTGCTGACAGGGTTGAGGTGGCATTGAAGTCGCGCGGCGAGCTGGCGTTGCAGCCTTGCGAGTCTCCAGCTTGATGTTTTTTCCCCTTTTCTCCTTTTCTTACGTGAGCACTCTACGTAACGTACTAGCAGCTAGTTAGCAGCTTCAGATCATTCTTTCCTTCCTGATTTATTTTTCCTTGATCCGCGCGCGAGTCAAACTAGTAATGCTAGTTGCTCAAAATTTGGCCTTCACGTAAAGGCTGGACATGCAACGTAATAGCAAACTGACACCTTTGAATTGCACTTTTCTTTGGCAGCTCTGGTATGCCATCGGCAGATTGAAGCAGTATCCCTTTTTTTTTAAGTCGCATGCGATTCTATTTTTATGGTAAGTCATCAGATCTTTTCCGTTTTTGGTCGCTTTCCTTAATCCGGGTGCGAGTCCAACTAGGAATAGTTTGACTAGTTTGCACGCAATTCCTTCTCTTTCCTTGTCTGGCTCTAGGCTTAGACTTGTGCTGCTCCGTAGAAAATTCTGCCTTTCTTGATTTCGCGAGTTTGCGTAGATACAAAACTTGCCGCAGTGCATGAGTCACCGACGGAGATCGAACCGTTGGAATTTTCTCAAATTTCTTGGAGGGCTTCAGGATTGTATGCCGCAAGGTTCCACCGGAGGGATCTTCAAATTGATGTCCGAGTCGATCTCGATAATTATTTTCCCAAGAATGTGCGGAGTTCCGTCAAATTTCGACAGGCCTTCAGTGTTTGAGTCGGCCACGGAGATTTAACCGTTGGAATCCGATGCGCTTTGGACAGCCGCTAGGAAACTCGATTTTGCATCTTTCCACCGAAGGGATCGTCGATATGAGTTTCGAGCCGCCGCCAGTGATGTCCGCCGTACGGACGTTGTTGTTGTCCTGTAACCCGCGCGTGAGGGGCATTGTTGAAGTTGGGCACCGAATCGCGCGGTCGAATTTCTCCTCGCTTTCTACTCGAGCTTGAGGTAGATCTTGATGTAGATGTTGATACCGCCGAATTGCTCGAATCAGCGTGGCGATAAAGTCGCCAAGATTGTTGAAATCGTCGAGCTTGAATCGATGACGAGATCCTCTGTCCCTGGCATAGATCCAGCGCGGAACATGACGCTCTTGACCGCAAGCCCCACGGTGGGAGCCAACTGTCGTGGGTTTGTCACGTCAGATGTCATGGATGACTTCGTAGGTGTGGGATTTGCGCGAGTCAATCGTCTCCGAGCTTGGGATCGCAGGAACAAGGACGAACACAGATTTACCCAGGTTCGGCCCCTCAATGTGAGGTAAAGACCTACTTCCTGCCTACTCTAGATTGGTATTAATATGATATATGTGGTGATACAATGGAGGCGATCCGATCTGGGTACTCGCCGTAAGAACTAGGGTTCTAGGGCTTGATAGCTCGACCTGTTCTAAGTCCTGCGAGTCCTCTTTATATATCCAGAGGCTCGTCAGGTTATAATGGTATTACTTGGAGACTACTCTTCGTGCCTTCCAAGTTAAGTTATCTCCAATCTTCTGGATCCTTCTTACAGCACGTTGCGACTCTTCGTGTCGGCCCATCTTCGTGTAAGCCCAATGGTGATGCAGCCGTAAAATTATTAAGCCGCATTACCCTCGAGGGCCGCGTTGGTCTTGTGAGCTACGAGTTAACCCATTTGTTATTCCCCCGACACCCCCGGCCATCCCCACCATCGCGTCCAGCTGCATCGACCACCTCTTTCTCTTCTTTTCGCGACACGCCCCCGATAAATACAGTGTCGTGACATCCCGACGCGGCCTCGTTCTTCTCAGACGTTTCTGCTACACCAATGGCCGGCCCAGCTCCGAGATGTGTGTGTACGACCCAATGAGCGGCGTCAAGACCTTCCTCTCACGTCCGCCTCTTAACGAGATCGGCTCCATCGTAACCGGCCATAAATACACCCTACTCACCGCCGCCGACGGCATCGGTGTTGATGGTTCCTTCTTGCTGCTCGTCGCCGATTTTAATAGTGAGAGTATAAAATTGCGGATCACCTCATCGCGCCGTAAATGGAGGCTTGTCATGAGCAATGAGGACTTTCCGTGGTTTTCGGTCAAAAGGCGTTGTGACCCCGCTATCCTCTACGGCGGCGTCATCCATTGGTTGTTGTCTCATGACAAACCAATCGTAAGCTACGACTTGAGTAGACGAAAGCTGGGCTCGGTGAAGCTCCCGCCCACCAACTGCAAAGTTGACCAGCTCCACTTGGCCACATCGTGTGACGGAAAACTGCTGAAGCTACTTGCCATCAAAGGGTTCATGATGTCCGTGTGGCTACAACTCCCAATCTCACCAACAACAACAGGTGGTAGTGGTTGGTCATTGTGCACTGTGATTGACATGGAGGAGAAGCTACAGTCGCTGCGCTCGGATAATCTCCCAAACGGTCTAGATAATAAACCTATTAAATTTGATAACTCCCAAAAGAGGAGCGGCGATGTAGTGTTCCTGAGCTGTCTGGGCTCAGCCATTCTGAGAGTTATTACACCATCGCCGTCTTTAACCTGGAGACCAAGGATATGCATAAGCAAAAGCTTGGTTCTGCCATGTTAGAGATCGACCTACCAAGGGTACCAAGGATATGCAGCAGGCCCAAGCGCATCGTACAACCCAACAGAAGGTATGTCGGGCCAGAATGGGCCGAGTAACGGGGACGTGACGTCTCCTGCCTGCACGCCTCTATTTATTGGTAAAGACTTCTAGCGACAAGATCATCTTCGGGATCACTGCGGACGCGGTAATAGATAGTTTCCCCTTTCGTAATTTACATTCATGTATATGTATCGGAGAGTAGAACGTACCTACCCGTTTAGGGAACATTAAAATCTTTTACTAGTCAGCTCAAAAAGATGAAACAGAATTCATCCAGCAAAAACGAATTGGTGGCTAAGACGTTTGGAGATGTTATTGTACTTGGAGCAGTACATATAGTAGCTTGTACTCCCTCCGTTTCAAAATAAGTCGCACTACCTACTTACCAACCATGTATCTAGACATCTTTTAGTGCAAGATTCACTACTCTGATGTAGCTAGCTAGCTACGGTATTACTGTACTTTGCTGGCTACACCGAAGCAGCAGATCAATCAATGGCATATAATTAGAGGCACTGGCGGAGCTAGCGCTGCGTAAAAGCCTGGGCACAAACTCACTATATGTTGTGTACGTCCTTATAAAGGCCCAAGTCAAGCTGTGCAAGGAAGCATAAGTAGCCTGCAAGGCCCAAGCGACGGAAGGGATGTATTTTTTACTCCAATAAGTAACAGCTCATCGTATTCACCAACATATCGCCGTTCCAGCCACCTTTTTTGCCCTGGAGGTCACCAGAGTTCATGTATGCAGCGGCATAGAGCCTGGGCACGTGTCCTAGGCGGAGGTATGGTAAAATCGCCCCTGATTAGAGGATGCATTACAGTATTTCTCTACCCTAGCTACTCGAGAAGTACACTACGTAAGGTTTTCCTGGCGAGAGACGCATGCACATTGAATCCTTTGGGAATAGCAATTGTGTTTGATGTTAAAGGAAAAGTAAGGAATTGTAAAAGGAGGTTGGAGTGAATGGTAAAATTCTTATGAGATGTAGTACAATGATTTCCATGGGAAAATTTCCTATAAGAACCAATCCTATGAATCAAATGACAAATGTAGGAAAAATTACTATTGGATAAAATCCTTCAAAAATCATATGAAATCCATTTAAATCAAACCGGAAGCAATTCCACAACCTCAAGACGATGCCTCGAAGAAGGTCAATGATGCTCATAGCCTAATCAATGTTGATATGGCCCCACACCCGCCAGACCCTGATACCCGTGTGCATAGAAATAGAGAGCATGCCACACAAATTCGACTGAGGCCGAGATTCGAGTTAAGCTAATCAAACAATAGCAATGCATAACGAAAAGCTTTGTCGTGTGCTCCAGAACTTGCGAATTCTCAGTTCCTTTACCTGGTGTCGTTAGCTATTTCAGGAGGCACGAGATGGCTAGTTTGGAGCTAGATAGTAGTGCGTAGGGGGTCTCATCTCTCAACCTTACGCAGTTACACGGCGCTCAGCAAAGGAATGCGAGCTGATTCGGAGGTGTCGTCGATTGAGCTGTCCAAATGTCTGTACCGTCGCATCCCCAAGGCATCACGGAGTCATCCACGGCGGAGGCGTCCTCCGGCGAACCATCCAAATGCACATGTCCGCTTTGTGGGCGACTGGGGTGGAGCTTGATGGCGTAGCTGGCAGGCTGGCAGCCGCGCCTGTCCTGACGATCGGCACCGTCGTAGGGTGCATGATCGGCATGTTCCGCTTCATCCCGCGCTCCACAATGTGGCCGGAGAAGCTTTGTTGTCACTATAAGAGAACCTATTATTAGAGGCATTTTGCTTGCGGCACTGCTTTGAAATGCCCCTAAAAATCATTTTTAGTGGCATTTCAGTCAAAGTGCCTGTGTAAATGCCATATTTAGTGGCATTTTTTCCAAATTGCCTCTGTAAATGTCATTTTTAGTGGTATTTTAGTTATAGTGCCTCTGTAAATTACATTTTTAGTGGCATTTTAGTCAAAGTGCCACTAAAAATGCCATTTTTAGTGGCATTTCTTCATATTGCCTCTGAAAATGCTATTTTTAGTGGCACTTTGAAGAGTGCATCTGAATATCTGACGCATAAGGAATGAAAGGAACATACAGTACTACTTTCCCAACATAGGAAATGTTTTGAATTAACTTTAACAAATTTATACAAAATATTTATTTATTATGATGCAACATATTACACTTAAATAATTATACCTAATAAAATTAGGATGTTACGGACTACAAATGATATATAGTGTCTGCGTATGTTTTTTTTCTGAGAACAGGCTGCGCATGTGAGTGTCGTTTAAACTGGTGCATAAAGCCCAGCCCAACTAGGGTTGGCTCCTACGTCCCGGCCCACTCTCCCTCTCTCTCCATTCTCTCCTCTCACCTCCGAGCTCCGAAACTCTCCTCCTATGGCGATTCCGCCGCCGCTTCCACACTCTGTTGTGTCTCCGTCCGCCGCCGCGTATGCCACCGGCCGCTTCCGCCGCCGCGGATCCCCGCCACTCTCCTCCTGGTATTCTCTCTCCCAAGCGTCGATTCACGCGCCCCCAATTTGGGCCGCGCGGAAACCCTAGCCGCCATGGACGGGATCGACGCGGAGCTCGCGCGCGTGCAGGACGAGCTCCGAGAGCTGGAGGAGGCCCTGGCGGCGGGTGCGCCCATGGGCGTCTCCTCCGTCACCTTCGACAAGGACCTCTACGGCGAGGGCACCACGGGGCCCGACCGCTTCGCCGGCTACGACAACTCCATCCCGGCCTCCGCCGAGGACGAGCCCTCCGCCGCCGCCCCCAACCCGGCCGCGCGCCGCCTCGCGTCCTACACGGGCCACTCCCTCGCCGCCGCCGACATCCCCCGCTCGTCCGAGGACGACGACGGGGTGCCCGCCAAGCGGTCCCAGCGCATCATCGACCGCGAGGACAACTACTGTCCGGGTTGTGGAACATGCTCCTCGCCGCCTACTCCCGGTCGCTGCGCCCCGACCACCTCGCCGCAAGCTGGCTGTTCGACGAAATCCCGCACCGCGACGCCGTCACCTGGAACACCCTCATCGGTGCCTACATGCGCCGTGGGCTCATGGGCGACGCCGAGAAGCTGTTCGGCGAGATGCCACAGCGGAACACCTGCTGAGCCCCTACAGAGTGCTACCAACGGTTCCCTCTTTGATTCCTTGATTGCTACCTTCATGATTTCGCGTTTAGATGTATCAGCTCCGATGTTCTACTAGTACTTATTGTTTTATCGTCCCGTATTTTTGTTTTCCCTCACTCGCTTCAATCCTTGTAGAGCGCTATCGAGGAGCAACGGTACCCGGACGCGTCCAGTTTGACGAAGCTCGCTGGAATCAGCTTGGTAAGTCTCCTATCGTAGAATTGCTTCTCCTCAATACATGAGCCATCTTCTCCTCGAAAAAATACCAATTGTGGACTGGATATAAGGTACTATATATGCTCACATTTGTAACGCGATCCTGAAATGAATTGGGATATACAACAGATTGGATATAATTCCATCAAGCTTAAACTGGATGTCCATCTACTTATTTGTGAAATTATTGAGATGACAGTGCCTTATCCACATGTCAATAAACTGTTCAATTCTAGATTTAAGGATCAGGTCCAGTTTATCCATCTTGACATGCAACTGATGTAATATACTAATATCTAGAGCTGAGACCTGGACAATTCTACAACTAATGTTAAGCAAAATTCACCTCCATCTTAACAACCATATGTACTGAATGTATTCCCCATTAATTTGGTCACTTTGAGGTGGCAGTGTTACTCCATGAATTTAAATACTCACCTCCATGCTTAAGATCCTTGGTTTACTGCAAGTTTGTATAATGTACACTGAAGTTCTGATGCTTAAAATTCGACCTGCTTTTATAGAAACATAAAATATTTGAGTAATAGATAGTGGCTTAAATAATTAAATCCAAGTTGACTTTTTCTTTTGCTGAGATATAAATCATGTGTGGTCAAATGTAAGTAGGACATTATGAGTTTGTTTTTCTTGAACTGCTTGCTCATCGATCTGATGCTTCAGACTTTGCACAAATGGGATATTTCGTGATATCTATGTTTCGTACTTTGCACAGATTATATGTACTTTAGATAAATTTGAATGGTATTTTCCTGTGATATTAGAACAAATAGCTGGAAAATGTCAAATATTAACGCTGATCTGCATATGTAATGAGTGAGCTGATTCAGTTAGTCGAATCAGACTACCCTATCAGAAGGCTAAAATGGTTCGTGAATCACCTTCACTCCTTTAGGATTATAGTTGGATGAGATCTGTATCTTTGATCTGTACTTGGTTGCTACAAGTGAACTGCTGGTTCAGTTGGCTCAGCATCCATTGGGCTAGTAATATATTATCCTGCTAACCCACATAACAGTTTTTTCGGGTTAACCTAGTCATTAACTTGTTGCTATCAATTAAAAATCTACCAGTCTATCAGGTTATTCTACAAGGGCCGAATTGTGTATCTTAATAAATTCTGAGCAGTGCCATCTTATATACAGGAAATTTCAAAGCTCAGATATGAGCTATGCTCACAATATGCAGACCACTATTTAGCCTAAAGACTTTTGGTGTTAGGAACTTAGGATCAAGGTGAAGAAGGAGAATGAAAACATGCAGATCGAGCTCAGGCAAGTGTTCCAGCATCCAGCTTTGATTTTCTTTTCTTTCCATACCAGCAGCTCTACATTGTTCGTATGACAGCAATTTGTCGTGGCTGATGACTCCCTGTAGGCTGTAGCCCAATGAGCTGATCGCCATCGAGGAGTCTAAACATGCATGGCCACCGTAGAACATGCATGTGTTTATTTGAATATAGGATCATCACTTATATTTTTAATCATTTATGCATGTGAATATTTGTCTGCTCCATAATTCATTGCAACCACGTACTAGATATACATTTTAAAGTCTGAACTCTGAAGTTGTTCAATCTTATTATGTACAAGAGAGTGCAAACCTGGTTGGGAGGACTTGAGGTTGCACCATTATCATTCTAGCAATAGCACCAGCAGCACCTAGCACTAGCATATCTCAGTGTATCCCTTGGCCAAGGAAAAATGTAAGTAATCCCAAACTTACTAGTTACTACTAATACATTGTCTATGTATCAGTTGGTGGAAGAGTCAGATGCTGAATCTACAGTGGTGCAACAGCCTTGGAGAACAAGTGGTAAATCAAAGAAGCCATCTGGGAAGTAGATGCTAGTTCAATTTCTGTCAGTTTGGAGTTTGGAAAAATATGTTATGAATGTATTTCTGTCAGTTTAGAGTTTGATTTCTGTCGAGATATTTCTGCATACAAATGATGATATTTCTGTCAGTTTGGAGTAGATCATTCCTGAATGTATGTATATGAAGAATATGTTATGAATGCAATTACAAGAATATTGAATTCCTGAATGTATGTTATGAATTCTGAAATGTATGTGATGAATGTATGTTCTGCTATGCAACTACTTTTTACAGTGGAATTAATTAGAGGCATTTGAAAAACAGTATCCCTAAAAAATATAGAGGCATTTTTGAAATGGCTCTAAAAACAGTTAGAGGCATTTGAAAAATAGTGCCCCTAAAAAATATAGAGGCATTTCTAAAATATAGAGGCATTTCTAGAAATGCCTCTAAAAATAGTTAGAGGCATTTGAAAAACAGTGCTCCTAAAAAGTATAGAGGCATTTGAAGTAAAATGCCACTAAAAATAGAGGTTAGTGGCATTTTACTTCAAATGCCTCTATACTTTTTAGCAACACGATTAAATGCAATGCTTTTTAAAGTGCCACTAAAAATACTTAGAGCCACTTTGGGGATTTTTAGTGGCATTTCAAAGTGCCTCTAAAAACATGTTCTCCTGTAGTGTGTGCCTGGGAGTTGACCTCCGGCTCCAAGACGTCGACAGACAGAGTGCACCGGACGGTGAGGCTGTCATCGCGGATGCACGACGACGCCTCCAGCTTCGTCTTGCCGACGCTGATGAAGCCGAAGCCCTCGTTCTTCTCGGATTGGGTCCTGTGGTGGGCGAAGACGGCGCACTCCCCACGTTCGTCCAGGATCTCTATCGAGACCCTGGTCCTCGTGTTCTCGCCGGAGTTCCACCCGTGGTCGGCGACGATGGTGACGCTGACGGTGACGGAGTCCGGGCAGGCTGGACTGCCCACGGGATTCATGTCGACGCGCCAGCCCTGGCCGCGGAACTGGAACGTGTCCAGAGTCAGCGTGGAGCCGGGCGGCAGCAGCGCCGACTCGGAGTACTCTATTATCTTGAAGAGGCGCATTTCGGAGTACTCCGTCTTGACCATGGGGAACGAGGTCGCCGGAGACGGCGTCGGGGAGGAGTGCTCCGTCCTGACGGTGGCGCACGAGGTCGGCGGAGAGGAAGGCGAGCGGCTGGTGGTGGCGCCCATGGACCACGCAATCCAAACCTTAGTCTCAGGTTAGTACGACCGTTGCAGACCTGTCTCCGCGCCTTTTCATACATTGATACATACTAGTTGATTGCCCGTGCGTTGCCACGACTATTTATCTTTTGATCGAGTGGGAGTAAGAGTCGGATCGGCAACGCGTCTCATTTAAATGATATTAGATCAAGATGTTTCAAAATTGTAAAACAAAAACACATGGGCTTACTCTATATGTCTAGAAGTCATTGGTTACATAAAAATATCACCAAGAAAGAAGCTGGAAACAGCACTAGTTAGAGGAGATGAATAGATGACTTGGTGCAAGGAAATCTGGGATTTAACACAGGTTCACTAATCTATCAGATCTATCATCAATATATCAGGAGGACTACAAAGTCGAAGTTTAATTGAACCTCGGGCCTCTACTAACAGCTCTGGTAAACTCTCGTGCAAACAAGCCAGAAGTATACAGTCAAAAGGCTCACAAGCAATTGGTCACAAAATATTCACAACTCTTGTCACTAAATATGAAAAATACCACAACTCAACTTTGTATAAATTATTAGCTCTACAATAATGCAGTTAGTTCATGACGATGGAGGATAACACATTGATGGCGATGGCGATGGCAGTAAGCAGTAATACATCTCCTTAAGACGTGAAAGAACAACCAGCCTGTCTGCCATTCGCATATGAGGCTTCGCTAGGTCAACAATGTCTTCTCTCACACTGAAACAAAACAAACTAATTTGGTACAAAGACCATTCAACGAAACGAGTCAAAGATTATGAGATGACTGACCTTGACCACTCTCCTGCTTTTTTCGCATGGAACTCAACAGTTTTGTATAATCTATCAAGGTCGCACAACATCAACCCAAACTTGGAGTCTGCTTTCTTCTCCTGTAAAATAGGAAAATTAGGAAATCACTATTCGGGTGTCTAATCCAAGAATGAAAGTTCCTGACAAACTGACTCTCTAATCAATGAGATTTAGTTTCAGGTATTCAGAGTTTATCTTGAAAAGGGCAGCTGTGGACATCTCATACTAGGTGAAAAGGACCAACAGGATGACAAAATGAAGCCTTACACTTTCAAAGGAACTATTTGTCAACATCTAAACAAACATGCCAGACTAGAAAGATCTAGATAAATTTACCATTCCATTAGTCATGCATTTCTGGAACTCCATAAGCCTGAGCTCTGCATCACGAAGAAGCATCCTTTGCGGAAGCCGTGACATCTCCTGTTCATCTTGGTCCTAGTTATAACCCAGGTGATAGTTACAAATATTTAATAAGTTTTTCACACTTGTGCACGTTAAACATTGCAAGATGTCTGCCACAAATATTTTACAGATCAACATGCCCAGGTCCCATAGACCTAGAACAAATTGTTCAACATAATCCAGATGTGATATTGCAATCAACATATTAATGGAAGAAGTCCAAATACATACATGGAAAACCAATGCTCGCACTAGAAGGAATAGCAGAAAACAAAGACCAAATGCAGGCCAGGTTGCACAAAGGGCAAACTTTATCTTGTTTCCCTCGAGAATCTTAGTCAGCTCCAGCATTGCCCTGTGCAATAATAACCAAATTGTCTCTGGTTGGGAATATTATTATACAAGAAAAAAGTATCTATATGCATATTGAGTAATTTAGCTAGGGTTGGGCAGTCAGGTAGTACAGCTTTATTTTGCTTCAATCAATTAGGGTTTCAAAAAATAAGTTTTTCAAAGTGAAAACTAAACTCACCATTACAAAGCCTAATGACCGAACAAACCCATACAGACCAAAATTCCAGTTTGGTCTAACTGGTTGCCATAATACAAAACTAACTCAAAGACAATCAATTAGTGCAGTTGAACAACAATACTTTCAATTCGACAGCAATAAAAATCAACACACAAAGCATGGACAAGAAATATCCAAGGTTTTTGAGACGCTGATTAGTCGCCGACTAATCACCTAGCCGGTGGAGGGAGGGTGGCTAGCTGTAGCGGCTTGACTAGACGAGCAAGTCGTGCGACTCGCCTGCTAGTTGGCGACTAATCTCGACTAGCCAGCGGGATTAGGAGCCTCCAGAGACTCGCGACTTGATCTCTGAGGCCCACTGCCACGAGTTATGGGGAGGGCGGCCTTCAATCTACCTTGCTGCTGGTGCCAGAGAGAGAAAGGGAGAGGAAAGCATGGGAAGGAAGAGAAGGAAATTAGAGTGGCTCCTGTAAAACAGTGCCTCATCTTACCTGCCTCCTAGTTGGGATGTACAGAACAGATTGTTTGGAGAAGTATGGACGCACAAGATTGCTCAAGGAAAGTTAGCCTACCTCCCAGCCGCCAGACCTTCTTGCCCCCAGTCCCCTCGTCCCTAACCTCTCCTTCACACTCCGCTACTACTACGACTCCCCTTCGACCTTCCCTGCTGTCGCGACCTCTCCCTCTCCTCTCATTTCTCATGTAAACCCCCTGACTGGTTGGGGCGACTTGGAGCGATTAAGGATTAATCACTGACTAATCAACCTAGTTTCTTAGCCGGCACGTTGGCGACTCGACTTAACTTGGCGACTCAAAAACCTTGGAAATATCAGATCCATGATTTATGTAACAACTAACATCAGCAATATAGACAAATAAAAGAGACAGATAACAGAAGCCCAGCATAGCCGCATGTAGTCCTGCAGTGCAATTCTTCACTGTGAATGCCAACATCATGGCTTGATGTGTGATGGAGTGCTCTAGGACTTGGGAGCCTGGACGGGTAACTAGGCTGGGCCTCATGGGACTGCAGCGCACTGGTTATACGCAAATATTGGTACTCCGGTCTATGACCGAGACAGAGACGGACCAAATTAATACCTCGCACCCTAAGAGCAAACTTCAGGACTAAGCCTGAAAACCAAAATACCCAATCATTTGGCCAACTCGGACTCGTTCGGGTTTGGTTTTCTATTGATGTGCCCACCCATAAATCTAGCCAAGCCAAAGATAGTATAACTTACTCCTGTTGACCCATCTGTTTCTCCTTCAGAGAACGATCCAGATCCAGTAATTTCCTGTGTAAGAACAATCCAATTATCTCTGCTCAGGAATATCAGATAAGAAAAGGTATATCTATGTGTTTTTTTAATCAATATTGCGATGCAACAATAGCATTAACTTACTTCTGAAGATCATGTGCGTGCTTCTGGATCTGAAATGTTCAAAGTTGGAAAGTTCAGAAAAATGGAATTTAGTTGAATTGAATGAGCACCTAAACACAGAAAATGGCCGAACCTTCTTAGGAGGCATGGCAAGTGCTAATTCTCTACTGGGCGGTTTCTGAGGTGGGTGCATCAACTCTTTTCTAAGGCTGCATTGCTTCAAAATATAGAACCAGTGAAATTCAGCTTTAAATGAAAGATGCACCACCAAAATTAGTTCACCGACAGACAAAGTTCGGCAGCAACTAATTTTATAATCAGCAGATGTAAAACCAGCACTGTAGATATCAGTAACACATGTAAGGTGGATGCAGAGCAGGCTAAATACATGACCGCCCTCATCCAGTTGCTATGGCGATCTATGACATGGTAAAATCCTTGTTCTAGGAAAGGAGCACCACGTAAAGGTCTAGAAGTAAGCATGAATGCAAAAAAACATAGGCATTATAAAGGGTGACCACTAATCTGCATTGTGGAAGCCAACATTCTATTGAAGAAACAAGTCCAGTTTTTAAACCGACACATATTCTTTCCAAACACCCCATGCAACATATACAAATGCCGAGCTAGACTTGCACTGATAATCTAAAATGTAACCAACAGTCATCGAATGACATAGGATTGGCAGACCATATGGTGACCGATTGCCAAGATCCCACACCCAACTAAGTTTAACTACACGCATATTTGTTTGAACCACTTCAATATTTTCCCCATAATTCAACTTTGAAGAAAAGTCTCCCTTGCACTGAAACCATCTGCCTCAAATCAGCACCACACACCACTTTTCTTAACTTGGAGCTATCACTTAGAAATATGAAGTCTGAGATATATTGCAACAGATTAGTAACAAAGCTGTTTACAATATAGCTAACCAGCAGCCAACTTTAAACTGGAAAATACGAAGTCTGAGATATTTGGAAAAATATGCAAAAAAAAATATGCGGATGTAAATATGACTATCTGAAGCCCGGAAGTTTCCAGAAAGAACCATGGGTAAACGCATATTCAAGAGATAGCCTTAGAGAAAATGCTTCAATCAGATGGAAGTCTTGTTTTGTCGATATAAGTTCATTTGTTCGCTTAAATGTCTCGTAGAGCCCATCTCTAATGGAAATGATCTAGTGATGGAAAAAGTAGAACAAATTTTCATGACGTAAGCATATTAATACAGATCTACGGATTAACAGAAAGATATAGGTGCTTGCAGCAATGGCATTCCATGAAAAAGGAACTATCTAGACCATTAGCATATTGATTATATATATACATGGATCATATATTCATCAACAGTTTAACGGTAATAAGTGCAAGAGCTTTAGTTAATATACATAATTCAGTTCTGTATGATTTACTAACGGTAACAAGAGTACATCTAGTAATGAACAAGGCAGCATGAAAAATATATAATTTCCTTTTTTTCGCATATAAGTATTTGGAACCTCGCAAAGTAGTGTACAAAATGTAAACGCAGCCACAGAAGTTCCTAGTTCCACAGAATATCTTCCCTTTCAGTTAAACTCACTCTAGCATCATCCAACACAAATAACATATGCAGGAAGTATCTTACTAGTTCCCCAGCATGTATCTTCCCTTTCAGTTAAATTCACTCTAGCATCATCCAACACAAATAATATATGCAGGAAGTATCTTACTAGTTCCCCAGCATGCTGGTCCCAATATCTAGCCACTGACTCCTTAGCTTCTCGGATCGAGCCGTCCATGTCAGAACTGCCCATGAAGTTACTATGGCGTAAAAGCCACAGAGAGCATGCAGAGAGGCCAATTGCTCCGCAGGTATAGGGTAGCCAGTATATCGTCTTATTTCTTGGTTTTTTATGGACTGCAAGCTACCATTGTAGAAAACAATTGCTTCAGATAACTTAAGCAACTATCTGCTTGATGTAGTGGAACCATAAGCAACATGCAGTGAGTGACATGCTTCATTTTCAACATTAATTACTAAGTTATCAATGTATAGGTACCATCACAATCATAGCAATATTATAGCAAGAAAGCTTGTCTGTAACAGCAAAAACAACAGCCTTTTGTCCAATGCAAGAGAGCTTTCTGTGTGGAAAAATATTTGTGGACTTGGATATATATAAAAATATTTTCTATGAGAAGCATAATCAAGCAACCTTAGTATATAATGAAGCCATCAGTGCCCCCTCTGGGAAAACATTGCTTACAAGGAACTGTTGCTACCTAACAAACCTCTAAAAGGTGTTTACCCGCAATGATCAAAGATAATGGTAGCGAAAAATAAATGGAAGATGTCACATGCGTCCTTAATGAAATTATTGCTATGATTATATTACATGCTTACCTTATTGAGATAAGACTATCTAGCCTTAAAAGGTTTTGATAGATCAAACTTGCTGCAGTTGAACTCTCAACATCAACTTCTGGTAATCTTTGAAAGAAAGGTGTAGTCAAGTTTGGCATTTGCAGCTGAAAGCATGTAATTAGTTAATTATATTACATCAAACAATCAAACATGTTACAACTACTATCGATTATATGAACAGTAAAGATTGCATACCTCAACAAGATTTCTAAGTGATTGCTCCAAGTTGAGGAAGACTGTTCAAACCAATTAATAATGCACGCAGCGATTGATCTGAGTTTTCAGTCAATCTCACTTTGCATTTATCAGCTTCTGAGTAAACCTATAGAAAAGGCAAACTAGAGTTAGGTTCATTTAGAGGATCCATCATCAAGTAGCACAAATCAATGTTATCTAGACAACAAAGGTGTGCATGGAATCTGAGTACAGTAGCCTGTTCGGAAGAGTGCAACTACCAACTTGGTATAAGCACAATATTAGCAAAAGAGTTCATGTTATTGAGAAACTTTTGCCCTAGATGACATAAGCACAGTATAAGCAACATAACATTGTTGCTACTTTGTCATGATTAACACATTAGACTAACGAACCTCTGCAAGAAAAGCAGCCAAGCAATCTTGCATATCTTCAAGAAATCAAGTCTTGTGTAGACAATTTTAGCAGCGGAGTTTAAAAGGTACTGCGATGGACTTTTGCTGCGGAGTCCAGTAAGTGTTTGCCATGTTGTTTCAAGGAAGGCTCTTGGACCTCTTTCAAATACCATGAAATACATTCGCTGTACATTTGTTCCCTACAAAAGACCAGAAACAAAAATAGGTAAGTAGCATAAATGAAAGATACAGTTCTCTGTAGCAGCGTAAAAAAGACCATAACGAATTAACTACATACCTCGGCTCTGGACTTCCAATAGAGCAAGCTTTTCTGAATATTATGCAAACTAGACAGAGTGTAATGCACAATATCTTCCAAGATAACATGTACAGTTGACACGGCACGAGAATTCCTGCAAATGATGTAGTCCAAATAAGTAAATTTGCTTAACCACAGAACAATAGTCGCAAACCAAGATGTATAATATATTAGCTCAAGCGAGATGGTAAGTTGCCACCACGTAGCTTGTTAGCCAAAATCCGCACAAATTTAATTGTTCTGACCGAAGCCGACAACAGCAAAGTGGTTGCACGGTAATTCGAGAAGCCGTTTCTCACCGGTCGTACAGCGTGGTGGCGCGATCGATTGGCAGCGGGAGACCATCGTGTCGGCGGCGTCTGCGGCCACCAAAGAGACGGCGGCGGAGATCGGGGGAGGCATTGTCGTCAGGTATGACGCGGAGGTCCCGCAGACGAACAGCGACGGCAGAGTGGTAGGCGTAGCCTGGGGGGCGACGGATAAAGCTCTCCAGATCTACGTGGGTAAGCCCGGAGAGTTCTGGCCTTTCTGTAGATCCCTGGAGGTCGGAGGAGGCAGCGAGAGGGAAGGGGCAGGGGTCTCGCTGCCAATCAAGGCCGGAACCATGGTACTCGGCCATAGCATCCGCCATGGAGGAGGGGGTTAACCTCGGGGAGAGTAAATTACGGAAAACTACCACAATTGACGTCCAAACCAGTATTTTGTGACAAATCTAACATTTTTAAGCAATTAAACACATATATGCCATCTTCTCAAAACTATTTTCAAATCTGACCTCTTGAGATTGACAGCATGCTGGACGGCCGACAGGCGGCGATGCGGGCCGCCCGACATTAGACGCACATTAGGTGCTCGACACAATGCAAGCGAGACAGGGGCCAAGTTATCCCTTACATGTGGGCTATCCTGTCAGGTCTGCTATTACAACGTGATCAACAAAAAATTTGCGCAATTTGTTGTTCCTCGCCCAAAATTTGGTAAATTTTAGAAAAAATCACGAAAATAGCTATTGACCTGTGATTTGAACGCCAATTGTAGTAGTTTTTGTCGGGTTAAACTCTGCGGTCTAACTCTGAATCTGCACATCACAGTAGGTGTTCTTCAGTTAACTGTAGATGATCAATCCCTTGCCTGGTTTCTGTCAGTTAACTGACGTAGGTGTTTTAGCTGAATAATTGTGGTCCGTAACGTGTGTTCTGTACACGTTAGAGTCACATCGTTTACTCGTTCAAAGCTAGGATAGAGTAGCTAGTTTGCCAAAAAATGAACCGTTTCCAAAAAAGAACTATTTTTAAATAAAAATCTGAACCATTTTTCAGAAAATGAACCACTTTCGAAAATGAACCATTTTCAAAAATAAAAATCTGAACCATTTTCAAAAATAAAAATCTGAAATGATTTAAAAAATGAACACTTTTAAAAAATGAACCATTTCCAAAAAACAAAATATGAACATTTTTTAAATCTACACCATTTAAAAAATGATTTTTTCCAGAAATCTGAAAATATTCGTAAATTTAAAAAGAGTAAACAAAGAAAATAAAAAACAACCAAAAACAGATAAAACGACGGAAAACCAAAAAAACCGGTAAATCAGAAAAAACGAACCAAAACTTTCTAGAATCTTCCCAAAACTAGAAAAAAAACGATATGAAAATGAAATCGGTTAGGGATTGCCCTTTTTAATTTACTCAAAATGGGAGAACCTATGCGGCGCCCATTGGTGGTGGATTCACCCAGCGCCGCCTGCTGTGTTCGCTCCGCGCCGCGTATATGGGCCGGTCCAACTATTTCACCGCTGCACTTTTTTTTTTGCCCAAAAATATGTTATTTTTTTTTCGTTTTCTTTCCTACATGTTCGCGCAAAAAAAATGATCAATTTTCGAAAATCTTGGTACCATTTTCAAATTTGGAACCATGTTCAAATTTGGAACCATTTTTAAATTTAGAACCATTTTAAAAAATAGAATCAATTTTCAAATTTGGAACCATTTTGAAAATGGAACCAATTTTCGAAAATGAACAATTTTCGAATTTGGAACCATTTTAAATTCGGAACCATTTTAAATTTGGAAACATTTTCAAAATGGAACCATTTTCAAATTTGGAACCATTTTCAATTTTGGAACCATTTTCAAAATGGAACCAATTTTAAAAAATGAACAATTTTCAAATTTGGAACCCTTTTAAAATTGGGACCATTTTTTAATTTGGAATCATTTTCAAAATGGAACCATTTTAAAATTTGGAACCATTTTAAAAATGGAACCAATTTTCAAATTTGGAACCATTTTCAAAATGAAAACATTTTTAAAAAATGAACAATTTTTAAAATTTGGAACCATTTTAATTTCGGAACCATTTTTAAAATGGAACCATTTTTAAATTTGAAACCATTTTCAAAATGTAACCAATTTCAAAAATGATTTTTTTTATTTGGAACCATTTTTTAATTTGGAACCATTTTCAAAAATGAACATTTTCAAATTTGAAACCATTTTTAAATTTAGAACCATTTTAAATTTGAAATCATTTTTAAATTTGGAACCATTTTAAAAATTAAGCAATTTTCAAACAATAATTTGAAAAGAACGAAAAAACAAATAAAAAAAGAAAACAAAAACAAAACAGAAAAGAAAAAGAAAAAAAAACGAAAAAAAGAAAAACGAAAGAAAAATAAAATCCACCCGACCGATGGGCCGGGCCGCCAGAAGCTCCCCCGTTAGCGGCGCGGCCGATTCACGCCACTAATGGGCGGCGTATAGGGTTTGCGATGATCTGAAGATTAATTTACTCAGGATGGGAATGGGCTAACCCGGCCCAAATATTAGAGGCCTTTAGATTCACAGGGGTGATACCCGGCTCCATTTATATGAAACGAGTATCCAGTCTTTGTTTCTCCCCCAACACAAGAAAATAGAGCAAATGCCAGGAAAAGAAAACCTAGCTAAACTACACTAATTAACAGGTGATGCAGTCCTTGCCCAAAACACTGGGACTTTCTTACATCCATAGTTGCAAAGCTACCAGGTTTGCCAAAGCCCAAAACAAGCTTTGGTTGACAAAAGGGGAGGACCTGATGAAACTGTAGTATCTCCATGCTACCAAAAACAACCATACACTGCGCAGAGGGGGGAGTTGTTCAGGGACTTTCTTTCCATGCTGGCAGTTTCGACAAACCCGTCTATTAGTGTATGGTAAGTGATCGAATCGTTCGTATAAACTAGTAATTATGGACGTTTTAAGGCAACTCTTTCCCAATAAAAAGGATGCAAGTTTGAACCCTGAAGTATAGTGTTTTAGATAATGTTTTGAACCCTGAACTATGAAACCTTAAACTTCATATTAAACCATAAACCTTCTATGAGACCCTGACTTGAACTCTGAACTATTATAGCCCAAACTAAACCTGACTTGAAACCTTCTACGATAGCAGACAGACTTGAACCCTGAACTATGAAACCGTCCATATTAAACCTTAAAATTTCTAAAACCATTTAAACTTAACTCTAGCCCGGTATTAGATAGTAATTTTGCATTTCGTTTTCAAAAAAATGTATGAAATATGGAAAGATGAGTGCATGTCCTGAGATTATCTAACATGCATAGTTCATAAGAAAATATGACTGCTTTGTGCAGTGGTGGTGCCAGCACCCGGCTCCCAAGGTGCATCTCTTTCAAGCTTTAGTAGAGAAAGTTAGTCCAACTGTTCAAGTAGGAGTTTGCTTGGGCAAAAGCTGCTTAGCTTGGTCGCGCTTACATTTTGCCCAGGCTCCAGTCATTAGCCAGCTCCGCCAGGACCGCCACTGACTTTGTGTCATGTAAAAAAATGGCACGAGATAAACACAATCATCTTGTCTTTTTTGTAGAGAAGACAAGCTGTCATATCTTTTGAATTTTTTTTTTGCAGGTTTCTAATCCATAGGACCCACTACGTTTATCAGCAGGCACACAATATTCCAGCTACTTGATCCCTAGATTAAGTCCCACACAGTTAACTACCAAAACAACTCAAAGAAGAAAAAAAACAATACTAGCAACAAGCCATTCTCGAATCTGACTCGCAGCAGCAGAGGTCGTCAAGTTGTGGAGAGAGCCTGAAATGGGACGATCTGAAATTACTCCCATAATCCGTGAAATAGATGAGCTTAGCGGCAACTTGGCTTTTTTCCAATTGGATCATATTGGACGTGAAGCCAACGAAGGGGCACACCTCTGTGCAAAGCAGGCATCAGCTAGTAGGAGATGTATTTGGATAAATTATGTACCTAGTTTTTTAGCTGTTTGTCTGCAAAACGATTGTAAGCCCGCTGATTAATTATTGAAAGCTCTTTGATTTGAAAAAAAAATCCTATTCTGTGGTCAGATGGTTTGCTGTACCATATTTGCATTCCAGTGCACTGATATTTGTTATAAGTCCATGAAAAGTGCAAGATATTGTAGTACATTGTTACACAACAATCTGAAGAACATGGAGAACTAAGCTCTAAGCTACGATACGGCTGAAGCAAAGAGAACTTACTTATCAACAAAACTGAAGCAGTGTGTAAGCACTATCCTACCCCATCGCTATGACATAACACAGTTAATAGCACGAGCTAGCCTTGACGTCATCGTCACTCAAGAAATGTGAATATTTTGATCTAACAACAAACCATCGTTCTTGATCAAACTGTCAATGAGAACATCTTTAGAACTCAACTTGCTTAACAATTCTCTCGCCTCCTTCATATAGCCCTCATGTGCCAAACCTTCAATGAGTATAATGTAAGTCGACTCATCAGGCATGCAACCATCAGATACCATATTTGCCAAAATATCAATACCATGATCTGTTTTGCCATTTCTACAAAGCACTAAGAGTATTGTATTGTAGAGAGCAGCGTGGGGTGATATGCCTTTAGCTTGCAGTCTATCAACCATCTGAATTGCCTCCTCAATTTTAACCTCTTCATGCAGACACTCAGCTAGCAGCTTATAATTTATCTCTGAGTCGAATCCTTTGTTGCCCATTTCATTCAACAGCTCAAGGGACTGGACCATCTTGCCACTTTTGGCAAGCCCGTCTATTAGTGTACTGTAAGTAACTGAATCAGGAGTGCAGCCTTTCTCGGGCATTTTCTTAAATACTTCAATGGCCTTCACCGTCAACCCTTTCTGACACAAGAAACCAATGAGTGTATTGAACGGTGAAATATCTGGAAAGCGATCAGTTTGGTTCGTGTTAGCCATCAACTCATCGGCATCCTCCCGTCGATCACCACTGAACAAACCCTTCACTAGAGTATCAAAGGTAACAGTATTAGGTTCACAACCACAGGATTGCATCTTCTTTAGTAACTCCAAGGCCTTAGCCACCTGGCCTTGCTCACAAAGACCACCGATGACGGCATTGTAAGTAGCAACATTTGCCGTGCATTCATGCTTTGACATTTTTTCGAGAAGCCGAGTAACCTGCTGGAGCAATCCTTCTTGACACAACTGACTGATGACCACACTGAGAGTTGCTTCACTCGGGGGACAATCCTCACTGAACATCTCATCTATAAGCTCCTCAACATCCCCCCAGCGACCGGCACTACGCAAACCCTTCAAGACAGTGTTGTAGTTGACCGTGTTCGCCTTGCAACCATAAGAAGGCAATCTGTTCAGCAACTCGCGGCATCGTCCACAACACCTTCTCTGCACATCCCGTCCATGATAACATTGTACGTGACATTGGTAGGCGTGCACCCCTCGGCGCGCATCAGATCGATCAGCTCCATGGCCTGCGGTACCCCCTGCCCTTGCACGCCGCCTCGAGGAGGATGTTGTAGGTGACGACGTCGGGGGCGCAGCCCCGGCAGAGCATACCGTCGAGCAGGACGAGCGCGTCCCTGACCTGGCCGCGCACGCACAGGCGTGCATGAGCGGGTTGTAGGCGTACGCGCTGGGCGGCACGGGCATGCCGTCCACGACGCGGCGCGCCTCTCGAGCCTCCCCGCGCGGCAGTACCCGTCGGCCAGGGCGCTGTACGTGACGGCTGTGGCCGCCGAGCCGCAGGCCTCGACGACGCGCGCGGCGTCCGCGGGGCGGCCCCGGCGGCAGAGGTCGCGGACGAGCTTGTTGGCGAGCTGGACGTCGGGCGGGAGGGGAGGAGTCGATGAAGCGGAGCGCCGCGTCGAGGTCGCCGCGGTGGACGAGCGAGCTCAGGCGGCGGTCATCCCCTTGCAGACGGCGAGGTGGGTCGGGGTTGGGCCTCGGGAAGCTCGGCGCTTGGGATTGGAGCTGCGTAGGCGCGTGTGGTGGCGGCTTGGTGGGGATAGGCGCGGCGGGTGGCCGGAGCAGGAGGGAGGGGAAGGAGAAGGCTGCTGCTGCAGCAGCAAAGGGTGGGAGGAGATGGCGACGAAAGCATCGTGTCTGGATTTCGTTGTGTCGGACAGAGGATGAGCCGTGTATGTGGGCGCTGATCATCCGACGAGCCGCGTAGAAAATCCGAGCACAAAAAGATAGTTCCACCTCAAAAAATAATTTTACTACCGAATTATCAATCGCCTGAAATTTCTGTGGAGTAATTTTTAGCTAACCAATTGCAATTTCATTTCTAAAATGGGTATTTTGGATTGTGGCAAAAAAAAACCACTTTTTTTATCATGACCAAAACTTTGGTCTTTGTTTAGATGGCTACCAATTATTTGGTGGGCTGGTGTCTCTTTGCCTGATCTAGTTCACTTACCTTAAGACGAGAGTGAATTTACTTTCATGTCAAAAAAAAAGAGTGAATTTACTTTCGTGTGGGACCCACACTGCTGTATCTATACTACTATTAAACAAGCAAACTTGAACTTTTCTACAGCCACCCCGAAAACGTACACAGGCATACTAAACCAACGGATCAGCCCCACCTAATTAAATCCAACCGCTAATATCAAGTTAACCCCGATTCCGGTGTGCACTTAGCAATTACGGAGAGCGGACCATCCTCTGGCAGACGAAAAATCCCCGCCCACATCTATCTCTCCGGCCTCCCACCTCGCCTTCGCCGTGTACTGCTTCGTCTTCGTGTGTCAGGGTTACAGGTGACCTGACGAGAAGAAGAGACTGGATCTAGCTATTCAACAAGGTAAAAGTAGGAAATTGAGTGGAATTGATAAAGGATAGCAAGAACATGAAGAACAAGTTTAGGGTTTTTCCATTGCTTGGCCTCCCAGCCACCCACGCACTCCCTTTTATATCTAAAGAGAAGCGCCCAAGCATTACAATGATCTTATGATTAAGCTTAAGCATAATTAACAGCTAACTAAGCTCGAGGAAGGCAGACCGTTGGATCTCACGAAACGGTATCGACTCATCTCGACCGTTGAGCGTTGTAGGTCTTGTTCCTGTGATCTTCAGATAGCACTTGCCGTCAGAGCTGTATCCTGACATTGCCCCTTCCTTGACTCAAGACTTCAAGGCTTGAAAGACGGAAATGTTGCTGTAATGAAAGAGGCATCTTCCCATGTAGCTTCTTCAGGTTCCATGTTCTCCCAATGGATCAGCCATTGCACCACTGGTACGAGAATGTCACCAGATTTCCTTGGCACTTGTTTGCGTTCCAGAATTGCTACAGGAAAATGTTTGATTTTGCCAGATGAAGTAACCAATGGCAGTGATGGGTTTGGAACTGCTCTCGGACCCAAGTGTTTCTTCAATTGATTCACATGAAAGACATTATGAATTTGAGAACTTTCGGGCAGCTGAAGTTTGTAGGCAACCTTTCCTATCTTCTTCAGAATTTTGAAGGGACCATACCACTAGGGCTGGAATCGAGCCGAGCCGAGCCGGCTCGAGGCTCGGCTCGGTCAGGCTCGGGAAAACACGAGCCGAGCCTGGCTCGGCTTGCCCCAGAAAAATTGGCAGAAACTAGGCTCGGCTCGCCAGGCTCGAGGCCGAGCCGAGCCGGCTCGCAAGCCGCAGCAAAAAATTTTTTACCACATGAATCGATCAAAAGATCATCCCCATCGATGCGTTGACCCCATCCAGACATCGTGCCCGTGCTCTCTCTCCTTCCCCAATCCCCATTGCGCTCGCTAGGGTACCCCGCCGCCGGCCGCCACCACCGCCGCCGACGCCGGCCGCCACCACCGTCGTCTGCCTCCCATGGATCGTCGCTTGAATCGCCTCCCCCCGTAGCTTGCCTGGGCAGTGGAGCCGTTCAAGGTCGGCCGTCGCCTGGACGCGCGCGCCGCGCGGAGCCGTCGCCGTGCTTCCAGTGGGCAGTGGCGGCCGGCGGCCTTCCGGCAGCAGCAGCCAGCAGGGATCCGTGTCCGGCAGCAGCAGTCCTCCGTCCTCGTCTTCGTTCCTCGCCTGCTCCTGTTCGTCTCCCGGACTAGTTCCCTGACCTTCCCGTGGCTTCCACCACTACCCTTGCTCTTCCCGGACTAGTTCCCTGACCTGGAAAAGCGCGCGGCCTTGCGCCGGGCTGCCGGCCCTCCGCCGTCCGCTGTCCAGGACTCCGGTATCCGGGTGTAGCCTCTTCAGCTCTTTCCTCGGCTGATCCTCCATGGATGCCAACACGTTCAGGCCGTTCAGCAAAGGCCTGTATATCTTCGTCTGTCTCTACTTTCTACTGTTTATGTTTCCTTGCTTCTGCGATCTAATATAGTGTACTGAAACTACTAGTACTAGCTGATGGTATACGAGATTGATCACACGATGAAGCAAAACGGATCTCTGTCTCTATTTCTTGGCTCTATTTTCCACTTACTTCTTGTAGTACATGCGGTAACTCGTGATCCCGATCAGTCCAGTCAGGTAGAATAGTTTAATCTCAAGTGTATTTGCAGGTATTTTCAGTGCTTTAGTAATCAATTGCTTGTGAGTTGTGATTATGGGACTATTTGATCAAGTACATGTATTTGTGTGGTGGACTTGTCATATATCCCATTTAGTTGATACTTTGTGTGGATATATTCATGCTCTATTGTTGATTATAGTTGTGAAGTGCTACATTTTAAGTAAAGATTTGTCTTTTTTTTTTTTCATCGAGCCTTCGAGCCGGCTTGCGAGCTTCATCGAGCCGGCTTGTCGAGCCTCGAGCCTTGTCCGGACGGTTTAGTCTTGGCTTGTCCGACCTTCGAGCCGAGCCGAGCCCGAGCCGAGCCTTGTCGAGCCCGAGCCGAGCCTCGAGCCTCGAGCTTCATGTCCACCCCTACATACCACTTGGATGTTAGCTTCAGAGAGTTGCTCAACCCCAATGATGTTTCACGGTAGGGTTGCATCTTGAGATACACAAGATCTCCTTCATTGAAGGATCTTTCAGTTCTGTTTTGATCAGCATACTTTTTCATCCTTTCCTGGGCTTGTTGCAAATTCCTGTGCAGGGTTTTGAGCATATGGTCTTTTTTCTGTAATGTGACTGTTACTTCCTCTGAAACATCACAGGGAATGGCAATGGAAGTCAGATGAGGAGGTTTGTATTCAAAGAGAGCTTCGAACGGAGACATCTTTATTGCTGTGTGATATGATGTGTTATACCACCATTCTGTAGCTATTAACCAATCAGCCCACTTCTTTGGTTCCTGGAAAGCCATGCATCTTAAATATTGCTCAACACACTGGTTAACCCATTCCGTTTGGCCATCTGACTCAGGGTGGTGAGCTGTGGTGAAGTTGAGCTTGATATTCAGAGCATGAAACAAGTCTTGCCATAGTTTGCTCTGAAAGATACGGTCTCTGTCAGATACTATGCTCTCAGGGGGTCCATGTACCTTGACAATCTTGTCCAGAAATACCTTGGAGACAGACTGGACTGTATACGGGTGTGATAAAGGAATGAAATGTGCATACTTTGTCAGTCGATCGACTACCACTAGTATCACATCATGGCCTCTGGATTTAGGTAGTCCCTCAATGAAATCCATGCTAATAGCAGACCATTTGACTTTGGGAATTGCCAAAGGGTCCAGTAATCCTGGGTAAGGTACCTTTTCAGTCTTGGATATTTGGCAAACTGGGCATTCGGCTACCATGGTTGTTACGAATTTCTCCATGTGTGGCCAGTGAAAGACTTGCTTCAGTCTGTGTAGAGTAACTCTTGTACCAGAATGGCCCCCAAATATAGATGAGTGGAAGGACTGGAAAATCTTCTCCTTCAGATCAGAATTAGTGCCTATGTAGATCCTCCCCTTGAATCTAATTATTCCTGACTGTAAGGTATAATTTGTGTTGCTGGAATTGTCAATGCTGAGTTCCTGGAGTAATTTGAGGCATGCTGGGTCATTTTGATATGAATCAATTACTTCCATCATCCAGGTAGGAATGGCAACCGATATGGCAGAGCAAATGGTTGGTTCTTCAGTTTGATATTGCCTGGAAAGAGCATCTGCTACAACATTTTCGATGCCTCTCTTGTATTCAATGTGGTAATCGAACTCCAGCAGTTTCAGCATCAACTTGTGCTGGATTCCTTCCAATAACCTTTGGCTGCTTAAGAACTTTAAGCTTTGCTGGTCTGTTTTGATAATGAGCTTACTGCTCAAGAAATAGTGCCTCCACTTTTTGAGTGCTTCCAATATAGCCATTCCTTCTTTTTCATAAATGGATTGAGCACTATTGCGAGGACCGAGACACTTGCTGTAGAAGGCAATAGGTCGTTTGTTCTGCATCAGTACGGCACCTAGACCAATAGCACAAGCATCCGTCTCAAGGATGAAAGGAATTGTGAAATCTGGAAGTGCCAATGTGGGAGATGTTGTCATAGCCTGTTTCAGAGCTGCAAATGCCTCTTCTTGTGCTGGTCCCCATTGAAAAGCATCTTTTTCAGGACTGCATGAAGGGCTTGGCATATCAGGGCATATCCTTGGATAAATCTCCTGTAATAACCCGTAGAACCCAGAAAACGTTTCAACTGTTTTGCATTTTCTGGTGATTTCCACTTGGAGATAGCCACAATTTTCTCAGGATCTGTGGATACTCCCTCTGGAGATATAACATGCCCAAGATACTCCACTTTGGTCTGAGCAAATGTACATTTGGAGAGCTTAGCTTTCAGCTGATGGCGTCTGAGTATCTGAAGTACAGTCTTCAAGTGTTGCTTGTGCTCTTGGAGAGACTTGCTGTATACCAGAATATTGTCAAAGAATACTAGCACAAAATCTCTCAAATGCTTGGCAAATACTGAGTTCATCAATCCTTGGAAGGTTGCAGGTGCGTTGCTCAAGCCAAATGGCATTACTTTATACTCATAATGGCCAAAATGAGTACTGAAAGCAGTTTTGTGAATATCTTCAGGTTTCATACGAATTTGATGGTATCCTGACCTTAAATCCAGTTTGGAAAAGAATCTTGCTCATGCAACTCATCGAGCAGGTCCTCAATTACTGGAATTGGGAATTTATTCTTGATCGTTAAGGCATTGAGCTGCCTGTAATCAATGCAGAGTCTCCATGATTTATCCCGTTTCCTTACCAATATCACAGGTGAAGAGAATGGGCTCGAGCTGGGTGCTATCTCACCATTTCTGAGCATCTCTTTGATCAATGTTTCCACTGTGTTTTTCTGCTGATGGGACAGACGATATGGTCTGATATTTGGAGCTTGTGCATTTGGCACCAATGGAATACTGTGATCAGTATCTCTGGCTGGAGGTAATCCTGAAGGAGCAGTGAACACATCAGAGAATTCCTGAAGAATGCTGTCGACAGGTGTATGTAGATCACTGATCTCAGTAATGGTTGGTTCAGAATCCAGGATAGTGAGGTTTACTACATAGCCAGTAGCTCCTTTCTCCATTAGCTTGTGGCATTCCTCTACGGAGATGACATAGTTTTCCTTAGGGACCATATGGTTAGAGAAGGTGTGTGGTATGTCTTTGTCATGTATTGTGATTTTCCTGTCGACGAAGTCGAACATCACTGGGTTGTATTTCGCCAGCCAATTTACTCCCAGAATGACCTCTGTGCCTTGTAAATGGAGTACTCGAAAATCTGTACTGAAGTCAGTGTTCTGAATGGAGAAAGTACAATCTTTCACGATAGAACTGGTAATGAGTTCCCCTCCACCTGCTACCTTCACTGTTCTGCTAGTAGTTGTGGTCGTTACCAAGTTGTGTTTTACTGCAAAAGAGTGAGCAATAAAGGTATTTGTGCTACCAGTGTCTACCAAGGCAAGAGCTTTCTGTCCCATGATGTTCAGCACTACGGATATGGTAGAGGGTCCTAGCATCCCAGTAAATGCCTCTGCAGAAATGCTCATTGTGATTCCAGCTCCTGGCTTGACTTCAGCTTGTGGAGTTGGTGGTTGTTGCTGTGGCAATACTGGAGGTGCTACTGGTACTGCAATCGGAACCTGTTGTTGTTCAGTTCCAGGTACTTGTTCAAGCATGCAGATAGCGTCTTCAAACTCATCATCAGAGTGCCCTTGCATCTCACAAGCATTTACTGCTTTCTTCATTGAAGCACATTTGTGGCCATAGAACCACATCTCAGGACAGTACCAACATTTGCGAGGTTCCCTTGATTTTTCAGTGGATCTTGGTTTGTCTCTCCAGTTGCTGTTCCTGTTGTTTGCCTGACTGAAAGCTAGAGCTGGTGTTGACTGTCGAATTGAGTTTGTTGCTGGAGTCATTCTCTTGTTGTTAGACAAATATGAGTGCTCATGTTGCCTTGCATACCAATAAGCATTGAGGAGGTTTTCTGGTTTCTGAATTTTCACCAGATGCTTAATGTTTTCTTTGAGACCACCCATGAATCTGTCGAGGAAAAACGAATGTGGAAGGTATGATCTCTCCTGCCTGATGATATCCATCCAATCTTCAAAACAGTCAATGTATGCATTCACTGTTGTTATCTGCCGCAAGTGCTGTAATTGTTCCATGGTATCTGTTTGCGCTGATTCAGGAAACCGCTGTGTCAACAATGTGCAAAGCTTGTTCCAGGTCAGGTTTGGCACTTCAGCTTGAGATGTATGCAGCCAGGTCTTTGCTTTTCCTCTAATATGAGCCATACCCCACTTGACTTTGTGCTCTTCTGGTATGTCAGCCAAGTCAAAAATGCTGTCACACTCATGTCTCCATGCTGTTGGGTTCTCACCAGAGAAGATTGGGAGCTCCACATGTGGTGTTCGAATTTGAGGTTCTGTGTGGTTGTGGTGGATGTTGTGATGTGGCATTTGAGGTGTCGGAGGTGGAGATGGGTGTGGAAAGTGGCTGGGTTGCTGTGGTGGAATTTGTGTTGGGTGGTAGTACGACAGAGGAGGGTATTGTGGCTGGTTATATGGATAAAAGGGTGGAGCTTGAGGGGCATATGGTTGCTGGAATTGAGGAAATTGTTGTTGTTGCGGCTGATACATGTGAGGGAAAGAAGATGGGTTGCTGTTTTGGTAGAATTGGTTCTGGTATGGGTGTTGTTGGGACGTTGTAGGAAGGGTATTGGACATGGTGTATGTGGGTGGTGGGAGGGAGACGTTTTGTCGAACAGGTTGTGAGCTGGGAGGGTAGTATGGGTGGGGAAGTTGGTCTGGTGTCAAGTTTTCGAAGTGCAGCGGTCTCTGCGCTGATGTAGAGGTGGAGTATGGTGTCTGGATCTCAGGAATTGGTGATAAGACATGGTGTTGTTGTGGGGGAGTGGAAAAGGTGGAGTATTGGTGCGATGCCTGCCGATCCTGAACTCCGATTCCCTCACAGTTCGTCGGTACAGACCGGGGAACAGCCAATCCTTGCATCAACTGGGAAAGTTTTGCGATTTCACCTTGGAGGTTGTCGAATGACACCTGGGACGACGCTTGCTGGGCGTCCAAACGCCTGTTGATGTTCAGAACCTCCCGAGGTAGACGCGCACGGATGGCATCTTCCGCGCGGCTCTGCTCCTCCGCCGCCTCCAAGAGGGCAGCTTCTTCCGCCTCCTGCTGCACTCGTTCTTGAGAGCGGGTGCGGATGATCGAGCCCGGCATGGTGGAAGCAAGGAGCTCGGTAACCTCAGCGCCGCCGGAGAGAAGGGAAGGGAGGGTGGGACGCGAGCCCAGATGAGTGCTCTGATACCACTATGTCAGGGTTACAGGTGACCTGACGAGAAGAAGAGACTGGATCTAGCTATTCAACAAGGTAAAAGTAGGAAATTGAGTGGAATTGATAAAGGATAGCAAGAACATGAAGAACAAGTTTAGGGTTTTTCCATTGCTTGGCCTCCCAGCCACCCACGCACTCCCTTTTATATCGAAAGAGAAGCGCCCAAGCATTACAATGATCTTATGATTAAGCTTAAGCATAATTAACAGCTAACTAAGCTCGAGGAAGGCAGACCGTTGGATCTCGCGAAACGGTATCGACTCATCTGGACCGTTGAGCGTTGTAGGTCTTGTTCCTGTGATCTTCAGATAGCACTTGCCGTCAGAGCTGTATCCTGACATCGTGCTCCTCGAGCTACGGCCGTTGCTCCTAACCCCCTCCACGACCCTCTCATCTGGCCTTCTCTCCGGCCTCCCACCTCGCCTTCGCCGGTGTCCAAGAGGGCCACACGGTGCCCGGCAGAACCGAGCACGACCGTCGAGTTCATGACACTGTTCCCATCGTCATCCATTGCCAGGAGCCCAAGCTTCCCCACCTTCCCCTCACACTTCCCCGGCCCCGGCGCTCCTCTGTGCTCTAGCGCCTGCCTGTATCCAACGAATTTCCGCGGACGCGCCTTCGAATTCAGCTCGAGCTGCTCCATGACTCCTCTCGAGCATGAAACATAAATTTGGATCTCCTGCATACCCAGGTCCGGCGGCGGCACTCCCCTCCCTCTGGTTTACTTTCCCTCTTGCCTTCTCTCCTACTTGCCTCCCTCGTGGAGGGGGTGCGCCAGCGACAACCACCATGCGCAGTCCAGCCCTCTCCGCCACGACGCGCCTCCCTTCTCGGTCGGCCCCTTACCACCGTGGCAGCCGGCTCCAATCTTCTCCTGGATTTTCTGGCAAAGAATCAGAAGGCACCACTCCCACAAACACCAGTTGTAGGATTCAAGTCTAATTATCTATGGTATTTGCCCCTCAATTTAGATGCACAAGTGTGTCTTTGCAAATTTGCAATGGTCTATGGATGAAATTTGCCAACGTACATGTAGGCCTGATGGCTACATACATTTTTTCTACATGTTCACGGCCACACACCCGTTGTACTACAGCCATGGATGGCATCACCTCATAGAAGTAGCAAGTTAGCAAAAGAATGGAGGCCCCATCAATCCATCCTTGAGAAGGCCCCAAGATTTCAGTGGCAATTAATTTTGTTAATCGTCTGAGCAAAGAAAGTTCTTATTTGTTGATGCTATTCGTAAGAAATGGCTGTACTTTCTGTTTCATAGTTTTTCTCTGAAAACGTAGATCCATGAGTATGTCTCTCAAACGACAATACATGGCTGAGGGATCATTGAACTTCAGTTGTTTTTGCAATCAGTGATGGTTAAAGTAAGTGTTATAACCCAATTTTATAGAGCCGAGTTCGACCTTGTTATTTATTGGATTTTAATTTATTCTCCCTGAAGTTGGCGATGTGTGCAAGTGCTTGCCAATTTTTCACAGGGAGGCAGCTTTTAGGGTACACATGATTGATTTGGGAATTAGATTATAGCTGTTGAGAAAATCACCGAAACATCTAACTATCTAAGCATTCTAGGTGCCTGTTTCGTTCATCACTTTCATTTGAAATAGTTACATATTAACCTCCTTGGTAACTACTACCCAGGTAGACAAGAACCATCAGCCCAGTCCCTTCTCACCTAGATGCACACCATCAGTTCTCCATCACTGACATGCTTTTGGCTAGGAATTCACTATATGGTTTGGCTTCTTGCATTTTGTATTTCAGGCATTGTAAAAGGAGTCCTATCGGTAGAATCTAATCATTTTCTTACAATTTCTCTAAATAAGCAGGAGCTACACATTAATTCCAAAGAACAAAGGCGAGGATAAAGCAGCTTAGATCAATTTGATTATGTAGAACTAAAGAAGGCTACATATATTTCGCTAGATTCTGTTATGCCATGTTTGTAGAGATACTGATTACTGAACATAATGGTCTGAAACAAGACTCTTTTATGCCTGAAAACAATAGGCTCTAACAAGTGAGAATTCTCTACATACTTTTGTTGTCTATTTGTTTGAATTCTGTGAACAACATCAACAATGGCATGTGTGCGTTGCTTTAATAAAAATAAACAGGCATGAGCTTGTTGCCTTCCCAGCGCAACGATTCCATTACCATGGTCAGAGGAGTGAAGGAGATGTTCGACGGCTTGGTGGAGTCACTCAAATCGCATGGCTATCTGCTCGAGAGCTTGATTTTTCAATTTCATATGTATTTGAATGTTGTTTATGTAATTTTCTCTAGGTAGAATGGTGTCTCACTTTTAATTTCTACTTTTTCTAGAATGTTTATTTTGTTTTGTAGGAGCATGAATTTCGATTGTCAATTTTTAAGATGTGCATTGCACATGCACACTGACCTGGTTCATATACGATGCTTTGTGAATTTTAAATGATGTTCCGTCCGTCCCAAATCTTCCAAAGGAATTAAAAGTGAGCAACTGAAGGCCAAACATCAGAGGGCAGGGAGTGGATGTTCGTCGTGTTCCAGAGGTCGGTGAAGGAGTCGAAGGAGGGGGAGATATCGAGGCGGTCAGGCGGTCCCATATCGCGCGTGCATGCATGCACGTGAAGAAGATGTGCTCCCTGTCCTCGACCGTGTGGCCGCAACGGGGACAAGGAGTGGTGTCGAGGATGGTTTTCATGAACAGGTTCTTCCTGGTGTTTAGGCTGTCATAATGAAGAAGCCAGCCGAACATCTTGATCTTTTGAGGGACAAAGGAGGACCAGATCGGCGCGAGGTCGAGGGAGTGAAGCTGAGAGGAGAGAGCGGCGTAGGCTCCTTTTGAGAACCGCTGCCTATCCAGGAGCCTCCTGTCGTCGGGGGTGTCAGAGAGGCGCACATCCTGCAACAGAAGACAGAGCGACCGGGGGTAACTCACTAAGATTTAAAGACGTGCGTTGCACGTACCCGGCTACTAGTTTGGACTAAATAAACAAATGCTCGATTACACGTCGTCCAACTTAAAATTCAGAATTATCTCTAGCTGAAAACATTTGTCATTTTATTTCCTGCAACATCTACCTCTACTCTTCTTTCACCCTCTTTTTGTTGCAGTAACAGCATGCTCCGGATGAATTCTTTTCCAAAAGCTTAGAAATGTGAATAAATGTTTCATGCAACACAAAACAGAATCAATATGTATTCTTAGATTTGAGGATACACTCCAGCTCAATCAAAAGTACATTCTAATCCTACTCCAAGAGGGAAAACATCATTCACACTTCAGACTGAGGTATGTGATACGTCAATGGAAAATGGAGCAACTGCTATAGATGCTCTACGACAGTTTAAAACTCATGACAACCGTTCATTCGAACCGTTCATTCAAAACAAGTCTTGGTATGATTTCAGAAAAAATGTAAAAAAAGAGCCACAAAATCATCACGGCTGTAAGCTCCCTTGCATGCAAGGCGAACATTTCGTCCCCAAAATTTAGCCCAAATGGCTTACTAACATGTAGAGCTACGGAAACAGAAGGTACATATAACGACTGTAGAATGTCTGACTGGAGCTACAGCGCTGAAGGAGGAAAATGGTGTTCTTCGAACTGGCAGAACCACCTGCTTGTCCAGATGGCCTTTTAGTGACCCCGTCCCCTTCTTCATTTCACGTTCATCAGTTCCACATCAAACACAAGAGTTGAGTTCGGTGGTATCATCCCGGTCTTCACCTTTCCATAGCTACAAATAAGGTACAAATTAGAGTCGATACCAGCAGCTTCTGAAGAAAAAAAAGCAATAGCCTGTATATCTATCCTACCCCATAGATGGCGGAATGGTAATCCTTCTTTTATCACCAACGCGCATGCCTAAAACAAACACACAAGAGGAAGCATATCAGATTCTGCACCAGGCCAATGTATGACATATGTGCTACCCACAGCTATGTGTTATTATGACAAAGTAAGAAATCGAATACCGTTCACACCAATGTCCCAGCCTTTAATAACCTGTCCAACACCTGCAGGAAAGTAAACATTACAAATTTACAATCACTATGATGAGGATGTCCAGCCTTTAAAACATCAGCAGAAGGGGAAAGTTACCCAGTCTAAACTCAAAAGGCTTTCGACCAACAGTAGAGTCAAAAATAGTTCCATTCTTCAACTTGCCAATGTACTTGACAGCAACCTAGAAAAGGATTCACTTGTCAGTTTCAGTCCAAAATATATATAAATCAGAGCATAAGAAAGTCTCCCAAGTGGTCAAATTGATTGGTGGAACAATGCAAAGTCATGCATAACATTAAGCAACTGAAAGCAGGACTAAGAAAACACATTAACAAAAGATAGCTTGAAGAAAAAAATCCCTGTGTAACCTAAATAATATTTACCTTTTTCCCGGGGGAAGCTTTTTTACCGTCTGGTTTGCCCAACGCCACCGTCTGAACAATCAAACCATTGCCAAAAGTCCGTGTTTGGGATGTCTGCTCCTTGCTGCTATCTGACTTCAAAACATCAGTCTGTGCCTCATGTTCACTTGTATTGTTCTCTGTGTTTTCTTCTTGTTCTTCTTTTTCTTGGACCCCTGTTTGGTAGGCTCTTCAACATCATTGTCACTACAATGAGACATGAGAGGACTTTATCAAACAACAATGAAGAGCGAGAAAAGCATTAAATATGGAAAGCCAAAAACACAATATACAGCAGCTTAACATACTTACATTATGATTTTCTTATCAGCTTGCTGATCAGTGTCAACTTCAGAAGCACTTGCTTTCTTGCTTTTCTTTTTCTTCTGCTTGGTTTCAACAATGTCAGCTGAGGATTCTAGCTTGGTCTCCTTTTCTTCATCATTTATCTTCTCAGTGTCCACAGCAGTCCTTTTGTCCTTGGTCTTCTTCTTTTTCTTCGAAACCAGGTCATTTTCAGCATTTACCTCCCTAAAATCACAGGCAAAAGTACACATATCACTACCTCATGATTAAACAGATCAGCTAGGGCAAACTAATGAGCTAGCACGTACCCTGATGACCAAGGATCACTTATGTCACCACTTTTCCTTTTCCTATCTTCATTACTCATCCCATTATTTAGATTCCCATCTTTCTTAGAACTACCCTTTGAACTTTTCTTTGACTCGGATACAGGAAAGCCATCTTCATCTTCACTTTCGAAGGATTCAGCGGATGGAGTCCTAACAGCAAGCTGAAGTCGAGAACTGTCACCATCTTCACTGTTCTGTTTCTTTTTTGATCCCTTCTGTCCTAAACCGCCCGCAGGCTTTTCATCCTCTTGAATCTCCTCAATAACAACTGCAAAATTTGCCAAGATGGGAAGAAAAATTCATGAAATAAATGGGAGTAGGACATTTCTTTTATCTCATGAGATAATGAAAGAATTGACAATGTTGTTCCTATATAAGCATGCACATAAGTTCACAGTGCAAAACCTAGAGAATCTTGGTCTAGAAAACTGGCATATATCATTTAATCCTACACACCGGTAACAAAATGAATCACTATGCTAATTTTAACCTAATGCACACACGCAATCATGCACTTACCATGCCATATTGTAAAAAAAGTATTACAGAGAAACATGACATGAGGTTCAAATTTATAAGAAACAAAGGCAGGACAAAATAGGCCGTGCTTGGTTTGCAGAGGCTAGCCAATATTTGGCAACAATAGGAGTTGGCATCTTTTATAGAGATTTTCAACAAAATTTTGCAGCCAACCAATTGATAACCAATGTTTCAGGTTTAGCTCAAACAAAAGGCAGACAAATTTTGGCATCACACCAAGCATGCCTATAGAAGAGGTTCACGCACATCTCAGGAAATGGAACAACATATGAAAGCGTTACCTGAACTCTTGCCTCTGGGCTGGTTGTCGAACAACAAATCTTCATCATCCTCTGAATCAAACTCTGAATCATAGTCTGAATCATCCTCTGAATCGTAGTCTGAATCAAGGACTGAATCATAGCCTCAGAGTCAGTATCAGAAAAGCACGGCTTGTGCAATAGGATAAAATCTAAAAGCATATACCTGTGCTCCTCTGCCCATGGGAACCTGGAATGACTACATCCCCATCGGATCCGTACAGATCAACGTCAGAGCCTTGCGAGTCGCTGCAAGTATCGCAGTCATCCATGTCCTCTTCATACTCATCACTGGAAATATACTTAAGGAAAAGAAATCTCACTGCATACAGCTCCCAACCAGAGAAAAATACAGTAATAAATCAACGGAACACTAAGTTCCACAAACGCAACAAAAGGATACACAACATAGTATCCAGCCAGGTGGACGCTCCTGGGGCCAAGCACCGAGAACGTCACATACTTCTCCTCGAACTCGAAATCCAGGTTGCACGTCTCCGACTGCCCCGAGACCAGAGCGCAGATAGACACAGGGTCCTTGCTCTTCACAGTGCACTGCACTTGCACCACGTTCTTCTTCCCCTTCTCAACCTTGCCGACCTCATCCCCCAGCGTCGCCTGCATTGTCCATCCACGAAATCCAACAAGGTCACGCAACGTAGCGGGATTACACAGCAATCAGTAACCTAAACAATCGCGTGCCTAACAGAGAAAATCGGAAGTTAAGGGCGAGAAATCGGGGCGGACCTGGGTGAGGCGCAGGCGGCCGCGGCGCGGGCTGTGGGTGTGCGTGTAGGGCTTCTCGGGCTTCACCTCCGCGCCTGCGAGGGAAGCACGCGGCCAGACGATTAGAGGACAGTACATGAACAGGAAAAGAGGAGAGCGCAGCGAAATTAACGGCGGCGTTCATGGCGATAGAGACGGTTTGCTTACCCCAAAACGAAGACATCTCTGCAATTCGACGATTGCGCCGCAGGGAGCCTCGATCTCGACGGGAGGAGATTGGCTTCAAGCGGATGGGGCCGTCTGGAAGCTTCGAGGCAGTGGTGGAAGAGGGGAGAGCAGAGGAGGGCGGCGAGAAACCCTAAATAGAGGGGTTTAGGTAAGCGGCGGAGAGGAAGGCCGTGGAAATGGAAAGCCTTTCTGCGGTCTCCCCTTTAGCTTTGGGTTTGGGCCTTTTGTCATTTCAGAGTGGGCCTCCGAGGATAATGGGGAAGTGATCTGGCGCCCGTCCGTAGGTAACTACTCCCTCCGTTCCAAATTAGATGACTTTCATTTATCCACATACGGATGTATCTATATCAAGATACATCCGTATGTGGATAAATGAAAGTCATCTAATTTGGAACGGAGGGAGTACAATTTGCAACTAGTTGCCTCCGTACCCATTGTCGGATACCCCACTTTAGAGTATTCAAAAATTGTAAAATAAATCATGGACATAAATTATGTCGTGCCTTGTGCATCCACAAATTTTCATAAAAAAATATGGTCATATGTGACATGTGCAAAAAAGATAAATAAACTGTACATAACACATGATACTATTCAGTTAGATCTTTCTCTTTTTTGCACAGGACACATATGATCATATTTTTGGATAAAACTTTGTGGATGCACAAGAAACAACATAATTCATGTCCATGATTTATTTCGTAATTTTTGAAAACTCCGAAGTGGGGCATCCAATAATGGGTTGCGGGTGCAACTAGTTGCAAAATATTCGCAACTCCCGTCCGTCAAGATGCTTCTTGCTGACCTCAGAAATATGCTTCTTGCTCAATCGCAATAGAGATCACCCTAAAAAAATCGCAATAGAGAAAAACCTACAAAAAAACTAAGGAAAAAATATTCCTGGATCAAATCTCAAAAGAAAAGAAAAAAAAATCCCGAGACCAACGGAAAGCACTAAACACCCGTAAAAAAAGATAGCAATAAACAAGGTTACTTTACTTTTGTTATCCCGACTCCTCACCGGACTTCTCTTTTTTGCGAAACACAGTACAAATGAAGACGCTCACATACACATGCATACACTCACCCATATGACGCACGCACACCCTACCCATATGAGCACCTTCGATAGACTGAACCGGCGGGTCGAGTCTTGAGATTGACAAAGTCACCACAGGCGCCTCGCTGTCGACGGGAACGTCGCCTCCCACTGAAAAATATTCCGCCTAAATGAGAAACACCAATGTCAAACCTGGGGTTTGAACTCTGGTGGGCTGGGGGTACAACCACCCTCCTAACCATCTTGCCACAGGCAAGTTCTCACCAGATTTCTCTTTTGTGGTGACAGCACTACGAAAAGCTCCTTCCTTGCCCTCGTGTCCAATATTGGCCTCTCTACACCTCTTAGTCGGCATGCAAGGTGGCCGGCGATGAAAGGGAGATAGGTCCGACGGTATACAACTAGTTCCCTTAGGTTTCTTCGCTCTTCTGATAAAGTAGATCTAGGGTTATGTGCCTGATTCGTCCTCTCGTTGTTCCTCTCTCATGGCTAGGATAAAGGGATGGAGAGTGGGTCTTGTGCTCAGATCAGGGTGACCATGCTTGGACCAGGAGCTCTTCAGTTGGTGGCATCCTTCCCCGAGCCTCTTTCTCATGCTCTGCGATATGGGGTTGTGGAGGTCAGCCATCGTTTGTTCATGCCGGATGCATAGGACATGGCGGAGGGGGTGGATGTGGTCCATGCTATGGCGGTCGTCGCCGCCACGTCTAACTGGGTTTACCACCGGCGTTTGGATCCAACTGCATCAACCAACTCCTCCATGAGTTGATGCCTTCAACCAGCTACTTATGTCGGCGTATCGCCAAGGCCTTCCTCTACTACGAGTCCAGCTGTAGGGCCTGGTTGATGGATTTTCAGAAGATGTGCCTCTCCTACACCGCTAAAGTGGAGTGATTCCCTAATGTACTAAGAGTTCACAAACTCCTAGATGCAATTGTGGTGTCTGCACATGATGGTGAGGGAAGGTAATGGTATTGGCACGTCTCCATGGTTTATTGCTCTTCTCAAGATGTTATATGTGATTCAATGTGTGGACTTCATGTTGGTGCCTCTGGAATGGATATGACCAACTCGGATCGGTTTTGCATTAGTTGGTTAGGGTTTTCACCTTTATCTTTCTACACGCAAACTGACTCGACACGTGCAACCTAATCTCTAGGTGTGTATATGCGGCGGGGCGTAGGGACATGCCAAGTCGTATGCTCCTTCATCCACCATCACAAACCACCCTAGTCGAATTGGAGATCACATATGAGATATAATCAACACTCCACAACTTTGCCAAACATATCATTTAGAGAAGGCAAAATTATAAGTTGTACAATGCATTATATCTTATTGTCATCTCTAGCAATTAATTAGAATTAATTATATTTTAGTAGGAAATTGTATTTTTAAAGGAAGACAAATGGTAGCTTTCCCTTATTTCGTAAGAGATCATCCCTTAGCTAAGGGAAGACAACCCTCTCTCTCTTCGTTCTATTTCTGCCAACTCAGCAAAAATCCGACGTGGCATTTCTAAGGGAAGGCTGAAGTCACACCATTGTATATGCCCTAATCCAAACCGTTGGCTGCCACAACACTCCACAAGGGCTCCTGCTTGGCTGCCGTGACTACACTTTCCTGGTCCTACTTTGCCAAACATCTTGCAAGAGCAAAAGGAGACAGTGATTTGAGACACGCAAAGATGCAGTAACGTGCAAGCATCCAACCAAAGCCCTAATCTTGTGCAGTTGTGCCAAACATTAGCAAAAATAGAAGAGACCGCAATTTCAATTGACAAAAGATAGTAGCGACTCGGAGCAGCCAACCAAGCCCTCCCTCTTCCCTCGAGGTGAAGCTGTTCCACGCAGAGCCAGCTACGAAACCTCGCTGGTGGTACCACTGGTACCCGACTACCTGCCGTAACGTTTTGGGTACACTATTGTAAGACGAGCGAGTGGCTGTCCGTGGCCCGAACCCCGGAACACGCCACGCAACCGCCATCCATCCGTCGCCGTCGCCGTCGCCGTCGCGTCCCGGGGACGGCCTCCTCCTCCTCCCACCAAACCAAACTCCCCAACACGGCAACACCACAGACCACACAGCGAAGAGAGAAACAACAGTGGGACACAGCCACACGCGTCCAGCTCACTTCCGTCTCCTCCGTTTCGTCCTCCCCTCCACTTCCCGCTCCAGATTTGCCTCACCTCGCCACACCACAACACGCCGCACCTTTATGCCGCCGACGCTCCCATGGCGCCAACCGCACGGCCGCCCCGCCGACCCGCGACCCTGACGCTGCTCCTGCCCCTCCTCCTCCTCTCCTCCCAGTCCCTCCCCTTCTCCGCCGCCGCCGCCGACTCGCCGCCCTCGAGCCCCGCCCCGCTCCACGCGCAGGTCGCGTCCGACGCCGACCACGCGCCCCCGCCGCTGCGGCACCACCACCGGCACCGGCGGCACCGCCCGCCCCCGCCCCCTCCGCCGAAGCGGCGGCTCAACTTCGGGGAGCGGCTCGGGATCGCCTTCGCCGGCGTCGCCGTCGCAATGCAGCTCGTCCTCGGCGCCTTCCTCGCGCTGCGCGCCTGGCAGCTGCGCCGCCTCGACAGGGCCGAGGTCTCCTCCTCACGCCCCTCACCTGACCCCACCGCCTGATCAGCTGCCTCCCGCCGGCCCATCGAGCTCGTCCGTCAGGTCCGTGATCTGTTAACTGTCCGCGATCTGAAAATCGTCGTTGTAAAGGAAAGCGATGAACGTATACGTATTGTTCCCCATTAATTCCATTTTACACGCCATTCTTTCCGCATGTGTTCGACGCCAGTGCTTCGCTGTAGACACGCCATGTGACAACAGACTGATACGAGAGCTGTAGACAGTGTGTGTTTATTTTTGTTACCAAGTGATCCAGATTCCGGGATGGTGCTCCTATGTTGTGTTCATCCATGTGGGGCTGGGCTGGGATTGATTATAGGATCTCGCTAGAGGGATCGATCTAGCGGGGCTAACTGCTTAGATGGGCATAAATGATGTTGTCGTGGTGCCGTGATCTTTGCTCTTAAATTTGTCACCTGTAGTAGCAGCACTTCACAGCATCAATATTGCTCCATGTGGAATGATTGAGCCAGCGATCACACAATGATGTTGCACTTATGAAACCCTGGTCCCTTATCACACGCTCCTGCTATGACAAGCTTAGCGATCAGCTTAGTTTATTTTCTTCTTCAAAACAAGCTGGTTGTACTTTCTGATTAGTATTTCTTAGGATCTGCGATGTCCTCTTCTGATCTACGGCTCTATGCTCGCTCACATGATTATGATGCAAAATTCAGAGGTCTCAACTATGTAGGCATCATGAAAAAACAGCAGATTCCATATATCATGGGTTAATACTGTTACCAACTCTTGAAGACCAAGTGATAAAGTCAGATGGAATTCTCAGATTACTCTTTTATTTTTACCAAAAGGCACATTGTCTTGCACACTGAATTTCTTGACATATGATTCAGTGGAAGTTGCACTTTTGGTTGTTGTATCTTTGCCTTTTCAGTTACGTGATCATATTTACCACAATTCAACGCATGTATGGAATGGAACAGTGATATATCTTTGCACTTTAATCCTATCTCCGATCGAACCCAAATGCTTCAAGGATTGCCATTTTTATGGAGCATTTCCGCTATCCCTAGAGCCATCTTACATTTCAGCTATCCAAGTAATGTAAAATGGCATGTTAATTCTTACAAAGCGGAGCAAATATGAATACATGATGGGTTGAATAGATTGTATATTGCACGAAATACTGTACATATATCTGTCATGACATGCCAAGTCCATTCATATGTGCTACTGTCTCCTCCATTACTCACCAGCTGTTCATGTTATCACAAGCTGTCTTCTTCCTCTGTTACCTTCCGGCAGGTGTTGCATACTTGCATGTGTAGCTGTAAATGTGATGCATAAAAAGTATGTCGCCGGATAAGGAAACCATCCCTTGCTTCAGTTGCTTGTTTTCTTCGAGAAAAAAAAAGGAACATATATATATATAGATTATGATCAGATGTTTTTTGAATCTGAGATGGTACATGGATCGTTGGTCATGTATGTGAGAGCCATTTGGTCAGTATGTCGTATTTTGCATCATGGACAACTGGGCAAATCTGATATTTATTTTATTGCTCAGACCTCAGATCCAAGCTCCGAGAGTCCGAGGGACTTGACAATAGAAATGTGTGCCAACTTGAATGAGCAGCTGTCTGCTGAAGGTCAATACTATGTGGAATGTTCTTCTTGGTATATGTACCCTGATTAGTTTAGGCCTTTCTTACACTAGTAGCCGTGCATGTGCAATGCACGTTTTTGAAACAAATATAATTTTCAGCTATGAAAGCAACGAATATCATATCTAAACCATTTAAACATGTGTGAACCTGCCATGTGAACCAACGAAGTGGTTTCTTACGGCGTCATCGTTCAGTTCCGAGTCGACTAATATTACAACTAATTTTGTCCGAAAATTTGTCATGTGAACCTGCCAAATACACGTCCAAGTTATTTTTTAAAAAATTAACAAAACAATATATAACACGTAAACTCGAGCGAAATATACCTGCGTAGGAATATCAGATAAAAAATATCCTGTCCAATACTCCATGAAGTTTAACATCCATAAACCACATGAGGACCTGCTCAATTACAGATTACAGTTGTTAGTATATTAAGTAAAAAATAATCAAAAAACTTAATAAAATGCCAAACGATGGAATAAATACAAGGAAAAAATACAAGGAAAAAAAACCACTTCTTCTCCCCCACTCTCTCTCTCCTCACTCCTCATCCCATCTTCCCCCGTGCAAAATACTCCCCGCCGCTGTCCCCATCGCCGGCGACCTACTCAGCCCCCTGCCTCCCCGCCGCTGGGCTCTTCCCTCACCTCCCCGCCGCTGGCCTCAACCAAATCCCAGTCTCAGCCGCCGCCGTTGGAAGTTACTCGCGCCGGCGGCACGCACTGCAGCCCGGGACGATGGAGGAAGAGGAGCTAGTCCGGGCGTCTCCAGCCTGGGCCTCGCAGACGCCGCCGAGCCCGGGCCTTCGGAGTTCGTGGAGCAGCGGCCCGCAGACGGGGCTGCTTCGGAGGGCGGGTCGCCAGGGTCGGGCGGAGCGCCAGCGACGTCCACAGGGGATTACCGCTGCAGTGGACGCGACCGCAGCTCCCGCCGGCGACTCGCGGCAGCCAGAGAGCGGCGGCTCCCTCTCCTCCATGGTGGCCTCCTCCACTGCGTCCGCGGCTGCGGACTTCACGCGCCGTGGACCGCTCCGCCGTCGACACCGCCACCGCCCACGCCCACTCCTCCGCCCTCGCCGCGTACGACGCCATGATCAGGTTCGTGCCATTACGAAAGACATTTAGCCTATATGATGAGCAGGTTCATAAATTGTTTTGCTTATGAGAGGCTTGATATATTTGTATTCTGAGAATGGAGCAAGAATTAGATGATATATTTTATTCTGAGAATGGAGCAAGAATTAGATGTGTTTCATGTCAAAACATCATCTCAGAATTTTGTAGAAAAGAATGTGACTCATGTTAATCTTTGTTTTGTTATAGATACACCACAATGATCTCTGCCATTTTTTTAGATAATAGGAAATTGCATCATACTATTGTTAATACTATGTATGCAGAGCGCAATGATATGCTTTAGACAACATGTTTTTTGTCCTTTCAGGTTCTTGTGATATTTCTGTTCCTTGAAGTCACAGTAGAAGGCAAGAAGACCAAAATTAAGTGTTGAGGAAGCAAGAAGCCCTAAGTTAAGTGTGGAGGAAGCAACGAAGATTTTTTAGTCAGATCTGTAACACTTTCTTACCGTGCTTATCTTCTCTTTCTATTATAAGGTGCAAGGTAGAGAAAGCTTTTACGTCAAATTTGCGGCGGAGCAGTCAGGTTTGGATGGTTCTTATATTCCTGAAGGGGACAATGCAATGATCAAGCATGCGCTAGAGAAGCTTTGTGCCAAGCATCCTGGTGTGACGGTTATATATGGGGATTAAGTACACTAATTATCCAGTTCTTGCTTAATGCTAAGTAGTTTGGTGAGTTCCGAAGCACTTATATATTTGTTATCTGAACTCACACAAGCAAGAGATAAATGTGCACATAGCAACTATAGTGATAGAGCTCCTTCCATCTCACATGCTGTTAATTTGTGATGGTTTGCTATTGCTGTAGGTTAAACATGAGGGAAGATTAATCTGCTTGTGATGAACACCTTTACTTGAAGTCACCTATTCTCATTTGGTAGGTGCATAGGCATACATTATTAATTTTCGCACAGATTTCATTTTTTAATTGGATTAGTAAGGGGGACATACAAGAAAACACATAAAAAGATTGCGTTGAGTTAGGCGTTGTACCCATCTGTCAGCAAACTGCTTTTAATACACTCCTTCCTTGGCCATGTTGTGACGTTGAAGTCTTGCCACTTATCAGATTTCAGCTCCATGTGTTGCGATGCAAAGTTGATTAAGTTTTCTAGTCCTTTCAGCTGTTGCACAAATAAATGGAAAAAATTAGTTGCAGAAGCAAAGAATAGCAAAAACAAATTTAACCAAAAGATAGCCTTTTATCTACTCGCTTTATTCAAGGTAGCCTTTTATCTGATCTCTATAACACACCTGGCTATTTCTAAACTTGGTACATTGGTTAATACAGTATCCAATGGAACCTGTATCTATAAGACTTGGTACTATGGAGTAGTATGGAGTAGAAGACATTGCCGTAGATCTTCAGATCCAAATAAAGAAATGAAAGATTGCTTGCAGCATTTTATTGTCAATGCTGCATCTTCTTATACATCTTAAAAATTCCATCTAGGCATTAGAAAGTAAAGATGCATATTCTTAATCTAAACATGGTGTCTCAATTTGAATCCTCGTTTGTATACCTCAGTCAATTTGAATCCTCTGATTCTGATTTTCTTACCTGTAGGGCTGGGGTACCTCGTCTGTTGCCGGTGAAGCTGCGTCCGGGCAGGAGATCGCGGCAAGGCGGCGATGTTGTTGTCCGGCAAAAGTGATGCGCTGCCGGTTTTGGAGATGATCGTGCGGACGTGGTTCCAGCCTTTGTCGGTCGGCGATGGTGCTGTCCAGCAAGAGTGTTGTGGTGCCGGTCTTGTGGAGACTGATCTTGCTCGCCGGCGTGACGGAGAGCAGGCGATCCCAGGCGGAGAGGTCTCCGTCAAAGTTGTTGGTTCTCCTGCGTGAGGGCAGGAGATCGCGGCTGGTGAAGCTGCGTCCTATTTGGAGTCGTGATCGAAGGCACAATTAGAGGGATTTGTTTTATTCAGTTTTCCATCCGCTCGGGGAGAAGTATTCAGTTTTCCGTCTTGGTGGTTTTCCGCTCAGGGTGAAGTACTATTCCGTCATTGTAAATTGTTAAGTGCACCCGAAGTTCTGTTTTGTGGGGCCATAGTTAGTTGTTTTGTGGGGGTGAGCCAGGATTTGATGGGTGGTTGGTGGTGTGGCTTTAGCCGAACGCATGTTTTGGTGTTTATTAGTAGTGGAGATACGTGAAGTTCAATTCATTCAGGTTGAATAAGATATGCAGACTAAGGCATGGCCTAGTGGTGGGGAGGGGCTGATGCCTTCCCACCCACTCGAGTTCAAGTCCTCATGCTTACAATTTCGGTGATATTGCACCCCTCTTCTATTAAAAATACCGTGGGCCTCCTCCCCGTAGGAAATCATCAATAAGATCGTATATAGCCTTCTCTAAGAAACCAACTTATTAAGCCACCATACCTCATGTATTCTGTCAACAATTTATACGCAAGCATCAGACAAACATTTACTGTGAAATAACTAACCTGGTATCCAAGGAAGCTGGTTCACTACGATAAATCAGCTGCCCGTAATGGACTATTTGGTTCAAATAGAAAAGTGGAAGAAGAACATGGAAAATATTTTTCCCTCGGACATTATTCGTCCATTTGGTTCAAAAATATAGACATAGTATATATAGAAGAAAAATGTTCGATCTTAGTTTCTCTTGGGGAATTATCATACATTTAACGTGATTTGGAAAAACTGCAGCATAATAAAGTATAACTTCAAGACCACTATATACTAATCCAATTATCATTGCTTATCATCGTAAAGAAACATATGCATACAACATATAGAGAGTATGAACATGTTCAGCTGAACCTAGGAAAAGTCATGGGTGCTCTCAGCACACACATAGTACGAATATTAGCTGAATTCATCATACATGTAGTAGATGTAATAGGTGCTTTCAGCACAAAGTACAGCAATAACATCAACATAGAAAAACCAGATTTTTACATGGAAAACTCACAAATTAAGGGAAAACCCATGAGCTGAAACTATCAAATTTGTTCCATTATTATCAAAAGTGGGATACAACAAGTTCTTCCCTAGTAAGAAGTACATACTCTCATACATCAAGGGTTCAATATCTTTGTTGACAACAAGAAGATTTGGGCACATGAGCTACAAATAGCAACAATCTCACCAAATATGGTGGAAACACAACTTGAACTAAACAAGTTGGCATATCTGGACTTACTTCACAACATTGGGTTGGGTTGGGGTGATGGCAAACTTCTTGCTTCAACTTTCATTGTTTTGTTATCTCTTATTTATTTTCTCTTCCAACGGAGTCTAATCTTGAATGTTAATTGTTGTTTACTCATTTCTTCTTTCTCCTTCTTCCCTTTAGGACCTTTGTCCCATGCACTTAATTTGTGTTGGAATGCAAGTGGAGAGATAACATAATTTGCACCCTAAAAGCTAACCTTTCAAGTATCTTCTCGATGCATCTTTCCTTTGAGAGCCAAAGTAATTATGTTGATCTTTCACGAGAGATCTTCATGTCAAGTATTGTCTAGCTGGTTCCATAGCCTTCATGGCAAATAGTTTACTGAGTGACTTATTGAGAAGAGAAGTTCTCTTTGTCCCATTTCAACCAATCACCATGTCCATCAACATATAGCAACAAAATGACGAAGTCACTGATATCATACCTCTTCGCAAAGACACAATGATTAAGTTGGGCTTTATGGTAAAAGATCACTCATAAATACCCAAACTTCTTGTACGACATACATGATCTTCTTCAATATGCAAACTAAATGCTCTTTGCCAACCACCATGATTCCTTCTACCTGCTCCATATATCTCGTCCTCTAGGTCACCATACAAGAATGTTCTATTTACATTAAGTTGTTCAATTTACAAGTTCATGGTGGTAGACGTGCCAAGCATGACACGAATTAAATACATTTTGACCACTAGAGAGAATATTTCATAAAATATAAAAGTTTTTTTGACTGAAATCTTTCACATCAATCTTGGCTTGTACGTTTGATGTGAGATACTTTCTTCAATATTCACTTTGTACACCCACTTGTTTTTAGTAGTTTCTTTCCATTAGTAAGACACATCAAATCAAAAGTATCATGATACATATGGATTTCATCTCATCCACCACATGGCTTTTGACCATTCATTCATGTGCTCACTAAACATTGCCTCATTGTATTTTGAGGGTTTGCTTGCATCATTCATCAACACATACACATGCGCTAGATATGTGGAACGTAGTATAGCTCTTATGTTCCTTCTTTGTTGCTCGACTGGTAATTAATCAGGTGGGTTATCCTTACCATCATGGTCATGTGATGATTGGATGATTGCTCATCACATTGACTTGTGATGCCTTGCCTGTTGCATCTCATTGCTTTCAACATCATCATCTCTCCCGCGATTGTAGTGTGCAAATGAACTAGATCCATGTCAACACGAGGTGTGGTGGTGTTCCACTTCTCTTGTTTCAAAAAATATCTGATTGTTTCATCTTTGATGAGCCTATGCTATGTGGTGCTTATTTTTATAAAACATATATTGTTAAAGATTAGGCACGAAACAAAAAAACTGGTCAAATCCACATAAGATAGGCAAAAGTGGACAGGGCAAGCGCGACTATGGTAATTCACCACAATGCTAAACATAACCTGTTTGACTTGAATTCATATTCGGTTAGAGATTCGGTGAATTCTAAAAAAAAAACCTTACTTGTTCTTGCTATGGACCAAATGATAGTTCAAATCACCTTTGTTTGGCACGATACACAAATATTACTAGGGTTTTTACTGATTTTGCCACTTCAACACAAAAGCCCCAAAACTAAAGCTTGATTCTTCAATTAACTACTAACTTTGGTGGAACATGCATTTTTAGATTTATCCGGTATAACGTCGACACATACTTACGTTCAAACATGTCTATTGAGAATCGGAGTCACTAAGCTGGTCATTCTCTCTGTCTCGACTCTCTCCCTCCCGGGTCGCACGCGCGGGCGACCCCGGAGGGCCAAACCCTAACCCTAGCAGCTCCCTGTCTCGGGCTACTCTGGCCGCTGCCGCCACCGGTGCTGGCGGTGGTGGCGGCGCCCGACCGTATTAGGCGGTGGGCAGGTCAAGGCGCGCCCTGGACGGGGCTTCCTCGTGTGGGGAAGGACGTCTGGATGGGCGGCGCTTGGAGACGGTGAATGGCGGCGCGCGGCGAGGTGGGGCAGAGGTGATGGGCTGTGGCTTGGCGTGGAGCTCACACGCGGCGCGGGTCTGGAGGCGGCGGTGCTAGACGCGGCGGCGACCTTGGGCCGCGGCGCGGACCTCCTGGGCCTGGAGGAGGAGGCGGGTGGTGCGGCGGCGGCGCCCTCGCGCTAGACCCAGGAGGCAGCGGTGGCTGCGGATCCAGCACGGGCGCAGGCTGGTGGCGTCGCGGGCCAGATCTGGGCCCAACCGGGCCCTATCTGGGCTTCTTGGGCTGCAGCAGCTGTCAGTGAAAGGACCCGGATGTCGCCTAGAGGGGGGTGAATAGGCGATTTAAAATTCTTTTCGGCTTAGGCTTGAATAAATGTGGAATAAAACTAGTGTTTAATTTATCAAGCACAAAACCTAAACAAGCTAGGTTTACCTATGTGCACCAACAACTTATGCTAAACAATATATATAACTAGTGATAGCAAGATATATTACTTCAAGCTCGATGACTATCACAAAGGTAATTGCATAAGTAAGAAGCTCGGGTATAGAAATACCGAGGCACTTGGAGACGATGATTTATCCCGAAGTTCACTTCCCAATGGAAGCTACGTCTCCGTTGGAGCGGTGCAGAGTGATACGTCTCCAACGTATCCATAATTTCTGCTGTTCCATGCTCATATTATACCATTTGCTACATGTTTTATATACACTTCGTATCACTTTTATGCATTTTCTGGGACTAACCTATTAACAAGATGCCACAGTGTCAGTTCCCTGTTTTCTGCTGTTTTTGGTTTCAGAAAGTTACTTCTGAAAATATTCTCGGAATTGCACGAAACAAAAGGCCAGGTCCCTATTTTTCCAGCACGTACACGAAGTCCGAAGGAGAGACGAAGGAGAGCCACGAGGTGGCCAAACCACACCCAGGCGCGGCAGTGGGCCCAGCCGCGCCGCCAGGTGGTTTGGGCCCCTCGGGGGTCCACCGACATCGCCCCTTCGCCTATTTATTCCCTTCGTCGTCAACCCTAACTCGGGGGTTTCTGAAGCTCTTCCCGGCACCCTGCCGGAGAGGGAATCATCACCGGAGGGCTCTACATCGCCATGCCCGCATCCGGAGTGATGCGTGAGTAGTTCATCCTTGGACTATGGGTCCATAGCAGTAGCTAGATGGTTGTCTTCTCCACTTGTGCCATCATGTTTAGATCTTGTGAGCTGCCTATCATGATCAAGATCATCTTATTGTAATGCTACATGTTGTGTTTGCTGGGATCTGACTTATATTGATACCTATGTGGAGCTGAATATTATATTATCATGTCTATATCATTTGTGATCTTGCATGCTCTCCGTTACTTGTTGAAGCCTTGGCCACGTGAATACTTGTAACTCCAAGAGGGGGTATTTATGCATGATAGTTGGGTTCAACCTCTATTTAACCTGGGATAGTGATAGCAAGTACTAAGGTTGTAAATGTGTTGTTGCCACTAGGGGTAAAACAGCAATGCTTTATTCAAGGATGAATGTATTGTTTACATTACGCACATTACTTAATGCAATTGTCTGTTGCTTGCAACTTAATACTGGAAGGGGTACGGATGTTAACCGGAAAGTGGACTATTTAGGCATAGATGCATGCTGGATAGCGGTCTATGTACTTTGTCGTAATGCCCAAATGAATCTCATAGTAGACACCACAGCTCACACATGCATGTTATATGCACTTATCAATTGTCAATTGCCCAGCTGTAATTTGTTTACCCAGCATGTTAGTTATCTTATTGGAGAGACACCACTAGTGAACTGTGGACCCCGGTCCATTCTTTTACATCTGAAATACAATCTACTGCAATCATTGTTCTCTACTGTTTTATGCAAACAAACATCATTTTCCATTCGATACGTTTAACCCTTTGTTTTCAGCAAGCCGGTGAGATTGACAACCTCACTGTTAAGTTGGGGCAAAGTAATTTGGTTGTCTTGTGCAGGTTCCACGTTGGCACCGGAATCCCTGGTGTTGCGCCGCACTACACTCCTCCACCAACACCTTCGAAGCAAACCTCGTTTTCCTACTGGTCCGATTAAACCTTGGTTTCATACTGAGGGAAAACTTACTGCTGCACTCATCATACCTTCCTCTTGGGGTTCCCAACTAACGTGTGACGTACAAGCATTGTTTCTGGCACTATTGACCTAGAGCCACCACGGAGTCACAAAGTGATCCCCGAATAGCCGTCAAATGGCACACCGTAATCTCCTTCGTGCCTCTACCAATGTAGAGTACCACGAACCACTATGGGACACTTGAGGGTGGTCACCAAACCCGTACAAGGATGATGCACACTCCACAACTTAATTGGAAGCTCTCACCGAATTCCTGCGGCTTCCAAAGCCACAAGAATCACAAGGTTGGGGCGCGACTCCACAACTTAATTGGAGGCTCCCAACTATCCCGCGAGCCATCAAAACTCCGAGATCAACAAGGACCGTCTAGGGCACTCCAAGTACCCAAGAGGACAAGCTCTAGGGCACCCCAAGTACCCAAGAGTAACAAGCTTCTCAATTTTGATTTCCACGTATCACCGTGGAGAACTCAAACCGATGCAACCGATGCAATGAGCAAGAACACAAGAAGTGCTCAAAATCCTTCACTCTCAAATCCCACCAAAGCAACTAATGCTATTGGGGGGAGAAGAGAGGAAGAACAAAGAGGAACACCAAATTCCTCCAAGATCTAAATCCAAAAAGCTTCCCCTCACTTAGAGGAGAGATTAATTGGTGGAACAATAGATCTAGATCTCCTCTCTCTTTTCCCACTAAATGGAGGCAAGAATCATGGAGGGATAGAGAGTTAGCAAAGCTCAAGAAGTTCGACAATGGGGGCAATTTTTGAGCTCAAGTGATTTTTTATGTTTGGGGAAGAAGACCCCTTAAGTAGGTAGGTGAAAAATCTGCCCGTTGGCCAGTTTTCGCGCAGGGTCGGAAGTTCCGCCATTCCGGGCGGAAGTTCCGCACCACCGGAACTTCTCCCGGAACTTCCGGACAAAGTTTGTTTTCGCGCAGGGTCGGAAGTTCCGCCATTCCGGGCGGAAGTTCCGCACCACCGGAACTTCACCGGAACTTCCGGACAAAGTTCCGCTTATGAAATGAGGACACCCGAGAGCCAATATGATTAAGCGGAACTAGATGCGGAACTTTACCCGGAACTTCCGCACCATGAAAACAGGAAAACCATCAATACGAAAACAAAGATATCTTTTGAATACGAACTCCGTTTTCGACGTTCTTGGGCTCGTTGGAATCACCACAACGAGCACGACAAGATTATGCAGAGAAACATCACAGTCCATCAAGGGAGGATAAAACCAAATGTAGAAAGGTAAAATCTCTCTATAAAGAAACAACCCGTAAAACCTCCAACTGATACGCTAAAGCTCAATTGAGAGCCCCTCTTGATAGTACGGTATCTATCCTATAACCCGGTCTCCCAACTAGAACTGTGGGACCGGTAAAATAGAAACCCTATCAACATCATACCTTTGCCTTGCGCATTCCACTTGAGCTAGATGCCGTCGATCTTGATCTCTTCAACTGGACCACCTTTCTTGATTGCGCTTCGCTTGGTGAGGACTCAAACATTGCTCCCCCATACTCCACTATGAGAGAGCCTCTCTTAGGCACATCTTCACATGAACATTATCTCAAACTAGGTGGCAAGCTGCAAGCCTTGGATTTCTTCGAGATGCTCCTCTTGAACTTGCGCTTCTCAACATTGATGACGATCACCACTTGACATCATCGATCATGGGCTGTATGAAATCTTCATTTGATGCAAGCCCATGGAAAGATACCTAACCACACATAGAAATGCTACACACATATCATGGGTTAGTTCACAAAGCTATATGGACAATTGCTTACCATACCAAGAGATACATGATCCCACTTGGTACATCTTGTAGCTTTGTGTGTTGATCAATATCTTGATCAACCTTGTATCTTTTCTTCTCTTTTCAATAGATGATGTCTTGAAGATAACCATGAATGATCACCTAATTCTTTTCTTCAAGACATACTTGCAATATGCTCAACTCGCATATGACCAATCATTAGATAACTACTTGAATAACAACTTGGTCATAACATACTCTTCTTTTTGATCATATAAAAAATATCCATACAACTCGATGATCTTGATGCCAAATGCTCAATTATATCAATATATTCATGGCATCAACCTTGAATCCAACATATGGAGTTCAAGCATGGTCTATGGACAAACACTACAAGTACAACTCAATGCAACCATTAGTACATAGGGATTGTCATTAATTACCAAAACCACACATGGGGGTGCCATGCCCTTTCAATCTCCCCCATTTTGGTAATTGATGACAATCTCTTTTACAAGGGTTTATATAATGAATTAAACAACCATGCAAATCAACAAGCATGGATGCATGAGCATGAAAGGAAAATACTTATGACCAAAACAAAATCATAAAACCAAATTCCCTTAAACCCTATAAAACTTCTCCCCATTGGCATCCATTTTCAAAATGGGCGAAAAATCTTAGAAGGTCAATATAGTATGAGCTCCCCCATAATGTGTGCATTTCTCATAATATGAGTGAAATCAAATACACATATCCAATGACGAATAGTTGGAGGGAGATCAAACTTATATTGAGGATCCAAATTTTGCAAAATTATGATATGGAAAACAATTTAAAAAAAAACTTTTGCAAATAAAAGGCAAGCAAAAGATCCAATAAAGCAAGTGAACATGACATATTATAATTAAAGCAAACGAGTGCTTTAAAGAAAATAGAGGAGCTCCCCAATATTTGTACACAATTTAGAAATGTTGTATTTGAATACAAGATGCACAAAAATGGAATCCTCGCTCCTTCGGTATTCTCTAAAACACAAAATCAAATGGATTCACAAGCTCAATAAGATGCAAAAGAAAAACAAAGCTTGTGGCATATCACATGGTGAAGATTATTGGCTTGTAAAGACAAGCAAGTGGTCAAGGATATTCACCAAGATGAGAGCACCAAGATGTGATAAAATAGGATATGCACTCATAAACCAAATTCTTTTCGGAGTCACACCAAAGAATTAAAAAGGGAATAACAGAGGTGACACCGAAGAATTAGAATATCTAGTAAAGATGTAATTTCTCTCATGTATATAGGTTTCTAAGTGTACAACAATCATGAAGATATATATCCACAAGGAAACATGTACACGTAACATTAGTTACTAAAGAAAAGAACAAGATATCCAAAATAAAGTCATATATTACACACATATGATATTTGTGTAGGATCATAGCCCATAGCTCAATGATTTCATATTGTGTAATAATGAACTTCAAATTCAACCTCAACACAAGCATCACAAATATCACTAAGGGAAAAGGAGATAGTTGGGATGCATTGAGGAAAGCAACAAGTATCATAAGAGCCGAATAGAATTTGCAATAGCTACAACAAAGGCAAATAAATAATTTTCATGCCATGATGAAACCTACACAAGGTTCAATGCTATAAAGTATGCATGAGGGTGGATACTTGTTACCGAGATGGCATGGGGTTGATGTAGTAGACAAGAGTTTATCAACCATCCTAGCTTGACTCCAATAAGCAGGTGGTGAAGACACTTTCATTGTAAATGAGACAAGCATCCAATGCATCTCCATATACCTAAAACATATTCAAGTAAAATTGTTCCCAAACTAATTGGGTCCAAAGTAGTTAGTCAAACTACAATACATAGAAGGAACTCCACATAAATATGTGCATTTAGATATGAAATTGAATTTCATGCACATCTTAGTCGATTTAGGATTCCGTGGAGTTTCACCTATATATTGGCACAAAGAAAGAAAGCATGCCATAAAATAAACATGTAGTAGATATGCATGCATATTAACTTTAATAACCAAACGGAGATACAATTTGGACAAAGATACCAAAAAGGAAAAAAGATACCAATTAATTAATAAAAAGGAATAGATATAAAATTTCCAAAAGAGATATCAAAAAGAGATATATCAACGAATGATATAGCCCACTCCCAAAGAGAGATGCCAATTGAGACAAACTCTCAAAAAGAAAGAGCAGGTTCCAACAAATAAACCACACCCTCTACACTTTTCATGATGGCACAAAGTACCAAGCCGAAAAAGGTTTGTCTTCCATGAGACATGTCATCGGGATCAAAGACCAATGGAAAGGATCAAATACAAATAGAATATAAATAGTGTTTAAAAGATACATGATAGCTCTCCCAACAAAAGTGCATTATTTTATGATCTTGTATTTGAATACACAATGCACACACATGGAATCATCGCTCTCAAATATCTATTCAAACACTAGTCATATATCAAGAAAAAGCAATAAGATCCAATACTAATGAAAATATAAGTTGTACTCAATATAGGATAGCTCACCCAAGAATAGTGCATTATCTATAAGTAGCCTTTGAATGCAAGGTGCACAATGATGGGATCAATGCCTCTCCTATACCAAATAAAACACTAGGAAAGTTTGAGTAAAGCAAAATGATCCACAAGAGGTAAGGAAGACAATGGGAGTTAAAAAATTAATTTTTGGCAAGAAATAAGGCAATAAAATCAAGAGCCAATATGAAGATGATCTACAAATTTCACCACAATTATGACCATCAATTGTCATGGAAAAGGAGTATATGTAGAAATTTCTTAGTGGTGTATTGGATTGATATTCAAGATCATCTTCGCAACCAATAAGCACATGGTGAAGGATAAGATTTAAGCGCGATGCTTATGTAGATAAATGTTCTTGATAGCTTCAAATATTCACGCGATAATGCAAAGCAACTACAAAGAGTGCTTTGAAGCAATCGGTTTCCAAAGAGATATATGAGAACATATTAGAGGAAAACCTTACCAAGAACATTCATCACAAACAAGATCCAAAGTGTGAGTAAGTAAAAACATTTAAGCAAATGGGAACTTGTTTGAGAAACATGCCACAAAGGAATAAGATAATTAACAATATCAATTCTAGGTGGCAATACCTCACATGTTCACATTGTCTAGGTTTGTAATATGCACATAGCTTATTACTCCCCCATAATGTGATAATCCATTATTCTCCACAAGAGGCAAGTAAAACCCAACTAGAGATGATTAATGAACATTATAGAATTTGAATTTCTCATGAGAAGACATACCATATAGAGACTAGATAAAATTGATATATCAACACTAAGTGGTAGTACTCATGTATATACATTTTTAGGATTGTGAAGTGCGCAAGCATATCACTCCCCAAAATGGGATAGTCCATTAATCTCTCAAAAAGAGCCAATTAAGATATAAGCAAGTTGATACAAAAGGCTCAACACAAACTCACACATACATGGTGTGCAAACCAACATACACATACTTGATTGCTCAAGATAAGTAAGTAGAGAGCACAACATATACAAACACTAGCAAGGTACAAAACCAAACACATGCAAGGGTGCAAGCAACTTTCAATGTATATTGATTTAAATACAAGTTACCGCAAGGAGAAACATTGGATATGAGAAGAACATAATCCAAATGACTTGGCTTGAGAGAATATAATTGATGAAGATCCCTTAATTCTTCATGATGTAGCCAAGTCTCCAATGCCCTCCACAACACCTATTGATCAAGTTTTAGCTTGTTGGTCCCCAACCAAGTTGGGTCCTAAGAGGTTAGTCACAATAGGCTTGGCAACCCAAATGGTTCTTTTCTTGACACCACTTTGAGTACCAACATATTTGGCAAACACATTGCCAACCTTATCCTTCCTAAGAGAATAAACATTATCAATTATGATAGGGTTGGATAAGGTACCACTAGTGCATGAAGAAGCAAAGTGACCCTTCTCACGGCATAAGTAGCAACATTTGCTTCCTCCTTTCTTCTTTGTTGAAATCTCAACTTGAGAAGGAATAGCTTGATTCTTCTTGGGAAGTGGCCGTTCTTCAACTTGGGGAACTTTAGTTTGAACTTGAGGCATCTTCCCTTGTTGCTTCTCACTAAGAGACTTCTTCTTCAAAGGGCAAGATCTAACATGGTGCCCTTCAACTTTGCACTTGAAGCAAACAATCTTGGCCAAATTCTTGACTTGTTCATGGCCCTTCTTTTTCTTGTTATACTTGGACTTGTTCTTGTTATTGGAGTTGAATCCAAGTCCACTCTTGTCATTGGGGCGTCTTTGCACACTCAACATGTTGTCAAGTGTGGCTTCCCACCATGACGCTTTTCCAAGTCTTTCTTCAAAGAAGTGACTTGGGCCTTGAGCTCTTTTAATTCCTCTACATGGTTAGTATCAACAAAAACACTAGAGGAAGTTGAAGCTTCATTGTTAGAGCAACAAGGCATGGAAAGTAATTCATCACAAGATGTAGCAATATTATGAGTGGATGAATTACTAGGACTAGCACATGGCAATAAAGCATTTTGAGTAGAGGTTGTGCCATTGTCCACATGAGGCTCACAAGATGTTACCTTTGTAATAATAGCCTCATGAGCTAACTTTAGCTTATCATAGGAGACTAGAAGGTCCTCATGAGAGCTCGAGAGCTTTCATGGCTTTCTTCCAATTCCCATATTTGCTAGATAGCAACTCAAGTTGAGCCCTTAGCTCAACATTCTCCGTCAATATGGATGCTTCACAAGAGATAGAGTTAGTAGCACAAGCATCATTATTAATGGCAATAGGAGAAGGTAACTTAGCAAGCTCTTTTGAGTGAGAAGCTTTAAGTTGCGCATGAGACTCGGTGAGTTTGATGAGCTCACCCTTAACGACCCTAGAGCCATTTTCTAGGTGCTCAAAATTCTCAAGGAGTTTGGCATGTGCATCTATAAGCTTACCATTTGTTACTTTGAAGTCATTAGCCACTTTAAGAGAACTATCATAGGATCCCTTTACTCTAGAAAGTTCGAGAGCATAAGTTTCCTCAAGAGACTCCTTGGTGGTTTGTTCTTCTTCAAGAGCTTCCTTGAGATCGGCGATCTCTTCCGCGTATTTATATTCGCGGCTTTGCATTTTCTCAATTGTGTCTTCATGCTCATCAATAAGTTTATTGCTCTCAATAGCAATAGTCAAGATTTCTATGAATTTAGCATGAGCATCTTTATTCTTAGCAATAGCATGAAGAACCATTTTACCCTTCTCAATAAGGGAAGCATCATTATCATCTTCTTCATTATCAACATCATTCTCATTTTGAGATATATTGGGAGTCAAGGTAGAAATTACCGTTGATCCCCTTGCCATAAGGCAAAAGTGTGAAGTGGTTGATGATGATGAAGCAAAACTTGAAGCACCATTCAAGTCCATGTCTTGTTCCATGGAGTGTTCGGTTTCCTCTACATTGTTAGCCAAACAAATACTAGAGGAAATAGAAGTATTTTTATCAAGGGAACAAGACATAGAGAGCATATCATCACGAGGATTAGTCAAGCAATTTGTACATGATATGCAAGGACTATCAACACAAGCATGTAGATCATTTTTGGTTCTAGATGCGTTTAAGTCCAAAGATAAATCATTGCAATAAGATAGAGGTGAAGTATCATCAACAATAAGCTTACTATCATTATTGCAATATCTATCACTACTCACCATTGCATTACTTTGTGGCTTGCCACATGTAGGTGAAGTAGAAGAAGTTGAGAACTCATCACGGCCGGAAGTGGAGGGACAACAATCATCTCCACAATTCTTGGACACATCATATTTATCTTGAAGCTTGGTCCAAAGCTCATGAGCATTCCGAAAAGGAGAGACCGACATAATAACTACATCGCTCAAAGCATTGAAAATCACATTAGAAGCTTGAGCATCTAGATAGGAATTATTCTCATCCATTAAAGATAATCTTTTGGGATTCCTTGGAGGAGAATAACCCCTATCTAGAATTCGCTCTATGTATGGGTCAATGACCCGAAGAATATCAAGCATGCGAATTTTCCAAACATCATAATTTGTGCCATCTAATATAAAAGAAGCATTGTGCACTAGTTCACTAGACGACATCTTTACTCTCGAGGCGGTGAAGCCAAAAACGAGAGAACCCGCTCTGATACCAATTGAAAGGACACGGATGTCGCCTAGAGGGGGGGGGTGAATAGGCGATTTAAAATTCTTTACGGTTTAGGCTTGAATAAATGCGGAATAAAACTAGCGTTTAATTTATCAAGCACAAAACCTAAACAAGCTAGGTTTACCTATGTGCACCAACAACTTATGCTAAACAAGATATACAACTATGTGATAGCAAGATATATTACTTCAAGCTCGATGGCTATCACAAAGTAAATTGCATAAGAAGCTCGGGTATAGAAATACCGAGGCACTTGGAGACGATGATTTATCCCGAAGTTCACTTCCCAATGGAAGCTACGTCTCCGTTGGAGCGGTGCGGAGTCACAAAGTGATCCCCGAATAGCCGTCAAATGGCACACCGTAATCTCCTTCGTGCCTCTACCAATGTAGAGTGCCACGAACCACTATGGGACACTTGAGGGTGGTCACCGAACCCGTACAAGGATGAGGCACACTCCACAACTTAATTGGAGGCTCTCACCGAATTCCCGCGGCTCCCAAAGCCACAAGAATCACAAGGTTGGGGCGCGACTCCACAACTTAATTGGAGGCTCCCAACTATCCCGCGAGCCACCAAAACTCCGAGATCAACAAGGACCGTCTAGGGCACTCCAAGTACCCAAGAGGACAAGCTCTAGGGCACCCCAAGTACCCAAGAGTAACAAGCTTCTCAACTTCGATTTCCACGTATCACCGTGGAGAACTCAAACCGATGCAACCGATGCAATGGGCAAGAACACAAGAAGTGCTCAAAATCCTTCACTCTCAAATCCCACCAAAGCAACTAATGCTATTGGGGGGAGAAGAGAGGAAGAACAAAGAGAACACCAAATTCCTCCAAGATCTAGATCCAAAAGCTTCCCCTCACTTAGAGGAGAGATTGATTGGTGGAATAGATCTAGATCTCCTCTCTCTTTTCCCACTAAATGGAGGCAAGAATCATGGAGGATAGAGAGTTAGCAAAGCTCAAGAAGTTCAACAATGGGGGCAATTTTTGAGCTCAAGTGATTTTTTATGTTTGGGGAAGAAGACCCCTTAAGTAGGTAGGTGAAAATCTGCCCGTTGGCCAGTTTTCGCGCAGGGTCGGAAGTTCCGCCATTCCGGGCGGAAGTTCCGCACCACCGGAACTTCTCCCGGAACTTCCGGACAAAGTTTGTTTTCGCGCAGGGTCGGAAGTTCCGCCATTCCGGGCGGAAGTTCCGCACCACCGGAACTTCACCCGGAACTTCCGGACAAAGTTCCGCTTATGAAATGAGGACACCCGAGAGCCAATATGATTAAGCGGAACTAGATGCGGAACTTTACCCGGAACTTCCGCACCATGAAAACAGGAAAACCATCAATACGAAAACAAAGATATCTTTTGAATACGAACTCCGTTTTCGACGTTCTTGGGCTCGTTGGAATCACCACAACGAGCACGACAAGATTATGCAGAGAAACATCACAGTCCATCAAGGGAGGATAAAACCAAATGTAGAAAGGTAAAACCTCCAACATAAAAAACGCAATAAGTTTTTCATACGAAATCCTTTTTTGATAAATTTGAGCTTGTTATGAAGATCACAACAAGCTTCAAAACCCCACACAGAGAAAATCCAAATAAGAACTAAGAAAGATGAAGCCAAGTATGCAAAGGTTTGAGCTCTCTCCAACTGATACGCTAAAGCTCAATTGAGAGCCCCTCTTAATAGTACGGTATCTATCCTATAACCCGGTCTCCCAACTAGAACCATGGGACCGGTAAAATAGAAACCCTATCAACATCATACCTTTGCCTTGCGCATTCCACTTGAGCTAGATGCCATCGATCTTGATCTCTTCAACTGGACCACCTTTCTTGATTGCGCTTCGCTTGGTGAGGACTCAAACATTGCCCCCATACTCCACTATGAGAGAGCCTCTCTTAGGCACATCTTCACATGAACATTATCTCAAACTGGGTGGCAAGCTGCAAGCCTTGGATTTCTTCGAGATGCTCCTCTTGAACTTGCGCTTCTCAACATTGATGACGATCATCACTTGACGTCATCGATCATGGGCTGTATGAAATCTTCATTTGATGCAAGCCCATGGAAAGATACCTAACCACACATATAAATGCTACACACATATCATGGGTTAGTTCATAAAGCTATATGGACAATTGCTTACCATACCAAGAGATACATGATCCCACTTGGTACATTTTGTAGCTTTGTGTGTTGATCAATATCTTGATCAAACTTATATCTTTTCTTCTCTTTTCAATAGATGATGTCTTGAAAATAACCATGAATGATCACCTAATCCTTTTCTTCAAGACATACTTGCAATATGCTCAACTCGCATATGACCAATCATCGGATAACTACTCGAATAACAACTTGGTCATAACATACTCTTCTTCTTGATCATATCAAATATATCCATACAACTCGATGATCTTGATGCCAAATGCTCCATTATATCAATATATTCATGGCATCAACCTTGAATCCAACATATGGAGTTCAAACATGGTCTATGGACAAACACTACAAGTACAACTCAATGCAACCGTTAGTCCATAGGGATTGTCATTAATTACCAAAACCACACATGGGGGTGCCATGCCCTTTCAGTCAGGAGTTGACAGATGCGGCTCTGCAGGCCTAGCTCGCGTGGGAGGAGGAAGACCGGTGGGAGCGGGAGGAAGTTGGTGTGACCTCGTCCGTGAGGGTAGTCGGTGTCCACGACGCCTCGGCTACGTTGGTGAAGGTTGCGGCGGCGGCGGTCTATGCAACTTGGACATTGGTCCCAGTCTGGTGGGCAGGGAGGGAGGTGCGCAGCAATCCGGACGAAAGTCCTGCCTGGCTTTGGTTGGTGCCGGCGACAATGGCGCCTGTGGGTGTCGTTCCCCTTCCCTCTAGTGAGAGCATCGCGCTTGGAGACACGACTTGGAGGTCTTGTGTTGTAACTTCTCCGGTGCTCGTGGCGGTCCAAGGTTGAGATGCAAGGCGCTATGCATACCATCGTCAGCGTGTTCAAGACGATGGCGTTCTCGCGATGGACCAAGTCCCACCATCCCCCCTCCTTTTGGATGGTGCGATGACAAGGAAAGTTAAGATGGAGACGTCCTTCCTTGAAGACGACGGCAACGGTTGAGACGCGGTCTTGCTCTTAGCTTAGGATAGGCTTTTGCTTGTGTTGGTTGTGGTGTGTGTCGGACTAGCCGGTGTTGAGTGGTCTTTTGACAGTGTTGTGCGCAACGGACCGTCATTTTCTTGTACTCAAACCTCTGCCTTCTATAAAATTACGGTACGTAATTGCGTACTCTCGAAAAAAAAATCGGAGTCACTAGGATGTAATATTTACAAGGTGACCATATGCGTCTCGTTCTCGACCATAACATCACATCTTATACTGGAACAAAAGTCCATCTTAATAAAACACACAAAGTGTCAAACCCTGAATTTTAACGACCCTCATAACCATCCAACTAAAAGTTAGATGGTAGCCCAAGCAACAAACTGTACAATCCATGTTTGTTGAGGGGAAAAGTGGAAAGGTGGAAAACTCAGCAGATTGTTTGTTGAGGGATCGAGGACCTTTTATGAATTTATTTATTAAATACATTTGCATTCAGTTATTCAGTGCTGACATGGCGCTCTGGTGACGCGCTCCTTCTCTCCCATTGGCTCCGCTCACTTTCTACTTACGAGCCGGGCCCAGTACAAAGCGGCCCACCCGTCATCGACTTATTCCGCACATACTGACGAACGTGGCCCGCCCGCTCCACCGTATTGATCCGCCCAGTCGCCCACCTCCTCCCCCTCGACGACGGCGCAGATGGCGAGCGACGGCGCGGTGGCCACGCCGGCGAAGGTGACCCCGAAGAAGGCAAACCTGCTCGACCCCCACTCCATCAAGCACCTCCTCGACGAGACCATCTCCGAGGTACCGCAACACACACACGCTAAGCCCTAACCCCTTCTCCCGCCCGAGATCTCTACCCCTCCCCGTCCCTCTTTTCCCCCACTTGGTTCCTCCAGACTTGGCTACTGACGACTCAGTTCCTTGGTTCGGTCAGGTCGTGAAGAGCAAGGGCTACGCGGAGGACAACCGGCTGGGCAACTGGAAGCTCCTGATAGGGACGGCCGTGATCGCCATCGCGCTCCTCGCGCAGTTCTACCCCAAGAAGTTCCCCCAGAACCGCGACTTCCTGCTCGGCTGCATCGCGCTATATCCTTTGCTGCGTTTATTTTCTCTGTTCTGATGAATTGGTGTTAGATCTGATCAATGTTGGGAAGTGTCTGGAATATGTTGTTTGTTACTGTTGGTCCTTGACTTCATGGTGGATACGTATGTGGTGATGAATGTGGTGCTGCTGGTCCTTAGCTACACCAAGGAGAAGGATGCCATCATCTTCACCCACCCTCCCGCGGTGAGTTTTATATTCATCTGATTTGTTGCTCCTGAATTCCAATATGTATATCTCATCAATTGCTCTAGTCCGGGCTGCAGTATTTCAGATAAAATTGAGCTTGTATATCAGTTTGCGTAGCTACACCAACTAGACATAGTTGGGCACGATTAGGAAGCTGTTTTGACACAGAATAATAAATATTGTATGAGTTGCATCTGATTCATGTGATATATACATACTGAATGATCACTATGTAGTCTGCATTTTAATCCAATAATATGCCCCTCCCACGCCCACTAAAGATGTTACAATTACTAGTGAAATGCTCGTGTGATGCGGAAGTTTTTTTTGCATTGTTTTGAGTTGTTAAACCCGTGTGTCATCATAGTTCTTAACTTTATCCTAAATAAAAAATCATCTAAAACTATACATTAATCTAAACAAAAGTTAATGGTACATTTGTCTGCTACATAAAATGTATGGTAATTATGGTGATTAATTTCTTAGCAACTTAAGAAGTATTCTCATAAGAGTGAATGGACCGCCACCAGCTCAGATCTTTATCAGAGTAAAGAAATATTCATGTGATGGTGGTCTTTACTGATGTGGCAGCTGAACAATGGTGATTTTTTCCACATTGCAGTTTCTCACGGGCCATACAGTTTCTTTGTTGCAAATGAAATCTCTTTTGTTTGGAATATGTTAGGCTTAGGAAAAACTATTTTACTTGCTCCTCCTCTCAGGGAGCAGAGCCTAAACTGTGTCATTCAATTCTCTGTGATAAATTATACTGACTTGTTTGATTGCAGTTATTTGTGATACACTATGCTGAGTATTTGCACTGTTTTTGTATTGTACATGCCATATCATTTTCTACGGAATGCTCGAGCAATAGTAGAGATGTGGCCAATAATTAGTTGAATTTGATAAGTGAAACAGCAAGGTGTTGAACTATTTTGCATCTTGACAATGATGGTAAATTTGCCTGGCTATTCAGTTACTTGTAGTCACTGATGCATATATCTCATTCTCATCAAGTATTCAAGTATGTGTAGTGTTATTCGTCCACAAAAATTCCATTCTACAAATAATACGCCCCTCCCACCCTCGCTGAAGATGTTACAGTTACTTGCTCCTGCGCTGCTACTGAATTTTTTTCCGATTGTTTGAGTTCTTTAAACCCTTGTGTCATCGTAGTTCTTAACTTTATGCTAAAGTTTTTTTTATCTAAAACTATACATTAATCTAAACAAAAGTTAACGGTATATATGTCTGCTACATAGAATGTACGGTAATTATGGTGATTAATTTCTTAGCAACTTAAGAAGTTATCTCATAAGAGTGAACGGACCACAGATCATTATCCTTAACCTTAACTAAGCCTTTTGTCCCAAACAAGTTGGGGTAGGCTAGATATGAAACCCTTTCACGAGCAGGTCACTCATCCTAGTACTACTCTCGCCCAAATGGATTTCATACCCATGGGACTGGCTAGTTTTTACGTTGGCTCGCCAAGCCTATCACAACCCTTAGATATGAAACCCTTCGAGGACTTCCCAGGAGGTCACCTAGGCCCCCTTCTTTTCAGCTAATTTTCCAGATTCTCCCAGAAGCTACCCTCCATCAGCTTCTCCCAGAATCTCGTTTTTTAAATTTGTTTAAACTTCTAAATTTGTCTTCCCAATACTTATTTAGAAGTTTAAACAAATTTAAAAAACGAGATTCTGGGAGAAGCTGATGGAGGGTAGCTTCTGGGAGAATCTAGAAAATAAGCTGAAAAGAAGGGGCCCTAGCCTAGTACTACTCTCGCCCAAATGAGTTCCATACCCATGGGACTCGCTAGTTTTTACGTTGGCTCGCCAAGCCTATCACAACCGTCCTCCTTTACCCGGGCTTGGGACCGGCTATGCCTAGAAGACATAGGCGGAGTTACCACAGATCTTTATAAGAGTAAAAAAATATTCATGTTGTGGAGGTCTTTTTAATGATGTGGAAGCTGAACACTGTTGATTTGTTCCACATTGCAGTTTCTCAAGAGCCATACAGTTTCTTGGTTGCAAATGAAATTTCTTTTGTTTGGAATATGTTATGCTTAGGACAAACTATTTTGCTTGCTCCTCCTCTCAGGGAGCAGAGCCTAAACCGCGTCATTCAATTCTCTGTGATAAATTATGTCGACTTGTTTGATTGCAGTTATTTGTGATACACTATGCTGAGTGTTTGCAATGTTTTGTATTGAGCAATATCATTTTCTACTGAATGCTTGAGCAATAGTATATGCTGTTACACCTTAGAAATTAGAGATGTGGTCAACAATGTAAGGAATGAAAAGAACAGTTGAATTTGATAAGTGAAACAGCATCTGTTCAACTATTTTGCAACTTGCCCATAATGACAAATGCGCCTGGCTAATCAGTTACCTGTAGTCACTGAAGCATATATCTCATCAAGTGCTTGTAGTGCTGTTGGTCCAGAAAAATCCCCTTTGAATTCCTTGCTTATCAAAATAGTTGCGGCAGTGAATGCCTTATTGGAAAAGGAACACACCTTTCATATGTTATTTGTGATTCACGCTTATGTTCATTATACTTGTTGCCATCATGTTTATAGCTTTGTTAACTTAATATTATATTTTCTGCAGGGTTCTTTCAGTAGCACTGGCCTTGTTATTTCTTCAAAGTTGCCAAGATTCTCGGACATGTACAATCTTTCAATAGCCAGTGCAGATCCAGAGTCTATCTCTGCTCATAAGCCTGTCCAATTCACTAAGAGTGTTACAAAATGGTATTGTTCATTGAGCTAATCTAAGCCATCAATATGCATTTTCTTGTTTAAATAATTGAATCTGAGACATATCAAGGGCATCTTTTTTGAGTTAACATTGTCCGCACAGTATCTAAACAATAGAAACACTTTGCTGTTTGCAACTGACATGGAAAAACATACAATAGAACCCCTCTATGCTTGGTATCACCTATTCTGCATATACTAGATGCATGTTGCAAGTATCTTGGCAAAACATACAAAGCTTAATGTGCGTGTAAGCTTGTTGGTTCAAAGTGTGTCTTTGCTGCCGTATTTTGGTGCACAACAGTATAAGGGCATCCTTGTATCACAACTTGTTTTTTTCTTCCTTACTAACAGCATTCTTGCCTTCTTGGGCAGGTTTACGAAGGACAGTGTTCTTATGGAGGGCCTGTTCTGGAAGGATGTTGAGAGACTGATTGATGACTACAACAATGAGCGCAAGAGCAAATGAATTAGCGGCCCTTGTCTTTGATTATCAGGACAAAGCGTAGCCTAATCGAAATAGACAATGTTTTTGGTAACAGTACTGTGTGACTGATGAATGAAGTTCGTTATGATAATACACCATCGCAGTCTTTTTTGGTATACAAGTCTATCCATGATGGTCACCGAATCAAATAATGAATGCTTATCCTAGCATTTTGACCCGCTTGAGCTTTCTACTAATTCTGATGTTTTTGTCACCTTACGTCTCTCCTCACTTCCTTTCTTCCTAAGCTTCCATGCAAGCTGTGTAGTCAGGTACTCGTAGTTTTGGAATATAAGAGCATCTCCACGGCACGCGCCCAATAGAGCGTCCGGCAAAATTGCTGGACAGGCGCTGTTGGGCGCGCCAGCAACGGTTGCGGCCTATTGGGAGCGGCGCGTTCCACCGGTGGCTCCTAGTAGACCGTCCTAATAGACCGATCCCACAAATTCAAATTAAAACGACCCCACAAGTTTGAATAGCGTTGGTGCGCACACCTAAAAGCGTCGCCAGGTTTGGCGATCACACCTAAAAGCATCGCCAGGTCCGGCGAAAATATTACAGAACGTCGATCATGCGGAAATCAGTCGATCGTCAACACCGGCTCGACCGACCCATCCTGTGTCTCGGCGTCTTCCTAGCCAGGGCGCGGCGTTGGCACTGCGTCTGGGTCTGTGTCTGCGTCGGCTGAAGTCCTGCTCGTCGGCCGCTCCCCCGCCGTGTCCATCGGCGCGGTGGTCATCGCCGTGTCCATCGGCGTCGGCTCGGGCGGAAGAACCCCCATCTCACGCAAGATGCGCTGCTGGCTGAGTTTAAACCAAGCCCTCACCTCCGGCGTGTAGACGGAGAGGTCGGCGGTCAAGTATGAAGAATTGTCTCATGGAATTGTTCTTCGACCCTCTTCCAATACCTGCCGTAGGTTTGGTTGGAGCCGACGATGGAGTCGTTCGTGACAAGCTTCCATGCGTCACAAAGGCACTCGTCCTCCTTGGTCTTCCACCGCTTGCCTTTTGTGCCCTTCTTCCTAGTCTTCCGGACCTTTGGGGCCTCCACATCGCCGCCGGTAGCCTTCTCATCGCCAACCTCCATGTCCTCACCGTCGCCCTCTTCCTCCTCACCGTCGCCATGTTCCTCCTCACCGTACCATCCGGCCTCCACCTCGGGCTCACCGACGCTGGTCCCCGACCCATCACGGATCATGTCATGCAACACTTCCGAGCTTTCGATCTATTGCAATCAACAACACGCACGTCGGTTTCATGTATTCAACACAATGATCATGGGGGTAAAGGCCGTAGATTTCATACCATCTCGTCGTCGACGTCGATTGGCATTCTGTCGAACATGTGGGCGTCGGAGTAGCCGGCGCCATCGCCGTCCGCGCCAAAGAGGCATTGCCGGCCGCTCACATCGACGCGATGGCGACGCCGGTCTCTCTGGAGAGCCGACGAGTCGGTGAACGCGTGGTTGAGGTCGATGGAGACGCCCACGGTCGGCGAGTCGGAGCGGCTGCTGCTTTCACAGAATGGCGAGGCCCGTGCCCCGGAACGTGGGGTGGCACCACCGCCATCAAAGAACGCTGGGTTCGACGACGATGCGCCGCCCGCGCGTTCGTGCTCCCTTGAATTGCGCCGCCGGCAGCGGCGTAAGCCATTGACACTTGAAGCAGATCTATGTCCCTTTGCCTAGGCTCTGCACTGACGCGCCGCCCTCTCCTGTCTACGGTGGCCGCCGCTCGACGCGCCAGCTCCTTATCCCAGGCTTCATCCGTCGTGTTCGGCGGCCTGACGCTTGAAGCAGATCTATGTCCCTTTGCCTAGGCTCTGCACTGACGCGCCGCCCTCTCCTGTCTACGGTGGTCGCCGCTCGACGCGCCAGCTCCTTATCCCAGGCTTCATCCATCGTGTTCGGCGGCCGTGCGCGTGATTTGCGAGGAGCGATGTAGCCGCGAGCGCCACCGCGAGCAGCACCACCACGGGCAGCACCACCGCAAGCAGCGCCACCCCGAGCAGCACCCGTCGTCCTCCTCCTCCGTCGCGAGCGCCGCCACGGTTGCGTTTGATGGGCGACATCGGCGGCGGACGTAGATCGCCCAAGGTGGGAAAGGCGGGAAGGAGGAACGCGGGGGAGGCGAAATGGCGGGAGAATGAAAATAGACGAGAGGGAGGGGAAAGTGATATCGAGTGTCCCGTGTCACTAACGCGCCATCCCCACCCGTCAGGATTGGACGAAGCGCGCATTGCCTGGTTGTGTCCCTAGAACCTGGACGCGAAGTGAGGTTGCCGGACGCTCTATTGAGATGTGCCGGCAACTTTTCGGCTATTGGGCGCGCCGTTGGGGCCAATTTCATGTCGGCGTGCCGAATAGGCCTATTGAGAGCGGAGTTGGGCGCGCCGGTGGAGATGCTCTAACGTGTTAGCATACAACGTGTACCGCCTCCTTCAGATGTAGCCCAGGCTACTGCCAAATCTAATGAGAAATATGAGCTCAGAATCTTTACACACAAGTAAGATCAGTTTCTTCTCTTCTATATTCGAATGGGCAGTGCTCCTGGTTGCTTTCCAAAGAAAAAAAAAGAGCTTTAGAGTCTGAGCACTGAAACAGACAGATTATGTGCCAACCATAAGCAGCAAGAGCATCATTCATCGTGTTCTCCAAAACAAGAAAGGCCGCAAAATGATCCGGAGAAACTCGAAAATACTCTTGGTAAAATAGTGCTTGCTCATTTCTGTACATCAGATGCAAAGCCTCAAAAGACACGAGTGAACCATGCGATTTTGCTGAGATAATTGCAATTAACGAACTCTCTTGCTTCGAGAACATATCGGCATCACCATCCAAGGAGAAGTTCAGTACTGATCTGAATGAGTAACAATCGCCTCAACCCGGTCTATGGATGCTTGCAATCGCCCATAGTTCATACTGAATGCAGGTTCTCCTGTTCCAACAGCCCTGCATGGAGCAAATACAAAAAATGAGTTGAATTGCAGTGTCGGCGACTTCAAATGGTCATGTTAGCAGGTTTATGATAAACAGTACAGTAGCATGCTTCTTGTAAAAATGTCTCACAAGAATTTTTTAGTGTTGACTCAGACTTACCCATGAATCTCTGGAAGCACATATTCAGCTTTCCATCCGACCCTCAGATCAAACCCTGGAAACAAGCTGAGTTTTGATTTGTTTCTTATCTGAGAAACACCATCTCCCCCCAAGCAAGTAGAAAGCTTCCACTTCCATCCAGTTGCCTTCAATTGGAAATTATGACCAATGCCAACCTGTATCATAATTGTTACAGTGTTATAAATCTCATATAATCGAAGTGAACTTAAAAAAAGGCATTTTGTTTCTAAACAATTTAGCCTTCCGGAGTTTGACCATGTTCAACATATGTAGTGCGACCAACCAGCCATGCTAACCACATATATTTCTTAGATGCAGATGGCGACTACATGTCATTTGCAATCGAGTAATAGTTAAGCTTATATACATTCTGGCTAAGGCAGACGGTCTACACTCTTATATCCTGATGTATACATGTGAAAAAATGCAGCACAATCATTCGTGTACCATTTCGAAGGACCAATTTGTAACCATGATTGAAAACAGAAGCAAGTAGGAATCCTTAACCACCAAAGGATACTGTTATAGCACCATAAACACTGTCATTTTAGCCACCCAAAAATTGGCATGAGATGATGGTTAAGCGCCATAATCAGTACATGGTTGTTCCAAACTAAAAGCAAAGCAGCGGGGAAATGCTATTCTTTGATACTGCGTCTGCCCAAGAACATCTCTATATCACAAAAGAGAAGCGCATCTGCTCCATTTTAGATGGTTTAGTATTCCATATAACTAAGAAATGAACATGTGCTCTTCTAGTTTCGTGTTATAAAGTTGATGGATACCAAGGAGCCATTTATGAAGAATACTGGGATTAAAGCTGACACATATACAATTAGTATGTTCTATAAAAAAAGTTTATACACTTCTTCAGCACTTCAAAATTGATTTATGCACTTATCCAACTTCTATTCCCACTTCTAAATTCCGCTTGCATTAATACCGTGCATCAAGCAAGCAGGTACGGTGGCATTTCTCCCATGAGAAAAACTATTACTACCAAGCACCAACCATAGTGTTATCAACCATCGAAATACATTATTCCCGCACGACCAATTTAACAAATCTAGTTGCGCCATAACATGCCTTATTGCAAAGAATAGTGCGGACTAGCTGTCAGTTGCCTCATCACAAAACCGTGTCAAATATGTAACCAGGTCTTGCTAACCATAAACGATGGGTGAAAACAAGAGTGAATTAAGCAAAGAACCTGAAGGTTGAGATATTTTGAGAGTGGTATCTTCTTAGACAGCAGCTGTATGTCACCACTGATGGGCTTGTACTGGAACTTCCACTTCCGGTCGAAGTCCAGGGGCTTCAGAACTACCTTCGCCTCGAAATCATTCACCTCAAGATTGTAGAACTGAAACAATGTACACCAGGGGCATCAAGCCAGCAACATCAGCAACAGTAAATTATTTCCAGCACACGGGTATCATCACACATTCGAAATCTCGCGAAATTCGTTGGACTACTGGAGCAAATTAATCGGGGGAGAAATCTACGGCCGGCCCAACAACTTGAGGTTTAGGGTTTAGGACGAGGTAGGTACGGACCTCGAAGTTGAGGCCGACGTGGAAGCCCTGGAGCTCCTTGCGGAACTTGAAGTGCAGCTCGGCCGGCACGACGTTGATGTGGTACAGCTCGTCCAGCGTCGTCGGGCCCTCCCCGACTCCCCCGTCGACCCCTCCGCCGCCGGCGCCCGAGCTCGAGGCCATCGGAGGCGATAGAGAGAGAGAGAGAGTCCTCTTTCCTTCGCAGGTGGATTGTTGGGCGGCGGGGCGGGGCGGCGGGGGACGGCGATGGAGCGATCGACCGGCCCACCCGGGACCCGGCCGTAATCTAGTAGTGTCGCTTTTACACATCGCACCCTCGCCTCTGTGTATATCCTATTAGGGAAATTTGCGCGACACGCCACGCCCGTGTGGTGACAGAACATAAATAAATTGGAGTTAGAAGTAAGAAACTATTGTACAGAAGACATAACTTACAGATTTATCATGACCGGATAAAAGAGACGTGAGCATACAAATTGGATATGATGTCATCTTCCATACAAAACCTACGTGAGGATTCAATAAATCAAAAACCATAAGAAAAAGACTACTGATATCGTGATCCATGGGCCATGAGTGTTAATGGAAATATCCAGGAGGTACAGAGCCCGCCGGAGAAGGAGGCGAGAAGGCTGAGGTTGGCCTGCGCTATGGAGAGGTAGTTGCCGACGCGGGCCGCCGACGCCTCGCCGACGTGGTCGGCGCCGCCAACATCATCTCATGCGCATGCGGCAGCGGCGCGAAGCTGTAGAGCTGGCGGTGGTAGCCGAAATCCCTCGCTGGTAGCGCCCAGAACGTCGGCGCGGGACCCCCCATCGACACGGCCGCGGAGGAGGCCTCGAGGGAGCTATCCTCGTCGTCGTCGGCGCCACAGACCGCCTGCCGACGATGAAGTGCGCGTCGTTCGGGAGGTGCATGTGGTGGGGGGACGCGGCGTCGGGCTGGGATCGAGCGGAAGAGGGGCGACGGGGAGAGAGGGAGGAGGAGGCCCGAGGTCGGGGCGGGACGGCGGCAGGGGTAGGCTGGGCAGCGGCGGCAGCGTCGGGTTGAAGGTGGCCGATGTCGGGGGGCTGCCCCGGGTAGGGCAAAGATGATGTGTTATGAACAGTTAAGGTCTAACCGGATCAAGGAAAGAAGAGCCGGCTAAGTTAGCCGGGTCACTTGGGCCGGATCTCAAGGCGATTCGGTCAGTCCTACTTCAAGCCAGTGAAAGAAAAGACCAAAGGGGATCCGGTGAGGTTTAACCGGATCCAGGAAAGAAGAGCCGGCTAAGTTATCCGGATCGGTCAGGAAGGACCCGGGTAGGGCAACTCGGATGATGCACAGGGCCAAGTAATGTCAGTAAAAGTCACGGGCACTGTAAGGTTGCTGACCGGGGCTCAGAAGACAGCAAGGTGCTGCCACAGGTTTTCCGGGTCACAAGCCCCTAGGCGCTGACTCGGCCTATTCGGGAAAGGGGCAGTGGCTAGGCTACTGTGGTCTACACTGCCTTAAGCTCAAAGAGGAAAGATAAGCCTGTGGTGAACAGAGGGTGAGCTGGGCTGAGTGACAGTGGCCAGTGTTTGTCCTGTTCTCCTTGTCCATGCCATTGTCCTCTGCGGCCAGGGGCAAAAGGGTAATTCGGTTACTGTATATAGGCAACACCACCTCCTCCTGTGGAGGATCGACCATTGTGAGCATCATTTCCCCCCCAAGCTTCATCTTCTACCTGGAGCTCTCTCCATTGTTCATCATACAGCTCAAGGAGCGCTTTGTACTTGTAAACACTTGAGATATAAGAGAGTAGGCTAGAGCTGCAGTAGGGGTGTTACCTCCACAAGAGGGCCCCGAAGCAGGGTACATCGTGGTGTTCTTCGCTGTTCTTGGTTTGCTTTGTTCTTCTTGTTTGGTCTTCATGCGTGCTTCGTAGGCGCGCAAACCCTCCCCGGTTCCCCCAACGCCCAAGCGAGCCCACACTTAAGCCATACCCATGGCATCTGCCGTGACACCACCACGACAGTTGGCGCCCACCGTGGGGCAAGCATTGGCGTTGGCTGGGGTTTCCATCCGGACGGGCTCCGTCACTGGTGCCGGCGAGCGGGTCCTCTCCGGGCTCGTGTGCAAGCTCGGCGAGTTCAACTTCATCAGCGACAACGCGGGGTGCTTCTCCAACAAGCCCTTCCCCGCGGATGGCTTCCTCATGACGCTGGGCAGCTTCGTCACCTACGTCGCCACCGAGCCAGTTCGCGAGTACCCGGCGCAGGTGCTCGTGGCTGCAGATCCTCCTCTTTCCGCGCAGCTCGCGGAGGGCGTAGCGCTCGCCCTGGGAGCAGCGTGGAGGTCATGGTGGCTGCCGCAAACGCTGCTGCAGGCAAAGGAGGTGCCAGCACGAGCGTGCCAGAGGAGCTGGCCACGCCAGTCGATCCGGATGACATGCCGACTCGGACAGCTAAGTTCCCTAAGGAGAAACCCGATCCGGTTGGTCCCCTTGGCACGTCAAGCAGGGGTGCTTCCTTAGAGGGTATCTTGGAAAAGCTAGCTCGGCCAGTGGCTCCTGGAGCAAATGTTGATCTTACTGTAGCTCAGCTAGAGGCAGAGCGCCTGAGGTTGCAAAAAGAGGCTCGGTTAGTGATAGAGTCTAGGCAAGAGTTTGATAGAGACCTGAGAGAATACAATGCTGCCAATGGTATCACAGATGGCTTTACTCCTGTAGTGCACCGCTCGCGCAAGAAAGTCGAGCTACGTAACAGAGGCAAGGACCTCAACGACGAGTTGGCCAGAGCTGCAGGTTCGAGCTCAAGTAAAGCCACTAGTCATAGGTCCGGAACAGGCAAGCCGGTTTATAGCTCCCCGGCTAAGAATCTTAGGGCTGCAGCAGCAGCGCGAGCTGAATTAAGTAACCTGACCGGGGATGCTTGGCGCAAGCAGGCGGAGAGAGTGAATGAGCTAGTGGATGTGTGCAACAGGCAGAATGAGGCCTACAGGAAAGCTAATCCGGATGCTGGTGGTTCCCGGGTAGTTGTCTCGGTTAGGGCTGCTAGCCAGAAGTCTAAGGGGCAAGCGTCCTCTCCGCATGTTGGGATTGACCGAGCCCAAAGTGTGAACTCGGGTAAGAGCAAGCAGCTGCAAACTTATGATGCGGTATACGCAAGCAAGCAACTTGCAGCCCAAGGAAAAGGCGGACAAGGCAGAAACCGTGGTGGTCAAGGCAATCCGGGTACTGGAAGGGAGAATTCGGCTGGCCGAGGTCAACCGCCTCGCCACCCCGGACAGCAAATGATGGCACAGGTGCAGCAGCAGAGTGGTGGCCAGGTGGGCTACCATTATGACGATGGCAATTCGGCTATGGCGCGAGCCGGATACCAGACGTATGACAATGCACTGGCGTCGAGACTGGGGCCTCGGATGTTGGATCCGGATGATCAGCGTCTCAAATTGGACAGAATCTACCAGTCCGAGAAGCTGGAAGAGCAGGGCCCACCGGGTCCACCATGCTTTGGACCTCGGATAATGAATGAGCCAAGTGTGCCTTTGTTTCAGCTCGGCCGCAACACGAAGCCGTATAATGGCAGCACCAAGCCACAGGATTGGCTGACGGACTATGTATCATCAGTGCACATTGCGGGGGGCAATCGCCGATGGGCGGTCCGGTATCTCCCGCATATGTTAGAAGGTCCAGCCCGAATCTGGCTGAATAACTTGCCACCGGGTAGTATCAATTGTTGGATGGATTTGGAACAGGCGTTTAACAGCAACTTCTCCAGCACCTACAAGAGGCCAAACCGACCTCAGCTCCTGGCTGCGTGCAAGCAGGAAGAGAGGGAGACAGACCGAGAGTATTTGACTCGGTGGAGCAACATGCGCAATTCTTGCGAAGGTGTAGTGGAGGAGCAGGCCATTTCATGGTTTGCACAGGGATGCAGGCATGGTACACCACTTTGGCAGAAACTCCAAAGAGATATGCCGAAAACCCTGGCAGATATGATCCGGATAGCAGACACGTATGCGCTGGGTGATCCAACACAGCCCGCATTGGATGCAGTGGGAGCAAACAGGAGGCAACCAGTTAATAACCGAGTTGGACCATTAAGGCCTAGTGACCGACATGAATTCGGTTACAAGAGAAGAGATCCGGATTACAGATACGGTTCTGATCAAGTTGCTGCGGTAAACATGGATCAACCCGGTGGAGGAGATGCGCAGAGGCAGAAAACTGATGGTCCAGCTTGGAGGCCGAATCAAGGTGCTTGGCCGAAGAAAGTGTGGGAGGGACCAAGTCCACCTCTAACTTTTGAGTCCAGATTAGATGGGCCTTGCTGTTATCACACCACCGATCCGCGCAAACCGGCTAATCATTCGACCCGGAACTGTAGTTGGCATCACCGCATTCAGGCGGAAGGTCAAAGAGGACCACCTCAAAGAGGTGCTCCTAGACCGAATTTCAGGCCAAACATGCCGCTAACCGGAGCCAATGCGACCCCGGTCAACGCTGGAACTCCAAGGCCAGCAGCAACGAAGCCGGTTAACCTGGTGAACATGGGAGGCAGTGACAATGGTGATGGCCCAAGTAGGCAAGGTGGATACCCTGGGAATGATTACAAGGAAGCACATCAGAGTTATGTGGTTTTCGTGACCGAGCCGACTGACAAGAAAAGTCAGTTGAGACGAGCAAAGGAGGTGAATGCCGTGATGCCAGCAGTTCCAAAGTACTTGAACTGGTCTGAGCAGGAGATCACTTGGAGCAGGGCGGATAACCCAAGGATCATGCCAAGCCCAGGGAACTATGCACTGGTGGTGGATCCAACTTTGGTTGGACCCAAGCTGAACGTGAAATTTAGCCGAGTCTTGGTCGACAATGGCAGTGCCATAAACATCATGTATCGGGACACAATGATCAAGTTGGGTATTTCGCCGAATCAGTTGCAACAGAGCAGCTGTACTTTCCATGGCATAGTACCCGGGGTATCTTGTTCCCCCATGGGTAAGATCTGGGTAGATGTGTTGTTCGGTACCAGGGACAATCACAGGCTTGAGAGTCTCGAGTTCGAGGTGGTGGATTTGGAAAGCCCATACCATGCTCTGCTTGGCAGGCCAGCATTAGCCAAGTTCATGATATCTACTCATGTGGCCTACCTCAAGATGAAAATGCCTGGCCCGAATGGTGTTATCACCGTTGCGGGAGACTACAAGAAGGCCATACAGTGTGCTACAGTTGGTTCTAACTTAGCTGAATCACTGGTGATACAAGCTGAAAAGAGCAAGATGCACGAGGTGGTGGCAATGGCGAAGTCAGCTCAGCTCGGCGTGCTGGCCATGACTAATCCGGATGCGGGTGCAACATTTGAGGTGCCCAAGGAGACGAAGAAGATCCCCATTGACCCGGAGAACCCGGAGCGCTTGGCCATCATTGGTGCCGGGCTGGGTGAGAAATAGGAAAGCGCGCTCTGTCACTTCCTCCGTGAGAATCGGGATATCTTTGCATGGTCAGCTAAGGACCTGCCTGGTGTTCCGAGGGAGTTGGCAGAGCATTCTTTGTTTGTCAGGCCGGATGTGAAACCGGTTAGGCAACCGACTCGGCGGCTTTCAGATGATCGAAGAAAGGTGGTGCTCGATGAGCTGGCTAAGCTGCTGGCAGCCGGATTCATTATGGAGGTGTTGCATCCGGACTGGATATCTAATCCAGTTCTAGTAGAGAAGAAGAAGGACGAACCAGCTGTGGTCAAGGTGTGGCGCATGTGCATCGATTTCACCAACCTAAACAAGGCGTGTCCAAGGATCCATTTCCTTTACCTCGGATTGATCAAGTGATCGATTCTACTGCTGGGTGTGAGTTGTTGTCTTTTATTGATGCGTACTCTGGTTTTCACCAGATACCACTGAACCCTAAAGATCAAATAAAGACTGCTTTTATTACCCCGTATGGGGCGTATTGCTATCGTGTCATGTGTTTCGGTTTGAGAAATGCTGGTGCAACTTATCAGAGATGTATGCAAAAGTGCTTGCATTCTCAAATGGGTAAAAATGTGCAGGTGTATGTGGATGACATTGTCATCAAAACAAAAGAAAAACGTACTCTCCTCGAGGATCTCGAGGAAACATTTGTGAACTTGAGAAAATATCGGTTAAAATTGAATCCGGACAAGTGCACCTTTGGTGTCCCAGCTGGAAAGTTGCTTGGTTTCCTTGTATCGAGCCGAGGTATTGAGGTGAATCCGGCTAAGATCCGAGCCATAGAAAGAATGAAATTGCCTAAATGTCTAAAAGATGTACAAAAATTCACCGGGTGTTTAGCCTCGTTGAGTCGGTTTGTGAGTCGGCTAGGAGAAAAAGCCTTGCCCTTGTATCAGTTAATGAAAAAGAGCACCGGGTTCACGTGGACCCCGCAAGCAGATTCGGCTTTCAACGAATTAAAAAAGATGTTGTCCACTGCTCCAGTTTTGGCATCACCTTTGCCGAATGAGCCAATGCTACTTTACATTGCGGCCACTAACCGGGTCGTAAGTGTGGTCATGGTGGTAGAGCGAGAAGAGGATGAAAATCTGTGCAGAGGCCGGTGTACTATTTGAGTGAGGTGATCTCAACTTCGAAGCAAAATTATCCTCACTACCAAAAGATGACATATGGTGTGTACCTGGCGGTCAAGAAGTTGAAACACTACTTTCAAGAGCATCCGATTACAGTGGTATGTGAAGCTCCAATTGCGGAGATCATTGGGTGCAAAGATGCAACTGGCCGAGTTGCCAAATGGGCGATAGAAGTGTCTCCTTACACACCGCATTATGAGAGAAGAGATGCTATCAAGTCTCAGGCTTTGCCGGATTTCCTTTGTGACTGGGCTGAGATGCAATATGAGCCACCTAAACCGGATTACAATTACTGGAGGTTGCACTTTGACGGTTCCAAATGCAAAATCGGGCTAGGTGCTGGAGTGGTGCTCACATCACCAAAACAGGATCAATTGCGATATGTATTGCAGATTCATTTCTCAGCGTCAAACAATGTAGCCGAGTATGAGGCACTGATCCATGGGCTTAATGTGGCTCGGGACATCGGCGTTCGCCGAATTGAATGTTTCGGTGATTCGGATTTGGTCGTACAGCAATCTTCTGGAAATTGGGATGCTCTTGATGCCAATATGGCACTGTATCGGTTTCATGTTCAGAAAATTTCGGGATTTTTTGAAGGCTGTGAATACAAGCATATACCTCGGCTGGAAAACCAAGCTGCAGATGTTCTGTCAAAACTCGGGTCGTCTAGGGAGGCAATCCCACCTGGAATATCCTTGAATCATCTAAGGGTGCCTTCAATCAAACCGTCGCCTGATTCCGAGTCGATTTTTATTCCCAAGCAAGAATCCGAAGCTATTCCTATGAATGTTGACGTTGAGTATATCGAGGAAGACCCGGGGACTGCATGCCCGGACTCGGGGACTCCTCACGCAGATTCGGAAAATGCTAACCGAGTCTTGGGAAAGAGGAGTAGAGATGATGATGCTAACCGGATTGTGGGGAATGGACAGAAGCTGATAGAAGAGATAATGGCGGCCAAACCTGTGGAAGAAAATGAGCACTTGTTCCCTTTGCATCCAGTACCAGAGTGGGCTGAAGAGATCATGAAGTTCATCGAGGAAGGAAGCTTGCCAAGCGATGAGACCAAGGCTAGGCGTGTCCAGAGGAGATCCAAGGCTTATACCATCATCAACAAGGAGTTATACAAAAGAAGTGTAACCGAGGTGTTGCAGCGCTGCGTGGAGCCAGCAGAGGGCAAGGAGATGCTCCTAGAGATACACCAAGGTGAATGTGGACATCATTGCAGTACAAGAGCCCTGGTGGCTAAAGTGTTCCGGCATGGATTTTATTGGCCCACTGCTCATGCAGATGCGGAGGACATAGTCCGCAGGTGTGAAGGATGCCAGAGATTTGCTAAGCAAACACACTTACCCGCATCGGCACTGAAGACAATTCCTATTACTTGGCCATTTGCGGTGTGGTGTTTGGATATGGTGGGAGATTTCAAGCCGGCTAGGGGCAACATGACACATATGCTGGTGATGGTGGATAAGTTCACCAAGTGGATAGAGGTGAAACCAATACGGAAAGTGGATGGCCGTTCGGCTGTAATCTTCTTGAAAGAAATCATTTTGAGATACGGATACCCTCATAGCATCATCTCGGATAACGGCACAAACTTTGCTGTCGGAGAGTTTGCCCGATTCTGCATGAATAAGGGGATCCGGTTAGACATAGCCTCAGTGGCACATCCAGAGTCCAATGGGCAAGTGGAAAGATCAAATGCTCTAGTGTTAGCCGGCATCAAGGCTCGTCTCATTGAACCATTGTTGAAAACTCCAGGGTGCTGGATAGATGAAATCCCATCAGTTCTATGGGGTCTAAGGACTACACCGAATCGGTCGACAGGCTATACGCCATTCTTTCTGGTGTATGGGGCAGAAGCTGTCCTACCCACTGACATAGAATATGATGCACCAAGGGTGGCAATGTACACTGAAACCGAGGCAAAGGAGGCCCGGGAAGATGCAGTGGATCTGCTAGAGGAAGCAAGAGAATTGGCCCTGTCTCGGACAGCAATATACCAGCAAAATCTCAGGCGTTATCATAGCCGAAAGATCAGTCCTCGAGTGTTTCATGAGGGTGATCTAGTGCTGAGGCTGGTGCAGCGCAGCAAAGGCCGACACAAATTGTCACCTCCATGGGAGGGACCATTCATTGTGAGCAAGGCTATGCACAATGATTCGTACTACCTTGTAGATGCACAGGAATCAAGGGAGGATGGCTTGGACAAACCCGGACAGGAAACCAAGCGACCTTGGAATGTAGCTCTGCTTCGACCCTTCTACTCTTAAAGGGCGCAATGTATGTATTTCAATTTATCATGAATGAAATCGCGGTAATCCGAGTCTGGACTCGGAGACTGCTTCGTCCTTATGCATGTGTTGTTTATTACTGTTTTGTTTTTTGCCGTTCGTGTGCCGAATCGCTTTGAACCTTGTTCTAAGCTTCAAGTAATGTATGTTGTGTTGTTGATCTCGTGACTCGACTGACAAACACCAAAATGGTAGTCAAGAGCAGAGATGAGGAATATGGGAAACATGAAAATGGACACGGGGACTCGGTCCAAAACCGATTCGGCACATGTCGTTTACTAACCCCTGTTATTTCTTTTTTCGTTTATGTTGAATGATTCTAAACCACAACTCGTGCGTTTCAAGTATTGTATGCTATGATTCCTATCTTGTGACTCGACTGTCAAAACACCCAAAGAGGTAGACAAGAGCAAAGATTTGGCAAAAGTAGTAAACAAGAAAACAAACTCGGGGACTCGGTTTAAGATGATCCAACATAAACCTTGTCCGGATCGCGTTAAGCATGATAAACATAGTCTCGAAAGAACTTAAAATAGTCTATTACATCTGCTCCCGGCATACCGGGGATTTAATGTTTTTGTTAAGTACTTCAGGGTGCAGCGGACTCGGTCGCGGCGGACTCGGTCATAGGAGTTTCGGTTGCAGGAACTCCTGTGGTAGGAGCTTCGGTTAACGGAGCTTCGGGGGCACGGGCTTCAGCCACGGGTGCTTCGGTTGAAGTGGACGCGGTTACGGGAGGTTCTGTTGCTGGAGCAGACTCAGAAGATGGTGGCACTTCGGAAGTAATCTTGACTGGAGAGCTTGAAGGATGGGCGGATTCGGGAATATCCGGATCAGGTGAAGCCTGTTTAGTGATCACAGTCAAGTTAGTGGCTGGAATCACACGAGACTCGGTTGGAGTTTGTTCGGTGAGCTTGGCCGAGTCGGAGGCTGGTACCTTGCTGGATTCTTCTTCTTCATCAGACCCGCCCTCAGAATCGGCGTATTCTTCAGCGGAGGCATCGTCCGATTCCTCTTCTTCAGTGTCTTCTCCATCCGAGTAGACTGGAGCCTCCAGATCAAGATGCTTGGTGCGTGCAAATTCGGCCATAAAGTTGGCGGCTTCTTCACGGATCTTGATCCGATTGGGATCTGAAGCCCATGAAGAACCCTCGCGAAAGGAGCGCACTTTGGCAAGATCAATCAGCTCATACCAAGACATGATGAATAACAAAGCTGCATCAGCACCAGCGCGGGCGGACGAAGACCTCCACTTCTGTAGCCGGGTCATGGCTTGGTCCAGGTCTCTGATCAGCTCCTCCACAGGCACAACTTGCCGCGCTTCAGGAAATAAGATCCGGTGAGCCTTGAGACTTGCATTGAGCAGACCAATATGGGAATCCTTCAAAGGAGCAATCCGAGCCTTGAGTGCTGTGATATGATCTTCGATGTCCCATGTCTCTGGTAATGGAGCCTCGGTTAATTTAGCTCTCTCAGCTCGGGCGTCTCTCACAGCCCTGGCGGCTTGAAGCCGGATGCTGGTAAACTCTCCTACAAACAAATAAGCTAATACTGAGTTCAGCAAGAAGGAACACAAGCATATGTATCGGTTAAGGGCAGAAAGAAAAAGGGATTCGGTGAACTTACGATCCATGACATCATTAAGGCTAGCAAGTGCAGCAAGCCATTTCGCACTGGCCGCTTTGTGAGCACTAAGTTCTTCTTTAGCCGCTTTGACTTCGGCTTCAGATTCGGCTATGGTCGTTTGAATTTGCTGGTCCAGTTTGGCCCGCTTCTCAAGTCCGGCTTTGAAAGTATCCCGCTCCTTCTGGATATATCTTTTTCACGCTTCAGCGTATCCCGCTCTCCTTTAACCTTGTTCTTCACTTTTTCAACTCGGTCAAGCTCTCGCTGGAGCCGAGTCACTTCTGATTTTTCCTCGGATAAAGCACGCTTCTGCTCTTCCTCTTTGTTATTCATCTTGAGGACCAAGGCATCAAATGATTTTTGGAGCTTGTGGTACTGGTTGGCAAGCTGCTTAAAGAGGTCGCTGCGAGCGCCCGTGCTTTCCTGAAAGAAAGTAGATAGCGTCAAAAGAGACTCGGGGACTGATACCCGAGACAAGGTGGAGCCAAAACAAATCTCGGAGATTGGTCGAGACTGACCGAATCGGTTAAAAAGAAACCCGGGGACTGGGGGTCTCAGTTTTTTCAGTTAAGAAAAAGATCATGATCAAATTTTTTAAAAGATTCAAGCCGAATGACTTTCTTACTCGGAGGAGTATCAGTCGTTCGACCCGAATCTCGGGGACTGGGTGTATACTATTTGATCATGACGAACTAAAAGCAAGATTCGGCAAACTTACCTCGAAAACTTGGTGCGATGCAGTAAACGCAACCTTCACTGAATGAAGAGATTGCATCATTCGGCTAGGACCAGCAGGGTGCGGTGTTGCAGCGGAAAAGCCTGGTGCAAGGTCCACGGCGTTCCAGGCCTCAATAAAGTCATTGGCAGTACTGAGCTTAGGCTTGGCTTGGCCGGATTGAATGGCAGAGGAGGTAGCGGTGGTTTGCTTGACAGCAATCACTTGCTTATCCGGAGTGGAGGAAGTTGCGCCAAAGACAACTTGAGTCGGCTTGGGTTGCGGTGACGCACCAGAAGTCTGCTTCGGATGTGGCTCCTTATGCTGCTTCTCGGAAACTTGCTGTTGCTGTTGCTGTTTCTGCTTCTTTTTCTTCTGCTGCTCTTGGTTCAGTGCAGTTTGAGCTGCAGGAGCAGGGCGGGAATCAGGCTTAGGCGAGGACGTAGCCGATGTCTTGGCCTTTTCCTTCTCCAGCTCCTTGAGAGGACGTGGCCAACTTGAATCTCGGATTGGAGCCGAGGTTTCCTCACTCTCCAAGTCGATAACCGGCTCTGAGATGGGAGTCGGCTGGGGAATATTGGTAGTGGTGACACGCGTTGGTGAGGTGGCAGTTCGGTCAGGAAATTGGGTTTCCATGGCCGTATCCAGTGGAGGGATAGGAGAAGAGATGGATGAATGAGTCTGCGCGGTGATGAGGACATCACTGCATAAAGTAAAGCAAACGGTTAACTCGGATAGATATGACTCGGTTGATAGAGGAAGAAAGCAAATAAAGTTCGCTCAATGTTACCCCTTGGTGGTGGGCATCGGTTTGACGCGATTTGGCTTGTCGCCGGACTTCTTCCTTCTTTTTGTCTGTGGGGCATCTGTTTCGGGCGCCTCAGCGCGTTTCCGAGAGGCCTCTCCAGTATCTTGTTTGGCTGGAACACAAGGAGGTGGTTTCCATGAAATCGGAATAGCGTCGATGGGTTCTAAGATGCAGCAATCTTCATCTTCCTCGTCGGAAAGGTGGTGAATGTCTGATTGCTTACCCTTGCGGACTGGCTTGGCACGCGGAATTGGCAAGTAGTCATCCGAATCCGGATCCTCTTCGCCCTCGCGCGGCGGGCTGAGATCCGGTGTCCATGCCTTGGTGGAAAGATCTCCGTCTTCAATAAGTTGACGGTCAAACAGCTACAAAAAAGACAATGCGAATCCGGATCAGGCCAGGATTATTCGGATGAAGTAAGAGTGGATTCGGAGAGTGGTGAGCTAACCTGTGGAGGAAGTTTTTCCCGGTAGAATGGCTTTACACCCCACCGCCATTTATCCGACATCTCATTGGCAGCAATGGCGTTTACCCGTCTGAAGACGGAAGCTTTGTCAAGCTCGTGTTTGCTGATCCGGGTAGGATCTAGTGCGCCACGCGTGTGGCATATCTTGTGGTCACGCCTTTGAAGAGGGCTGACTCGGCGAGAGATGAAGGTCCGGACGAGGTCGTCAGACACCATACCCTTCTTCAAAAAATCCTCCAGAGTGGTATGCACTGTCTGAAGTTCAGCAATTGTTTCAGCCGGATTGTAACCGAAGTTCAGTTCGGCTGCGGGCGGCTCCATCCTGAATTCGGGCAGGTTAAGAGCGTCATGGCCCTCAGCGCTCTTTATGTAAAACCAGGTCCTTTGCCATTTCTTCACCGTGTCTAGGCCGGTGACTCGGGGAAAGGCGGATCCCTGCCTTGGCGTGATGCTAACCGAACCGCAAGCGGTCAGCTGTTTCGGCTTAGTACCTGGAATGGTGTGCTTGCGAAGGTGGAAGTACTTTGCCCATATATCCACACTAGGCCAGAGACCGAGATAGCCTTCGCAGAAGGAAGAGAAAGCTGATAAAGAGACAAAGGCGTTCGCCGGGAGGTGGTGAAGCTGCAGTCCGAAGAAGTCCAGAAAGGCCCGGAAGAAGTCACTGGCAGGTAACCCGAGCCCGCGCTCGAAATGCGCTATGAATACCACGCGTTCACCAGGTTCGGGCGCCGGTGCGAGTTCTTTTCCGGGTCGGCGGCAAATGGCTTGGGGCGGTATACGCCGGGTGGCTCGTAGCCATTCCAGATCGTTTTTGGTAACATCAGATCCTTCCCATCTGCCAGGGGGAAGTTTGGCCATAACCGAATTAGTCCTGCAGCAAAAAGGCGGATAACCGGGTCAGGAAATTCGGAATCCATGGGACCAAAGAAGAATCGGATGACATTAAAGCCGAATCAGATCTATGGTGACTCAGCTAATCCTATCCCGGGTAGGGTTAACCGGGTCCGGTGGAGAAGGTGAAGCGGTTGGAAGTCGCAAACATCTTTCCGCAAGTTTCTAGGGTTGGGAAGATCTACAGCGGTGGTAAAAAAGAAAGAAAATCACGGGTAAAAACATGGTTGAACTGCTCCAACGGGGACAAGTGTATCTAGGCCAGTCTATTGCGGAACTTGGACAGAAAATTTGCGGAGTGTGCTACGGCAGGAACACGGGCTTAGATACGCATCAATCTACCAAGAACAGGTGTGTGTATTCCGAGAGTATGAACTCGCCACGGTGGCTATGGCGAGAGGAGGAAGAACTTACAGTGCGAGTCGCTCGAAGGAGGAGTTCGACGGAGAAACGTCGGAGATGGGCGCGAGGCGCGGCTCCGATGGGGCTCTGGTACGCTGTGCGTCCCTGGCACGGCAACCTTGAATGGCGAGGTTGCGGCGGCGTCGATGGAGCGGGTTAGTGGGAGTTGAGAGGAAGAAGAAGGGGAAAAACCACCGCGCCCTCTTTATAGCCTCCAGCGATAACTGCCCCCCACTACCGCGCGGTTACCGGAGCACGATTAGATCCCTTGCGTCGCGGAACTCTGTGGCAGCTTGCTGTGGCCGTGTATTTCAAGCACACGTGGCCACGCCGCAGAATTGGAAGCGGTGGAGCGGATCCTATGTGCCGGTCAACGGAGAAAACGAGGAGACGTGGTCTTCTGGTCAAACACACTCAAGTACCCGGTGGATCCGGATAACGAGCTGACAACCCGGGTTATACGGCTTTGCACAGGCTTTTCCTGCCAAATGTCCCGGAAAATTCGGTGACAGCTAGAAGTGATCCGGTTAGTGATGTTGGTTTTGAATCTGGAACGGCCCTTCAGCCGAGGCTGTAGGACCATACCAGCTTCGGGGACTACTGTCGGGGGGCTGCCCCCGGGTAGGGCAAAGATGATGTGTTATGAACAGTTAAGGTCTAACCGGATCAAGGAAAGAAGAGCCGGCTAAGTTAGCCGGGTCACTTGGGCCGGATCTCAAGGCGATTCGGTCAGTCCTACTTCAAGCCAGTGAAAGAAAAGACCAAAGGGGATCCGGTGAGGTTTAACCGGATCCAGGAAAGAAGAGCCGGCTAAGTTATCCGGATCGGTCAGGAAGGACCCGGGTAGGGCAACTCGGATGATGCACAGGGCCAAGTAATGTCAGTAAAAGTCACGGGCACTGTAAGGTTGCTGACCGGGGCTCAGAAGACAGCAAGGTGCTGCCACAGGTTTTCCGGGTCACAAGCCCCTAGGCGCTGACTCGGCCTATTCGGGAAAGGGGCAGTGGCTAGGCTACTGTGGTCTACACTGCCTTAAGCTCAAAGAGGAAAGATAAGCCTGTGGTGAACAGAGGGTGAGCTGGGCTGAGTGACAGTGGCCAGTGTTTGTCCTGTTCTCCTTGTCCATGCCATTGTCCTCTGCGGCCAGGGGCAAAAGGGTAATTCGGTTACTGTATATAGGCAACACCACCTCCTCCTGTGGAGAGGATCGACCATTGTGAGCATCATTTCCCCCCCAAGCTTCATCTTCTACCTGGAGCTCTCTCCATTGTTCATCATACAGCTCAAGGAGCGCTTTGTACTTGTAAACACTTGAGATATAAGAGAGTAGGCTAGAGCTGCAGTAGGGGTGTTACCTCCACAAGAGGGCCCCGAAGCAGGGTACATCGTGGTGTTCTTCGCTGTTCTTGGTTTGCTTTGTTCTTCTTGTTTGGTCTTCATGCGTGCTTCGTAGGCACGCAAACCCTCCCCGGTTCCCCCAACGCCCAAGCGAGCCCACACTTAAGCCATACCCATGGCATCTGCCGTGAAACCACCACGACAGCCGACTCGGGGAAAATGAGGTCGATTTTGGTTTTAGGGTTAGCGCGTGTGTTTTATATCGGTGGGCCAATTTACAATTTTTTAGAAAACTCGGGGGCTTTTCTGCAAAAAGACGTGTGGTCCGCCGGGTTTAGATCTGACGGGCCGGAGAAGGTCGCGCACTGTAGATTTGCACTGTAGAAGCGCATGTACAGTGCAAGGTGACGTGGTCGGCGGCACGCCGCACCCATTGTATTGGTATGTGTCGTAGTTTTGTAAAATGAAGTATTAATTGAGACTGTAGGAATATAATTCGGTTCACGGAAACTTTGCACATGGCAGTCAGGTAAAAAAATGCTATTATGGGCTAGATCTAAAAGACAAATTTCTGAATCCAAATATCCGGATTAAATATTTTGAAATCTGTCATAATTTGTCTTTTTTGCGCAGCATGAAATACGAAGAATTTGAAGATTAGAGAGAAATATGTATATGTCCGTCAAAATAGAAAGATTGAAACATGAAATTTGTTTGGAAGGTTGATATCCATCTACTCGTCGAAGGAAAATTCAGACGGATAACCGAGTGCGACGAATTTGACAAAATTTGTCAAATGTTTTTGCGAATTTGGATCCAAAATTAAGGAGGTAGAGTCGACCAAACTCGAAACCGATCACGGGAATGGAACCTACTCGTCGACGCACATATATTTCATGTATATGTTATCATGAAAAGGAGGGCCGTCGGATCTGGATCGGACGGTGCGGAGACGCGCTACTGTAGACACGTGGTACTGTAGCGATTGTAGCGATTGCACTGTAGATGTTAGAGGATCTACATTGCACGATGACGTGGGCAGCTCGAGAGGCTGGTGAAACGCGGTTCACGAAAACTTTGCACATGACAGGCAGGTAAAAAAATGTTATTATGGGCTAGATTTAAAAGACAAATTTCTGAATCCAAATATCCGGATTAAAATTTTTGAAATCTGTCAAAATTTGTCTTTTTTGCGCAGCGTGAAATATGAAGAATTTGTAGATTAGAGAGAAATATGTATATGTCCATCAAAATAGAAATGTTGAAACATGAAAGTTATTTGGAAGGGTGATATCCATCTACTCGTGGAAGGAAAATTCAGACGGATAACCGAGTGCGACGAATTTGACAAAATTTGTCAAATGTTTTTGCGAATTTGGATCCAAAATTAAGGAGGTAGAGTCGACCAAACTCGAAACCGATCACGGGAATGAAACCTACTCGTCGACGCACATATATTTCATGTATATGTTGTCATGAAAAGGAGGGCCGTCGGATCTGGATCGGACGGTGCGGAGAGGCGCTACGGTAGACACGTGGTACTGTAGCGATTGCACTGTAGATGTTAGAGGATCTACAGTGCACGATGACGTGGGCAGCTGGAGAGGCTGGTGAAACGCGGTTCACGAAAACTTTGCACATGACAGACAAGTAAAAAAAATGCTATTATGGGCTAGATCTAAAAGACAAATTTCTGAATCCAAATATCCGGATTAAATTTTTTGAAATCTGTCAAAATTTATCTTTTTTGCGCAGCGTGAAATATGAAGAATTTGAAGATTAGAGAGAAATATGTATATGTCCGTCAAAATAGAAAGGTTGAAACATGAAAGTTGTTTGGAAGAGTGATATCCATCTACTCGTCGAAGGAAAATTCAGACGGATAAGCGAGTGAGACGAATTTGACAAAATTTGTCAAATATTTTTGTGAATTTAGATCCAAAATTAAGGAGCTAGAGTCGACCAAACTCAAAACCGATCACGGGAATGGAACCTACTCGTCGACGCGCATATATTTCATGTATATGTTATCATGAAAAGGAGGGTCGTCGAATCTGGATCGGATGGCGCGGAGACGCGCGCTATTGTAAACACATGGACGGTAGACGCGAGGTACTGTAGCGATTGCACTTTAGATGTGCACGCACTGTAGAGATGACGTGGGCAGCTCGAGAGGCCGGTGAAACGCTTGGCTTTTATATATAGTAGTGTATACCAGTTCCTTAGGCAAAACCCCGGATCTCGACACCCATCATTTCATTTCATTTCATTTGCATTGAATGAAATAACATTGATAACATCATTTCATTAGGTAAAAATGAAACGACAATGTTAGGGGCGTGATTTGACTTAACATATCAACACATTTGCTAGAATTTCAATTGAAATGTCATTTTCAATTTTATAACAAGCAAACACATTGGGTAAGAAATCTGAACTGAATTCCATGATACCGGCATTATTCATGGCTACCACTATATGAATCAATCAACCACTATATGTTTATTTTAAGGATTTCAATCCTTAAAGTGTCAATCGAAATCCTTTAAATTAAAGAGACCCTAACCACGTGTATTTCGAACGTCGTGTACAAACACTAATAGGGAAAATGCTTTCTGTGGCGCACCCACTGTGCCTTTCTGTGGCGCATGGTGGGTGCGCCACAGACATCACGCCACAAAAATTTAAATTCCATGCGCCACAGAAACGTTTTTAGTGACGCACCAGTAGGGGGTGCGCCACAGAAATACGTGCGCCACAGAAAAAATAGTAGTGCGCCACAGAATTGCTGTACATGATTTGGCAATTTACTGCTGCCAGCTGTATAAATACAGGTATATTACAGTAATACAGGTATATTACAGTATTTATACAGATATAACAGAAACAACAATTTTTTCACAGGTATATGAAACCAAACACATTACTATGTCATCGCATTACTTATATCACGAGATAACATACATATAGATCGAGTGACAAGTGCGGAATTTTTACACAAATGTTGATACAAAAGTTTCACATGTTACAGATTAAGTGTTCACCGCCTACACTAGGATCGAATAGAATACATCGGCGATGATGGTGAGCAAGAGCAGGAGCACGACGATCATGAAGCCTTCTTCTTGGGGAGCGGCGCCGGGAATGGTTTATACATCTCTTTTGTCGTCCATGTCCTGTTGTCACTCTGCAACTCTAGGCGTTTTTCAATGTCCCTCTGATGCAACCCTGGAGATGGATTGGGATATATATTGGTTAGTAATATAAATAGAGTATGCATGATTTATTCATCTAAGTGGATACATCCTACCTCGACCGCGGTAGTTGAAGACCCCCTGCTGTGTTGACATCATCGACGATGATTTCCGATAACTTTATCACGATGCGATGGAAGTCTTCTCTAAGATCAGCATCGGTGAGCCTATCGTCATGTTTGACCCATTCTCGCATACAAGATGGCATCCTCAATTGCTCAGCATCTCGGACATACCCTTTAAGGAACCGGAGGGTGTACAAGGCATCATTCTTGCTACCAGGCTGCTGCTTGAGGCAAGGAAACTCAGTCACATGCTTGAACCGGTGCTTGTCTTTCGTAAAAACTTCGGCCTTATTTTCGAAGGTGCCTCCCTTTTGATAGTAGCCCTCGATAGCATCATCGAGAACACCATTTATTCTGGTGTAGTCTTTCTTCCTCCTACTATTCGAGTCGAAATAAGTGGCAATGGACCACCTCGGGTTTAGGACGATGAGGACGCAGAACGTGTCCCTGCTCAACACAATTGAAACGGAATGTTGGAAAAGATCAACAATAATGGAAGAAATCGATAAGAAAGCATAAGTTACGACGGCGGCGAGCGGATGTGTGTACTTACTCGGGAAAGAAAGGCAGAAGAAGGCTGTTCTTCCTCTTGTTTTCCAGCATGAACCTCTCGAGGTGCTCCGTCGCCATGGTCCGTGTCCTTGATCCTTCCACCTGCTGGCTGTCACGCATGTAGTAGGGATCCGCTACCACGACGAGCTGGAGATTATCTCTATAGATCCTCCTCGCCTCATTGAGCGCGTATAGGCGGACCAAGTTATAGTTCAACCGGTTTTGGTGAAATAGATTGAAGACGTCCTCGTACGCTATGAAGAACACATCCGCGGGGGCTTCACGGACGAAGTCGAACTCATCATCCATTGGCACTTGGACAATGAACACCGGGTAATTTGGATGCTTGTCTTTAAGAAGGAGGCCCTCTAGATGCAGGATAGATTGATGCAAAACGTGCATGTGTCCATATGCCATGCAGAGCATCTCCGAAGGCAGTATCGGTTTACCAACTTCATGAATCGGTGCACCATGCCATCCGGACAGGGGTGGTACCAAGTCTTCACGACCCCGGACAATCATAGGAGGCTGGCTCGAAGAGGCGCCTCCCTTTCTCTTCATGTGCTTCTTGTTCTTCACCTCCCCTGGAAGCCCCTCGCGAACCGTATTCCATAGTATGCCAGGGGTGAAAATGGTAGTCGGTTTGTCTAGAGCTTCATCGCCGGTCGCTGGAGGTGTCTCTTGAGATAAACCCTGGAAGGTCAGGCGCTGCGTGACTGTAGTGGGGCGAGCAGGTTGATCGGCGTGAGCACGAAAGGGTGGTTCATCATCCACATGAGGCATGTATATGTCTTCTCTGGCACCAGTGTTTAGGAAGGCGCCGATGTCGACATGCTCATCATCATCATCGCCGTTGCCATCAACAACTTGAGGTGCAGAGGCATTGCCTAATTGGGACGGTTGTGGTTCAGACGCTTCCAACGGTTTTAAGTGGCGGTTGGTGGTGGCGATGACCACCGGTTTCTTCCGGGCGGTGGCGACGGCTGCAGGCTTCGAGGGCTTCGGGGGACGGATTGGGGTGACCCGGAACTTCGAGGTGGCGCCGGTGTTGCGTCTTGGGCCCTCATCAACAAGACCCCCCCCCCCCAAGACGAATCTGGTTCTTCGGCCATGGCGTGACCAGCCGGGGCACTTTCCAAAGACCAAGTGCTCATCGGCTCCCGAAGGTTGAACGGGGGGGGGGGGGGGGTCGATGTCGAAAAACGCAGACAGTACCATAACTACCTTGACCTTCATATAAGGCTCGTCCATTCTAGCGTGGTGGATTTTGCGGCTCCTTGGTTGTATGAGAATGCCTGCACCAACTTCCTTCAACTCGCCGCCGGCCTCTACCCTATGCAGGAGTATGCAAGGGGAGTCCTGAGTCAAAACAACACATGTTGGGCATCATCATGAGATGGCAGTCATCAAATCAGGCATAGTTATAGAATATGACGTGGACTAACTAATTAGTTACCTTGGTGATGGCATCCAGCTCGGCTAATGTCGAGACCCGGGCGCCGGTGCTAGCGGCCGGACTCTTATTCTCGGGTGCCGGTGCCGTAGGGGGCGTCGGTGCGACCAAAGGGAGCGGCGGCTGCGCCGCGGCGTTGGGCAGCGGCGCGGTCACCAGGTCCGGCGATAGGTTCTGCCGGTTCATGGTGGAGTTGCTGCCTGAGAAGTTGGGCACGTAGATCGGCCCTTGTTGACCTCCCGCAGTCCAGGCAGCTATCCCCTCCAATAACGCAGTGGGAAGCAGCTGGTCGAGCCTCTCCTTCACTAACTTATCAACCGTGGTGGAGTCCAGTTTTTCCTTCTCCAGTGACTCCACCTTCTTCCTTAGATCCACAACCTCGGCTCTATCCTTGGTCGTCTTCTTCCTCTCCTTTTTCATCGCGCCGCCGTCCGAGCTATAGTACTCTATGAACTTCATGCTCGTACCAAAGCCGGTCACACGGCCAGCTGATCTCGGCGGCGCCGACTTGTCCCTTTCCCTGTAAACGTTCATCGCCCTGTTGAAAGTCGTGTCCCATGGTTCCGTCGACCCCTGGGACGATGGGCCGGCCTCAGCGTCAGCCTCCAACTCTTCCTCCTGCATACAAAGGTGAACCCACTTAGAAATTTGGCTTTGTTATCTAATTACATCAACACAATGGACTTTGAGATATATGTGGTAATTAAATTCCCTTACCAGCTTTTTCTGGAATTCCCTCACATCCTCATAATCGGTAACGAATTCCCCAGTCTCCCAGTCGAGATAGTAGCGGGACCGGACAAAATTCCTGGTCTGCTCGTCTAAGATTTTTCCCAATGGTTTTCTTTTCCAAGACGTGCAATCTCTCTATCCTCCTTCTCCCAAATGGGCTTTTTCCCTCGGTAACCGCCGCTTCCCAAATGGTGGTTACCTAAGTTCAGCTCCCGCATGTCCTTCCCCCACTTGGTCCATTTTTTAGCCTCCTCAGATTTTAAGGGCAACTTGAATTCCTTGAACTCTTCTTCGGTGATGTGCGGCTCTTTTTTACTAATCTCCTCCCAGCTGGCACCGCTCCCAATCTTGTTCTTCACCCAGGTTTTCCAGCTGCTCAAGGCAGTGCTCATCTTCATGATGGCTAAACTGTCCACCTTTTTGTTTAGCGGCAGCGGGAACGTGTATCGTTGGTGAACCCTCTTGAGGAGGTGGTCGACCAAAGCCTCATTAGCTTTGCTTCTGAGGTCCTTTATGTTGATCGACACGCTTTCCCGAAGGATGCACCCTAGTTGCATGCCGTACCCTGCGGCAAGTTTCTCAGGCGCCACTGGTTGGCCACTTGCCGTGACCTCAGTGAACACTTTTGTGGCATTGTCGACTGATTGCGGTGTCCGATCCTTCCTTGGCTTCTTCTTCTTCGGAGCGACCGGGTTGCTGCCGCCAAGGTCACTATCCGTGTGGTTGCCGCCATCGGAGGTGGTGGTGTCATCCTCACCACCTTCTACGTTGTATTCGGGGTCGTCCTCCTGTCCCTCTTGCTCATCGTCGGGACGCTCGGTGCCACTAGTCGAGGCGGCATCCTCCACCCCCCAGAACGACTTGTTGTTTTCTCTAGCTTCTTGTTCGATGCTCATGCGCTTAGAAGCGTCGGCCGACATGTTTGCACTGCATTAAAAAGATGCAAACAATTAGTACAACAAAAATTAATCACTTAATTAGTACTAAGATACCCCGACCCATGCATTAGTCGCAATACCCCATATGTCCTTTTTTTTAGCAAAATCATGTTAAATTTCACGAAAAAATTTGGCATGACTTTTGCTAAAAAAAAGGACATATGGAGTACCCGAATTTGCCGGAACGGAAGTTAATCGACGTTCCGGCAATCTCAAGGGTCTCGGGGTACCTGCAAACATTTCACAAATCATGTTCGCCGGCATCCTCGGCCAACAACATCACAACACATCATCTCTGGCCGGCATCTCCGGCCAGCAACAAACACAATATATCATACACATGAATACACGACAATCGCAGCACAAACACAATCACAAGAACATCTCCGTAAAATATAGGAGGAGGCACCACCTTGAGCAGCGGGAAGCACCACGACGGGTACCTACACACGTACACAACACATAAGCATGCCAGTAGTCACGATATTACTTAGCAATTGCAGAGAAGAAAATAAAATTAATCTAGTGACCTAGCAACTAACCTAGCTACTATCAAAAATACTAACCTAACAGCAACAACTACACCTAGCAGCACCTAACCTAGCAGCAGCAAGCAACTAAGAGGAACATCAATTTAACAATTAGCAATTATTTCATCAAGCACCAAACAGAAAGTAAAAATGCATCTCCAAAGTAACAGCAAGCACCTAACCTAGCAGCTAACAGCACTAACCTAACAGTAAGTAAAAATGCATCTCCAAATTTAACACTTAGCAATTTTTTCATCAATTTCCTAAGAACTAACCTAACATCAACTAAATTAAACTAACAACTAGCAGCAGCAACTAAACTAACCTAGCAACTAACCTAACAGCAAGCACTAACCAAAACTAACCTAGCAAAATTTTAACACTTAGCAAAATTTTAACACTCGCACAAAATTTTAACAAGTAAAATTAACAAATTTCTGAAAGCAATCAACAAGTAAAATTAACCTAATTTTAACACTTAGCAACTAGCAGCAAGTAATTAACAGCAAGCAATCGAGGAGAAGGTGTGGATGCAGGTGTGGATGGGAGGGAGGAGGAAGAAGAGGAGCAGCACACACCGGGGAGGGGAGATGGAGTCCGAGGGAGGCGGCGTCGAGGCGGCGGCGCGGTGTACGGCGTCGAGGAGGGCGTGCTGGTGTGGGCGTCGAGGCGGCGGCGCGGTGTGCGGTGTCGAGGAGGGCGTGCTAGTGTGGGCACGAGGGGGGCCACGCGCGGAGGAGGAAGAAGAGGCGGCGGCGCTAGGGCTGGGCGCGGGGCGGTGTAGTGGGTCACCGGCGTGGTCGCGGCCGTGGAGGAAGAGCAGCGGTCGCCAACGTTGTCGCGTGAGCTCGAGGCAGTTGCAGAGAAACGAGAGGAAGAAGAGAGATGGGAGGGCACGCGCACGGCAGCAATATGCCTAAGTGTAAAAATTCTGTGGCGCATCCGAGGTGGGGATGCGCCACAGAATACTGAGTTTCTGTGGCGCATCCGGGTGGGGGATGCGCCACAAAATTTTGTAGCTACAAGTGTTAAAACGAACCACTGGCTGTTCTTTGACAAATCCTTGAGCATAGCCTAGTGGTTTGCCCACTGAAACCTTGAGGCAGCCAGGTTCGAATCCTGGCTGTCCCACTTTTTTTTCTTTAAAAAATATTTTTTTGATTAAATTTAAAGAAAGAACACACACATTTGTTATTCTTTATAACTTGTGCCATATCAAAATACTTAACTTTGTGCCATATCAAAATATTTAACTTGTGCCATGTCAAAATACATAGATATGCTTGTCTCACACACACAAACAAATTATTATAATACACCAAAAAAGTCTTCTTCGAGATTTCTTCTTTCCCGGCCGGTTCCGAGCTAGCATCTCTTCTTTCCCTTCTTGGCGGTTGAGTACTTTAGGCCGGACACCTTGAGATTTCTTCGCGTGAACGGACAACCTTTAGTAGGTAGGGAGGTCTTCCTTCTTTCTCTACTAGTAGTAGGCATGTCGAAGTACTTGTCGAATTCCTCCTCGATCTTGGGATCGCCGTTCTTGTCCAAGTCTTTCTCGTTGGCATTTCCTTCCATTCCGATGATGCTCCTCTTGCCCCTCCTCATGAAAACACGGCTAGGCTTTGACGGATCGGTAATGAAGAAGCATTGCTCAACTTGGCTAGCGAGTACCCATGGCTCATTTTTTGCGGAGGCGTTCTTCGATTTGGCATCGGGTATTATCATGGTGGTGAAATACCGGCCTTCTTTGACGACGTCCTTGGCCCATCTCACACGGAACATTGGCACCGACTCTCCACAGTAGTTGAGATCCCATATCTCCTCGATCCTTCCGAAGTATCTTTGCTTGCAGTAGCCTCGTCATCACCGTAGGATATCATAGTTACTCCTGAGTTTTGATATTCGCTATTCCTGTCCTTTTCCTCGGTGCAGAATCTGAAACCGCTGATGTCGTACGACTGATAGGTCCTTATGTTGTGCCCGGGGCCCTGTGATAAGGAGAATATGACTTTTTCATCTTCCGTAGATGGCTTTTTGCGTTGTGCTTCAAGCAGTTGCCTTTTCTTGAACCAACTCGTGAAGCTGGAGTTGTGCTCTCTGGTTACGTCTCCCTTCTTCCTCGGCCGGCCTATGTCGATGTAATTTTTCTCGATTAAGCTTTTGTGCTCTTTCACCCAAGGTTCGATCAATTGTAAGTGTTGTAGCGCGACCCGGTGAGCCCTGTCAAAGTCATCGCGTCGACCAACAATGTCGACAGGGAGTGAGCGGTAGCCCTCGCGGTGACCAAATCCATCGAGCTTGCCGAGGTGCGTCCTGGTGGGCAGACCAACATCCTGGTTCTCGGTGCTTAGATAACTCTGACAGAAGGAGATGTACTCGTAGGTTAGAAAGCCTTTGGCCATGCTTGCGTCTGGACGGGGCCTGTTGCGAACGTATCCTTTCATGACACCGTTCTGCCTTTCGAACGACATCATGTAGTGCAGGAACGTCGGCCCGAGCTATAGGATGTCATCGACGACATGGAGAAGGAGATGCACGCGGATGTCAAAGAATGCGGGCGGGAAGTAAATCTCGAGCTCGCATAGTATCACCACGATCTCCTCCTGTAGCCTGTGGAGCTGCCTCACGCCGATCGACTTCCTGTTGATGACGTCGAAAAAGTTGCAAAGGCCAAACAGCGTATCAGGGACATGCTCGTCCATTATCCCTCGGATCGCAACGGGAAGTATCTGCGTCATCAGCACGTGACAATCGTGAGACTTCATCCCGCTGAACCTCTTCTTCGTTCCGTCCAGATATCTGCTTTTATTCCCCGCGTAACCATAAGGAAATTTAACTCCTAGGAGGCACCTGTAAAACTGCTCGAGCTCCTCCGTACTCATAGTGAAGCAGGCAGGGGGAAGCACCACCGCGTTCTTATTTACCCTTTTGCGGCGACCTTGAGTCCCTTTCGTCTGGTCATCATCATCATCATCATCATCACTATCGGGGGCCTAAAGATCTTTCTTGATGCCAAGCCATTTCAGATCGTATCTTGCTTTCGTCCCATCCTTGGTCTTTTCTGGCATGTTCGAAAGAGTGCCAAGAAGACTCTTGGTAACATTCTTCGTAATGTGCATTACATCGAGGCTATGGGGCGTGTGGAGGACCTTCCAGTACTCCAAGTCGTGGAAAACAGACCTCGCTTTCCATACAGCCAGCAGCGGATCTACCCTCGGTCGCTTCTTTCCCGGCGCAGGGCACTCCTCCCAATTTTTCAAAAGCTCGTCGATTTCTGTGCCGCTCCTCGGGCGCGGTTCTGTTTCGAGCTCGTCTTGACCATCGAACAAATCACCGCGTTTTTTCCACGGGTGCTCCATGCAAAGCCACCTTCGAGCCCCTGGGTACACGGTTTTCGAAGACCCGAGATCCCTTGGTAGCTGGATATGCGGGGTCTCATCCATGCACCTGACACATGCGCAGAATCCGTGGCCCACCTGGGCCGATACATATGAGCATCCAGGATAGTCCTGCACCGTCATGAGCAACGTGGCTCTCATATCGAAATAATCTTTAGTGTAGGCGTCCCACGTACGGGCTGGTGTCTTCCATAGCGTTTCTAACTCCTCTTTCAACAGCTCGAGATACAGATGTATGTCGATACCAGGTTGTTTCGGCCCCTGAATGAGAATACTCATGTGTATGTACTTTTGCTTCGTGCACAGCCACAGGGGAAGGTTGTAAGGCCATACAAACACGGGCCAGGTGCTATGTGTGCTACTCTGGTTGCCGAACGGATTGAGTCCATCGGTGCTCATACCCAGCCTGACGTTCCTTGCGTCGCCCCTGAAATCTTCGAAGGCGATGTCCAATGCTTCCCAATTGCTAGCGTCTGCAGGGTGTGTCAGGATGGTGCCCTTCTCCGGATCTTCTTCGGGCTTCTTCCTTTCCGCGTGCCATTGCATGAGCTTTGCTTCCTTAGGGTCCACGAACCACCGCTGCAGACGGGGAGTGATAGGAAAGTACCATACCACTTTTCGAGGATTTTTCTTGTTCCCACTCTTGTACCGTCCGTGGCCGCACACCGGACATGTGGTCATGTCCTTGTAATCGCCCCGATAAATGGCGCAATCATTGATGCAGGCGTGGTATTTGACGTGCGGTAGGTCAAGAGGGTACATGACTTTCTTGGCCTCCTCGATACTACTTGGCAATGTGTTCCCCTCGGGAGAATATCGTGCATGAATTTCATGTTCTTGTCGAAGCTCACGTCGGTCCATTTGTTTCCCGCCTTCATCTCCAGAGCATCAAGCGTTACTTGCAAACGCGTATCCTGGGGCCGGCACCCAGGATACAACGGAGTCTTCCCGTCTATCTCCATTTGCGCCAGCTTGACTTTCTCTCTGGCTGCAGCTCTGGCGTTGCTCGTCTCCTTGAGGAGCAGTTCTTGAACATGAGCGTCCTGCAAGGCCGAAGTTAGCGGGGTCTGCGTGTTCGCGCCACCACCGGCATCTCCTTCGTCATGATGATGATCTTGTCCGCCGACATCTCCTTCGTCATGATGATGATCTTGTTCGCCGGCATCTTCTTTGTCATGATGATCTTGTTCGCCGGCATCTCCTTCGTCATGATGATGATCTTCTCCGCCGGCATCTCCTTCGTCATGATGATGATCTTGTCCGCCGGCATCTCCTTCGTCATGACGATGATCTTGTTCCAGCATGAAACCGCGCCTGAGCAGGTGATCCTCCAATTGTCCAGAATCAGGGTCGATCCACCTCACAAGTTTGCATCTTCAACATGGACATCTTATCTGGCTTCTGTTGAACCGAATCATGTCCGCCTTCGCTTCTTCCTTGTATCTTCCGATTCGACCGGAGCTCATCATGATGACCATGGTTGACTACGCCGTATACATAGAGCAGAGACGAGAGTATATATGATAATTAGAACCGCAACATGCACAAACATAAACACACATGCATGCAAGGTCGCCGAAAAAATTCGGCATGACCTCTCTTAAAGTATGACATATGGGTGGTGCAAAAATTTGCCGAAATGGAAATTAATCAACATTTCGGCAAACATCCATGCACCACGCCGGCGCAAGCAACAACAAAAAGTTTCTTCCGGACCAATTCATGCACAACACACAAGCTTCATGTATAATTAATCGTCGTCGTGCCATTGTGCAAACTTCACATACACAACATACAAACATGCATATGCATGTCCATCCAACTTTCCTCACCTAGTAGATTCGTTGCCGAGACGTGACCGCGATGGACGAGAGAGTGTGTGGGAGGAAAAGAGATGGGGGAGAGAGAAGAGTATATATGGGGAGCCTCTCCCGGTTCTCAACAATTATCTATCAACCAAAATAGGTTTAACTACAAAAATGGAGAAAATAGTGAGCAAAATGGGATGGGAGGGAGGAGGAACACGAGCTAGGTGGAGGAGGAAGAAGAGCAAATGGGTAGGGGAAGGGGGGCTTTTCCCCTTTTGTACATCTGGGACAGCAATTCTGTGGCGCATGGGCCCACATGGGCCACAGAAAGTTGAAATTATGTGACGCATGTGGGTCAATGCGCCACAGAATTGTTGTCCACCAATCATTGGTGTGGGCCCCGTCAAGCTTTCTGTGTTGTGGCGCATCTGTGCTCATGCGCCACAGAAAGGACCCCAGAATTCGAAATCCAAAGATTGGAGGTGGGGCCCACAGGCTTTCTGTGGCGCACCCCTCCTGGTGCGCCACAGAATTCATGATTTCTATGGCGCATGGCGTCTGGATGCGCCACAAAAGTGTCACACTTTCTGTGGCGCACCAGCTGGTGTGCGCCACCGAATTTTTTTAGTGACGCATGGCCTTGTTGGTGCGCCACAAAAAGCCTGTCCATAGAAAGGCAGTTTCCTAGTAGTGAAAGTAGGTGTACACGCAAGTACGTTGCCACAGACACACACCCGCACAATGCCTAACGAGATTCGAGCGTAGATTTTAAGATTGATGACATCTCCTAACCCACACAATGCCTAACAAGAAGGCGTGCTCTCAACCTTTTGGAATTTCACTACAAATTCTTGGAGAACATACATAATATTTGAAATTTCAAAGAAAAGTGTAATTATTTTGAACAAACATTAATGAATTGGACGAGTCTAACCAAACTTGAACTTGATTTCATGTTCTTTTGGATCTAATCTGAATCTAGTTCGGCACATAGCGAAATTACTTAAAACAAATAAACAGATATAAAATGTGTCAAAGTTTAAAACCACCCTCCTCACGCCGAAATAAATATCTTTCTTGGAAACAGCTCATGATGGTCTTGCTCACATCGTATTCTTGTACGATTTTAATGTTGATCCAATTAATAGTACTAAAAATGATTGTATTCTAATTCACATGGATTCCAATTGTGGTTCATAAACCTTACATCCAAAATATATATTTCTGACAATATGTTCAAAATGTTATTGAGATAAAGCAATATAGATATGATTAAGCATGGAATAAAATACCATACTACCTTCATTCCAAAATATAAAACGTTTTGGGTAAAAACTAAGTTATTCAAACATTCAAATTCAACTGTTTCAAATTCATATTCGAGTCAAGAATACGAAATCTCGTTTGACCCAAAACCCCTTTGGAGCCTGTCAACTCATAAAATCTGCCTTCTTTTCTGTTCTGCGCTCCTTCTCGCTCGCACACCGATGTGCGAGATGCAGCCCATCTGCCTCCTCTCCTGGTGTGACTCCATGACCGCCGCCGCGCCGCCGCCGCCGCCTCCTCCTCCCGAACTCTCCTCTCCTCTCCATCCGATGCCTCACCCCCTCTACCTGCACACCCTCCTCAGGCTGCGGCTGCCCCCTCGCCACCCCCTCCACCGCCTTCTCCACTCCCACAGCCCCAACGACCGCCCGCCGCCGCAGCACCCGCACCCACCCCGCACGACGCCGAGCTCTGGATCGCCAAGGCGCTCGCATCCGCGGCCTTCCTCCGTCCACACCACCTCCCGGCATTCCGCCGCCTCGCTCCCTCCCAGGTCGCGGCCGCCGCCGCGCTCCGCCACGCGCCGTGCGCATCCTCAGCGCTCCAGCTCTTCTCCTCGCTGCACTCCTCCCCGCTCGACATCCCCCCGTCCGCGCACTCCTACCGCTACGTCATCTCGTTGATGTGCCAGTCCGGCCGCCAGGCTGATGCCCTCCAACTGTTCGACCAAATGACGGACCAGTCTGGGTACATTCCCAATGCTCGTTTCCTCTCGTTTCTGGCCGGTTCCTGCGCCAGCGCGGGCCTCCTTGATGCGTCCGCAGCATTGCTCTCAAAGGCATCCCAATTTTGTTGCTCAGTGGAAGCTTACGCATATAACAAGCTCATGAGTTCGTTCATGGCCCGTGGCCGGGTGCAGGATGCCGTGGCGTTGTTTGAGGGGTGGATCCAGGGGAGAATTTATTCTCCGGACATGTGGAGTTTTAATGTCGTCATCAAGGGTGTTTGCCAGGTGGGGGATGTTCAGAAGGCGCTCGAGTTGGTCGAAAGGATGCATCAGTTTGGTTGCTCGCCAGATACCGTCACACATAACATTCTTGTGAGTGGGCTATGCAGGGTAAATGAGGTGAGTAAGGCCCGTGAGGTGTTGAGGAGACTTCAGAGCGATGGTGTTTGCATGCCCAATGTTGTGACATACACCTCAGTAATCTCAGGTTACTGTAAGGCTGGCCGGATGGAGGATGCGGTAGCAGTATACCATGACATGGTTGCGTGTGGAACATCACCCAATGTTGTCACATACAATGTGCTTATCAATGGATATGGCAAGGCTGGGAACATGGGGTCTGCGGTGGCACTGTATCAGCAAATGATACTTCGTCGCTGCCCTCCTGACGTTGTGACATTTAGTTCATTGATTGATGGGTATTGTCGGTGCTGTCAGCTGGATGATGCAGTGAGGATTTGGACTGAGATGGCTCAGTATCATATTCAACCAAATGCACACACGTTCTCTATCGTAATACACACATTTTGTAAGCAGAACAGATCAGCGGAAGCACTTCGTTTTTTGAAAGAATTGAACATGAGAACAGACATTGCACCACAGGCGTTCATATATAACCCTGTGATTGATGTACTGTGCAAGGCTGGGAAGGTGGAAGAAGCAAACACAATCCTAATGGACATGGAAGGGAAAGGGTGTCGTCCTGACAAGTATACCTATACTATATTAATTATTGGACACTGCATGAAGGGTAGGATAGCAGAAGCCATCACATTTTTTCATAGAATGGTAGAGACTGGGTGTACACCTGATAGTATTACAGTCAATTCTTTTATTAGCTGCCTTTTAAAATCCGGAATGCCTGGTGAGGTGGATTACATAATGCGTATTGCATCAGGGGGTGCTTCATCGAGTTGGAGAGATCCTTCTGTAACCCGAAGCATAGAAAAAATTTCAGTAGCTGTATAGCTGAATGATAAAATGGAAAATGTAACGAAGAGCATCTTGTCTGTTTGCGGTGCGTACGACGGGGCATCTGGCGCTTGTCTCTATATGGAAAACAAGCTCTGGTGAGTTGTTATTGTTCAGAATCAAATGCCTTTTGCATCAACTATACTAATTAGTACTACTGTTTGTTCATTTGAACTTTTTTCATACAAACTCGTATAATTTTATAGGTATCATCTTAGTTCTCCGTAATGTGTTCAAATTAATAGGTTTGGTAGCATGTTTAATGTCCTCTTTACATTTTAGTTCATCTCAGATAGTTAGACATCGTAGAAAGGTTAATCAAAGAAGGTGGTTGTGTTTAATAGTCTATCCGAGTCCGTAGAAACTGTGAACAAGATTTTACTGCACCATGTGCTAATCTGATATTGACATTTGATACCTGACTGTCAAAATCCTTGACTTTTATATACATTTCTAGTCACGTGAACTCTACTACAGTTTTATTCAATTAAAACTTAATTGGCTATTGGAATTGTACTGATATTTTTGTACATTAGTTGTTTTGCAGAACATTCAGCTGAAAGGAACTCAAATGTAACTGTTAAGATCTTGGTTTCACCAAGGCTACAGAACAAATGAGGGACTAATCCAAAGCAACTTCATGCTAAGAAAGAAAATGACAAGCAGTTTGGTGCTCTGTGTATTCATTGAAGTGATCCGATGAATTCCATAAAGAGAAGCAAATGGCAGAGCTGCAAATTTCAAGGGACCTGCTGATCCGCTGCAGTAATGCTACATCAATTGCTCAATGGACGCTCGACACCCCCCTAAACACCTCATGTACGATTTGTCGACTCCCTGGGTTTCAGATCATAAGGTCCTCAAGTCACTTTGGCCCGCCTGTCAAGAACATGCTTCATTTTGGAGGAGTTGTTACCTGAATGAGGGGGCATCAGCAGCTGAAGACTCGCACTTGAAGAACGTGCTGGAAGTAATTTACCCTCTAACAGAGGTACTTCACTTGTATCACGCCTTTTTGTTCATTGTTCACTCCGGCACAGAAGATATTTTAGGAAAGGGTAGTTGATCATTTCGACTGTCATGCACATTGTGTGCATTTTTCCTACAACCATGTCTACACAATAATACAAGTCCGATCATACAGTTTTGACAGTTACATTTTCTGTTGTGATTTTTATTATCTTGTTTCTTAACCATACTTGTTATCCAGCAGCAACTTTCTAGTTTTCGCAACATAATACGTATATGGAGTTAAAAAAGGATGTTTTGGCCCTGCAATACCCATAGTGGGTTCTCTTCTATTTATATCATGTTAGTTACAACAGCAAATACACCATCAGATAGTGGGAGATGAATGACACTACTAACTCTACACCTTCCATCTTCCCACACTGCACTAAGTAATAACACTAGCACTAAGCTATGATTACAATGAATGTGAACAGCATAAGTTACTAACGGCCACTTAATATATGTCTTGTCGAGGCGCTTAGTAGCTTGGCTTAAAAGTCTCATAAACAGAGTTACCAGAAAAGCTAACAAGGGTCTTAACCTTCTAATCAAAGCATTACGTTAGCTTATCTGCTGAACATTGGCAATAACACCTTGTTTCGCAGGGTTTAAAGAGTTAAAATCCCTTGCATTGAGTCCGAGCTCAATGGATAAATCCTTCATGACTTATTGACTTCTCTTGTCAATAGATACAGTAGTCAATATAGATTCATAAAGCTGTCCCAGGAATGTTATGTGGGCCTGTGTTGTTGTGTGCTCCTTTTGCTTTACTGTGTACTGTTATTTGTCAAAGATATAATTGCGCCACAACACATGTTAAGCTCATATAGTGAACTCTTGGCACCGCTACATCATCAATTAATCCCTTGCTTACATCTAAAAACTGGCTAAATCTGATATACAATGTAGCTGATACAGCAAGGATGGTTTCAGTGGACATGCATTGAATTGATTACTTCAAGACTACAGTTGATGCTGTAAGTCAGCAAATTCACCCCTTCATTTTATTAGCATCTGGTCGATTCTCCATGGATGTTGTCAAGAACTGCCATCACCCCAATGATAAAAGCCTGGTCACATCCTGACTGCATTGTCACGTGGTAGAAGTCATTGCTTCCTATCAGCTCTTTCTTCCCCATCTACAGTTTGAAGAATATACGTTAGAACCCTATCTTTCTTGTGATGCACATATGCTTGTGGCATGTATGGAAATTCTTATACACTTTACCAGACACACTTGCATACACATGTCGAATAGCAATCAAGCAAAATCATTGGAAACAACCAAACACCATTCTAACCAACTTCTCGCTTTAGAATAGCATAGTTGCTCTCCCCTTTTGTCATGCAATACTTCTTGTTTCTTATGATTCACGACGGAAGGATATGCACTTAGTAATTTAGTGATAACACAAAGGAACTCTTGAAAATGGTTCAGACCTTGGGTTGAGCATTGGTATGTCGCACTCACACGCACATGCACGTTCAGTGGTAATCTGTGGAGATGTCCGGCACTTCGTAAGGTTAAGATAAATTGTAGATTTATCTAAGCAGCCTCTGCTCTAGATTAAGCTTGTGTGTGTGTGTGTGTGTGTGTGTGTGTGTGTGTGTGTGTGTGTGTGTGTGTGTGTTCACCCTTGTAGTCTACAGAAGAAGAAATATGCGCCTGCACGGATGTGTGCGTCGGACCCGTGGGTGAAGAAGAAGAAATATGCGTGTAATAATTTAGGATAACACAAATGAGTTTAAAAAAATAAATATAATTTGCTGCAAAAGCACATGTAGCATCTTGTGCAGACCTGCACTACTGTTTTGCCTGTGCAATCCATTATTGTGCAGTATCTATCTGAAAAAGATAGGTATGTACTTGTGGCATGGAAATGCTTATACACTTGACTAAACACACCTGCATGCACGTGTATAATAACAATCAAGCAAAACCACTGTAAATAGTTAAACACCACCCATTAACCAACATCTCACTTTGGAATAGCCTTTGCTTTTTTCCACTGTTGTCATGAAGTAATTATGTTAATGATGATTCAGTACACATGGGGCAATCTGTAGTTGACTTGTGCACATGAAAGAAAGATATGCATGTACTTTTAATTTAGTGATAACACTAAGGAACTTTACAAAAGAAATTTAATTCACTGCAATTACATATGTAGAAAGTTTTGCTCCCAGGGGATTACGAAGGTATGGGTGGCATACCTGCGCCACTATTTTGCCAGTGCAATCAATTATTCTGCAGTTTCTATCTGCAAAAGATCCACATATTTCGAAGTCCCAGTTATTGCGGTTCAATGTGAATTCTAACTGGTGCACCTTTTGCTACGCACGATTTTGGATCAGTTAGACTAAAAACCAACTTATTCTTCCCTTGGTAATCCATTGAGTACCCATTCCATTTGTTCCGAGTACTTAGAGCCTGGACAATTCCTCCCTGCAATGGAGACAGGAAAGTTTCATTATTGTGATTTATAAAGAAATATAGGATGCAAGGATATGAGAGGGAGATCATTTGTGTTTGTTTTCTTCCCTGTCGGCAGTTAAGTTCTTCACTGTCAACTTACTTAAGTTAATCGTGCCCTTATTTATGTAGGTTGTTCACAAAATTAAAGAGCTAGATTGGGCACAAAAGCTGTGGAATAACATAAAGAAGTATAGAGGAATCAGAATAACTTCATAGAGCAAATGGATCTAGTTGATACTGCTCAGTTCAGGCAAGCACTAAAAAACGTGTAATAGAGAAAAAAACTATCTTCCAATTACTATTCCGCAAGTTATGATCCTTTACCTTTCTAGAAATGAACAGTATTTGTTCTCCATCACCGTCTTTCACCATGAGCTCCCCCTTAGATCCAAGTATACCACAACCATCCACAATGAATACAACATTATGGCTAAAGTCAGTAACAACAAAGCCACCACCATTCACTACCATGGGTCTCCTCCTGATCATCAGCGCAGTTGGAGTGCTTGAGCAGTACATCTTGCTAACTACAGGCATGCTGTCGTCCATCTCACTCGATACTGCTCACAGAACAAAGAGAGATGGTCCTATTAATCAGTCCAAACTCCAGTTTCAGTGGCTATCTCGTTTCTAGCATCTTGTGTGGCCAGCTGGTGAGTACTTATAATGGGGCAGGGGGCAGTTGTTTTAGACATGACAGTCGCCCAAGCTAAGAAGTAAGGGCATTCAGTAGGTGGGTGGTTCAAGATTTTCTCTACAATGGAAGTGACAGCAAGTTCTCCCCACATAAAGGGATCCCTGAAAGCCTGGCCTGGTTGAATAGACCTTGTCTAACTTTTCTAAAGCATCATCATTGGAAACAGTTCTCAGAAGTTTCTTGTTGCTCAAACAATGCCCATTCTTATGAGTTTTTCTCTTTCAGTGGTTCTCATGTACTGTATACTCTATGCAGGTTATTGTGGATACACTTCTTTTCAGCTCAAACTACTATATGTTTGCTGACTATGCGCATGAGGACCATGCAGGGAAGCATACGGGAAAGTTAAGATTTGACTATTAGACAAGATATTAGTTAGCACGTCTGGATAAAGTTAGCCTTGTGTTATCCACGCACATGGAGAAGTACTTCGGGCATCTAGGTACATGCATGCTGTATTATACCAGCAATCATAACCCCAAGTGCCCTGCAATTATGCTTTAATTTTCTGCCTTGAGACTTATCCATGGCTACTGGTAGAATCTGATAGCATTATGTATGAATATGTTTTATTTTATTCATCAGTTAACATCCTGTCAGGAATGTTGGCAATCTCTCGATTTGTGAAGCATTACGTATACAGTGAGAAGCAGCTAACATTGTGGATTAGCATGCAAGCTGTCACATATTGGGTGGCCAACAGAAAGAAAAAGTTTGGGTGAAGGTCATGAATATAGGCAACCAGATCTTTTTGCCAGACAATACATAATTGGCAGAAGTATGGCTGATTAAGCTACAACCCATACAAGGTAAACTGCCAAAGGAAGCATGAGAAGGATGGCATTTCATCAGTATACTGGAAGCTTTCGATCTTGTTAGTGTCATGTTGTTGATACCCATCTTTCCTCTTATATTATTGTAAATTTTATGAGAGTTCGTCTCTTTCTAGTCTATAGGCCCTGAGCGCAACTGTTTATAAGTGCAGGAAATCTTTCTTATATTCCTCTGCGCTTACAATTTTGCATCTTTGCATTTTGTCATTGTGCTTTATCTGCCGAGTTTATTTATTAATTTCATTGGCTGCTATTTGCATTATGTCCTTTTGCTATTGTTGACACGTTTTCCCTTGGTGTGAAGGTCCCTTTCATGTAATCAGACACGCCGACCGGCTGTTGAGTCTCAGGATCCTCAAGAACCTCGACTTGTGAGGTAAAGCGGAAGAATATTCTCGATGCAAATCTAACTTGAGATGAAAAGGAATCACCATACTCTTGAGATGAAAAGGAATCACCATACTCTGTTGCCGGCTCACTGGTATTTTCTGTGGCCTATGAAAGGTTTGTAGAATGAAGTCTCAGTTCTTGGACAGGAAGCAGTAGTTGTTGAATCTTCCTTTTGGTACCTGAAACATTGGTGAAGCATAAAGGTAGAGCTGTTGTGTGCTTTTTCTTGGAACTAAAAACTTCAAAGCTTCGGCATGAACTGCCTAACCTAAGGATTCCCCTGCCTAACTCTACATCCATTTGTGTCCAGGAAAGTTGAACCGGGGCCGTGAAACGTTGTCAACTATTTTTGGCAAGCAAAGCTGTAGCAAGAGATCCCCAACAGGAATGGCTGATGGGCTCTACTAACCGAGCCTTTGGGGCTAAGCAACCACCTGCTGAAGGAAACTTGTGTAGTCTTTTCGTCCTTCATCGGCATGATGTCTCTGTTAGAGTGTACAAGTCTGATAATTGATGAATGAAGTTATACTAGATTAGAAGCAATACATGTGCTGAGTCAAAGAGTTAGATCCAGGGGACAGCCGGATTCAGCTATTACATCGAATTTTCTTTCGTTTTTCTTATTTTCAGCTATAGAGGGCTAGATGTGATGATTAGTGCTTCTAGAAAGCGGCTCTTGGACACGAGACTTTCATGAATTCTCTCATGGGCCTTGTTTTTTTTTAGATCTTTTGTGAGATTCCTACGGAGCACTTGAATTCGAACCGCTTCCGGGCCAGTGTCCATGTGGTCTGTGAACTGTGATGCTCGGACCGGCCCGTCGGGGAGCTCCGATCGACGCAAAGAGCATTTCCCTCAAAAACAAAAAGAAAAGAGGCAAAGAGCATCGAGGGCGAGACAGTAATCAAAGATACTCTTCCCTCAGAAAAGAAAAGAAAAGAAAAGGTAATTAAAGATACTCATATGCTGTTCATTTTGGAACGGTCAACCTACGCATTTTTTAAATATCAACTGAACCGTCTTGCCTCGTGCTCGATCCAAGAAACTAGGGGCTATTGGGGTCGAAGGAGATTTTGCCTACAGGGTCCTTTTGGATCAACGAAAACCTAGACTGGAAATTTCTTCACAATTCATGTGGAGGACGCAAAATAGCTATATCTGCAAATTCATGTGTGTTGTTTGCCGTTGGATTTAGGAAACCAAAACACAATTTAGATCTTATATTGTATTCTTTTTCGAATAATTGAGAGGAGTACTGCCCTTATTTTAGAAGTAGTAGAATTTTCACAGGTATTGACAATTGGTTTTCGCACTCGAGTTAAGCTAGAACCGTACCAAAGCCGCACACCTAATACTCGCGGTGAATGAAACCACAAGAGTCGTGCCTTCTGTTGCAAGTTCTCTGAGATCTTGCGTTCTAAAATTCCAGTTATCCTAGGTCATGCCTTTTATCCTAATATAAGCTGCAATCATGGACTAGATGTGATTTACCATGAATCTTTCGTAGAACACGAATTATAATCTCAAATCATGTCTTTTTTTCCCGACTGGATCTCAAATCATGTCTTGGACGAATTTGAAGCTATACTAATTTGTAAAACCCTCTCCAAAATGCAGCTACCACGGATGGGAAATGCTTGGATTGAACTAGCCGGTGACCGTCAGCGATGATCTGATGGACCATCCAAGTATCCAAAGCAGAGACGGAGCACATGGGAAAAGCGGACATGTCAGAGCAGCGGCACCTTGCTCGGCTTTTCCGGCCGATTTCGCGAACCCGCCACGAAAAACCAAAACCCTCGAATCCCTGGTCTCCTCACACACCAAATCGATCGCCGCCTCCACCAAAATGCTGCTCTCGCTCTCGCTCCGTCGCCTCACCGGCCACCTTCACCGCCCCCTCTCCGAAGGGCAGCATGCTGCCTGAACCTCACCACGAAGCGAGGAAGGAGCTGGTGATGTACCGCCGCATGGGGGTCAGTGAGGGGAGGCTGCGGTACTCCGAGGTGTCTCAGGGGTAGCCCTTCGTGCTCGACGATGAGGCCGTCGGCTGGACGTTGGAGCACCGGGTGGCGCTTAGTCGGATCTTGGCCGATGGAGGCCACCCATGGCTGCCCTTGCAAGGGGAGAATACGCCAAAGATTAGCGTTCTTGACCCATTGAACGCCAATGTCATAGACCTCAATGTCGGCAATCACATGGTCGCCCTGGACATTCCCATTGGGAAGGTGAATGGGACTTCTCCTCTGAATGGCCGTGGCGAAGTTCCTTGTTTCCTACCATGTGTGCTTCCCTCGTGGCTTGGATCAAGCCGGATCCCTCCTACAATGTGTGCATTGTATTTCTCAGTTTGGGGCTGATGCACCTTCCATGGTGTATCCTTGAAAATTTCTAAGTTTGGGGATAGTAGCTCGTTTCTGAGAACTGCTACTTATGTTACTGACTTGTGAGTTTTATTATGGTCTTTAAGAAAAAAGAAATTCATTTGATTAGCCTTAAGTTGTGAGTACATTGCACGGAAATCTTATAACCTGCTGATCTGTGTATTGATTTTGTTCGCCAGCTCAATCTTTATGTGCAATGCACAAAATTCTGTACTGGTACAAGCTGTTTTGTGTTTATATTGTGGTTTTTCTTTGAAATCTTGGACAAGGCTGCCATCTAGTTATGTATTTCTGTGTACCTTCTCTTAGCTAATTCCTCTTCATTGATCCATTATTAGTTGTATGTCAGCCATTCACATGCTACTTAGGATAATGCACTCTTGGTGCATGTAGCTGTCGCTCTCCGTTTAATTTATCACATGGAAAATCAATGTTGTGCTCGTTTTACCAAATACTAATGTGTACTGCCCATGGCTATCCATAAAACACCAGCTTATTTGAGCAGTAATATTTTAGGGGACCCGAGACTAATTACATAATAGCATCTCATGTTGTGCATGCTGTGTGTTGCTACGCCTATACTCAGATCTCAAATCACCACATATGATTACTTTTGCTAAAGCATGCTGTTCCCCTGAACTTTTCTTCCACTCCTACATAATTGTAGTATCGTACCAGTCTGCTAAAAGATATCAGTTGTTCTCTAGCATGGACCTTTCATCAAGTTATGTTACTGTTTTTGAACTAGCAATGTCTAGTGTAGGAAGTAGGAACCAAAGGATGCACAACTTTATTCATCACGTGAGTTGATGACTGCTTGATAAGGGACCGTAGGATGTCTAGCCTTGTCTGTCACTGATGACGACCATTGTGTTTCCTTTCCTGAAATATTATCCGGAACAGATCAAGATTGAGACTGAAGTTTGATACTCCTCTGTTTAGTTTGCCAAACATCTTATAATATGAACAAAGGGAGTACTTCATAAGTAGTAATCCTGGTGTAATTATTTGCTTCAGCTAACATGGATAGAAGACATAATGTTATTAAAGACCACTCACTTTTTATTTCCTCAAAATGTTCTGCAGGGGCAAAGATGGATTACTAGTGTTTCTGTTTACTCAGATTTTTGTTCTTTTTTTTTTGCGGGACAGATTTTTGTTCTTTATATGACTAACTCTTCATATGTTTATTCAGTGGCCCTTATATGTTTTCCTTTTTCTTTTCAGGTTTCTTATATAAACAAAATATATATGTTACAATCTACTAGGATGTTGATGTTTGCAGAATCCTTTAGGGTAAAATCTGAATATGTTTGGGTTTCTAGGATTTTGCTGATGAACTTTATCACGGTTTTGGGGCGAGCAGGACAGTACGTTCCCTCTTTTCATAGGGTAAGGTCGATGTGTTGCCGTGTTGGCATGTTTAATTCTATTGATTGTTAAGCCACACTTAGTCGTATGAACTTAGAAACTTGCAACATGACTTAATTTCGCACAGCAGGTTGACATGCCTGAAACTAGGAATCAAGGTTGTCGAACACTAGCTAACTGAATATTCAGAAATTAACAGCAGGTTCAGAGATGGATTGCACCAAAATAGGGTCGATTACAGATGGATTCAGGCCAGACCTCGATAGAGGCGGCTAGGGTTTACCCCAATTACAATAAAGATACTGAAACCCTAAAGAGTCTTGGGCTAAATACATCTCTACGGCAGTACGCGACGAAGAAGAGAGCAGGTAAGCTTCAGGACAGGTGCCTGATGAAGAGCAGCAATGACCGGAAGCGTAGCAACCATAGGATGCGAGATGAACGGCTGAGCTTGTAATTGATGGTGTGAAGCGTTATCTGAACTTCTCTTCAGTGTCGATGATGGAAATCTTCAGAGTAGCTTCAGTCCTGACAACTCCCCCGTTCTTAAAGAACAGACTTGACCTCAAGGCTGGAACGCCGGAAAGACCTTCTGAATGAAGCTTGCATCCTCCCAAGTGGCAGCCTCGGCCGGCAAGTTAACCCATTTGATCAACCAACGAACAACAGGAACGCTGATATCGCCTTGAACCCGAGGAATCAGCTTTCTTTCCAATAGAGTTTCAGGAGCTACCAACACATTGCCGTCCTCGTCCAGTAAGGGAAGATGTGGGTTTGGCACTGCTTTGGGGCCAATGTGCTTTTTAAGCTGGCTCACATGGAAGGTGTGGTGTAATTTGCGTCCTTCCGGTAAAAGTATCTTGTAAGATGTGTTTCCCACTTTGCTTAGAACTTTGAATGGACCATAGTACTTGGAATGCAGTTTGAGACAGCGATGTAAGCTGAGAGATGTATGGCGATAAGGTTGGAGCTTGAGGTACACCATGTCTTCAATCTCGAATGATCTATCCACTCTATGTTTGTCAGCAAAATGCTTCATACGCTCCTGAGCCTTCACTAAGTGCTCTTTGATTTGAGTAGCTATTTGTGCTCTTGCTTCATCTCGGACGAATGTATCAGTGTCATCCTCCGAAGGAAGTAGCATCTCAGCTAGGAGGGGTGGAGGTTTGCCATACAGAGCTTGAAATGGCGTCATCTTGAGTGAGGTGTGAAAACTAGTATTGTACCACCACTCTGCCATTGTTAACCAAGAATGCCATTTCTTTGGTTGAGTGAACGCCATGTTGCGCAAATAATTTTCCAGGCACTGGTTGACCCTCTCGGTCTGGCCATCCGTTTGGGGATGATAAGATGTGCTGAAGTGCAGTTTCACTCCCATCTGAGTAAACAAGCTCTGCCATAATGAGCTAGTGAAAATTCTGTCCCTGTCAGTGACAATCACCATTGGTAAACCATGATATTTGAAAACATTATCAGAGAAAGCCTTTGCAACTGATTTGACTGTGATCGGATGCTTCATAGCTATGAAGTGAGCATACTTGGTGAACCGGTCTACAACCACCAGAATCATGTCTTTATTGTCAGAAAGTGGCAGTCCTTCGACAAAGTCCATGCTTATGTGAGCCCACGCAAAATCAGGGACAGGAAGGGGTTGAAGCAGACCAGGATAAGCTATATGTTCTGCTTTGTTAATTTGACAGACTGGACAAGCTTTCACAAAATCAATTACTGCTTGTTTAAGTCCTGGCCATGAAAACAGTAATTTGATGCGCTGATAAGTGGCTCTTTCTCCCGAATGACCACCTAGTTCAGATGTGTGTAAAGATTGCAGAAGCTTGGTTCGCAAATCTTTTCCTTTGCCCACATAAATTTTGTGTTTGTAACGGAGAACTCCACTAGTCAGAGAGTAATGTGGAACTGCATTTGCATCCAGCAGCAATTTAGCAATGAGATCTTGGCATTTTTCATCTTCTGTGTAGCTCTGTGTTACTTCAGAAATCCAAGCTGGGATAGCAGTGCTAGAGAATATGTGATGTAGTTTATACATGACTCGTGAAAGATCATCATACTCTATTCTCTCTGCCTTTCTTGTACTCCACTGTGTACTTAATACCCAAAAGCTTGATCATCAACTTGTGTTGCATCAATTCAATAAGCTTCTGATCTTGTATGTGTTTCAGACTTTGTTGATCCGTCCTGATCACCACTGAGCTAGCTGCAAAATAGTGTTTCCACTTCTTGATTGCTTCAATGATGGCCAGTGCCTCCTTATCATAAGTGGACAGAGCCACAGCTTTCTGTCCAATTGCTTTACTGAAGAATGAGATAGGCTTGCCTTGTTGCATTAGGACTGCGCCTAAACCATATCCACTGGCATCAGTTTCAAGAATAAAAGGCTGTGTGAAGTTTGGTAATGCCAAAACTGGAGTGGTTGTCATTCTTTTCTTTAGTTCTTGGAATGCGTTTTCTTGTTCCGTTGTCCAGCAAAACCCTTCTTTCTTTAAAGCCGCAAATAAAGGTCTGCAAATAATGCCATACAACTCAATGAATCTTCTGTAGTATCCTGCCATTCCTAAGAAACTGCGAAGTTCAGTGACATTTGTTGGAGTAGGCCAGTTGACAATTGCATCAATCTTTGCAGGATCAGTGGCTACTCCTTCTGCCGTAATAACATGGCCTAAGTACTCCACCTTATCTTGTGCAAAAGTACATTTTTTTCTTTTAGCAAACAACTGATTTGCTCTCAGGCTTGCAAAAACCAACCGCAGATGCTCAACATGTTCTTCCACTGATGAGCTGTAGATGAGAATATCATCAAAGAATACGAGAACAAATTTTCGCAGAAATTGTTCCAGAACCGTATTCATGAGCTGTTGAAATGTTGTTGGCGCATTTGTCAAGCCAAATGGCATGACTGTGTACTCATAATGACCTTGATGAGTACTGAATGCAGTTTTATCAATATCTTTTTCATGCATTCTGATCTGGTGATAACCACTGCGAAGATCAATTTTTGAAAATATTTTGGCACCATGTAATTCATCTAACAGATCTTCTATGACAGGCATTGGGAACTTGTTCTTAATTGTCATAGCATTAACCTTTCGGAAATCAATGCAAAGGCGCCAATCAAAATCTTTCTTCTGGACCACCAAAGCAGGAGAAGAATATGGGCTATTACTGAGCCTTATGAAGTTGTTCTTCAGGAGGTCTGCCACTAACTTTTCCATCACATTCTTCTGATGATGTGGTATTCTGTAACACCTCTGGTTAACCACTTTTGCATCCTTTTCTAGGGCAATGACATGATCACAACTGCGAGATGGAGGTAATTCTGTAGGCTCTTTAAATATATCTTGGAATTCTTCCAGAACTGCCTCAATTTCCTCAGGATAATCTTCATAGCTTTCTCTTTATCATCTTCCAGAGGCCGGACCAGTAACACAGCTCCACAAATGGAATTATCAATCAGTCTTTGGAACTGAAGACTATGAGGGATGTTAGCAGTAGGAGGGAGACTGGCATCAAGAAAAGTTACTGGACCAGAAGTATGCTGCACTTTAAGTGTTAAGGCCTTTAGGTCTAGCTCCACTGGACTGTGTTCATATATCCAGTCGGCTCCTAAAATGATATCATACCCTTGCAATTTTAGTACCCTGAAATCAGAAGTGAAAGACGTATCTTGTATAGAATACGTTGCATCTCGGCAGACAAATTCCGTGTGCAATGTTTCTCCATTTGCTACCTGGACTTTCTGCTTTTTCGTTGGATGCATCTCAAACTTTGCCTTACTAGCAAATTCTGGTGTTATGAAAGTTGTTGTGCTTCCGGTATCAACCAATGCAAGGGCTTTGCTCTCATTTACTGTAATATACAGTGTGAATGTATTCCGAGCAGATTTCGTGCCTTGTAAAGCATGCATCGATATTAACAGCTTCGGATCTTCCGGTTGATCATCCGGATCATCTGAGTCCTCATCATATTCATGCACATAAATAATTTCCGGTTTTGCACCTTCTGCGTGTGTCTGCAAAGCGTGTATTTGCGCTGCATTGGACATTTTGCACACCTTCTTGTGTCCAGGAAACCAACTCTCTCTGCATCTGAAACACCTTTTTTCTTCAATTGCCTGCTGAATTGCAGCAGCTTTTGTAGCAGTGGTTGTGGTTTTGGTCTGATCCACAACTGCTTGTTTCTTGACATTAGAGAAATACTGACGAGGGGCAGAAGGAACCGGTGGTGGCAATGATTTTTCCATTCTCCTAGCAAACCACATAGCTTCCTGCATGTCCCTTGGTCTCAAGCACTGCAAATGCTGCTGGATATATGGATTGAGACCAGAGATAAAACTGTTGACATAGTATTCATCCTGTATAGTTGGGTTGTCCCTTCTGAACAGGTTCATGGATTTCTCAAAGCGCATGATGTAATCAGCCACAGTAGTTGTTTGGACTACTGAATGGAAGTCCCTGACATTGTCACAGATGGAAGTCACTGCAAATCGATCAATAAGGTATTTGCAGAACCTTTGCCACTGAATTGTTCCTGTAGCAAAACCAGTGCTTCTCCACCACTGTCTTGCAGGGCCAACTAAATAAGTAACCGCAATCTGTGTCTTTTGCTCTGCAGGTGTTTTAGCTGCATCAAAATATTCTTCAAGGTTCTGAACCCAAGCATCTGCATCTTCACCATCAAACTCGGGGATGTTCAGCTTCGCTGGTTTAACCACTGGTTGCAACCTTCTTATTTCGAACTGTTGATTGTTTCTGTTAGTACTCCTTCGGTACTCATTATCTCCATATTCCTCATCCATGCCTGCATTTGCATTTTGTTTCGCCAATTGGTTCTCCCTCGCAGCTTGCTCAATTTTCTGCTGCTGTAAGTGACCCAGATTGCGTTGGTTGCCATAGTGAGGATGCCTGTATGTCCCTTTCACTGTGCCATCCAAGTTAAGTTCTCTGTTATCTTTGTCATGCAGAGTAGCTGAGCCGAATGGTGCCAATTGCTTGTTATTATCTTGGTCCACATGAACTGGATTGTTGTTGCTTACACCTTGACCCATAAATGCAAGACCTTGAGGGGTAAGCATGTATACACTGCCAGGAGAAGCTGCTTGTTCAGTCAGCTTAAGTTTTTCTGCCTCTGCTATATCTGGAGGTGCAACTGTGCCTTGCTGCACTGCATTTGCTGCTAACAGTTTATCAAAATTTGCTTGTATGACATCAAAAATTTCCTGGATGCTAGCAAAAAATTTCTGCACACTGGCAGTGAAATCAGTAAACTCTTGGTGATCTGATTCACGGTATTGCTGCAGAGTTTTGACATCTAGCTGAAGTGACCGAACTTCCAATGTATCAGTGTCAGTTGACTCCGCAATCTTCGCCATGGCTTAGTGAGGATTTCACGTTCCGGCAGGGTACCAGAAGAACTCACCTCGCAAAAGTAGCCTGCTTGAGTTGAGGAGGAATTTTACGTCTCAGACAACCGGACCCAACGAAGCAGACTCTGCCGTCGCCGTCTACCGCCGCCTGCGCCGCCCGCCACGAACGTCGCACGGATCAGGGAGGGTGGTGGGATTTAACACCGAAGAAAGGTTCTCCGGAAACCACTTCCTTTCCCTTAATCTGCGACCGATCGTTGCCGCCGCCGCCAAGCCGCCTCCGACGCTCCCTTGAAGACAGGAGCCCAACACCGCCGCCGGGATCGAGAACTTGGAAGAGGGATTTTAGAGGAGAACCCAACCTCACCGCGTTCCAGATCCAGTCGCCTCCGAGGATCAGAAGTCTCTGATACCACTTGACATGCCTGAAACTAGGAATCAAGGTTGTCGAACACTAGCTAACTGAATATTCAGAAATTAACAGCAGGTTCAGAGATGGATTGCACCAAAATAGGGTCGATTACAGATGGATTCAGGCCAGACCTCGATAGAGGCGGCTAGGGTTTACCCCAATTACAATAAAGATACTGAAACCCTAAAGAGTCTTGGGCTAAATACATCTCTACGGCAGTACGCGACGAAGAAGAGAGCAGGTAAGCTTCAGGACAGGTGCCTGATGAAGAGCAGCAATGACCGGAAGCGTAGCAACCGTAGGATGCGAGATGAACGGCTGAGCTTGTAATTGATGGTGTGAAGCGTTATCTGAACTTCTCTTCCGTGTCGATGATGGAAATCTTCAGAGTAGCTTCAGGTCCTGACACAGGTGCAATCTGTTTCCTGGATACTTCCATGATGATTAGATAGTTTTTGCAACTTCTGTTGGTACCATATTTGTGTGGTTGCAAATTAGAGACTGTGAATGCCGTTGACTGCATAAAAGATAGATATACTACGTGCTAGTTAGAGCAGACTTTTGTATGGGTGCTGTGTCAGGTTTAGGAGATCATGTACAGTATACCTTTAGCAGTAGCAGCGAGCAGCCTAGCAGGTTTCTGGGCGATGCCGCGATGCGCTCCTGCCTCTTGGGCCTTTGCGCGCGTGGCTGTGAGTCAAGCCCCGCGTCCGGCCGTCCGTTCTGCTTGCTTCTCGCCTAGCGTACGAGTATTTGCCAGTTGCTATGATCGGATCCCCTAAAAAAAAGTTGCTATGATCGGAAACGAATACGGATCGACAATTCGACACCACGATACGATCGGAAAGAGCTGAAACGATTCGGCGATTCACATCCAGCCACCACACACGATCGCAAAATTGATCAAATTGTACAGCGGCAAACGCCGGCGACCACGGACCAGGGCCTGCCGTCCGGGGACGGGCGGGCGACACTGCTGTCTGTTGATTGCTGATCGGTAATTTCTTCTTTCTGATTAACTTCGTTAATTCCTTTTTATCGGCTCCTACTAGTAATTTCTAAATCTTAATTAATTTTTCGCACAGGGAAACATTAGTTCGGTTTCCAGAAGCGCAAGAGAAAAGGCAAGAGAAAAGAAAAGGAACTAAATTTAATTAAATCTCAAAAATGTGCTATGGACAAGTTTATTAAGAAAGAAGCATCACAAGTGTCATCCAGTAATCAGACCGTTGGTCCTTCTACCCTTGCACTTGCAATTGTTGCTTACAATTATTTCACAGAGTCACAGAGAGACATATAATATTGAGGTAGAATAAGATCATATTGATGATAACTTAAATAATTCACCTAGTGCGGATGTTCATGATTCTTTTCAGTCTGATATATTTAATCCAAGAAACTAAGATTTTCCTGATTCTAAACAGATTGATATTTCAGCCCAAAAGGTCCTAGAAGAGACTTTTCAATTAATTCGTTTTTATCGGTTCCTACTACGTAAAATATTATGTCATACACATTAAAATTATTTATTAGTTCAAATTATCGTATAAGATAGGGGCCCGTCTTATAGTTTCGCACAGGGCCCCGGATTTTGCCGGCCCGGCCCTGGATCTCTCTCACCATTAAGTTGAACTGACTGCACCCTCATCTCGATGCCTCCATGCGAATCCAGTAACTTCTGACCAGCCCTTGTAAAAGACACAAATTAAGTGAAGAAGTCGCAAAAATCTGAAATCCGAATACAAGCTACATGTCTATTTATTAACCTCAGAACTCAAAGCCATATGCACTCTTCCAACCAGTAACTTCTGAGCCGATATGGATCTGAACATGAGGGGTGGCGAGGGCGTGCAGAAGATGGAGGCGCATGGGAGGTGGAGGAGGACGAGCTGAGGCGGCGGCTGCTCGTCTCGTCGCTCCTGTGGTTTGAGGATAAGTAAGCCAGGAGAGGCGATTTGAGGATAAGTATATATAAGGAACGGGCGGGCTGTAGACTAAACCCTAGCCCAGGAGTAACAACGTGAAAAGGATTTGTAGAGGAAACTGGACCAGGAAGCGATTAAGCCCAGTAATCCCTGGACTTTAGCCCAACAAAAGATGACCTAGTTGCACGCGATAGTACTGTTACGTTGGGCCAATAACTGGACGCACAATTTGTTGAATTCACAACCAAATTACAAATCACGGAACTGCCCACGCACGAATGCATGTTCTGTCGTTGCTTCATGTTAACGCACTTGGCGATGGTTTCTTTCCTGGTATTTCTCTTTGACCGGCACATAGAAGAAAACTTAGCTGCCGTCTTCACTTCCGTCTCCTCCATACGTCGGTTCCCCCTTCTCCGGTTGGCCTTGCATAATATGAGTGTAGTTTTCAGTAAAAATAGTGTTTTCAGTATATTAGGTTAGAGTTTTGGTAGCCATCTTCTTCGTCAATCGAGATGACATCATCTATAATAAGTGATCTACGACCAATCGTTCGACGCGATGTCTCCTTCCCGATGTCAGTGGTGGTGTTGAAAAATTAGTTTTGTCTAGGTATGGCCCGAGCAGTCGATGTAGTGCAATGGGTCTTTCAAGGATCGAATTGGGCGTGATCTGGCCGTCATCCTAGAGGAATCAAGCTTCCACTTTCAGGCAATGAGCTAGCTTAACCGGACGAAATCTTGGGTTTTCAATGCATTAGATTCATGACATGAAAGGCATTGACGTCAGAAACCTATTTTGCAAAAACCCATCAGATATATCTTCGTCAGATCGATTTTGGATATTTTTTCATGTTTGCCTCGAGCAGGATTGTTCTCGCAACATTTGTCCTGGCTGCTACGTCCTCGACAATGCTGATTCGTACTCTCGGCTCCAATCGACGTCGACCAGGCTGTTCAATAGGTTGTTTTCCCTACAATACTGATGTTTGTATTCTTGCCGATGTTAGTTGATTACTTTAATGGCTGCATGCGTGCACGTAACCTTGGCCTTGCTGCTCAAAATTAAAATTATGTGAGAGTCCTCGTTGATATTTCCAGGTCTATGGTTTAATATCTATATCATTTTTATACGTCCACCTTCAGAAAAGTAAAAGATTGTGTCATGAAAGAAGAAATAGGTTGAAGATTTACTTGTTTCATTTGTACTTTATTTTGTAATACCTATAGTCAGCTCATCTATTTCTACCATGTACTTTTTGCTACTATAAATATATTGTGATATTGATTGTAAAAAAACACTCTTCTTTGCAAAGTACCTACATAGTTTTTTTTTTGACAAATGAATTTGAATCAACTATAAAGCCGCATCAAGACCAAACAAGCAAATGTAGTTTATATACGACCGCTACATAACAAGATGCACCGTCCCTACATTTACTATTACGCAAAATTCAAGAAAAAATACTATTAAGCAAAATTACAACACCCCGTGCGCTGGAGGCCTCAACATGTTTGCTTTGTCTACTGGACCAATATGTCAACCAATGAGATAACTAACAAACAATGTTGATTGATCCCACATATACCAAATACAAAATCAAGGTTTGCAATGTTACCCACCTAAGAAGTGTTAAGGGAACATCATACCTAATTGTATGCTAAAAAATCTTCGTATGTGACCTAAGTGTCATCCGTGGCAACACTTGGTGTCTTGGAGGCTTCAACACATTTGTTTTCCATAAACTTGATAACTATTTCAGCCTATGAGATAATGGATAAACAATGTTACCCATCTAAGAAATGTTGGTGGGAACAAAGTATATGCTAATGATCTTCGTGTGTGTCTGTAACCTAAGTGTCATCCGTCGCAACACCCAGTGTCTTGGAGGCTCAAAACTTTTGTTTTATGTAAACTAGATAAATATGTCCACATGTGAGAAAACTGACAAACAATGTTTACTGAATCATGCGTATGCAGAATACGAAATCAAGGTTCGGAATGTCACCCACCTAAAAAATGTTGAACACCGCAACAAAATATATGTGAAATGATATATTGAGTTCCGAAAGATCTTCACACAATCTGATGGCGCCAAATGAGATTAATTTATTGTATAGTTTGCATTTGATTTTAAATCGGCAAAGTACAACACCGGAAATCTCGGCCTACCAGTCGGCGGAATTTAGAGTCTTATTTTCTCGTACAAATTTTAATAAAAATAAGTAGGAAGGCTAGGAAGGCTGATTTTCAAGCTCTAATTGACAAGATCAGAAGCAGGCTGGCCTCTTGGAAAACACACATGCTCACCCATGGTGGTAGACTTATTCTTGTTCAATCCGTTCTAAGTGCCATCGCTATTTTTCACCTGCTCTCCTTAGAACCTCCCACCTGGGTGTTTAAAGCCATTGACAAAATACGGCGAGCTTTCCTTTGGAAGAGCATAGAAAGCCATTGACAAAATACGGCGAGCTTTCCTTTGGACTACCACTACACACCAGAAAAGGTAGGAATGCTGATTTTCAAGCGCTAATTGACAAGATCAGAAGCAGGCTGGCCTCTTGGAAAACACACATGCTCACCCATGGTGGTAGACTTATTCTTGTTCAATCCGTTCTAAGTGCCATCGCTATTTTTCACCTGCTCTCCTTAGAGCCTCCCACCTGGGTGTTTAAAGCCATTGACAGAATACGGCGAGCTTTCCTTTGGAAGGGCACATACGTCGTTGAAGGGGAAAATGCTTAGTGAACTGGCCCATTGTTTGCCACCCTAAAACACTTGGAGGGCTTGGCATTCTTGATTTAGAGATGTTGAGCAAGGCCTTCCGCACCCGCTGGGCTTGGAACTTGAGGGCAAATGAAAAGAGGCCATGGTGTGAACACGCTGCACCGGAGGATGAACAGATCACGGATGTTTTCAATGCTGCAGCAAAGGTCTTGCTTGGCAACGGAGAGAGAACTATGTTCTGGACCGACAAATGGCTTGAGAATAAGACAATCAAAGAGGTCGCTCCTGAGGTATACAAACTTATCAATCCAGAAATTAAAGCCAAAAGAACGGTTGCCCAAGCTCTTAGCAGCGGAACCTGGATCGACGACATAAAAAAGCCTTTGACTATCAATGCGTTTATGCAAGTACTCGCAATATGGGAAGCTTGTCATGAGATACAGCTTCAGCCACAAGTCGAGGACAATTGGAGCTCGTCCTGGGATGCTAAAGGGATGTTTACCACTAAATCGGTATACCAAGCTTTTTTCAAGCCAAAAATCAATTGGGAGCTGGCTGAGGTTATTTGGAAACCTTGGGCGCCGGTAAGATGCAAACTAGCTGCATCGTTAATCATCCGGGGAAGAGTGTGGACCACAGACCGGCTTATCAAAAGAGGTCTTCCACACAACGAAAAATGCCCTTTCTGCAACTACTCGGAGGAAAGTGTACACCATATTTTTATGGGCTGCGCGGTCGTTAATATAATTTGGGGTCAACTCCTAGCCTGGATAAATCTTCAGCGTCTTACACCAACTTCGCAAATCACTCTCAAGGATTGGTGGCTGCAAGCTAGAAGCACGGTCGTCGGAAAAGCTATGAAAAGCTTTAACTCTCTAATTCTACTGATCATTTGGATGGTTTGGCACGAAAGAAATAACGAGTTTTCGACAAAATTGCCAAGCCAACAGATGTCTTCATCGAACTCATCAAGCAGGAAGCCAAGCAATGGAAGATTGACAGCGCAGGTCGTTTTGCTCTTGAACATGACTAGTTTTTGGGTCGTTATTTTCTTTCTTAGCTGGCGAGTGGCGACGTCTAGTTGGTTGTTATCTTTTTAGTCAATCGTGGTCGTTGTAATTTTCTTCTTCTGTTTGTGGCCTTCTTTGGCGTCTCTGTAAGACTTCGGTTGTTTCTTTTGGCTTTCTTTTCTCTCTAATATAATACATGCAGCGCTCCTGCATGGTTCTAAAAAATAAATAAAAAATAAGTACAATAAGTCGCTCAATATTTAGTGCCACACAGGCTATCCTCCTTGTTGACTACTCGCTCTGTTTTTTAATATAAGATGTTTTAGTATTTGTCCACATTCATATATATATATATATAGATGTATGTAGACATATTTTAATGTGTATGTGCACTCATATTAGTATGCATGTAGACGACATGTTGGATAGCTAAAACTTCTTATATTCCTGCACGGAGGGAGTAGTTATTATCCACTTTATTTCTTCCTATTCCCCATCCACCGTGGTTAATACGGAGTAGGTTACAACTAGCTAGGCTAGGTCACATCCAACGCGGTTTATATAATGCGTGTTCTTCTACCCAGAAGCATAGTAAGGGAGGGAAATATATCGGCCATTTATCTGAAGTGAGCTAAGCAACATGTATAGTGTTCCACTGTTCCCAAGACAAATCTCCTCATTTTTATTTTTTTAAAATAGTGTTCCCACGCACGCACACTTCACAAATACAAGACATGTGAGGCATTAGGAAAAGATCTGCTCGTGGGATACCATCACCAAGCGATGCATCTAGTTTGTACCATTACTCTTTTTTTTTTAGAGCTAATACTTGTATTCATACGTAGAGGAAAACAGTACACATCCAGATACAAGCAAGAACACAACTAGAGAGGATACAGAGAACACCACTGCTGCCTCCCGCCATCTTCAACTTCGACGGCACCCAGCAGGCGAGACCTCCATCGCCGGAGACGACGAAGGAAAAACAGCCGCCAGGAGCACTCACCACGGGAACGGAAGAACTTCTAGCCCAAAGACGTTGATGAGCCGCAGCAAACACCAGCTCCGACGAGCTGGATCTGAAGACGATGAAAGCCCATCGGCCGGGGACGCACCCCAGCTCCTGCCGCCCCAGATCTGGGGCCAGCGCCACGCCAGATCTTCCACCTGCAACCCTCGAAGCCCCGCAGCTGCAGCCACCACATCCTCCAACAGGCCTCCTGAACACCAACCGCGAAACCACCACCGACGCCGGAGGAAGCGCCGGCAGGACGAAGCAGCAGCCATCCGCTGCCGTCGAAGACGCCAGCGGAACCGAGGGGAGGCTGCAGCCCAGCAAAACGACGACGGAGGCCTCCCCACCTCGGCCCCGACGCCCAAGATCCGCCCTATCCACACCCTATCTACACCGCCGGAGCGCAGATCCGGGGATTCCCCATCCTCCCGCCGCCGGAGCGGCCGACGGAGGGTGAGAAATCCCACGGATACGCCGGCGGGCGCTGGCCGAGCCAGGGTCGCCCTCGAGTCGCCCCTGGAAAGAGAGAGAAGAGGAGGGGAGGAGGTTCCAGAAATACGGTGCACCTGGGACTCCACTTGCAGAAGAGATTCGGGATTCCATTGTTCTGCAAGACCAAATCAAATGAAAGTTCACTGCGTGAGTTTGACTTTTGTGAAGTGACAGCCTAGCTAGCGGCACGGCCAGCGCCGCTGGCCATTCCGTAAGCACGGAACTACATGATGTATGGAGCTACTTCCACATGTGTGTCCTCAGCTAGTTTTGTACAAAATTATTTAATCTGAAGAATCAAAACGAAAAATCCAAAACATGTTTGACCACTTTGATGGAAGAGAAATGACAACGCATCCACACAAAGTCAATTAGGTGACCACTCTCGTTTGTGCGGTCAGATTTACTAGACATTATCATATTGAGTATTGTTTTTCGGTCGGCCCGTTATTTGTCTATGAGGTCTACTCGTATTTCATCTAATTCGTTGCTACACTATCATTGCCATACACAAAAAAAATCATACAGGTTGGTCGTAAGAATCTTTATGTGTAGCAAGACATGTCTGATCATATTTAGATGTATGCAAAACCATCATCTCACGCTAACTTCCAAATTTTCTAGAGACGTGCCAAAGAACACCTCGCTAGTTAAATGCACAAGAATGGAACCGGCTGGTAACGAAAAGTTACAATGAAGATCTAAGAGGGCATGTGCGTAAATTCTATCAGAAAACCTCAAGTGTCACGATGTAGTTTTCAACACAGTTTTTTCTGTAAATTAGACCAATATATCAACCAATGAAATAATTTTTTTACTGGATCTTGCAGATAAAATATACGAATTCAAGGCGTAATGTCACCCAACTAAAAAACGTTGATGGATCTCCGCACCAAAGTATATTTTTAATGATATATTGTGTTCCGAAATATCTACACACAACCTGATGTTGCCAAATGAGATCCATTTGTGTATACTTTGCCTTTTATTCTAAATCGGGGAGTACGCTGGTCAAAAACTCAGTTTACTAGTGGGCGAGAACTTAGGTCTCCTTTGATTCGTAGGATAAAGAAAAGTGCAGAAATAGAAAACTCATAGAATTGGCATGACATGTCTAATTGAATCATATGAGAAGAGGAGGTTTCTTGGATTGTGGTGAATGAATATTTCCTTGAGATTAGACCTCATGTTATTTTCCTCTGAAAAATTTGTACTACAAGATTCCTATGTGAATTTTTCCTATAGGATATGATCCTATAAATCAAACGGATTCAAAGGAAAAAATCCCATAGAATTTTTTTGACAATCCTATATATCAAATGTAGAGTCTATTTAAGTTGTAAGGGTTTCTCGTACAACTTTTTAAAAAAATCGCAAAAAATCTAAAAAGAAGGACAAAATGTGAGTAACTCATCTATAGTGCTGCACATGTTATCCTCCTTGTTGACGAGTTATTATCCACTTTATTTCTTTCTATCCCTCGTCCAGCGTGGTTTATAGTGAGCAGCTAGCTAGGCTAGCTCACATCCAACACGGTATATATGTTCTTCTAGACAGAAGCATACTAATAAGAGAAATATATCGACCATTTATCTGAATTGAGGTAGCCAACTGGAATATCATCCAATATTCCAAAGACAATTCCCCCATTTTTTATTTTGCTAAAATAGTGTTCCGAGGAATTACAAACACACACACAGTATCACAAACACAGTGGACTTGGGAAGCATTAGGAAAAGATTAGCATGTGTCAAATCATCACATAGCGATGCATCTACTGTGCACCGCTACCCAATCGTATCACGCTGCACTTCGAGAGCCTCTTTGGCCATAGATTTTCAAATCAAAAGTTACTCGAGTTCCCTATTCTGGAAAAACTACAATAGTGATATATGAGCGACTATACACTTCTGAATTTACGATCAACCAAAGTTTATTGTGTGACTGATGTGGGGTGAGAACCTAGCGGCTGGAACCGACGCAGCTCGCCATTCCGGCAGCACAGAAACTACATGATGTATATATGGAGCTACTTACACATGTCTCTCCTCAATTCATTTCGCACAAAAATATTTAATTTGAAAAATCAAAAAGAGAAATCCAAACATGTTTTGACCACTTGATGGAAGAGCTAAGCTGCACAATGTTTCGCTTAACCCTCCGACGGAAGACTCTATTGTCTGGAAATGGAGGGCCTCCTTCCTTCCTTTAATTATGACAGTGCAACGCAGGCTTCCTTCCTGCACTATGTACTTAAATTATGGTAGTAAGCTGAGGATTGTTAATTCGGTTCTTTCCTCTTTGCCTACATTCTATCTTAGCTCCCTGAAGGTCTATAAGTGGGTGATTGCAGAGGTTGACAAGTATCGGCGACACTGTCTTTGGAGGGATAAAGAGTCCGACAAAAAATCGCCTCCCCTTGCTGCTTGGGATATGGTCTGTAAACCAAAAGATTAGGGAGGATTGGGAGTCATTAATCTTACAACCCAGAATGATTGTCTCCTGATGAAACATGTGCACAAGTTTTATAACCAGCAAGATCTGCCTTGGGTTCAGTTAGTTTGGGAAACTTACTATGCGAATGATCTCCCCCCTCCTAGACTTCGAGAGGTGTCCTTTTGGTGGAGGGATTGTCTTAAGACCCTCCCTATCTGATGTGTTCTAGGGTTCCCGATCTTTCGATGAGAGGGGATAACTACGATTTGGAGAGGATTTGACTCTCATGATTCGGCTACCAACCGTACAGGGAGAACCGTACACGACTGATATCCACGGCAATCGCTGAACCAACTTCACGATGTTATCGACCGAGCCAACGACACGATCAACCTGTCCACGAAGGACTTTTCCTGCATGCAAATCAGAGAACAAGCAAGAAAACAATAGCGTAAGCAATCTGAAATTGCGGATATGCTAGATGAATAATAATCTCAAAGACAAGAGTTGGGATTCCGAAAGATTGTCTTGACGGTCGCACTAGCCGCTATGAGCGTAGACAAATAAAAGTAGCAGAAGCTAAACTTCTCTAAACAAAACCCCATCTAACCCTAACCGGCGGCTGTCTATTTATTAGACGTTCTCACGTCGAGTCGTCGGGGTCGTGCTGGTGTCGCGTCTCGCCGTGGGCTTCATGCTGGCCCAATTCTTATCCAGGCATGCTAGTCGGCCCATTTTCTTCTGCTTGCACCGATGCCTGGTATTGGGCGTGGCATGCACAACACCAACGACCAAGGATGCATGTATCCATACAAGTATACGGATGGATGCTTGGCTGGACTCCAAATACTCCATGCACTTGCGTATCCCAGTGAGCATGCTTGCTGTATGCATCGCCATAGCTTGATTTTCTTTGACTGAACATGTTTGTCCTCGACTTCCTTGACGGGCTGACATCTTCTTGGTGACTTCTTCTGGAAGTACGACCGATCGACGGTACGTGGGCGAAATAGACGTAGTGGTGATAGTTGTGTGTATCCATGCCAGGAATGTCCACATCACTATCTACAAGAATCTTGCCTCCTGTCAAGTTTTCAATGGCCGTTCTGTGCTACTCCCTCCGTTCCAATTTAATTGACTTGCTATCCACCAAATGTGGATGTATTTAGACATATTATATGTATAGATACATCTACATGTGGTGAATATGAAGTCAATTAAAATGGAACGGAGGGAGTACTTTGGAAAGATGCCTGCTTTAATATGCCGATGCAAGAACAGTGGCCCCATTTGTTCTCCTTCGCCGTCTGCCCTGACATCTCGGTTAGTACCGCGTTGCTCCTCCAAGATATCGAGGACTTTTTTCCATCTTCCTCTTTCTGAGGTGGCGAGTTCATGGAATTTCAAAACTTCCTTGCTACTCTTTCTGCCCAGGACCAGCCAGATAGATGGACTGCTTTTAACAGTTCCACCAAATTTCATGTCTCTAAAGCCTATCAGTCTTTGTTGAAGCAAGATACTGTTTGTCCGGCTCTTAAGTGGATTTGGCAATCCTGCTGTCAGCAGAAGCACAAGGTTTTCTTTTGGTCACTGGTTCAGAATCGTTTGAACACGAGAGGGTTGCTTCAGAAAAAGAGTTTCTGCATGCCGTCTTACTCTTGTGTGATGTGCAACAAAGATGTTCTTGAGACTCGGAATCATCTGTTTTTTGAATGTCCTTTCACAATCCTTTGCTGTACTTATCTCTGTCCTGGCTGGAATCCCCAGATTGCACATCGGTCGACGATTGAAGATATTATTAATAGTCTCAAAATTCAGATTGCCCAGCCTTTTTCCATGGAGATTATTATGTTAGTGACCTGGGCTATATGGACAACGAAGAATGATCAGATCTTCAAGGATTTACAACCCAATATTTACAGATGCCGAAGGAAGTTTAAGGATGAGATGGCTCTCCTACTTCATAAAGCCACCCGAAAATCTTATCATGGCACGAAAACCTGGGTGCTTGGCTTTGTCTAACTTTTAGCTCTAGTTAGTTTGATTGGCCTACGGCCTTGTTGCTCTGTAAATAGCTTAACTCTCTTGACTTGTACTTACCTGACGTTGGAAATTGGAAAATAGAAAATTTGCAGTGGGGAAACCCACTGTTCCGCCTCAAAAAAAAAATGAAGGGCCTCTAAAATTTACGCTGCAAAATCTGCATACCAATTCCAGTTTGAAGGCACCGTTTTTTCACAATTGCCAGAGCTCATATGGAAATTTCAGGTTGCTCGACGGGGCAAGTTCTTCTCATGGCTTGCTGCTCAGAAAAACATGGTTGGCATCATAATCGTATCTGCCCCTTATGCAAGATCCATCCTGCAATTCCTCTTCCTCATATGCTAGTCCATTGCACCTCCAAAAGAGTCTTGTCTCGGTTCCTCATGCCTGCCTCGGTCCAGGTCCTTTGGACAACTCCTCCACTGAATGATGGATTGCTGGTAGTCTGGCCTAGATCATTAAGAAAAGAGGCTCGAGACGAGCCCAGCTTTGAATTAACAAAGCCAACAACCGGCCAGGGAAACCACAATGCCACCATTACAACACCCACACACACAAGGCCACACACAGCAGGTACAAGATGCTGGTAAACAGCTTACAACACCACGAACAACAGCAAACAGAAGATACAAGATGAAGGCCAGCTTGAAGTCGTCGATGTCCTCTGCCGCGAATGGAACACCGGGGGAGCGGCCAAGGCAGGGCCTTCGGGGGAGAAACGCCAGCAAGGAGACACACGCCCTCTTCTGCTCCAGGATAGGCGAGCCCATATCAGACCATCCACTTCCATGTTCGAAAGGAACCCATGTCCCCTCGCCTGGTTCGAAGGCGCCGAACCGTCGGTAATGGAGAAGCTCCCCCAAGAGCGAGGAAAGTCATGGACATGCTGCCAATCGAGCCAGAAAACAAGGCTGCCACATTGCTGCGCCAAGCTCGCACAGAGGAGCCTTGCCGCACACCACGGAAACATCCACGGAGAGAATCTGCTTGTTGGTGAAGACGAAGATGCAGAAGTCGCGTCGTGGAGGGAATGAGGCGGCGAAGCACACCACAGCGCACACTATGATGGCCCCCATCGGAACCAGAAACGAGACCACACCCCCTCGCTCCCGAAGCGGCACCTCCTGGAAGGTGACGACGCCCAGGGCGCCGCTGCCGCCCAATCCAAAGATTTGGGATTTCTCCCGGGAATAGAGAGAGGGTGGGAGGGAGGAGGAAGAACCTCAACGGCGCCTCCAAGGAAGAAGACGACGCCCACCGACATCGCCGCCGTCATGGCTGGCAAGACCAAGTCAAGGATTTCTCCCGGTTCCCATCCCCCACCGCCACCAGATCTGGATCCAGGGCAAGAACCAGCCCCTGCACCACGACCGTCACCCACCTCCGCCCCACCGCCCTCACGGCCGAGGGAGAGGACCAGCACCTGCGCGCACTGCTCTCCGCAGAGCCAGCGCCGCCTCGGCATCCGGAGTCCACCGTGGGGACGCGGAGCGCCGAGAACCTCGCCGCTACCCTCATCGGCGGCGGTCACCTCGGCAGCGGCGAGAGGAGGGGAGAAGAAGGGGAAGGGGTGGCGGCGCTAGGGTTTGGTTCACCACCCGAGTCGCCCCAGATGGAGCGACGCGGGGGCCGCGGGGGGGGGGGTGGGGGTGTGTGTGGTCAGCCTGGATCATTTGCCCTCGGTAACTCACGAAAGCCAATTCTCACTCTTGAAGATGTTCTCCTTGTTGTTTTATGGTGATCCAAATTCCAGCGGTAGTACCGCTGGGTTAAGCGGTACTACCGCTCGAGAGCTGCCGCCACCGCTACCGCCGCCGCTACCGCCAGAATGGCCGTCTGACGCACTTGTCCGATACCGACTGGTACCGCTGGCGGTACCGCTGAGGTGGAAAGAGCCGAACCAGCCCACCCCAGCGGTACTACCGCCTATCCCAGCGGTAGTACCGCCGTGGTGGGATCGATTCCGGGTTGGACTGCAGCCGACCTAGGGTTTTATGCCATTATATATTCCTCTTGTAAGCCGCCGTTTTGGGGTAAGCCACACATTGTAAACCCACGGCGTTTGTAACCTCACCCGATATAGTGAAGTATTGCTGGCTGGCGCCCGTGGTTTTTTCTCCTTTGTTTGGAGAGGTTTTCCACGTTAAAATCTCGTGTCCCCTTTGGTTTGATCGTTCCGCTCTTCGTCGTTTCTTTGCTATCGTTTACAACAAGTGGTATCAGAGCCCTGTTTCAGATCTGTTTTCAGATTAGGGTTTTGGATGGCATCGATGAAGTTCGATCTACCGGCGCTGGACTACAAGACGAGATTTTCGCTGTGGCAGGTCAAGATGCGTGCGATCCTCGCACAGTCCAATGATCTTGACGAGGCGCTGGAGAAATTCGGCGACAAGGATGCGGCGGCATGGACCGCCGATGAGAAGCGGAAAGACCGTAAGGCTTTATCGCTTATTCAACTTCATCTATCTAATGATATTCTGCAAGAAGTACTCCAGGAGAAAACCGCAGCGGCACTGTGGGCTAAGCTGGAGTCGATCTGCATGTCCAAAGATCTCACCAGCAAGATGCATGTGAAGATGAAGTTGTTCACGCACAAGTTGCAAGAAGGTGGTTCGGTAATGAATCACTTATCGATCTTTAAGGAGATCGTTTCTGACCTAGTGTCGATGGAGGTAAAGTACGATGATGAAGATCTAGCACTTTTACTTCTATGCTCGCTGCCAAATTCCTTTGCAAATTTTCGTGATACCATACTGTTAAGCCGTGATGAACTAACCACCGCGGAAGTATATGAGGCCCTGCTTGCCAGGGAAAAGATGAAAGGTATGGTACAGAAAGAGGAGTCGTCGTCCTCCAAGGGCGATGCTTTGCAGGTCCGAGGGAGGCCTGAGCAGCGAGATAACCACTACCACAACAACAACAGAGACAAGAGCAAGGGTGACAGAGTCGCTCAAAGTCTAAAGGCCGTGACAAGTTCTGCAGGTATTGTAAGAAATCTAATCATGTCATTGATGATTGTTGGAAGTTGCAGAACAAGGAGAAAAGAAAAGGTACTTACCAACCGAAAAATAATGAAGGTAATGATACCGGTGAGGCTTCTGTTGTTGATGGTAGTTCTGATGGCGAATGCCTAGCTGTTTTAGCTGCATGTGTTTCTCGTCAGGATGAATGGATTCTAGATACTGCATGTTCTTTTCATATTTGCTGTAACAAAGATTGGTTCAGTTCTTATGAGTTAGTGCAGACTGGAGATTTCGTGCGTGTGGGGAACGACCAGCAATGCAACATTGTTGGCGTTGGTTCCGTTCAGGTCAAGACACATGACGGTATGACACGCACGCTGACGGGAGTGAAACACATACCAACCATGGCAAGAAATTTGATCTCGCTCAGTACCCTTGACTGTGACGGGTACAAGTACAAAGGAGGAAATAAACTCCTAAAGGTATCAAAAGGTTCTCTCATAGTTATGGTTGGTGATATGAATTCTGCTAAGTTATATGTTCTTAGAGGTAGCACGTTATCTGGTACTGTTGCTGCTGTTTCTCATGATGACGCTAGTAAAACTAACCTTTGGCATAAGCGTCTTGGACATATGAGTGAACTTGGTATGGCAGAATTGATCAAGAGAGACTTGCTGCAAGGATGCAGTTTGGGTAAGATGCAGTTCTGTGAACACTGCATTTTCGGTAAGCACACAAGAGTTAAGTTTAATGCTTCTGTCACACCACCAAAGGTACACTTGATTATGTACATGCTGATGTTTGGGGGCCATCTCGTAAGCCCTCTTATGGTGGTGCTCGTTATATGCTTACCATTATTGATGATTACTCTAGAAGAGTTTGGCCTTATTTCATGAAAAATAAGGATGATACGTTTGCTGCTTTTAAAGAGTGGAAAGCTATGATTGAAAGGCAAACAGAAAGGAAGGTGAAATTACTTCGTACTGACAATGGTGGCGAATTTTGTTCGAATGCCTTTAATGATTATTGCAGGAAAGAAGGCATTGTCAGGCACCTCACCATCCCGTACACGCCTCAGCAGAATGGTGTAGCGGAGCGGATGAACAGGACCATCATCTCCAAGGCTCGCTGCATGATCTCCAACGCTCGCATGAGTAAGCGTTTTTGGGCTGAGGCGGCTGCCACCGCCTGCTACTTGATAAACAGGTCACCATCTATTCCCCTCGACAAGAAAACTCCCATTGAGGTATGGTCAGATTCTCCTGCTGATTATTCACAACTTAAAGTTTTCGGCTGCACTGCTTATGCTCATGTTGATAATGGAAAGTTAGAGCCGAGAGCTATTAAGTGTGTGTTCATTGGTTATGGTTCGGGTGTAAAAGGATACAAGTTATGGAATCCCGAAACTAGCAAGGCATTTATGAGCAGGAGTGTTGTTTTCAATGAATCTGTTATGTACTTTGATAAGTTGTCCTCAGATGTTTTGCCAGATTTTTCTGAGGAGCAGGTTCGTGTCGAGGTGGAGCACTCTGTTGAAAAGGAAAATGTCACTGTTGACAATGATGGTGCTGCTACTTCAGATGATTCTGATCCTGATTCTGCTGGTTCTGATGATTCTGTTTCTTCTGATTCTGATAATGATAATGTTCAGAACTCACCCCCTGTTTTGCAGCCACAACAGTCTATTGCTGCTCGTAGGAACAGGAGGAATTGTGGTCCTCGACCACGTTTAATTGAAGAGTGTAACATTGTTGATTATGCTCTGAGTTGTGCAGAACAGGTGGAGCACGGACATGAGCCGTCCACTATACTGAAGCTATTGGTTCCGGTGACCGCGAGAAGTGGCTTGCTGCTATGCAAGAAGAATGCAGTCACTCGATAAGAATGGCACATGGGAAGTTGTGCGCTTGCCTAAGAAAAAGAAGGCAGTCCGCTGTAAGTGGATCTTCAAGAGAAAGGAGGGTTTATCTCCTAGCGAGCCTCCGAGGTTTAAGGCAAGGTTAGTTGCAAAAGGCTTCAGTCAAATTCCAGGTGTGATTATAATGATGTTTTCTCTCCAGTTGTTAAGCATAGTTCAATTCGTACATTTTTGGTATTGTTGCTATGCGTGATCTTGAGCTTGAGCAGTTAGATGTAAAGACTGCGTTTCTGCATGGAGAGTTGGAGGAGGAGATATACATGGACCAGCCAGAAGGGTTCATAGTGCCGGTAAGGAGGATCTTGTGTGTAAGTTGAAAAGGTCCTTATACGGTTTGAAACAATCTCCTCGTCAGTGGTATAAAAGGTTTGATTCTTTTATGTTGTCACATGGCTTTAAGAGGTCTGAATTTGATAGCTGTGTGTACATTAAGTTTGTTAATGGATCACCTATATACCTGTTATTATATGTTGATGATATGTTGATTGCTGCCAAGAGCAAGAAAGATATCGCTGCTCTCAAGTCACAGTTGAGTAGCGAGTTTGAGATGAAGGATCTTGGTGCTGCTAAGAAAATTCTAGGTATGGAGATTACCCGTGACAGAAATTCTGGTTTGTTGTTTCTTAGTCAGCAAAATTACATTAAGAAAGTTCTTCATCGTTTTAACATGCATGATGCAAAGTCTGTTAGTACTCCTATTGCTCCTCACTTTAAATTGTCAGCTGAACAATGTCCTAGTACGGATGAGGATTTTGAGTACATGTCTAGAGTTCCATATTCTAGTGCTGTTGGTTCTTTAATGTATGCCATGGTTTGCTCACGTCCAGATTTATCATATGCTATGAGTTTGGTTAGTAGATATATGGCTAATCCTGGTAAAGAACATTGGAAGGCTGTTCAGTGGATTTTCAGGTACCTTCGTGGCACATCCAATGCTTGCCTCAAGTTCGGCAAGACTGATGAGGGACTCGTAGGCTATGTGGATTCAGATTTTGCTGCCGATTTGGATAAGAGGAGATCCCTCACAGGTTATGTGTTCACGCTTGGTGGTTGTGCCGTGAGTTGGAGGGCAACGTTACAATCTGTTGTTGCCCAGTCTACCACTGAAGCAGAGTACATGGCTATTGCTGAAGCATGTAAAGAATCGGTTTGGCTGAAAGGTTTGTTTGCTGAGCTTTGTGGAGATGATACTTGCATTAACCTGTTTTGTGATAGTCAGAGTGCTATTTACCTTACCAAGGATCAGATGTTCCATGAGAGAACAAAGCACATTGACGTCAAATACCATTATGTGCGTGATGTTGTTGCAAAAGGTAAGCTGAAGGTATGCAAGATAAGTACTCATGATAATCCTGCTGATATGATGACAAAGCCAGTTCCTGTTACTAAGTTCGAGCTTTGCTCGGGCTTAGTTGGTATCACTGTCTAGCCCAAGAGGCTATTTGGCGCCGAAGGTGTTTCTTTGTTGTTTTCAGGGTGAAGGTTCTCATTCATGCTACAAGATGGAATTTGTCTCAAGGTGGAGTGTTGTTTTATGGTGTTCCAAATTCCAGCGGTAGTACCGCTGGGTTAAGCGGTACTACCGCTCGAGAGCTGCCGCCACCGCTACCCGCCCTACCGCCAGAATGGCCGTCTGACGCACTTGTCCGGTACCGACTGGTACCGCTGGCGGTACCGCCGCCGGTACCGCTGAGGTGGGAAGAGCCGAACCAGCCCACCCCAGCGGTACTACCGCTATAGCGGTAGTACCGCCGCGGTGGGATCGATTCCGGGTTGGACTGCAGCCGACCTAGGGTTTTATGCCATTATATATTCCTCTTGTAAGCCGCCGTTTTGGGGTAAGCCACACATTGTAAACCCACGGCGTTTGTAACCTCACCCGATATAGTGAAGTATTGCTGGCTGGCGCCCGTGGTTTTTTCTCCTCCATTGTTGGAGGGTTTTCCACGTTAAAATCTCGTGTCCCCATTGGTTTGATCGTTCTGCACTTCGTCGTTTCTTTGCTATCGTTTACAACACTCCTGGAGGTCATAGTTGACGATCTGACCAACTGATGTCTCGGTGGTTTTATAGCTACTAAGTGGTTCGACCCTCCATACTTCCAACTTTGCCCTCATGTACTACAACTTGTATTCTCAGGAGAGAACTATCAAAAAACTTTGCACTCATGGCGACTAAGAATTATTTGCACCAGACATGTATAGTTTTCCATAGTTTCTTTATTTTTCTCTCCTTTATATTTTGGTTTTGCTCTTCTTAATGAATGAAAGCAGCGCTGCTGCATTCGTTAAAAGAAAAAATATCCTATTAATTTAGTTTCTTCATGCTCTCATCTTGGACCATTTGGAAGGAACAACATATTAGGATCCTCATTCCTCAAAGCCACTACTCACTCTGAAGACGTTCTCCTGGAGCCGTAGTGCACGACTAGTCCGAGATGTGTTTTCCTCATCTTGGTCAAGAAGGTATGTTTACACAAATGGGATTTTCCACATTCATGCGTGGCAGCACTAACATATAGAAAGTAGCATGGTTAGATTTGTCATGAATTTTGTTTGTAACACAAAATTTGAGATCGCGATACAAATTTGTAAGAGGATTGCACCATTTGTTCAGTTCAATTTTTTTTGCCCTTTTTGTGTGATTAGTTAATGTACCAGGAATTTTACTAGAGCATATATTAACTAATCCCAAATCATGTCGTGGACCTTTTATTTGACAACCCCGTAGACCTTGTGTTTGCTAGTAGATGGCGTTTGGAACTTTGGATTGGACTAGCCGGTGACGGCGAGTGATGCTAACTCGATAGACCGTCAAGTATCCAGCGGGCGCACAGGTGGTGTAGCTCATGACGTGTTTGATTTCACGGAAAAGGAAAACCCTCTCCAAAGAAGCAACGAGGTGAGAAATGCTTGGCTTGGACTAGCCGGTGACGGTGAGTTCTGAACTTTTGATAGACCGTCCAAGTATCCAACGGGCACATGGTGGAAAAGCTACTCAAGGCAAGAAATGATCCTTCGTATGGGATTTCAGGTGGGATGGGATTTTCCACCAATCCCGCGTCCCATCCCACCAAAAATAACCCATTTGTCCCAATTAAAACACCCACTAGTCCCGTACGGGTTTAACAGGACGGGCCCACCAAATCCACCGGAATCCCACCTTTTTTTTGCGAATCCCACCTATCCTGCTACATCTCACTTCTCACGCTCGTAGCCATAGCTCCTATCCCTTACCTGGACGTCCACGCCGCCGGCCATCTCGGCCCCGGCGTCCACCCACGCCGGCCGCCACTCGGCACTGGCGTCCACCCACGCGCCGGCTGCCACTCGGTACCGGCGCCCTCCCCCTCCCTCGAGTTCCCCTTTGTTGTGACATGGCGCCGGCAAGTTCTTCTTCCGCGGGATCTGGTACCGGAGGGGTGGCGGCTGCTGCTAGCCGGCTCTGGCGTGAGGTGAGCGCGGCTTCGGTCTCCTCTGGTTTTCACCGGTGCGGCCCTGGAGCTCGTCCTCCTCAGCGACGGTGCGGCTCTGGAACTCGTCGATCTGGGCGAGCTGCGCCGGGCTGAGGTCGCCGAGGTTGCCCGACCGCATGCCCAGGAGCAGGTCCGCGAGCTGCGCCTCGAAGCGGCGGCTGCTGAGGCAGATGCGGCGCTCGCCGGATGCCAGGGGAGAGCCCCAGCTCCGCGACCCCCAGCCGTCGCGGCCAGCAGCGGCACCGGTTCCACAGGCGGTGGCGGTGAGACTCCTGGTGCCGGAGGAGGAGGCTCCGTTGTGCTTGGTGCGTCCTTCCCGTGGAAGGGAACGATCGATCCAGAGTAGCCTAACTGTCTGGTGGATCTTAACGGGACAAGTGGGACATCCCATATAAGTCCAGTAATATTTTTGTTTGTGGGACAACGGGAAGGTGGGACAACGGGATAGGTGGGGTCAACAATCTTGGTGGGAACGGATGTCCCAGTCCCATCCCACCTGAAACCATACTTCGTAGTAGGTTGGCCTTGTGCCCTGGTATCTTACTTTTATGCACTTTCGGCGAAGCTGTATGCCTCAGCTCTTGTAATAACTTGTCTCAAACCAGGTTGCTTTATTAAGTTAATGCAGGGCAATAAAATGTCTTTTATCTAAAAAAGCCACTGCTCACTCTGAAGAAGTTCTTCATCTTGGTTGAGAAGGTATGTTTACACGAAAGGGATTTTCCGCGTGGCAGTACTAACGTATAGAAAAAATAGCGTGGTTAGATTTTTCATGAATTTTGTTTGTAAGGTAAAATTTCGTAATCGGGAACGAGAATCCAGGATACAAGTTTGTGAGAGGATTGCACCATTTGTTCGGTAAAAAAGAAGATTGCACCATTTGTGTGATTAGTTAGTGTGCTAGGAACTTTACTGGAGCATAAATTAACTAATTCCAAACCATGGCCCTGGACCTTTTTATTTGACAACCCCGTGGAGCTTGTGTTTGTTAGTACATGGCGTTGGATTGGACTAGCCGGTGACGGTGAGTGACGCTAGCTTCATAGACCGTCTCCAAAGAGACAACGAGGTGAGAAATGCTGGGATTGGACTAGCCGGTGACGGTGAGTTCTGATAGACCGTCCAAGTATCCAACGCTCAGAGCTGGTTTCGTACCGAGCACATGGAAAAACTACTCTAGCAGCCGACCGATTTCACCGAAGTAGCAAAAACCACCCAAAACCCTCTCCAGTCTCAGGCTCGCTTGCTTGCTACGAAATCGATCGCCGCCGCCGGAGAAATGCTGCTCCCGCTCCGCCGCCTCTCCGGCCACCTCTGCCGCTCCCTCTCCACCGCCACCGCCGAAGCGATGCTGCTCCCGCTCCGTCGCCTCCCCGGCCACCTCCGCCTCTCTCTCTCCACCGCCGCGGCGGCCCCGCCAAGCACGCCCCCTCACTGGGCGATGATCTACCGCTTCTCGCAGCCGGCGAACACCACGCGAGCGGCGTCCTTCGCGCTGGCCCCGCCCCCGGCGCCCACTCTCTTCTCCCTCCCCGAGCTGGCGTTCAACCTGGAGGAGCGCAAGCCCAACCCTGACCGCAGATTCGTCAACCTCCACGGCGGCATCATCTTCGCCGCGAGCAGCGACGGCCTCCTCCTCCTGAACGTCTTGAGGCACCGCGTGACGGCTCAGGCGAGCAGGGAGCTCCCGCTGGAAGAGCTCGTCAAGCAGGGCGTCGAGCAGGAGAACGTGGGCTTCGTCTGCAACCCGCTGACCGGCCAGCTGTTCCGCCAGTCCGCCTCCCCGACTTCCTGGACGGGGAAAAGATCTTCAAGCCGCCAACGGGCCTCCTCACCCGAGCCGACGGCGGGCACGGGCCGCCCACGAGGTTCGCCGCCGTCGACCTCATCGGTGTCCCCAACGAGGGGCGCTTCATGCTGTGTTCGTTCTCCTCGGAGACAGGGGTTTGGGACGGCACCATGGTGCCGTCCCCGCTGCCGCCTGGGCGCGAGCTGCGCATGAAGCAGCACGAGGTGCTCGCCTTCGGAGGCCGTCTGTGGTGGGTGGACGTCAGCTGGGGCGCCGTGTCCGTCGACCCGTTCGGACGCCAGCCTGAGCTCGGCCACATCAAGCTCCCACGACACAGCGTGATTCCTCACCAGTCGAACATGGAGATCTGCGAGCTTATCAAGTACAGGCGAATGGGGGTCAGCGACGGCAGGCTGCGGTACGTCGAGGTATCTGAAGAGGCGCCGTTCCAGATCAGGTCCTTCGTGCTGGACGACGAGAGCGGCGGCCGTTGGACGCTGGAGCACCAGGTGTCGCTAGGTAGTGATGCCAAGCTGAGGCCTTTGATTGGGGCTATTGATCCCCTCAACGCCGACCTGCTCTACCTCAACATGGGCGGCGTAGCTGTTGTGTGCCTGGACATGCGCTGGAAGAAAGTCATCGATCGCTATTCTGTGTCCGACAGTGGCATCCCTCAATGCTATTGCGAGTCAAATGTCTTCCTGCCATGTGTGCTCCGTCATTTCTCGGATCAAGCCTCATTCCAGGTGATCACAATCGCACATTTCTAATCTTAACTTTCTTTCTGCCATGCCTGCTACTCGTATAAGTTAATTACTGTGCCCTGGTTTGTTACTTGAATCATGTGATTGGAGCCTTCGATATCTCCTCGTTTGTGTTTGTTGAGCATATCTGGAAAAAAATACACATGTTTCTTGAAGCACTTGGAATGTAGATATATGTACTATTATGAAGTGCTGTTACTATTGTGGCTGTTGTTCAAGTTCTTGTACCTTGATCAAAGGATGACTGATTCCAAATTTGCTTGTGACCTTACAAATGTCTTGCAGTTACTGTACATAAAGCATGTTTGTGTTAGTTAGACTCTGTATTTGCCTTTCGTGTTATCTGAATCATGTGCTGAATTCCTGGTAACCTTCTCTATGCATTGTAACTTCATAGCTCAAATTTTGTTAGGCAATGGAAGAGTTTTACATCCCTCAGTGTCTACATCAATGATTCATGACACAACCAAAATGTATTACATTGTTTCTTCTACTACCATTATTAGAACAAAAGCAAAGTTATATTAACCTGATGATCTCTAGCAGAAGTACTTTTAAGATGAAGACGCCACCCGTGTCTAGTAAATAACTTCTGGATGATGACCTCCAGCAATGTAGCTACCTACATAATCATGTCCTGCCTCTATGGTCATTTCCGTATAATCAAATAGGCCAGCATATCACAGCTCAATTATTTCATACAATGTGCACAATTATAAATTATTATGTGTTATTATGGTGGCTTTCGATCAAATTTTCGTACCTTGACCAAAGAAACTTCTTTTCAGGCAGGAAGGATGCCCCAAAACAGAAAACTTTAGCAGATGTTCTTGTTCGTTCAGACAGATGCCAGAAATGAAGGTACTAAGCAGCCAATGTAACTCTTGGCTAAAGCTTATTTATTGACTCATTCTTTATGGTACCACGTGTATAGGATGTTTTATTCTTTATACATATATCTGTTCTTCAATCCATGCAGTTTATGCCTTTGAGAAAAGATATTTTGCGTATTTTGCCAAAGACTGCTATGCTTGTCCTCTACATCGGAATCCTACTAGCTTGCCAATGCTTCAGGTCCAGTTGGTGTTTTAGTAGAATAAGTAATGTTTTGGGGACTCAAAATAGTTGTAGAATTACATTTCAGATTCTTGATGCCAAATGTTGTCATTAGTTAGACCAAATATCCATTTCACAGTTCTGTCTTACAGCAGCAACTTGCATGGTGCTGCTGAAAATTGTTAATTGGCCTTTGTTTTAGTGTTTGTTAGCGCGGGAACGATTAAGTGCAAAGCTACATATTAAGCAAGACATCGTGTAACATCTTACACAGGGTTGGCACTGTGTCAGTCATTATGACTATTTTGTTTCTGTTTCCTGAAATATTTCCACTAGTCAAGCCTGAGGTTCAAGATTGTTATTTCTTCAGAAGCGATCACCATGTCATTTTTTCGCTTCTATCAAGACACTATGCCAAGTACGAGTACTGCAGTAGCGTTTGTTGTTTACGTAAACTGTTCTCTGTCTTTTTATGTATCACCCTTTTTTTTGTGCAATTCATGTCATTTTGTTCGTACGTTTACTGAAACGTCCCTAAAATGTCTTATTCTTCACTAACTTTTCTTACATTATTTTGCAGGTTTCTTGCAACTAACAGATGCAGGTGCTGTAATGAATTAGGAAGCTGATGGTGGTAGTTTACTGAACTCTCGTTTTGGTGGAAGATCTGGACAAGTTTGGTTGTTTGAAGAGTTCGGTCACTTTTTGAGATAAACTTGAGGAGTTCAGCTACGTTGTAGTTTGCTGACGAACTATCTAGTTGTTCCGGGCTTCCAGATGAAGCTTGAAAATTGCAGTAGATTTAATGAATGGCCGCAACTTGAGGAGTTCAACATGTAATATGGCCGTTGCAGAACGCTATGTTTGCATGCAAAGACAGTGCTCTCACCCTTTTCACAGGAAAAGGTGATGCATCTACATGGTTGATTCTATCGTATGAAAAATATTCTGCAGGGATCTCTGCCTACCCGAATTGCTGGTTGTTTGATTCATGATCAGTATTCAGTGTCCGCTGGTAAAAGTACTGAAGAACGAAAATGATCACCACGCTTAGTTATACTTCTACAAGAAGATACACAAAATCAGGGACCTCCTTTAGGTCGCCTTACGGCGACGCGGGATGCAGCGTCGCCTCAAGCAGCTGCTTCATGGGCCGCATTTTGGATCGGCCCAGTACAAAAAGGTACAGTTTTTTATTTTTATTCTTTCTCTTCTGTTTTTAAATCTGAATAAATTATAAATTCGAACAAATTTCGAATATAAATAAATTTCTAATAGTTTTTTAAAATATGTACAAATTTCAAATTTGAACAAAATTCAAAACCGCACAATAAATAAATCTGAACAAAAATCAAATACGAACAAATTTCAAAACCAACAAAATTCAAAACCGAACAAAAATTCAAAATCGAACAAAAAATTAAATCCGAACAAAAAAGAAACCTGAACAAAAAATCAAATCCGAATAAATTTCAAAATCAAACAAATTTCAAAATTGAACAAAAATTCAAATCTGAACAAAAATCAAATCCGAACAAATTTCAAAAATTGAACAAAATTCAGATTCAAACAAAAAATAAAGCCGAGCAAAAATCAAAATCTGAAATAATTCAAATCTGGACAAAAAATCAAATCCACAAAGAAAAAGAAAAAAAAGTGAACGAAAATTAGTTTTGAATGATTTTAAAAAGTGAACAAAAAAAGGTCGGTGACCAAAAATTATTTTTTAATGATTTTAAAAAATGAACAAGAAAGGTTTATGAATAGAACTATCTTTGAACGATTTTAAAATGAGCGAAAATTATTTTTGAACGATTTTAAAAAGTGAACAGAAAAATGTCGGTGAACAAAAACTATTTTTTAACTGATTTAAAAAGTGAGAAAAAATGTTTATGAACGAATATTATTTTTGAACGATTTTAAAAAGTGAATGAAAACTATTTTTTAACGATTTCAAAATTGAACAGAAAAGGCCAGTAAACGGAAACTATTTTTTAACGATTTAAAAAAAATGAACAGAAATGGGGTGTGAACGGATTTTTTTTGAACAATTTTAAAGGTGAACAGAAAAAACGGTGAAACATAAACTATTTTTGAACGATTTTAAAAGTGAACAGAAAATGGGGGTGACCGAAAACTTTTATTGCATGAATTTTAAAAACAGAAAATGGGGGTGAAAAACAAAAGGAAAAAAGAAAAGAAAACGAAAAACAAAAACAAAAACAAAAATAAAAAGTAAAAAACAAGAAAGAAAACAAATAGGAAAAGAAAAAGAAAAATTAAAAGAACAAAAATAAAAATAAAAAGAAAATAAAAACAGAAAAAAACGAAAACAGAAAAGAAAACGAAAATGAAAAAGAAAATGAAAATCGTTCAAAAATAAAAATAAAAATAAAATGAAAAGGAAAATAAAACGAAAACAGAAAATTAAAACGTAAAAGAAAAAAATAAAATAGAAAAGAAAAGTAAAAGAAAAACAAAAACAGTAAAAGGAAAAAAGAAAAAAAAAAGAAAAACGGAAACAGAAAAAGAAAAAGAAAAAGAAAAAAATCGACTTTTGGGCCGGCCCACCCACGGTGACACTGGCGTCTCTTTAGGCGACGCAAGCGTCGCCGCGGGGCGATATAAAGGATTCGCGCAAAATCGGTATGCTCCTTATTTCTTTTTTTTAGATTAAAAGGGTCGCCCCCGATTTCATTAACGAAACCACATTCTACAAGGATTCAGCCAAAACGCACACAACCACCAGCGTATACAGACCATGAATCTGGAGTTTTTCCTTACAGGTAATGAGACCAGAAAAAATCTACTCTCACAAGTAACCTACAGAAACTCCAGGGAACACAACAACTCCGGCTTCCAAGCTTCTTCCATATTCTTCCTTTTCCTCTTCTTGCACATCCATGCATCAACTTATTCCAGCCTCAAAGCGTCAACCTGGGCACCCAAGAAACCCAACTCTTCCTTGCTCCAAAGACCTCCCTTGGAACTTTCTCCAGCAGCTTAGCGAAGTACACCAGCCGGTCCTTTGCGACTTTTTTCACCTGCAAAAAACTCCACCATTGAATCCAGTAACAAATTTTGAAAATAACATCACAAGGTTCATCCGGCCAAATTTTGTCAAAACAAGCAGCATTCCTAACTTTCCAAATCCCCCACAAAATCGCAGCTACTCCTATTGTTACAAATCTCTCTTCTTCCCTTGTCGTTTTAGCCATACAGAGATAACATGTTCGGCAGAACTAAAATGGGAATCTACCCCAAAGGCACACCCAACCACGTTCCAAATGTATCTAGCCAGCGGACACTCAAAAAAGAGATGATTGATTGTTTCTTTCTTGCCGCAGAAGAGACAACCCTCTTCAGATTCGCCCCCTCTATGTTTCAAAACATCCCTAGTTAAAATGCTCTTTTTGAGCACCAAACACAAGAACGTTTTAATCCTAAGTGGGAGCTTGATTTTCCATAGAAATTTATATGGCACCACTCTACTAGTTTGCATCGCTGTATAGAAGGATTTAACCGAAAAGTTCCCTGAGTTGGTTAATTTCCAGACCAATCTGTCAGGTGTCTCTGTCAGTACCACCTCAGCTAGCAGATCCCTTATTTGCATCCATTGCTCTTGTAAAACCCCCACTAAAGCCCTCCTGAAAATTAGACTACTGTACCCATTTTCTAAAGCAGTTTTTACAGTTGCTTTCTTATTAAGAGAGATGTCAAACAGCCTAGGGAACCTTTTGGATAGGCAACTCTCTCCTATCCAATGGTCCTCCCAGAAACTTGTTTTCTCCCCATTTCCCACTTCCACTCTACAGCAAGACCAGAAAAGATGTTTAACCTCCATCAGACCTTGCCAAAAATGTGAGTCCCCATTTTTTTTGGCAACCTAACAGAGGGTCTCTCTCCTCAAATATTCTGCTTTTAAGATTTGTTGCCACAGCCCATCTTCGTTAAAGAGTTTCCACAACCATTTCGAAAGTAAGGCAATATTCATTACCTCCAGGTCGAGCACCCCAAAACCTCCCTGGTCTTTAGGTAAGCACACCACTTCCCATCTAACCAAGTGATACTTTCTTTTCCCTTTTTCACCTGACCACAGGAAATCATTCCTGATCGAATCCATTTCCTCTTTAATGCCCACTGGCACTCGATAGAACGAGTACATATACAATGGAACACTAGAGAGAGAGAGGAGTTAATGAGTGTCACTCTTCCCCCCATCACAAGAAGTTTCCCCAGCCAGGGGCAAAGCTTTTTCCCCATTTTTTCACTCGACGGCCTCCAATCTGAGGCTTTGATTCTTTTTTTATCAATGGGAACTCCCAAGTACTTCATGGGTAGGCTAGCAGCATTACATGTGAGAATTTCCTCAAATTCCTTTGTTCTACTGGAAGCCTCCCCCATGCAGTATATATCGCTTTTGTGAAAATTTATCTTCAACCCAGACATTTGTTCAAACAGACAAAGGATTAATTTTAAATTCCTAGCTTGTTCCACATCATCTTCCAATAGTAGGATGGTGTCGTCTGCATATTGTAGAATCGACACCCCCTTATCTACCAACGATGATGCGAGCCCAGAAAGCAGTCCTTGATCTTGCGCTCTACTAATAAGAATGGCTAGGACATCTACTGCCAAATCAAACAGGAGTGGGGAGAGGGGGTCCCCCTGCCGCAAACCCTGATGAGTGGCAAAATAAGGTCCTATCTCTCCATTAACCTTCACTCCTACCTTGCCACTTGTGACCACTTTCATTACTAAATCAATGAATTTTGTCGGGAAACCTTTCTTTTGTAAAACTTGAACCAAGAAAGGTCATTTGATCTTGTCAAAGGCTTTCTCGAAGTCAATTTTAAAAAGCACTCCAGATCCCTTTTTGCTGTGTATCTCATTCATCACTTCATGCAAAATGCAAACTCCTTCTAAAATGTATCTCCCTTTCAGAAAGGCGGTTTGTGTAGGCCTGATTACTTTTTGTATCACCACTGAGAGTCTATTTACCAAGACTTTGGTTAAGATTTTCAGCGCGACATTAAGTAAACATATGGACCTGTACTTTTGTATTTTATCTACATCATTTCCTTTCGGCACTAAAGTTATGACTCCATAATTGAGTCTAGCAACGTCCAGAGTGCCCTCGTGGAATTCCATCAGAAGTTCAAAAAGTTCAGTTTTCACTAACTCCCAGTTCTTCTGATAGAAATCTGCGTTGAACCCATCTGGTCCCGCCGCCTTGTTAGTTGCCATACCAAAAACAGCCTCTCTCAACTCCTCCATGGAGAAAGGCTTGACAAGATCAACTGCATCAGCAGTGGAGATCTTGTCGATACCATTCCATCAAAGAGAATACTAGACCTATCTGGTTGTCCAAAGAGGTTCTTATAGAATTTGGTTATGTAGTTCATGAGGTTCTTTTGTCCCTCCACTACCCCCTCATCCTGCAAAAGCCGAATGATCATGGTTTTCTTCTCCTGCCATTGGCTTTCACATGGTAGTATGCTCCTTATTTCTGCAAGATGACTTCTGAACTCTTTATTGTAGCGACTAAGAAAAGAAGGAAATCCTGAGGTTAATAAACTGAACATGATCAAATTGTGATTTGTTTCTTTTTATGGCCGACATTCAGTCGTTGCCACCTTCTGAATTACACTGACACTATGTGTTAAAGCTCGCAGCTCGCTGCTGGAGCCTGCACGCCTGGAGTGGCTCTTAACAGTTCCCTCCTTGGACAGTTTCTGAAACTTCTAGTAGTTTACTTATGTTAGTTTATTGGTGCATTGCGATGCCGGCCCTCGACGTCTTTCTAGCGCAGGTATCAATCTATGTGTTTGACAAGTAAACCATCACATTGTGTTTTCTAAGAAAGAGAGACATCTGTCTGACCTGTATATGTAAGATTTCAGTGGTTTTATTATCTAGGTGTAGTCTCAGGAGATTAATGGCAAGCATAAGCGCGTCGAATCGAATCAGAAGCAATTAGAACCGCTGCCCGTTATACACATCGTATCAAATCCTGATGGAGTGCCTATGCGACACTTTTTTGTGTTGCTACTATATATGTACTAAAATAAGTAGTACTTCTCACAAAATTTGCACACAGAAACAGGGGACCTAATCGGTTTATCAATCATCTTGGAGTATATAAGATAAAGTTACAATGACGACACGCAGAAGCTAAAATAAAGTATCATTGAGAGGAAAAGGTTGGGTTTCTTGGTGCATCTTACAAAATTAAGCGGGCCATACATCTCTATATAGACATATACTCCGTAGTGATCAAAATAAATGGAAGCACCCACGGACTGCTGAGCGTTCATAACAAATTTCGGACGTCCGACACTTTTCCGTCCGACGGCCGTACGACACAGATCAACGGCCGTTGATGCTAATTAGAGAAGCAGCCTTGTCCGATGGATTAGAACGTCGGACAAATATCGGACAACAAACGTCGTACGTAGAGCAGTTTCGATTTCGGAAACAGAGAAAATCGGACGGCCCATTCGAGTCAACCTTTCTGCTGTGCGTGTGTTGTGACCGGTCAACGCATTTTCTCCCACGACTCACCGCCACGTTTCTGCTAACAGCACTACTCGACCAAGGCAAATGGGATACATGGATGTTCAGATGAGGCGGTCTGATGTTCTCAAATCTCCATCTACAGTCTGTGAATAAAGACATATTAATCCATTGGACATGGCCGTGGTGGGTAAGCACCTCCTGTTTCTCTTGATTCTGGTCTCCGCAGCTGATGGCGATCGTGCAGCTCAAGCTGTATATGCACAGCTATGCTGATTGCTGATAGAAACTTCAGAGAACAATTATGCCTTTCGAACGAGTGAATGCCACTACCTTTCAAAGGAAAATGGGGGTCTAGGGAAGTTCAGGGATTGCATTTTATGTCCTGATGACACGATGTGATCTTTCTCAAATCTCCATATATATTAGTTCATGGCGGCCGTCGTGGGTAGTAGTACTAGTTGGCTTATCTGTTCTTTTGTGTTGTCACCGGCTGTACTCCAATCACCTTCTGTCGCTCTTAATTCCGGTCTTCGCAGCTGATGGCAACTAATAACCGTGGAGTTCCAGCTGTATACACAGTGCATGCTGATTGTTTATTGAAAATCTAGAAGAAGAAATATTTCCTTCAAACCGTGGAGTATCTTTTTTTCTTTTCTTTTGAAGCAAACATTGCTACTCGCATTTGCCTATACACAACGCAAGCAGCAGAGCTTTGTTTTCTGCACAGAGAAACGAACAGTTGAGCTCTGAATTATACTACTGCATTAGAAGGAACATTTTTCTTACAAAAAAATGGACTGAGATGTGGCCGTACAAAAAGAAAATAAAAGACCGACGAGTTATGCATACACATGACTCTCGTCCGGAATTCCATTACTTCTTCATTTCATTTTTCTCCTCCTTTTATTTCACCAACCGTGAGAGTGGTCTGTCCTGACAAACGTGTCTGAACCACTACTAACTGCCTCTAAGAGTAGGGTGTAGTACAAACAAGCATGATGCATCTGGGCGAGAACTCAAAAAAGTGTCCACGTACGGCAATACTTATGTCAAATCAGCCTTTTGTTTGGAGTACATTATGGTTAGGGTATGTTGCAGAAGTTGGGATTTCCCTTTTTTTTATAAAAAATTAGGGTATGTGCCAATGTTCGTCTTCGAACTTTACCTGCACTGTACGCTACAGAAATATGACTAATTAATTGGGATAATTATTGCTTTACATAATTAAGATGCCAACATTTCCAGGAGAATATGGGTCACCTTTAACAGTATGAGCTCTCTGAACCTCGGCGCGTACCTACTGGTGTATTTGTTTATCAGGGATGTGTGAAGCCTCATCTGGTGAAACTGGTTCTTTTGAATGTAAAGTTAGTAAATGAACTGCCTTGATTCTGGCCAGCTTGATTATCAATCTCCAAATATACGCACCTGTGTTCCTAGAGATTTGTGAAGATATGTTCATACTGTCCTTTTTTTAGAACAATATTATCAACGACAGTGCAGCATTTGCCAACCAGCTGCCCAAGCATTTTTTAAATGAGTTTTTTTTTCATGTCTCCCGTTTCTCCTTTCATTCCAGTTTATATATTAAAAAAAACTATGCTCATGAGCAAATCACCAAACATACAGCCCATCCCGCCTTCCATCCTCCTCTTTATATACCACGCGCCAACGCGAGAGCGGTTGAGAAACGCAAAAACCAACAAAGGGAATTCGAATCAACAAGGAAGAATGGGGGAGGCGCCGCCGTGCAGCGTCGTGCCGCGCCGGGCCGCCGCGCAGTTCCGCCTGGCGCGCTCCGGACTGCGCCGCAAGGTCCAAGTCGTCCGGCTCGGGAACGGCAGCGCCGGCGCACGGCGGGCGGGCGTCGCCCGCGGACTGTGCAGCCTCCGGCGCCGGATCAAACTCCGGTTGCTCGGCAGCGCCATGTGGAGCCTCGCCGGGCTCTGCGTGGCGGCGCTGTCGGGGACACCCGGGAAGCCCGACGCCACGCAGCCGTGGACGGGTGTCGAGTCGTGCTTCGCCGCGCCCTTCATGCCGGCCCTGCTGGTGAGGCGCGCGGGACAGGACTAGGTAGCTGCAGCTTCATGGTGAATTGGTGATCGCATATAGCCACATAAGACTAATCTCCCTCTGTACACTTTATAAGGTATTCTAACTTTTTTCGAAAATATAGGTATGTAGACATATTTAGTACGTAGATTCATTCATTCTGATCCGCATCTAATCTGTATTGAAATATGTAGAATGCGTTATAGTAAAAGTGAGCAAAGTGAGTATGTAAGTATTTCTTTGTAACTCTAAAGATTGCATTGCTTACATGGCCCTGTTCTTTTATCCTGATATCTATTATTCCTTTCTTCGTGGTTTAAAGTTTTGTAATTTTTGCTTCCTATTCAAAGGGAAGTACGGTGATGTATTGTGCTACTATTGCAATTCTAAATCCAATTACGATGACGCTACGAATCTTTTTTTAGTTTTCCCCGCTGGGTATTCTCGGTCCCCTGGAGTAGTTTACTTGTGATCTGGACCCTTGGGCGCCGTTCTTAGATTACTGATCCATCGTACCGTGACCGTTATTTATTCTCAGAATAGTACTGACATATTGCATTTGCTATGTCGTCGGAGTATGTTACAATTTTCTCCATGCTCACGATTTCTGTTTTAAAATGGAGGATGAACCCGGCCTCTGGAAAACAGGAACCATCAAAACCTTACGAACAAATACATCAATCAGTCAGCCACCATCCAAGAAATAACTCGCTACACCTACAAGCTTAATGCAAGGGGGTGAACCTAATCGGAGCCAAGTGCGCTGACCTCACACACCAACGCATATCATCTAAATCCGAAGGCATCCACCAAGTCACACAATATCAAGCCGGGAGCACAAATCGGTCTAGCAAATTCTGAGCACACACCACATGCACACACTCACAAGCGGCTCCCGCCGTCTCCCACCAGCCCATCTACAGGATAGATCAACGCAATGACCTTGTCATGCTTACCGTTGGTGCCGCCACGACGACAGACAGTGCCACCATCCTGCGCGCGTCCATCATCCCGCATCCGCCGCCGAAACTCCGTTGCAGCAACCTGTCGAGATCTGCCATCTTCGATGCGGTAGAAGTCACTCCGCTCCACCTTCTGCCCTCTTCGACCAGCAGCTGCTCCAAAATAATGCCCTCACAAGGGAAAACGACGCGCAATGCCGCCACATCCGATCCGGGATATCCAAATCTAGGGTTTCCCATGAAACAGCCCGAGTGAGGTGGTGAGAACTGCATTGACCATACCTTCGACAAGGCCATTACCCACCAATACTGGAGTCGGCTCGGTTTTCAACTGCAGTCTAGCATCCTCACTGCCTAGTCCGCGATGCATCCACCAAGAACCGGGGGATATGCGCGGCGAAACGAGGCGCGCGGAGTTATGCCTACAAGTGCACACGTTGTTGTACCTAGTTTCCAAATAAGAATTATCGAACCACAGAGAGCTGAGCTAATGGTTTTTTAACTTCTCCTTTGAATATTAAAGAATTGTACCAGCAAGTTATTTTGATCCAAAGCAAGCAAGTGTGTGTGGAAAAAGAGATTGTTGTGTTGTTGGCGATTAAACAGAAAGTAAAAGACAATAATAAAAAGTGACAGAGCAAGCAAACAGGGATAGTTATGGAAACTGCAATAAGGCTAAAAGCGTTCTCAGGGTACCCGAGAGGACGGACCGAGCCACTAGCAATTAAGGGTTTACCCCGTGAATGTGGAGAGGGGTTATGAGGATCTCCGTTACTCCTATGTTAACACACTGACAAGTGGCACCCCACCAGATAGAGGGTATCAAGTATGCCTCTGTTGGAGTATGGGGCACGTTAACCACTCAATCCTTGTCTAAACACAAACAACCTACTTCAGTCCCGAAGGCAACTATTGTGCCACCATCTCATAAAAAATAGGGTTTCCCCATCTTCCCAAAAACTAATGAAACTACTCAAACATGAAAGCACAAGACACCATCATATTAATGGTATGGACGGAAGATGAACAATGATACGAGTAAATGTGCAAATCCACAACTGCAAGTTTGGGAATTACAACGAGATGGAGGGATTCGTTGATGTAGATGAAGGAGATGGTGCTGGTGAGGATAGAGATGGATGCCTTGGCTATCCAGATCGCAGCGGTGAAGATGGTGGGAGCCTCCTACTGATCCCTCTCTGAATCCCTTCCGGAGGCTAGGTTTTCTAGGTTGTTTTCGTGGTAGCGGCTGGTCTGCTCGTCTGATTGGAAATCCGAGGCCATAGGGTTAAAAGAACATGATGATGCGGTCGTCCTGGAGGCGATACGGTCACCGATACGGTGGGCGTGACCGTATCGGTGGTTGTTACCTCCTCTGTTTCTTCTATGTTGCTTTTCTTTCCTTCTTTATTTCTAGGAAATTGTTTTTCCACAAGGAAGGTATTAAGTGCTCCGAATCAACATATTTCATACCATACTTAGTAAAATACCATATATGGAAGTCCTCTTTAATATTTTGACTTCCCACATACAGAGACATAAAAGTGCGCGCTGGCGCGATAAAATACAGAAATCCCTACCTCAACCTAGTAATAAAGTAAATAAAACTCTATATGAAATGACGCATCACTAAGAAGGCTCGCCACCCGGCAGACCATGGCCGCCGCGAGACTGCCTCGTAGCCTGCGCCGCCCGCCGCCCTTGCCACCCGGAGGACGAAGCCAATCAGGTGCAATCCGCCTTGATGCCGTCCGTCACGCCATCACCGGGGCAACCGCGTCGTGACGCCTGGCCGCGCCACGCCTGAGCCCTAGTGCATCGACCCGCACCAACGTCCAAGGGCAAGAAGGAAAAGGGGACCTCGCCGGTGTTGGCTAGGTTTTGCCCAGGCGCACCCTCTGGTGGTGGCAAGGGAGGAGGAAGAAGGGGGACGGGCCCCGGCGGCGGTCGATCAAGGGTTTCCGCTGGGTCGCCGGACAAGGGCGACACGGGGGTATGTTTGTTGTGTTGGCCACTCTATGCTCACGAGGCCGGAGACTGGAAGCAAAATTTGCAGAAATCCTCGTGTTCGTATAATACAAGCAAAAGTAGTCTAGCAAACTAGGAGAGATTCCACGTTCTGGTAGACCGACTGATCCGCGATTGATGCCCGACTTCATTCTGTACATTGTGGGCATGCGCATCTTAAAGATAGACTTAGCAAGCCTTTCTTCATGGATATTATTCTGATGGGGATGTGGTCCATTTGGTAGACTAGGAATGCATACATCTTTCAGCAAAAACCTCCCAATTTATACTGTTATAGAGGGTTTTTTAAGGAGGAGATCCATCTGCTAGCTCAAGTTCAGGGCGTCAAGAAAGCCATACGAAAATTTTGCAGCTTGGGTGGACAATTTTATTTGAGCTCTGAGCTCCTGATATTTTTTTCTCTTCTCTCTTTGTAGTACAAACTCATGAACTGTTTCTCTTGTACTCATAAACCCAAAACTTAATTTAAAAATGTAGTACAATAGTACTATTGTTCCTCAAAAAAGCCGATAAGTCGGAATTCAATCATCCGAGGCAACGCGACCCGACCTGATACCGCCTTTCGGTTTAAGTGGAGAAGCTTAGAACTACGGGTTGATTTTCTAAAAAAGGAGGGGGCAAAATGCAAAAGTGTTCTTCATGTTGGATGGAGATCAGACGATGTGAAGGACTGCCGATTATAGGCCCTAGATCGGGTGACCGACCAACGCCTAGTGGTCAGTATGTGTTCGCCTTATCCTCAAGTGGTGTTAGCACCACATAAGAGCATCTCTAGCAATCACACAAAAGAGGGCAAAACTTTAAATAACTGCTTTCTACGGTTTTGGTCGACGAAAAGTGTACCAAATAGATCTTGTAAATCAGGCTGACCCACTATTTGGGGGGGGGGGGGGGGGGTGGGAGAGGGGGGTGGAAAATTGAACCTCGCGTACTTCACATTCCTAGTTTTAGAGTCGATTTTTTAAATAAATGAAAAGCCACTTAACTCTTGCCAGAAGGGAACTTTCAACCCGACGGTCCAGGCAACTTCCACCACCAATTCCAATTCCGGCCAAATCCGAGCCGTATTTAACCACATCTCCTCGATTCCAGACGATTTTAGACAAAATGGCAGAGCAATCATGTAGGGAAAGGGGCAGTCATTGCAGGAGAGGGGAGGAGCTAGGCAGCGGCTAACCGGAGCCGGCAACTAGGTGGGGACGCCCGCGAGCATGCCTGAAGGCCGCACGCGAGCAGCCGCGGACACGGGAGGCAGGTGCTGGTGTCGGCGCGGTCGGGCAGAGGGAGACCTTCTAGATGCCCGTGGGAGGAGGAAGTAGAGGATATGAAAAATAGAAAGAAAAAAATAAATAAGCGACTGACTGGTAAATTTTACATGATTTACTGACTTTTTTTATAGTATCTGTTTCGGGAAGGCACTGTTTTATACTGTAAACTGTTTTAGTATCTGTTGGAAGAAAAAATGGAAGCAAAGTTTCCTAGACTTTTCTCCTTTGCCCTTGACAAACTACAATATGTCTCTGAATTCCTAAGCTCGGCCAACTGGATTGCTTCTTTCTATCTACCACTAACGGTGCAAGCACACGAGGAATTCGAACAGATGTGTGCTCTACTTCATGATGTTCATTTGGAAACTGAATTAGATGACTCCTGGAGTTGCACAATTGGCAAAGGGGATTTTAAACCAAGTCTCTTCTACAAACACAGTTTCAAACAACTTGACACTCATGCACCGTCTTGCTGGATTTGGAGAAGTAAGTGTCAATCGAAGCATAAATTCTTTGCCTGGCTACTGTTACATGACAGACTGAATACAAAGGATATGCTGCTGAGAAGAAAATGGAATGTGGTTGATAATCACGACTGTGTTCTCTGCGTCGCTCACTTGAAGGAGAACTGGAGACACTTGTTCTCACTTGCTGGAGGCTGTGGAAGAATAGAAATGCCTGGGTGTTTAACAATGCTAACCAGCAGTTCGGTGTTGGTGCTCTGATAGACAAGATCCATGATGAGTTCGCCTCATGGACGGTAGCTAGGAGAGGAGCTTCTGGAGTCTTTGATGCTATTACGTGAGAGATAGCTTGAGTGAGTTTTCTGGAGTGTTTTCCTCTGCCCCTTTTGTCTGTGATTGGGACATGATCTTGTAAAATAACTCTGCCTTCTATAAAAGTAAAGTACATCTGGCGTACTCGTGTGGAGACACTTGTTCTTCAATTGTCAGTTCAGTACTCAGGTCTCGAATTATCTACAGATCCCATGGGAACCTGGCTCTCAAGCTGAAACTCTCCTAGCTGCGAGGAAAGCTTTCAAGGGTCCCTGCTTCACTGAGATTGTGACTCTAGCTTGCTGGGCCATTTGGAAACAACACAACGGATGGATTTTCAAAAACATTCGGCCTACCTTCCGTGGATGGAAGGCCCTTTTCTTCCATGAAGTCACCCTGCTTAAGTACAGGATGAAAGACTCTATTTTCTCAATTTTGTCATTATGGCTTGACAACTTACACTAGATTTTTCTTTTTTATCTTGCTTTTTGCGGCGACATGCAGCTGCCGTTGTGCGCCTGTACATGTTGCTTGTGGTACAGTGGTCATATGTGGACGAAGAAGAAACGAGTGCAACTTTTGTGTTGGGGCTTTCTTCTTCGAGAAATTAATCGTGTTTATTTCTACATCTTGTGTATGTACCACCACTCCCTATAACAAACTTGTTGAACCTGATGCAGGACAGATCTCACAAGCAGGAGGGTGAGGGTCTAAAGCAATTGAACCGAGTTGTTGTGCTTCTTTTATTTGGGTGGATAATGTTGGTATCGATCATTATGCTGAAATCAACCTTTAGTCCCATATCCGTACGGAACTGGTACCTCAGTGTGCAAGGAAAAACAGTTACACAATACAGTAAAAAGATTACTCGTCAAAGATGAGTGTAATCCAATCTTGCGTAAGACAACTCCGTAATCCACAAAAATTTGATCAAATATTTACAGATATTACATAACACATAAGAACTTATCACAACATCTTCATGTGAATAACGTGATATATAGTTCGTTTTTGTAACCGTTGCATTTGCAGGATATAATTGTTTCTCTTAAGATCATGCAAATTCTGCGGTATAAGAATAAGACAGGTATATCAAGTCCTACAGTTTCTCTGTACATGCAAGTCAAGCTGGACAATTCTAGCTGTACTACAAACCAAAGAACTCTAAATAAAAATTGTGTCTAGTAAATGACAACGAAGTTGTGGAGCTTGAAAGCAAAACAAGTAATAATTTCAGTACATGTATGCTATGAATATCTTAGGAAAAGCATATAAATAGCTTAGCCTCAAAGCCACTACCATCATTAAAGACATCATTTTGTAATTTGCAAAAGTCCCAAAGTTGAAATAAAATTATTCTCTTAAACTAATAGCACAAGAGAAGGGTCAAAAGTGAAACATTGATGTTGTATATGTTTTAATAACAATAGCATCCCAAGTACTCGGCATAGTATAGTATGAACTGTACATGCATATGATTTGGCCACCTAAAGTGACTACGTGTATACCATCCTCCGTATGTCCAGCTTTGTAACACTTACCATAATTTCAATTCTAGCAGAATAGCATGTGCAATCTCGTCGGCAGCTTTTAATGTTCCATCAATTTGATGTTTTGGCAAGAAAGAACCAAAAAGTTGATTCACTGAACATAATTACCAAACCGACCAAACGATTGGAATGTAAACAACTGAACCAAAAGTTGCTCCTATAGCGCTGGAGGTTTGGCTCTACTCCTTCTCTTCTTTTGACTGCCTTCGTGTTGATGGGAGTGGAAGAGGAGACAACGAGAAGCCCCAACCCCCTTGATTAGTCTCGAGCTCATCCTTGGCAGTCTTCCAATCAGAGTTATGGCACACACCGTTGCCTTTGTACTCTCGACGGATTGCTTTTTAGGTTGCTTGCCGGTCTCCGTGTTGCTAAATCTTCTGAGCGAAGGGCGACCAAATTCCATTTTCCTCATGCCCAATGTTGGCAACAAGGTAGTCAATTCAGCTTCTTCACGACAACTACATTGTTTTCGTCGACAAGGTGGTAGAGGTGGAGGCGTGGCGGTTTCACGACCCAAAGTGGCCATGTCCCTGGCGGTGGCGAGGATGACCCAGAGATACAGTTGCATGGAGTCAATTGCCAATTGTAGTCCGAATTTTCCCTTTAGGGTCCTCCATGTAGAATCCAAGGACAAGATTGTATTTTCTCTGTTTGTGTGTCCTCTTGTGGGCTGTTGTTTGTACGTTGTTCTGATTTAATATGGCATGGGTCCTTCTGAACCATTCCTTGTTCAAGAAAAAACTGGGTTGGGCCCTCATGCTGCGGTAGCCAAGGCACGAGCGTCAAATAGCGAGACTCCCATCCTCGCCTCGTGGAAAATGGTTCGACGCCGAGTGCAGCATCTCCTCCGACAATCCATCGAGGTAGTGAGATGCTTAGGACGGCCAATAGGATAGGGGATAAGGGCAACCGTCCAGGGCCCTAGAAGAGAAGGACCAAAAAAGGTAAAGTATATAGTAATTACTATGCTATTATCTAGTACTCACATCTAAAAAAATTAAAGCATAAATGACACAAATATGTTTTTCACTTATAAGATGTCTAAAATATAGTATAAATACATATTAAAAATATTCCATAAGACTAAATGCAACGACGCTATTATAGAATCTCATTCCATACACTTTAATATTATGAATGGTCAAAGACGTAAATTACATATGGTGAAAAATCACGCTCGCGCGCCATTCATTTTGGGACAGTGGGAGTATCTTAACATAATAAAATGATAATTATGGAAGAAAAAACACCATGGACCCCTTGAGACATTGAAAAAAACCCATATGTGTGGCAAAAACAAGTTAAGTTACCATGATATTCTCTTTCCGGTTTAAGTGTAGCACGTTTTACGGGTATCTACGTAGGAATATTTTCATGTTTAATTTCGTGAAGTCAATGTTTATTTTATAAACTGAGGGGGACTTTTATACACAAGATGATAACAAGCATATTGAATAAGAGCATATCAAATAATAAATTTACATATGCAAACACGATAGAATCCACACAATTTTATTTCATTGGTGATTACTCTAAGCAATGCTATTTAATATCGAGGACTAAGAATGCGCGCTTTGTGAAATTTTTATTTGCTAGATAATTTTGACGACGAGAAAGTAGTGTCACTGGTTTAATTTATACTCTGTAGGTTTCTATAAAGTTGTTTGCTTAATCATACACTAGAAACTACTATTGAGACATTTGTTAGACCGTATTATTTACGGAATTTTCAGCACAAATAGGCGTAAATTATATAGATTATGCATTGTAGAAAATATAGTTCTATAGACTTTTGTTACAAAATACAGTTTAGTATCTTCCGATGAATACTACAAATAAAAACACACCAACTAATATTTATTAATATTGCTAGTATGTAGTTAAACTATCTGAACAAACAGAAAATTATATATACTTGTAATACTATTACGTGCTAAAAATAAGATCCATAGAAGTATAAAAGTTTAGTAAAATTGTATTTAAATGCAACAAATACAAGATGGTTATGCTAGCAATATCACTACTAAATTTGCAGCAAACTTAAAATAGCAATCCTGTGCTGAATCAAAATGACCCTTGGTTGTTTATTTTTGTAGCTCTATATTTCAAATGTAATTGCATGATTCATGTCACGTGATCATGTCTCTTCCATCATGCCCATCCAAAAAATTATGGTCTGGGTTCTAGAGTTTGCTGTTCAAAATATCCTATTTTAGTTTATCTCATTGTTATTATATCTTCCAACAAGGAGTGGTGGTTGTTTGTAACATTTGTGTAAGGAGATGGCGATCCCTGGTAGCATCTTTGATGAAATGTTATATTTTATAATGTTTGCTGTTAATTAACTTGTATGTTGTTTTGACAGTTTACTGGGTAGCAGTATGTGAAGAACATAGAAGATTTGGACCATGTTGGTGTTAAACTGTTCGCTAGCTTTATCGTGCAGCTTTCATATGAGATTCATGTGTGGCCTAACATGGATGGAGTGTGAGTGTAGAATACATTATCCCATGTTATTTTCTGATTTTGTTGCAATTTTTTCAGTGTCTGCATATTTGTGTAAAAAAATAGCTTCTCGAATGTATAGTTGCTTATGTGACTCTTTGCTTAAACTGAGGGAACATGCATTATCTAGATCAGGGCATCTATGAATTGCAATAATAAAGAACTACATATTTAAAGCAATAAAAAGGATAAAGAGCCAACCGGATTAATAAAACTGAGAAAAAATAGAGGTGCCTTTATACACAGTTGCAAACTTGCATATCATATTCCCATGTGCATTCTCTTGAGAATTTGGGTTGGTCAATACAGAAATTGGATAGCAGCAACTCTGTTATAGGATTTTGGTACTTTTGCCTATCATCATGTTCTAAATAAAGCATTTTCCCATTAATTAATTCACTTTTATGTTGGAATTGATGGATGTAGGCTGGATTATGCGTGGAAGTGTCATGGTGTCTAAGAGCGAGCTTGATCAATTCAAATAGAGGAAAGCAAGGTGTGAAGATAATTTTGGAAGACTTCGGAGCTTAGAAGAAAATGTTTTCCTAGCGTACTTAACCACTATAGAGACCTAGATGTAGGTGCTGGTTAGTAAAACTAAGAGAGTGCTTGCTTTTGTAAGTCGGTCTGTGTTGTGTGTCAACTTGATCTTGTGGTGGTTTGGACCCGTGACAGACAATTTTGCATGCACCTTCGCGTGACTCTGTGTAGCTGACGAATGTTCCAAATGGAAAAACCTAACCGCATTTACACAGTTCAGCCTGACTGTGACCATTGTAAAATCTGCTCGCCACTGTTAATTTTCAGTCGCAGGAACATAATAAAGATGATAGTCATCCTGCCCTATGTACACCGAAACTTGATCAGCTGACTGAACAATTTTCCAAGTCTTACCAAGATGAGCCAATCTGTTTATTAGACGATAACCCTCCTTGGCAAAGGATCAGAACGGAGACACATCTGGCATGAATCCGCCTCTTATACAAGCTGCAAAGCCTGAAACATAAACCAGTAAAAGGGTCCGTCACGAAATCTCAATGGGTAACACTTACGCAATTCATGAGACTGCTTATTCGGAAATATTTTAGTAGCACCAGCAGGAGCAGTTCTCCTCCAAATTCCCCACTGCTTTGGGCGCGAGAGGGCCGTCCTGGCAGTCAGCTCCACCTCCCACTGCTGCTTGCACGCGGCGATCCCAGTTCCGCCAGACGAGGCGCTCCCATGGAGCAGAGCACCGTGAAGACGTACGCGCCGTCCAGCGACTGCCCCGGAATGCAGTAGGCTCGCGGCTGAGAGGAACTCTCGAACCCGGAGAACGGAAGGCGAGGCCGCTGTGTCATCCGGCGGCAGCAGGAATAGCACGGAGGCTTTAAAGCGGCGTGGAAACCTTGCACGTGCCTTGAGGCTCTCTTCTGCTGCGCGTAAGGTCCGGGTCCCGCCACGCGCGAGGTCTCGGAGCAGCACGCCATCACGCAGTGCAAGGCCGGCGTCACCGTGGCTCTGCGCCAACCTGACCACGCGCCTCTGTGGCGCAGCTCCTCGCCGCCTCGTACAGGGTTCGCGCGTGCTTGGACCTCGGCCTTGTAGTGCTGCTGCTGCTGCTGGTGCACTCGGCCCGCCTCGCCGGGCAGCCAGGAGGGTGCGGGAATGCACCTTGCACAGTCCAAGGAGCTGACGTACTGCGAGTGAGGTGGTGCCTGTTCTGCGGGAATGCACCTTGGTCCTTGCACAATAACCGTGTTTATTTACCACCACTCCCTATAACAAACTTGTTGAACCTGATGCTGGACAGATCTCAGCAGGAGGGTCCGAAGCAAGGGAACCAACAGAGCAAGGCAAATAATGTGGTGACGCCTTGGAGTCGCTGGTTATTGTGCTTCTTTTACTCTTGGTATCGATCATTATGCTGACACATCAACCTTTCAGTCCCTCCTTCATATGGAACTGGGACCTCAGTGTGAAAGGAAAAACAGTTATACAATACAGTAATAGATTACTAGTCAAACATGCGTGTAATCCAAATCTTACGCTGGACAACTCCGTAATCTACAACAATTGAATCAAATATTTTACAGATATTACATAACACAAGAAATTATCACAACATCTTCATGTGAATAATGTGATGGTTCGTTTTTGCAACTGTTGCATTTGCAGGATATAATTGTTTCTCTTCAGGTCATGCAACTTCTTCAGGATAAGAATAAGACAGGTTTATCAACTTTTGCAATTTCTTTGTACATTCAAGTTAAGCTAGGGAATTCTAGCTGTACTACAAATCGAATACTCTAAAAACAATTGAGTCTAGTAAATGACAACAAAGTTGTTGAGCTTGAAACCAAAACAAGTAACAATTTCAGACCATGTATGCTATGAGTACAAAAAAATAATGTACAGCGGATTAGCAATCCGCCGCTTTAGTCCACTCAGCCATCTCTCCCCGTTCCAAATAAAAAGGTTTATGTGATATGATAGAAACAAGAAATAACGATTGTAAAAAAAACCTTTTTTCTTTCAAAAGTCTATAAAAATTATATTGCCAATTCCATTTTAGTTATATTCTTTTTTCTTAATGTTATTAAAAAAGAAGAAAATTCTTGTTTTTTATCTTAAGAAAAGCATATAAACAGCTTAGCCTCAAAGCCACTACCATCATTAAAGACATCATTTTGTAAATTGCAAAAGGCTCAAAGTTGAAATAAAATTATTCTCTTATAATGATAGCACAAGGTAAGGGTCAAAAGTGAAACATTGATGTTGTATATGTTTCAACAACAATAGCATTCCAATTAGTCGGCATAGTATAGTATGAAATGTACATACATATGATTTGGCCACATGAAGTGGCTAGCCGTATACCGTCCTCCTTATGTCTAGCTTTGTAACACAAAACACTTACAATTATTTCAATTCTAGGAGAATAACATGTGTTGTCTTGTTGGTTCTTTTAATGTTCCATCAATTTGATGTTTTGGCAAGAAAGAACCAAAAGTTGATTCACTGAACAGAATTTCCATCCCGACCAAACAATTGGAGTTTGAACAACTGAACCAAAAATTGCTCCTGCAGTGCTGTAGGTTTTGGTCTGCTCCTTTTCTTCTTTTGACTGCCTTTGTGTTGACGGGAGTGGAAGAGGAGACAACAAGATGCCCCAACCCCTTTGATTAGAGCATCTCTAGCAGTACCCGCAAAACGCGAACCCGCAAAACAGTTTTGCAGGTCACGCAACTCGCGTTTTTTGGCTCGAAACGCGGCGCGGCGGAGCAGAAACCGCAAAGCAGAACCGCAAAACAGAATATTCTGTTTTGCGGTTCTGCTTTGCGGTTTCTGCTCCGCCGCGCCACGTTCAGAAACTGCATATGCAAAACATGAATTAGGCATGAATGTCGTAGTATGCCAAATTGCTTACAAATTCGACATTAATATAGCAAATAATAAAGTTCCTTGAATCTAAAGACGACAATTAACATAGTTTTCCATCCGTGTGACCAAAAAATTGCTTCCAAAACACCATCGGCATCATCGAAAGGCCCTACACCGTGCTAGCACCATCACCTCCACCACCGCCGAGACCTCCACCACCGCTAGCTTTTAGCATCGCGTGTTTCCTTCGAGGCAATATCTCCTTCCTTGCGATGTCATGCCACTCCAAGGTGACTTTATCCATTTCACTTCGGTTCATCATCATGATCTTGTTCTCTTCGGCCAAGAGCTTGGCCACGGACTTGTTCTCCTCGGCCGAGGCTCTTTTGGCCTCAATCTCGGTCTTCCGCTTCCCTTCTTCACGAAGCACTTCCCACTTTTGTTTCTTCTCTTGAGGTTTCTTCTCGGTCAATTGGTGCTTTGCCTCCAATGTCTTGGCCACCATGGTCTCATTGGATTTCACCATTTCATCAAGCTTCTCTCTCAAGCTTGTTGCCTCAAGTTGCTTCGTCACTCTTTCCTTGGCTTTCTTGTTGCCTTCGGGCTTGTTCTTGTTCCTCCCACCTTGTTCATCGTCGGAGTCATCCTCAACACGTATTTCCGGGGCACCGTTCGGCCATTGCGTGGCATGAGTTGGAAGAACTTATCCTCCACCCTTTGCCAATACCGATCTTTGGTTTGATCAACGCCGGCGGTTGCATCGAGAGAAATACTCTCCCAAGCACGAACCAAGGTTTGGTCCTCCAAGATGGTGTAATTCGTACCTCTCCGACTCAGGCCTGCCCCGTCCACTTCCTCGACCTCGTTGTCTTCTTCGCCCATGCTACCATCGACGCCACCGTCGGCCTCGTTGTACCCGTAATTGCCGAGCGGTGGGTTGTCGATATCAACCGACCCAAGCATGTCCATGAAAGCTTGCGTGTTGCAAGAAGAACAAATTCAGCTTGCCGAGCGGTGCAGCGGCGCCGGGTACGGGCGCGGTGGATAGCTCAATTTTGAAGAATAAATTCATACATTTCGGTCCCGTCGCCGGGGACGGGCGCGGTGGATGCAGCAGCGGCGCCGGGGACGGGCGCATTGGTACGTACAAGTACACTCAGAGGTGGATTTCGTCTGTAGCTACCATGCATCGTGTGGACTTTGGAAATATAATTCTTATTGACATGGCTCACACAAACTGGACCATGTTACCTTCACTGACATTACAAGCCCGTACATATCGCTAGCCATTTTTGTACAGCTCCCACTCTTCCGCGGTTCAAACCACATAGTGTCAGATATGATATCCTCAATATCGTAATCAAAACAATCAGGACTATTGTAGTCACCAACAACACCATCAAGATGGCAATTATCGTCATCCAAGTGACTATTGTGCGTGTATAAATCTATTGTCAAATTCTTGCTGTAATCCACACTAACTGTGACCGGTGGCAGCTTGCAAACACTCAACTTCCCAATGAAGATTGGAAAAACACCCCCGTGCATGGTACGATAAACCGCGGTTACTGTAAGTGAATCGAACAAATTGTCCCCAAGATGGTGTACCTCGCACTCCAACACAGCCAACACCGCCTTTGGAATAGCGACCATTCTTAGATCGACGTTGCCGTGGTGACCAGTGTTGATGTGCCAATGGAGCCTTTCATAGAATATCCGTCTATTAATACCTTATCGTTTTCACCTTCTTCATCTTTTATTACTAAACGATACTTAATTAGCACAAGCCCAACGGCATAGATGCCTTGAGGCGGGGTAAATAGAGGTTGAAGCTTACAAGCACCCTGCATATTTTATAGTTAGACATATATCGTTTCTTCAATAAATAAAGGGGAAACACAGGAGAAAATAAGGAATGTTAGACTTACCGGCTTAAGCTTACATGCATCGTTTGTCCCTTGAGTATTTTTTTTTTTGCATGGTTTGTCCCTTGAGTATTCAAAGACAAAGTTGCGTCGTTGGTTGTTTCGTACATCTCGAAATGCAAACATACCGTAGATCTCTACCGTGGCATCATGAGGAGACAATAAATCCAAACTAAAAACTTGGATAGCCCGCCGACAAGGTTCATTCATCTTTCTGTCCACCCAACGGTTTTCCCATTTTGGCAGTGGAGGCACTGCAGGCAATATGAAAACAAATAATTAGATATCAATTTTTTGATGTACATACTTTAGTCAGTATATATGCTAAAAGCTATGTGGATTCAATGCACACAAATTTCATAATTTTAATTTTAGCGTGCCCACTTACACAAGCTCTGTGCAGACACCAGATTTGGCTCGAGCTGACACGGTCCCTCGACACGAAGAGACCCTTTCCAGACTCTCCATAAGGGATGCGATTTCTCGGCGCTAGGTATAGGAGGAAACTGCATCTGATTCTCCCACCTCTCCTCCATATCGGCGCCTTAAGGGCTAATTTGGTTGCAAGGGTAGGAAAACCCAGGGTAGCAGATCCCCCCAGGGGATTATGACGCGCGTACAGGATCCCAGGTTCACGTGGTGGAGATTTCCCCCTACCCCGGGTTCATTTGGCTGCAAGGAAGGGAAAGCCCAGCCAAACTCTGGTTTTACTGGACGTCTCATGTTTTTACTATTTGGCAGCAAAGCGTCTGATCCATTTGAAAAATACCACATGTAAAATTGCTATTAAGCTACAGAAATTTGAAAAACCGAAGTAATACTACATCAGAGCACACCCTTTCACAAATAACAAGAAAATCAGAAACAATAAACAGATAATGAACACAGTAATCGAGAGCATACAAGAAATTCACATTCTGGAGAATATCTTAGTCACTTGACAATTAAGATTCCATCCAGCACATTGCAATTCATATATGTCCAGGCAAAGAGTACTTCCACAAACATCCATACAGTACTCTCATCCAAAACTATTAAATTTATAAATTATAAATAATATGCCACAGCTTGAATTCTCGACGGAAACATCAGATCCGCATTCCCACTGCAGAACAGAAGTTCGTGGACATACAGAACTGATCTCGTTGCGAAAATTTGCAGGCATATGCAAACAAAGATCTTGATTGGTAGCATTATGTGAGATCATGTACATAAACATGCCCAACTGCTCGTCGACACCTACAATTGGCGTGCCTTCCAATAGACGTTCTCTTTTAAGATAATTAGAGATGGATCTAAATATCTCAGGCTCCATCCGAAACTCAACCCTAGACCAACTCTCATGTCCTTCTAATATCTCCTTAACCTTCATAGGACCGGTTAGAGAAGATGTGTGGACTAGTCTTTTTTCTTCATACAAAGCAGAGTATAAAGCGGGAACCAATGCAAAGAAAAGCTCATCATCTTCTTCTTGTTCTTGCAGCAGAAAGTTTCTTATCTTATCCCTTCTGGAACCCATCACTAGTATTTAAGCAAGAAAAAATTAATAACAGTGCAACCATGAACAAATGATAAATAGCAGCACCAAGCACACATCAACAAGATATACAGGTCAGTTCGGAATGAGATTATGTAAGAATAACCACACAAGTGCTGCTGTCTTGACCATGCAGCTCCAGAATTCTCAAAATACATTCATGTCTAAACTCTAGTGAGCAGATTTCACACAATTATGCTACTGAATGAAGTATTCTAGTCAAGATCCATGGTAAGCAGACATGACAGAAGCACTAGATCCATGGTAAGATACTCTACTCTCTCCTTGCCTCCAAACAATACATAAAGCATCCAATATGTATATACGACAAGCCATAGTACAAAGCACATAGGAACAAGCATCCAATATGCCAAGGAATACACAAACAAGACCAAATAGAAACCAGGAACAAGATACATACCGAAATTTGGAGTTTTCACACGGTCCCAAGATGGTGGGGGCTCGCCAAAGAATGAATTCACCGGAGATAAAGCCAGACCGAATTTCATGCACATTTGGAAGCAAAAATAATTTAATCAGGGACATGAGACTGCAAGCAAGCAAGTGATAATGAGTAAACAATGCTACGAATAAGGACAGGAGGGTGGGGGCTCGTCAAAGAATGAATTCACAGGAGATAAGGCCAGAACGAATACTGCTCGTCAAAGAAAGATTACTGCAAGCTTTTATCATGTCTACAACAATGGCATATCATATTAAATTACCTATATCCAATTAGAAAGCAAAGCAAGATAGCTACCAAATTAAGAATTTCATCTATCAAATGATTCCTTAGCATGTCTACGAAAATCATGTCCAAGAATACAGTCCTAACATTACAGCCGTAAGCCATGAGTTATAACAAACTTTGGTCAGAAAGCCATGAGTTATAACAAACAGTGCTAGCTATTTTCTAGTAATCTGTAGCTTTCAGTCCTATCATGTATCTCTGAAAACTAGATCAAAAAACTACAGAGTAGCAATCGATGGAGTCCAGCCCAATAAAAAAAGAATAGTTAATTTTTCCTAGTACTAGTTACATCTATCTGATCTCAGCAGGAACATAACAGTTTTCCCTAATGCAAATTAGGTGCCAACAAATTTCTGAAGAGGAACCCTTCCGATCCTCTATTTCCCCACATGGGCATGATGCCAAAACTCTAATCCAAACTTCAGACTGATAAGATTGGGAGTCATGCTCCTTTTCAAGTGCAGCCACGCACACTACTCCAGAGATTTCTATTCAGGAAAACGTTGCAAACCATTTAGGGAACTAACCAGTTCAACGCAATATCCAAGAATCGGTCTAATTTGCCTGGTTCAACGCAAGCAAGTCCCAAACCGCACCACCAAGCATCGATCATGCATGGATGCAAGACATGAATCGATCTAATCAGAACAGCTCGAGATGCCAAGATCGGCGGGAGAGAGAGCACTCACAGCTTCTGGTCGTCGTCGATCTGGCACCCAGTGGTCGGCTTGGCGACGTTGAACTGCGAAAAGTAGTGACCGAGGTCAGGCCAAATCGCGTCAAGAACAGCTCGAGCTGGCTGTGGATCGAGGAGGCGGCAGAAGCGTAGGGTTGGGGAAAAGGAGTAGACGCTAACCTTCGTCCAGGAGGCGGCAAAAGCGTAGGGGTCGGGAGGGCTTGCTCGCTCCGGCGACGGTCGCCGGAGGAAGGTCCCGCGCTGCTGCCAACAAGCGCCGCCGCCACGAGAGAGAGAGAGAGAGCGAGCAGCGGAACTCCTCCCCGACCTACCGACTAGCGGAAACCCTCCCCGGGGAAAAGTCGCGGATGGGCCAATTTTTCCCCTCCACATGGACCACCAAATGCTCAGATAAATTTCCCTGGGCTCAATTGGCCCGCGGAAGCTCCACCCGGGGAAAAGGCCGGGATCCCGGCCTTTTCCCCTGCTACCAAATTAGCCCTAATAAGGGTTCCCGTCCTCGTAGCGGAACATATACCCGTATCCCGTAGAGCCGCAATGGCGCTCCTCTTCTTCGTCGTCGTATGGAGGTTCGTCCGGTTCATAGTATTCGTAATTGCCTTCCTCGTCCAGCTCATGCTGTTCTTTGATGATTGAGTCAAGCTCCTTGTCCCACAACCAAATTCGGAGCATCTCATCCTCTAATTTCGTTCTCGTGGTCGCTATCCACGGATCCAACTCCATGGCCACAGCCGCGACGTCTGTTAGGTCGAGAAATTTACAAACGGAAGGGGGATAGAAGAGAAATAAGGTGGGATTAGACGCCCTTACCTTCTCTTCCACCTTCCATAATCTTCTTCCTCCGCCGACAAGGACGGATCGAGAGACGATTTGATTTTCCGGCGAGCACCGAGGCGCGTATGAACTGCTACTCCCTCGCGGGACTCGCCTTCCGTTACCGACTCAATGTAGTAAAACTGCTGGTGGGCTACCTATTTTTTTAGTTCGGGCTGTTAATGGGTTGGCTGATGAATGTTTCGGATCAAAATCTAATCGGCCCAAACATGACCAACTAATAAATATTTGACGGGCCAATCGAGTCCACCTTTCTGCGTGTAGCGCAACGCATTACCCATCACCATTTTTCTGCTAATGGCATCATTGTTTATTATAGAATGTTGGACATCCTCTGCCGAATACATATAATACATACATAAGTACCTACAAACTAAAGCTTGTGAGAACAGGTGCAGTGGCATCGTATACTAAGAGTGTTACATGTATGGATTGCAAAGGGAAATACTGATGCACAATAATATCTATCTTTGACTCTTTACTACAAAATGATTTTTTTTTTCTCAAGTGTAATACAAAACCAGTGTGCCTGGTAGCGAGGTATGTATGTATCATGCTATATTTCACTAATCTATCAAGATTCTTAAATAACATAATAATCTAGCATCACAGCAGCACTACTCTGACGGTGGTGACTGAACCTTTTTTTGAGCATCTCCTTCACAGCCCCTTTCTGAAAACCTGCCAAATATCTCAACAATTAGAATATTAAAGATATATAAGAGGTTGTCAGCACAGATGAACAAATGTAGGTTCAATGGCTAGATGAAAATCATAGCAAGATAAGCCAAGAGAAGAAAAATGCAGGAAGAACCAAAGTTAAGGCAAAACTCAGGTGGTTAAAACAAAGCACATACAATATATGGAACATCACCACTCAAATTTACCATTTTTAGTTTGCAATACAAAATCATATCTAGACAACAAATAATATAACTCACAGCAAAATGATAGCTCCATGTCATAGAAACATGATTGCTTCGTGATGGCGGTATAAAAATTTCTAACTTAAGCCAAATGCATGGGTGCTTTGTTTGTAATTTATCGTTAGAACCTGATTTCATATCAATTGGTTTTTTACCACAACTGAACCTCTTTTCTACTAAAGCAAACTCAGGTTTCATCGTATATGAGCAATAGGCAGATTGAAAGGCCCCTAGTTGCTATAATAGTAAATCATGCAAGAGAAATAAAAGGAGATAGAGAGAGATGTACAAATACCCCAAAATCCCAAGTAGTATGGGCAACCCCCCCCCCCCCCCCCCCACACATCCGTTTCATTGTATACTGAAAGTTCCTCCAGTGTCCACAACCTCTGCAAAAAATACATATATAATAGACATGCAAAACAACTATATATCCTTGGCTATGTCTAAACAGAATTACTGGACTGGCCATGAGCTCAAATATACATTTGGAACTTGTAAATCTATGCAGTTTAAATTCTTACAGTTATTATGTCTGAAATACGATTGAGCAATTAGAACGCAAGTAAATTTCTTCTTGTAGCAAACTCGTGCCTTCAAATCTTTTATTCAAGCAGTCAAGTACCATTTGGAAGGAAAGGGAAAGATCTGACGCATAAATTCTACTATCAACTTCATGAAACCTGAAGGTAATATGTTGTTCTCCACATTTGTGCATCTATATATTCAGGAGTAGAAACTACCTTGGGGCTCAGGTGAATGTAAAACATATCAATTGCAGATTTTCAGCAAACACATTGTAAGCATAGGTAAAAACAAATCTTCAAAATAAACGATGAGATTTTTGGGAGGTTAAATCAAGGCTGCCTCCACTTTTACCTCAATCTCCAGGAAAAAGAGAACCAACGGCGGCACCGGAGTTTAGATAGCTACCCAAACAAATTCCCAGTGAAGTATTTGAAACACACGAGGAAAACAAGACCTGGTACCTAACTGTATGCCTATATGTTAATTTACCTATTATTAATGCACCTCGCTTAAGCCGGTTTTTTTTATGGTAGAGTACTTCAACAAACTCTTGTCGAGTTTGACTTTGCAGTATCTTTATTTGTAATGTAGACAACCATAATGTTCGATAATAAGCAGTTTGCAAGTACAGTTTCCCACAAATGATAAGAACTAAAAAGTATCAGTTAATCCACTTAATATATCTACAAACGTTCAGTCTGCAACAAGTACAGACAGAGAAAATGCCAAGGGGCGAAGATGAACACATAGGTAAGAACTTGGTGCAACAACAAAGAGTATAATAAAGCATTATTCATACTAATTATATTGATTCCCAGATGAACACATATAGGGGAGAAAAGGCCGTCCACGAAGCAAAAGAACCACCATGTTATATAGAATGTTACTGCAATCGGGAGAAGGGTTACACTGAAACAAAAGAGGAACATTTCATCAATATTCTGCAAGAAAGGGAAAATATTTAAAATGAAATAACAACCATTATCTTAAGATTCTTACGGATACAAAACTGGCATAGCCCATAAAATTTATCAGACTGAAGTGACGATAGTGCTCTATGTACTCATCCAAACATTCTTGCAGTCGGAATGTATACTGTACTCCAACTCCAACAAACATTCATACATGGCCAGTACATTTAAGGTTGAGCTACAGTACTCGTATTTCTGTAAATTTGTGCTAAGAATTTGAATCCTAATTCGCTGGGCAACCTGTGCACCATTGGAATTAAGAAAATCAAAAGAATGATATAGTTCCATTCTTAACATGACTATGGTGTGTATCCGAACTCAATTAATATTTGACCTGAACTCACCAACATACCCAACAAACTCTATACAATTTCTACACTTGAATGGCTTTAATCCCGAAGGGAAATAACATATCTTAAAGAGCCCATCAAGTTCACTCAACGGTACAGAAACTCAGCAGCAGCACACACATGTAATTTGCATTGCAGAGTAACAATACGAAATTCAGATCTTATTCTGAATTGCACAAGCAGAACCGCACAAATTTAAGGAGTAAACTCAAAATCCAAGAGCAGACATACCATCCGGAAATGAACTTCTTGGAAGCCCAGCAATGCACGACCTTATGGAATGCCTGGAAGCTCACCATGAAGCTCATCGGAGGGTCGTGGATGCACGGCGAGGTAGGGAACGGACGGAATCATGCTATTCCACAGTGGCCCGAATCGAGGACGACGCGGGTCGGGCGGCGAAATTCTCCGGGCTCCGGGCTTCCTGGCAAGCGCGGCTCGGCGAGGACGGAGAGGACGCCACAGAGGAGCTCCAGAGGTTCTTATCATGGCTCAGGGAGGCTTCAATTGGCGGCGATTTGAGAAGGAGCCGGAGCTAGGATTTTGGCTATGGCAGCGGAAGAACAAGGAAGAGGAGAAGAGTTGGGGAATTAGGGGCTCTGCTCCTCCGCCGGCGTGTCCATCAGGCTCCACAGCTCCAGCATCGTCACCACCAGGTCCTGCAGCTGTTCCGCTTGACGGAGGAGAGATGGAGCGGTCTGGCGACGACGCTCGCGCCGCGGCCGCCTACTGCTGCTGGAGGGGAGATGGCCCCTCGATCTCCAGCCGCTTCTTCACCTTAGGATTCACCGTGGGGGAGGGATTTGGAAGAGGATTCCGCTGCTGGAGGGGAAGCGGAGGAGGCCGATGACGGGCTGAGGAAGAGCGGGGAGGTGGCGTTGGAGGAGGAAGGAGACGGGAGCTCGGCGCTGGGCAAGGCGAAGTCAGGAGGCGGCGTATCAGGAGGCGGCGGCGGCGGACGGGCACAGGGAAGACGACGACGGGGCGGCCGCATCCGAGCTTCCCGCCTCGTGATATTTGGTGAGGATGGAAAGGGGGCCGAGGGCATCCCGCGCGTGGGCTTCGATTTACTCCGGAAGGCGTGGAGCGGCAGTGCGACGCGGCGGCGGCAGCGGCAGCTACAGCCGTGCGCGAGGAAGGAGAGAGGAGAGAAGTTGTGTTGTGCGGTAGGTTTTACACCGAAGTCGCTGGATTTTCACGAAATTACGGATAGGTCCTTTGCAGGCGTTTTTCTGCAAAACTGATGCGCCAAAGATCGTGCGAGGCGACGTGTCTGCCCGTGATTGGTAGAAATTCGACTGCTACAGTAATAGTGTAGCAGCACGAATTTTTGAGCCATCTGCACCGTCCGTCAGCTCGATCGAACGGCCAGGATTTAGGGGCGACGTGGATAGCGGGACGGGGATCGATTCTGTTGTACTTTTATGTATAGGGGATTATATATAGGGGAATGTCCTGATGAGACGATGTGATGTTCTCAAATCTCCATATATGTAGATCACGAATACATATACATACATAAATCTAGTAGACAATGGCCGGGTTGTTGATGTATTGTATTGTCACCAACTGTCGACCAAATCACCTCGATCATGTCCCTCTTAACTACGGTCTTCGCCGCTGATGGTGACCACCAATAACCGTGGAGCTCAAGCTGTATGCACAGTGCATGCTCTATGCTGCTTGCGTATAGAAAAATTCAGAAGAAAAAATGTTTCTTTCGAACGAGTGAGATGGCGCCATTACCTGTTCGCTTATACTCCCTCCGTTCGGAAAAGGAGGGAGTATATGTTAGGCAAGTTGTGGTACAGTAACCCCTACACAGTTGAGTGTTGGCAAGTCTGATGCGTACTACGACAAAGGAACAGTTTATTACAAAAATGGACTGAGATGTTGTCGAACAGAAGAAGAAGAAAAAATGGACATTACGCATGCACATGTTCCTCGATCGTCCGGAATTCCTTTCCTATTATTGGATTTTTTTTTGCTTGAGGTTTAAAGCGGTCGTATCTACTATCCGATTAGATAGAATATAGGTTTATGTACAGAATTTTGGTTTAGGGAATAATCCCTAAACAGCCATAACAAAATAAAAATCTAGTCTCCGGGATCCTACGTGTGGGCGAAAGCCCGCAACGCGTATTGGATTATTAGAGCAGCTTTTCATTTATTTATTTTCTCCAACCATAAGCATGCATGGTCTGTACTGACAAACGTGTTTTAACCACTACTAACTGCCTGGATGTGTCGAGAGTATGATGTATAGACAAGCATGAAGCATCTGAGCGAGAGCTGGAAAAAGTGTACACGGCAATACTTTGGTCAAATCAGCCTTTAGTTTGGTGTACAATATGGTTAGGGTGTATATAAATGTTCTAGCTTAGAGCTTGACCTGAACTGTACGCTACACAAATACTAGTACTCACTGGTTAAGTTGGATAAAGGTGGCCTTTTTTATTTGGAGTATTACTAGTTAGGTTACATACGTTTTCGTGTTCGCACTCCATACCATTCTCATGCAGTCCTAGCTGCCATTAATTTAAAACAAAAATAAGTGACCAAACAAGACGTTAACCACTTGAAATATAATTAGAACAAACATAATTAAGAAGTCAACATATCCAGGAGAATATGGTTCACCTCTCTACCAAGAGTTATGAGCTCTCTAAACCTCTCTACCGGTTGATTTGTCTATCAGACATGGGTGTGTGTGAGCGTCTGTGTGCATCATTTTGATGCAGAGGCCGGGATTCACACCCCCTTTTCTAAAAAAAACACAGGGGTGTGTGTGGAGTCTCTTTCTAGTGAATGACTGTAGTTCATCATGGTTCGTTTGAACGAAGAGTTAAATCTAATTCCAGTCAAATTGACTATCAGTTTCCAAAAGATACAGCACGTTTCATGCCCTCCTTTCATTTTTCTATTTAAATAATATTTTCATTTCAAAAGTGCAGCATTTCCCAACCACCAGCCCAACCATTTTTAAAAAGTTTTTTTTGCATGTCTTCCTTTTTCTCATTTCATTTCGGTTAATTAAGAACTCTGCACATGCAGTGCAAATCACCAAACATGCATCCCATCGAGTCCACCTTTCTCTTGTGCGTGCGTGCCCGTGGGGTAACCGGTCAACCCATTATCTCCGACTACCCATTAACATTTTTCTGCTAATAGCATCCTTGTTTATAGTCGTAATGAGACGATGTGATGTTCACAAATAAAGACATAAATCTTTACCGTGGTGGATTGTTACTGTTGATATTTTTTCTATATATTCGGTGAGACTTTACAAAGTTTGACTTACACTAAATCCAGAATGTAAGGTAACTATAAACATAGTGAATAGTTTTGATCTTTTGTTTTGTCACCGACTGTACTGTACTCCAATCACCTGTTGTCCCTCTTAACTCCGGTCTTCGCGGCTGATGGCGACCAATAACCGTGGGGCTCAAGCTGTATACTGTTTGTCTATTGAAAATTCAGTAGAAAAATATTTCTTCCAAACGAGTGAAATTGCGCCATTACCTACTCACTTATGTCTGGCAAATTGATCTACATTTTTTCTTTTCATTTGAAGGAACATTAGTTAGTACATTTACTCCACAACAGCGGAACTTTGTTTTCTGCACAAATAAACGACCAGGTGAAATCTGCTACATATACTACAAATAAGGAATATATTCTTTTAAAAAAATTGGGCAGCTTTTTTTTTTCTCCTCCTTTTTGTTTCACCAACCGTGAGGATGGTCTGTCTTGACAAACGTGTTTGAACCACTACCAATTGCCTGGACGTGTCAAAGGTACGGTGTATGTACAAGCATGAATCATGTGATCGAGAACTGAAAAATGTGTTTGCTTTTGTCAAATCAGCCTTTAGTTTGGAGTACATTATGGTTAGGGCATGTCTTAATGTTCTATCTTCGAACTTTACCTGCACTGTACGCTTCAAAAATAGTAGTACTGATTAATTTGTATAAATGTTGCTTTTTAGCTTACATACTTCTGAGGAGTTCATATTCCATACCGTTCCCATGCGGTCCTAACTGGCATTAATTTCTCCTCAAAAAAAAACTGGCATTAATTTAAAGATGACAAAGTGACCAAACAATACTTTAACCACTTGATATATAATAGAACAAACATTATTAAGATGCCAACATTTTCAGGAGAATGCCAACAGTTATGTGCAGCGCCTACCTACTGGTTGTATTTGGTGTGTGAAGCCTCCTTCGGGTGAAATTGGCAAACGACTGGGTGCAACTCTCCGTGGTTCTTTTGAAGGAAAAGTTTCTAAATTCTAGTAAATTTTCAGCCTCCAAAATATACAATATGTATGTTCCATTAAAGATTTGTGCACACATGTTCATACTGTCTCTTTTTTCTTTTGAAATATTGTCATCTAAAAAGTGCAGCATTTGACAACCAACAGCTCAAGCTGTGTCAAGCATATTAAAAAGAGTTACTATTTCTCGAGAATTAGCATAACTATTGGTCAGTTGCAACTTACACCAATCACGACATAAATCTAACTGTTGGAAATATTTTTTTTCCAGTTGTAACTCACTTATAACTAGAGACCAGGCAAAAATGAGGGAGTACCCACTTATACAACTCTAAAGATGGAATTCGTGATGCAAATCCAACGGTTCTGAAGTCCCCGAGTTTTTACTTAATTCTGGGGACCGAGAGCTAGCAAAAGCGTTTAAAAAATGAGATTATTTTTATTCCATACCTTCAGTTTTTTTTTTTCTCTTTTCATTACACTCCATTTAAGAACTCTGCACATGCAGAGCAAATCACCAAACATACAGCCCATCCCTGCCCATCCACGGCTCCACCGTCTTTATATACCCCGCACGAACTCGAGGGCGGTTGAGAAAAACAAAAACCACAGGGCAACAATCCACCCGAGGCCAGTGCCAGCCTGCACCAACCAAGAAAGGGAAGCCAAATCGAGAAGAAGAAGAATGGTGGAGGCTCCGCCGTGTAGCGTCGTCCCGCGCCGCGCCGCCGGGCACTTCCGCCTGCCGCGCCACGGGCTGCGCCGCAAGGTCCACGTCGTCCGGCTCGGGAGCGGCGGCGCCGGCGCACGGCGGGCGGGCGTCGCCCGCGGGCTGTGCAGCCTCCGTCGCCGCATCAAGCTCCCCTGGCTCCGCAGCGCCATGTGGCGGCTCGCCGAGCTCTGCGTGGCGGCGCTGTCGGGACCTCCGGCTCCGGGGACGCCAGACTCGCCGCCGTCGTGGACAGGCGTCGAGCCGTGCTATGCGGCGCCCTTCGTGCCAGCCGTGCTGTTGAGGCGCGCGGCCGGGACAGACTAGCTAGCTCTAGCTGCTAAGTGCTAAGTAACGGTGCTTCCCTGTGATCATGAAGACAACACTAATGTATATACTCCCACCACTGCTCAATGCAGCAGTAAATTGATATGTAACCATTCTTTACCGAATCACGAGCGATTAGTTCATGTCTGAAAGCCTGAAGATTGCGCATTTCCCTGCTCTATATCTGTGTTTGTTTCCCTTTGATTCTCTAGGGCGCGTTTGGTAGCCTGCAGCAGTCAGGCCCGCTGGCTGCAGAACCAGGCTCGCTGTTTGATTGTCGTTTCCCTAGAGTCTGGCTAGCGCGCTGATTAAAGCACCCTCGGGTCAGACCCGATAGGAACGGCCGAATCAGAGAGCCTGGCCGTTGTTTTCCTCCCTCATTCCAAGTTGACTCTGCTTCCCGTCACTCTCATTCTCACTTCATCTTCTTCCTTCCACTCGTTCATACACTGCTCGATTCAAGAAAAGCTCTATACCAAAATGATGTGCTTTGATGTTGCGGTTCCATTCCGGCAATCAGTTTGGACTTTCGTTAACCGTGAGGCCCTAATTTCATGGTCTTGTGTGAAGCTTTTTGAACGAATTTTGAAGATCTTGTCGCACACGGTCTAACGTTTGCGATTTTCTTCGATGGGTAGCTTCACCTCGTCATTCTGCACAGCTTTCGTGTTGTAAGTTCTACGTTTCGATGCTTGTAACTGGATAGATCTGGATGTGTATTTATACTGTTTTTGGTGTACGCGTCTTCTTCAATCTCCGCTCTTTCTCACTGCCGAGCTCCGCCGCCATGCCGTCTCCTCGTCGCCGTCGTACGTCCAGCTCCGCCGCAACGAGTCGTCGCCATGGTCGCCGCTGCTCGCGCCGTCGACATGCTCGCCGTTGCTCGCGCCGTCGGCATGCTGGCTGTTCTACTGCTATTTCATGGTGAGAGAGATAAGTACACCTAAGTGAAAAGGGGTGAGCCTTACCATAGCTGTCTCTGTAAACACAAACATCTTGTTTGGTTGTCTTGCATGAACTGATGCCACTTTTTTTGCTGCAGCCTACCAAACTAACCACACAACACAGCTCAACCTTCCTAGTTGCTTAGCAGTGCCCTCTAGAACCTGTCCAAGGTGAGCCACGAAATGTCTGCAGCCTACCAAACCAGGCCCCTAGTTTTTCTTTCTGGTTGCCGTTTATGCTTCGAAAGCAGAGCGAAAAGTTCGGTGCTGTGTACTGTGCGCTACAACATTGCAATCATGTGGATGGTACAGAATTCTTATTTGTTTCTTTCGCTATGTATATAGAAGTGGTACAACTAGTTTAACTCTGATCTGGACTACCGTTGAGCATAATTTCACTAGTACCGATGGATCATTGATCCGTCATTCCGTGCTTTGATACTCTCCAGAGAGGACTTGCCTTTGTCGCCCTAGGGTACATTTTGATATTCAGAATTTGCTCCATGCTGACAAATGCCGGAGACTCGAAGCAAAACTTGCAGAAATTCCGTGGCCGTAAGCTACAAGCATAACTAGTCTAGCAAACCTGCAGAACTCCACCAGAATTCTGGTATACGGCTGATCCGAGATTGACGCCGGACTTCATTCATTCTGCACAGTGAGTGCATGTGTGTGTGGCAGGCGGGAGCAGAACAGGGGCCAGCCGAGCCGATGAACTCAGAATTCAATCATCTGACCCAACTCAATCTCCTTGAATAGAGGATCGGGAGAGCTGCCCTGCCCGCCTTGCACTGCCATGTGCACTGTTGACTGCTCGCCAGGCCGGCGTGGGCAGGGCAACGCCATTGCCCATTCGCCATGCTATTGTTGCGTCCTCATCAACGCCAGACCTACCGTGCGTGGCGCCGTTGCTAACCGGGTAGACGTATGTACGTGGGTTCCAGGAGGAGGAGGAGTAGATGAGGAGAAGAACAAGCTAGCTACCCGTCAGTAGTGTATCACATGCCTACCCCGTGATCTCTCTCTTTCTCGGTTCGGTGTCCCGTCCTGCATATCTGCAATGGATCATGCCCGATGTATGTCTGGTCGCGCCCGGTATCTCCTCATGCGTTTTCAGTGACAGCGCCGCAGATCAATGGTGAAAACGGTAGCCGTCGAAAGGGAACTAGCAGCAGCAATGGAGAGAGAGCGACAGAGAGGGGCCAATGCCGTGGCTCTGCTGATATATGCATCGGCCAAGATCTTACGGCCACATCACCTTGTCACAAAGATTGATGCATGAATGATGAGCGCTTTCAAAATTCAGATAGACAGATACCAGGAAAGGGTAGGGACACCCAGACAGTGGCCGCGGCAACAACAGGCTGGGGATATTATTGCGAAACCCAGACAGGTCTGGACACTGCAACAATCTTTGCAGGTCACATACCTGCCAGCTCCGATCATCATCTAGTGCCACATTTCCCTGGCCCTCTGGCAATTTCAATTTCAGAGCAGAATGAGGCTGGCTGGTGAGGTGGCCGACGCCATGCTTTCAACAACCGAGCAGCACGCCAGCACCGCTCCGTGCTTGACCATCAAGACCCGCAAGCTGGTACTGGGTATATGATCAAATAGAGTCGTCCCAGGTAACTTCTTTACCGCACAATACAACAGCAGAGAACAGAAGAAAATTTGCGAATAAATTATCGTCAAAACAAGCAGAAAAGAGCATGTCAACGTACGAGCTCTCAAGAAAGTTAAATTACCAAGGGAAGACGAGAATAAAAGACACATTGCTACTGAATTATAAGCTGTTCGCTGAATCACTCAGTCCTAAGCAATCAGGCCAAACAAGAGGCATTGGATGAGAGTGCAATCATGGGCTTTCATTTGCCCACCAACACAGAGAAAGCCACCACTAAAAACCGGGCGGCCACAAAGGGGGCAATAGCTATCAACAGGACTAATGGATGCTAATCAAAGTCTAGGAACTCCATCCTCTTCCTCATCGTGCCCTTCAGGTCTCTTGCTTCCTTTTCTGCTTTCTCAGCCTGGGACAAAGGAAAAACGTAGTATCAGTTGTTGAGTGTATAAGGAGTCAGCATCCTCTGTTTGAGCATACCAGCAAGTCTACAAACTACAACCAACATATAAACATGCAACATGAATCACGAGACTTGACCATAACTCGTCTTTATTCATATTTTGTGTCATAACACCAGTTGTTAGATACCTAGCTGTACCCATAATGCCTTTTTTGCTACATATGATAAATAGATAGTTCCAACCACTGTGCTCGATCTCAAGGATATCTTCACACTATTTGAGTGCAATCGGCTAGCTAGCTTCCCATGTTTATTGTTCATGGACACTTTTAGTCTAGATCGCTTGGGCATACATGAGAGAGTGCTCAGCTCAGTGCACAAAGATAGAGACTAAATGATGAGCATGATTGCATCTACAGTTCTCCATGTGACATCTTTTCTTTGGGCAATGATTTTTTTTATAGCCTTGTGGAAAGGAGAGAGCTAAATTGTGCACCAAAAGCTGGAATCATTGCTTCGAACTTTATCTAAAAAATCAGAAGAAAGGAAACTACAGTAAACAAGATTCTATCAAGTAAAGTGTGTACCGTTCTTATTTCAGCTTCTGAAACACAAGTCATGTTACTAGGGAGTTCGTCCTTCTCTCGATCCTGCTCAATGCAATACCAGATCTATAGCATGAATATGGGGAAATGGGCTTGACCATGGTCATTTTGTATTGTAACAGCGATAATTACCAATTCTCCAATTAATACAACATTCTCTCCCCGGATCACATATAGTCCAAGAGGGACATCACAATATAGTTCGCCTACAATTACTCGTTCACAAGCACCCTGAAGAACAACATTTGCTGCAAAGTAAAACTTTAAAAGTTAATCTCGTCGAAGAAAAATATGTGAAAATAGCAGATATAAAGAGTGCCATACCAAACTGATCGAATGAGCAGAGGGTGCCAAGCAGCTTTCGTCCATCTCGTAGTAGGACAATAAGTTTCTCTGAATCAAGAAGATGCATAAACTGTCACTAAATAGCATTGCCAAACAAACAGGGTGTGCTTCTGATGTGAAGGTAGTTATGCAAGGGAAAGATACAGGCTACGGAACGATTAGATGTAGGTGTTCGTGTTTTGTTTGCGCCCTACTCATATTTTGCATATGTTACCGTTTTCAATTATTTGTTCAATGACCGTAGTTCTAGCTCAATGATGCTACAGAAGTAACAAAACCAATCATCTTGGTGCATATTCATGGATATACTTATAAAACTTCACAGATTTACCGAAATACAGAATTTAATAATCACGTTTAGATATGCAGCTTGCCCCTCTATAAGTTTCATTACTCATTGCAATGTACTGACCAAATTGTAAAGCAATCACAATGTCCATGAAAAATAATTCATACTGAAAGACACTGGCGGAGGACCCCTTCGGGCGAGGTTCGATTTTTGACCAAAAAATCCGTATATGTATGCATCCCAGCATCGGTCGATCAACGATCTTTTCGTTTGCATCCAGCACGATAGGAGAAAGAAAGGAGATGGAGAAAAAGGATGGAACGGCGGGTGGTGCTACCATTGGGACGAGCAGGGTACTCCATCCTCCATCTCCTGCTCCAGAGATTTGGCGGCGCCATGGAAGTCAGGCAAAGCTTTTCTGTTCGTAGGCTGAACAGGTACGGGAGATTAGAGGTAGGGGATGGAGAGACAGGCCATGGGCCTAATTCGGTGTTAACTGGAATGGGGAAAGCCCAAATTCTCCAGGCTATAAAGATTGGCTGACACCACGACCTGACTAATAATTCTCCGCACTCTCTCAAAAAAAAAAAATCCAGGCTAGGAAGATTGACTGACACCACGACCTGATCAATAATTCTCCACACTCTCCAAAATTTTCCAGGCTATGAAGATTTTGCCCTACCTCAAACTTTTTTCGTCCTCCGCCACTGCTGAAAGATGCACATCAAAGGTTCTACAGCCAAGCGCAGGCCAAAACAATTAAATTTAAAAGGCATCTATAAAATCGTCAAAGACATCAATTAATTCAAAAAAGCTCTGGCAGACAAGTTCATCTATGCTACTGGGAATACCAAAGGTGAAACCCTTAGTGACCAACGACCATCAAATGAAGGAATCAAAGGAAAAGCTTTATAACTCTAATGCAAGATCACTACAACTAACTAACAGACCAACATTACATATTTTATATTCAAGTTGGTTAATCTATAATCTATTTTAGCACTACTAGCAGTAAAATGAAATTATTCCAACTTTTACAATAAGTCCAGCATAACGCATGGCACCTTGAAATTGAAGAATGCACCAAATTTTCTACAGAGTCAGTATTAGCTGAAGGGTTTGACTTGTGTTGACTGATGAGATTCTGTTAAAGCCACATTGTTCTTCTTTTGTACTAATACTTACTATAATACTCAATTTTTGATAGTATGTTATATCTGGATCACCATCACAAATTACTCGCATCCACAACCATTCTTGGTCCGCGCTACCCAACCAACTAAGTCTACCGCAATTAAATGACATACGATAATTCACATACAAGTGCTCCATGCCTCCATCAACAACCCAAATCTAAACTAGTTGGGTCCAGTTAATCATACCTTTTTATGTTAGCATAACCTACATTTGAACAGGGACCTTACATAGTCACCAGAATTACATTGAAAGCTATGGGACCTTACTGTCTAACTATTAACATAATCCACTGGTATGAATGTTCCACATAACCAGCTCTACTTTGATAGCCATAAGCAGTTCCATGCAATGTTTCTAGCAATAACACAGTGCATTTAGCCACAGCCCGCAAGCATTACAGTCTGAGGTCTGAGGTTAATCAGAGTAACCCTCTACCCAGAGCTTCCACCTTTCGACAAATCTATATGAGATTTCAACACATTTGTACCGATTTGGGGCTAAAACACACATAAAAAGGATGATCATTGCACCTAACTCGTACTTATAGGTTATAGCCTGCATAGGCCATCAATAGGTAGCACCTCATCTTGACAAAAATTGGATAACTCTTGGAAAGGACAATATTAAAAATAATTAATTTGTACAAAATTGTCATACTGACTAAGCATCGAGAGGTCTAATCACGGGGCGGAACCTACGCAGTCGGATCCAAGATCCCCGTAAAAATCAAGTCCTGGCGCAAAGGTCGCGAGCATCGGTGAAAACTAATGGACGCAAAACAAGCATCAGAGAGCGGAATCTCACTGTCTAAGAAGCCGGCCAGGGAGGTGGAGAGGAGGATCTCGTCGGGCCCGGCCCAAGACATCGCGCGGAGAACCCAAATCCGGAAGTAGAGACAGCGGGAGGCGGCCCTCAACGGCCGCGGCTGCGATTGGAAGCTCTGTGGCTCGCCGGCGGGGGACTTGCTTCTAGGGTTCGAGAGGTTTGGTGGATCGAAGCAGGGAGAAGTAAAGGCCCGGTAATTGAAGTGTTCGGAGTGAGATTGACGGCTTTTTTTTTTTTAATTTTTCATACTTGTATTTCATACGTAGAGGAAAACATTACAAGGCCAGATACAAGCAAAGGAAAAACAAGGAGGATACAGAGAGCAGCACTGCTGCGACACGCCGTCTTCCACCTCGAGGAACCCTAGCCAGCTCGATCTCCACCGCCGGAGACGACGAAGAAAGCAGCTAACCGGAGACATGCACCCTGGAGCGGAAGAGCTCCAAGCCCGGAGGCGTAGAAGAGCCGCATCGACCACCAGCTCCGTAGAGCTGGATCTGAAGGCAGAGATCGTCCGTCGGCCAGGGACACGCCCCAAGCATCTTCCGCGCCGGATCTGGGGCCAACGCCGCCCCACTTCACCGGAAGTGGCCAGATCCCCCGCCTGCACACCACTTCCCCGCACAGCAGCCGCCTCGCACCACCTCCACCGGCCTCCTGCACACTCGTCACCGAACTGCCGCTGAAGCCGGAAAAAACGGCGATAGAACGGAGACGCACCTGCAGCTCGAGGGCATCGTCGAAGACGACGCCGAGGAGGGGGAGCTGCAGGACTCCAAAAAGACGACGCCGGCCACCCCGCCTCCGCCGCGCCGCCCAAAAGCTTCCTATTTACACGCCGGAGCGCAGATTTGGAGATTCCCCATCCTCCCGCCGCCGGAGCGGCCGGCGGAGGGTGAGGAATCCCCAGATACGCCGGTGGCCGCTGGGGAATGCCGAGTCGCCTCTGAGCACTGTAGAGGAAGAGGGGTTCCAGAAATAGACGAGTGGCGGACACCAGGAGGAAGAAGGAAAAAACGAGGTTGATTTTGGTTAGGGGCCGTGACGAGCCGCTGACCGGTGGGGTCAACGGCTTGTGGGGTACCGACCACTATGGCCCATGGGCTGTGTGTCATGACAGATTCAAACCATCTTTGGATTGACTTGCGATCTCCTTCCGTTCACTGTACTTTTAGGTTTGTTCTAAGTCAAACTTTTAAAGTTTGAGCAATGTTATAGAAAAGATAGGAATATTTACAAAACTAAATTAATATCACTTTATGCATTTTGAAATTACATTCCATAATATATAATTTAATATCATAAATTTTCTACAATTTTTATATAAGGTTGGTCAGATGGAATTATTTGTGAACGGAGCAAGTATGGTGGGAACCGTAGTAAAAGTATAATTATTCTGATAGGAAAAGCATTTTGAAATTCCATTCCATAATATACTAATTTAATATCACTTTATGCGGCTGATAGGAATATTCTGAAATTAAAATTGTTTGACTTTTTTTTTTTGCGATGACAGAAACAGCAGTACACCGACAAATTACAGAGAGGTCCTCAAAAGAAAAGAAATTACAAACCAGCCCCTCTGCAAGTCAACGACACCGGAGACGACGAGTGCCGTCGGTGGCGCGCCGCTGCTCAAGCTCCTCTTACCTTGGAACAGGAGCCCCCCCAAGCAAGCGGGAAGTCGCCGATCGTCGATCTCGAAAGATCTACGCCTGAGGTTCTTGCGCCACTGCAGCAGTCGAAGGTTCTTGCGCCAGATCCGCCGCCCCGCGGAGTCTAGCGAAGGGGGAAGCGAGCCGAACAGGTCCGCGGAGCTGCGGGCTCGCTGTAGGCGGCAGGTCGACGCCGGAGCTCCACGGAGCTTCACCGTCGAGGGAGAGGACCACCACCTGCAAAACGAACACCGACCGCGCCTCCTCCACCATGGCGCCGCCGGCCGACACCAAACTCACACCTACATAACACCTATGCACAGATCCGTCGATTCCCCGTCCTCCCGCCGCCGGAGCGGCTGCCGGAGGGCGGGGAATCGAACGGATCGACGGCGAAGCGGTGGTGCGGGCTTGAGGTTCCAAAAGTCGCCTCTCTCTTCGTGGACGGGGAGAGGGGACGCTCCAAGGTATAAAAGTATAATTATTTTGTGAACGGAGCAAGTATGGTGGGAAGGAGTCAGATGGAACCGCCTTTGATTTCAACAAAGTACCGAGTTCTAAGTGCAAAAATATATGAGAAAGAATACAAAATGCGTGATAGGCTAAGAGTACTGTTTGATTTCAACATATCATGCCTGATATTAATTTGACGTTGTTACCTGAGAATCGTGCGTGTAAGACACTCACCAAAATATGCATCCGTGTTTTTTTCTCTCGATTGCTTAATTGGAAATCTTGTACAAGCAAGTTTATCAGCCATCACACTAACACACGAAATGCATGAGATAATGCAGTGAAGCACACGGCAAATCAGCCAAAAAAAATTACGTGTACACAAGTCTGTTGCAAACCACTACAAACACGTGAAAGTGCAAACGGAACGTTCCAGTTCAAAATAAAATGTAGACTTTTCATAAGAATTCGTAGGATAACAACCTATAGAGATGTGTTTTCAGTTAAGTCTCTTTGGATCAAGACGCGAGACCATTCCTATAACTGTTTTTCTACAATTCAATTCACTGATCTTTAGACCTTGCAAAATCTTATTCTCGTGTGTCACATGCAACTTCTTTGGCCTTGAATTCTTGTAAAATCATATGAATCATCTAAAGGGACATATCTGGTAGTTCTTTCCCTTTTTATAGAATTCAAATTTAAAGAAACTATGACATTCAAATTTTACGTTTTTCTTTTCATGCATATTTAGAATCGTGTGTTTCAAAAGACTTGCTCTAACTGTAATTATTAAAAAAAATCCCAAAAAGGGAATGCAAACAATATTAGGGATGCAAACCATCTTAAAATCGGGGAAAAGTTTCACTACCTAACCCTGCCTAACCCAATGTTCGGGATATCGCTTCTCGTTAACTTATCGGTCGACACAAGATAAAGTCGGCCGATTTATCGATTTTATCGGTTGACTATTTACCGGCAAGATTTTTTAAAATCTCACATTTTCGTATCATCGGGATAAATCAACATGGCAAATTTGTGAGCCATGTCATATGTATCCTTCTTAAGCAATCTGATATGTACCGAAAATAGCCATCTACACAAATAGAAGGCATCAAGACTCCAAAAATTCAACCAAAATAATTTTTTTGAAGCTAAATCGGTTGGGTCCTAGAGACGTACCAGTGAATATCGATGATATATCAGCGAATATCGGTGAATATCGACGATATATCGGTCTGACAACCGATATTTCTGACATACAGGTAAATTTTGGCGGTATTCGTTTCTCTTACTGGTCTTATCCCGGCAACCGGTAAACCGGCCGATTTATCGGCATACCGGCCGATATTTTGAACAATGACCTAACCTCTGCACACCAATTAGGAATGTAAACAATATTTTAAGTAATAGGAACCTAAATTCGACTTGAACCCGTGTGTTAGATTTGTACATCCACTTCATCGATAGATTGAGTTAGGCCCATTTTCTTAATTTTGGAGGATGCACACAACCTATTAAGCACGAATACCCTCACTAAAATAGGAAAGTAAATTTAAGTTTGTGAGGATTTGAACTTAGATATTATATTTGAAATCCACTCCTCAACCAAGTGAGATAGGCACACTTCTTACTTGCTAAATTCATTTAGTAAAGGTATTGCGGTCGCTAGTCAAACCTACTTCAAATAGAAATAATTGACAACTGAATTGAAGGAAAGACATATCGGGTGAAGCATCACTTCAATTATCACGTATTTGTTGATTATCTCTCTTGATGTGCATGGAAGGATTTAGTTGTTAATATCTCCCTACCGATCCAATATGCTTTGCTCAAAACTCTTTCAACAAATTCATCCATGTATTCTTGTCGATAATTAATTTCTTCTATTATTCTTTGAAGAAACTTTTTTGTCAAAACATTCGTTGTGTTAAAAGTTAACTTGATGAATCTTTGCCTTGTCTCACTTTACCAACTTTAGAGCGACCCAAAAAAACTTTAGGGTGAAAAAGATTGTAGCTGACTAGCGGTGCATGCTTGTAGCCTTGTAGGTATCCTCGAAGCGGAGCCGTCAAACATGGGTCGAGGGTTTTATGTTGCCTCGGAAATGGATACTCTCTGCCTAGATACATCCGATTCGGCGACAATTAATATGGATCAGGGGAGTAATATACACATGCAAGATACACATCATACATTCCTCCAACCATATAATAGTTCACATTAATAATTTAATACACATGCATTTCATGTCTATGAAATTTAGTATATCGACTACCTTTTATACCCTTTTGTTTACATAATAATCTAAAGTGATCCCCGCTGCAACGCGCGGGGTATCTACTGGTTTGTTTTTAATAGGGGTTCTCTAAAATACTCTAGTTGTTTAGTAAAGATCATTGTTCCTGCGAAAAAAGTCAATAATAAATGTAAGGGGGAAATGTACTCAAAGTTCCTAAAAGTGTGCTCAAAGTGAACAATAAAAATATGTAAGTAAATGGTAAGTGGAAAATCATTTTTTTTTTTCCTACCATTTCACATCCAATCCACAACAAGGACCTCCCTCCAAAATCCAAAAATCCATCCATCCTTCCGCTGTGTGCGGCACCGCCGCACCGCCACCCTCGTCGCGCGGCGCCTCTCCCGCGCCCGCCTCCACCTCCACCGCCGTGCCTATTTAACCATCCCAACTGCAAGCTCAACCATGCACGCCCACGCCCCCCACGCCCTCGGTCTCCGCGGCCCCACTCCTTCGTTCCCGCGCCGGCGCCCCGCCGCGACCGTCCGTGCCGCGGTGGCCACCTCGACGGCGCCGCAGCGGGAGACGGACCCCAGGAAGCGGGTGGTGATCACGGGGATGGGGCTGGCGTCGGTGTTCGGGAACGAAGTGGACGCCTTCTACGACCGGCTCCTGGCCGGGGAGAGCGGGGTGGGGCCCATCGACCGGTTCGACGCCGGCAGCTTTCCCACGAGGTTCGCCGGCCAGATACGGGGGTTCTCGTCCGAGGGGTACATCGACGGCAAGAACGACCGGAGGCTCGACGACTGCATCCGGTACTGCATCCTCAGCGGCAAGAAGGCGCTCCAGAGCGCGGGGCTCGGCACTGGCTCCGACGCCCACCGCAAGGTGAGTGAGAAACTGACTGGCGTTTTAATTTTATAGTGGGAAGCTAAGTTTTGAACATAGCATATGTCATATTCGGCATCGATCTTCATGGCAAGCTGTATATGATTTCTGAAGAAATGTAGGTTGTGTTACATGTGTTCGTCTGTAAATCAATAATATGAAGTCCTTTGTCTGAATCTGTTAGGATGTATACATGAACTGAAAATTTTGTATTCAATTAAACGTGATCAGTATTGAGTATTCAATGTACTCGATACTGTCCCTGAAGAAAATTGAATACTGAAATCAAGACAATTGCAACAGCAGTACAGCATTGAAAGCCAACTGAGAAATTTTCTAATTGGATTTAGTTTGAGAAAAATAATGGCTTCGTTTTGTACAGTCTTATACACACTATAGATTTGTGGGAAATTACTATTTATATTTGTAGCTGGATAATTATTGAAGAAAATACACTTAATCATATTGCTTGTGAGACTATCTTATGTATATTTTTTCCAAAAAGAATTATTTTAGTTCTATTTTTTTGAGAATGAAAGAAAACTGAGAGGGACAGAATTGCGTTTCTTACTGTAAACTATGATGTCGCAGATTTTGTATCACTTGAACTGCTTTGTGTATAAGTTCCTAGATGATTGCATACGCTCTGCCACAAAATCTCTGTGAGCTTCTGTGAGATCACCGCCAATCGTCTCCTCTTGACGTGTGTTTGTAGAATGACCTCATACCATAGCAATTTGTAATCATAACAGATGTTGACTGCAGCAACAGATCATCATAAAACTTTAGAGGTGAATCATCAAGTTATTTGATGGTCCCTTATGTGATTGGTAGTCGATTGTTTCTTCTGGCCATATAGGCTCTCAATAGGTGGCTACCACCCTTTGCATACTGCTGTATATTCTACATTTTCCCTAGATTTCTGCTGTTATTTTTGTTTTCGTCTTGTGAAATGTCTCCTTCGCTAATTACTCCATTGGTAACAGCTTGATGCGGGGCGGGCTGGTGTTCTTGTGGGGACTGGCATGGGTGGCCTAACAGCATTCTCCGATGCTGCTCAGAACCTTACTGATAAGGGATACAAAAGAATTTCACCTTTCTTTATCCCATATGCTATACCTAACATGGCCTCAGCCTTGCTTGCTTTGGATGTTGGTTTCATGGGTCCCAACTACTCAATTTCAACTGCATGTGCAACCTCTAACTTCTGCTTTTATGCTGCCGCGAACCATATTCGTCGTGGTGATGCTGATGTTATCGTTGCTGGTGGAACTGAAGCTGCTATAATTCCAATTGGCCTTGGAGGTTTTGTAGCCTGTAGAGCATTATCACAGAGGAACGATGATCCAGTAACTGCATCTAGGCCATGGGATACAGGGCGGGATGGGTTTGTTATGGGTGAAGGTGCTGGTGTACTGGTATGTGTTGTTGATAACAAAACGAGAATCATGTTTCTGAATACTGATCTTTATCGAGAAAAAAAATGTTTCTGAATACTGATATCTAGTGCAGAGTTAGTTTAGTCGTTTGCATTTATTCTTGTTGCTTCATGCTGTTGCTTCCATTTCCAGCAGGCCACCATGAATTTCAATCATCTTGTAAATTATACGACCATCATTATTTAATCTAGCAACATCTCTCGCTTAAATAGCAAAACTCTTGTGCAACAATAGGTTATGGAGAGCCTGGAGCACGCGTTGAAGCGTGATGCACCAATAATTGCTGAATACTTGGGAGGCGCGGTGAACTGTGATGCTTACCATTTGACTGATCCTAGATCAGATGGAATGGGTGTATCATCCTGTATTACGAAGAGCCTTGAACATGCAGGTGTTGCACCAGAGGAGGTATCTCTAAAATTCATGTCCCAACCAATTTTTTACATCATCAAGGGGTACCAACTATCGGCGATGTTTTGTATTGGGGCGTGGATACACAATACTGTACATTAGACTATTAGACATTAGATTGTTGCCTACAAATTCTGTGTTCTCCTGCTTACCTGCAGTTGTAGTTACTAGGTTCATACTTCTTTTCACTATTCATATTTCATTCTAAATGCAGGTTAGCAGACATAACCTTCTTATTTCGTTTCTTTGTATTTTAGGTGAACTACATCAACGCACACGCAACTTCGACACTTGCTGGTGACTTGGCTGAAGTAAGGGCCATCAAGGAAGTTTTCAAAAATCCTTCAGAGATTAAGATCAATTCAACAAAGGTTCGCTCACTTCCATATGGAATGTATCATTTCTGGTTACTCCCTTATCTGATATTATTTCCTTCCCTAACAGTCTATGATAGGCCACTGCCTGGGTGCAGCTGGTGGGTTAGAAGCTATTGCCACTATCAAATCAATAACTACTGGATGGGTCCATCCTACCATTAACCAATTTGTAAGTAATCATTATCCTGTTTGAATCTCCTTCCTCTGATGTTTCATACACAATATTGAAGGAAAAATAATCCTGGCAAGAATTTAACCTTCTCTTTTATCTGCTTTGAGTTATTAGTATCCATCCTCCATGTTCATAAACACACCAATAAGACAAACTGAGCTCATTTTACAAAGTTCCTGGTTTTCTCGTTGTCACACATCCTGTCAGAGTGTCTCATGTACATAAATCTTTTGCAGAACCCAGAGCCCGAAGTTGATTTTGATACAGTCGCCAACGAAAAGAAGCAGCATGAAGTCAATGTGGGTGAGTTCCTCCATTCCTTTTTTTCTTTTCGATAAAGCAGTTCCTCCATTCCTGAACAACGCCTCGCTTTAGCCCAGCCAAATATTCGCGACTGAACAGCGCACATGGAATTTACCATTGTTTCTAGAGTGTTCACTGTCTTCTATGGAATTCCCTCCATGTTCACAACTATGTTCCGTAGTGTCTCTATCTTATGCATGTTTAATGTCTTCTAAATGCAGCCATTTCTAACTCATTTGGATTTGGAGGGCACAATTCAGTGGTAGTGTTCGCGCCGTTCAAGCCGTGATTCTTCTTCGCTTCAGAGAAAGTAGAACCTGCAACACGTCCTCTTGTGCCTGATAATCTAGAAGAGGAGAGTGGCTTAATTAGATGTAGCCAGCTTGATTTTACCGGCTTTTGTTCATCCTCCTGGAGCAAGTTTTGATGATTGATTGAGTGGTGCTGTCGGATGTCTATATGATCGGGTCTCTTCATCTGTACAATGTTGTAAGAAATCTGGTATAGTACTGTAAAGAATCGCTCAGTGAATTATTTGGTACATAGTTAGTTCCTCTTGCTATTCTTCCCCTTCCCGTGTAACCTGGAGTACATTGCCGTAAAAAGCAGCCTTGTCGGCTGATCAGTCGATGACAGTGGCTAAACCGTCAAAATAAGTGAAACAGAAGTGTTGCTATAGACTACATCTTCTGCTTAATCGTCCATTGAAGATTTAACTACTGTTAAATCAAAGTTCCAGCTTAAATCAAAGTCTTTTTATGGATTAGGCTTAAGAAAAGTATCCTCATTAGGGACGTCTTAAACCATATAGAGGTGGTACCAAATAAACTAACTGCTTATTTTGTACTCCCTCCGTTCGGTATTACTTGTCGCCGTTTGTACTTGATCAGCTCAATCTCCACGACAAGTAAAACCGAACAGAGGGAGTAGTAGGGATGAGAGCATTGACCATATTTTTATTCATTGTCCTTTGGCGAAATATGCCTGGGGAGTGGTAGAATGTGCTTTTGATATTCAGATTAGCTTTACCTCTGCTTCGGAGATAGTTAATTGGATATATCGTTTCCTTGGGAAGATGAAGTTTGAGAATAGAATTAGGGTCACGTACACATACGGACGGTTACCTAATACAAAACCGTTTCTAACACTCCCCCTCAATCTGAACTTTTACAAACTAAGTTTAGATTGGTTCTAAAACGGTTTAACATCTGCTGGGTAGCTGGCTTAGTAAATACATCAGCTAACTGGTCATCGGAGGAAATAAACTTGACTTGAAGAACTCCAGCCGCTACTCGCTCTCGCACAAAGTGGAAGTCTATCTCAATGTGCTTAGTGCGAGCATGAAACACTAGGTTAGCAGTCAGGTACGTCGCCCCTAGGTTATCACACCACAACACTGGTGTGCGCTGCTGCATGACGCCGAGTTCCTTCAGCAAGGACTCCACCCAAATGGCTTCAGCAGCTCCGTTTGCCAATACTTTGTATTCTGCCTCGGTGCTAGATCTCGAGACAGTAGGTTGTTTCTTCGAACTCCATGAAACCAAGTTCGGACCTACAAAGACGGCAAAACCTCCTGTGGATCGTCGATCATCAACGCATCCGGCCCAGTCTGCATCAGTGAAAATGCTGATCGCAGTAGAAGCAGTCCTCCTGAACTGCAGGCCTGTACTGAGAGTCCCCTTCACATAGCGCAAGATGCGTTTAACAGCTTCCCAATGTACCTCGGTTGGTTGTGAAACAAACTGACACACCTTGTTGACGGCGAAAGAAATATCCAGTCGAGTGAGGGTCAAGTACTGAAGACCTCCTACCACACTGCGGTACCTGAAAGCATCGTCGGTACTAAGTGGTTTTCCAGAAACACGAGACAGCTTGTCAGATGGAGACAATGGCGTGGAAGTGGGCTTGCAATTCTCCATGTTAACCCGATGAAGCAGATCAAGAGCATATTTACGCTGGGTTACACTCATCCCCCCAAAATTGCAAGACGCTTCAAGACCAAGGAAATAGTCCAAAACACCAAGATCCTTGATGGGAAAACTATCCGACAGAGAACGCACCAAGCAGTCCACGGCAGCAGGAGTAGACCCGGCAATGACAATGTCATCCACATAGACCAACATATAAATCTGAACACCACCATGGGAGAAGATGAACAAGGAGGTGTCGGCCTTGAAAGCAGTGAAACCAAGCTGCAGCAAAACGCTCACTGAGACGGGCATACCAAGCACGGGGAGACTGTTTAAGACCATAGAGAGCACGCTGTAATTTGCAAACGTGATGGGGACGCTGAGGGTCCTCAAAACCAGGTGGCTGCTGCATATATACATCCTCGGTGAGAAAACCATGGAGGAAAGCATTGCTGACATCGATTTGACGAAGAGTCCATCCGCGGGACACTGCCAAAGAGAGAACAACCCGAACTGTGGCAGGTTTGACAACCAGACTGAAAGTGTCACCATAGTCGATGCCGTGCTGCTGAGTGAAACCACGGGCGACCAATCGAGGCTTGTGCTTATCAATGGACCCATCCGGACGATGCTTGGTTTTAAAGATCCACTTGCAGCTGACAAGATTTACTCTTGGAGGACGAGGTACCAGCGTCCAGGTGTTGGTCTGACGAAGAGCAGCGAACTCATCAGACATGGCATCGCGCCACGCCGGCTCACGAAGGGCCTCACGGTGAGACGTGGGTGTATCAAAGAACGCACGCCGGCGGGGATCATACCGAACGGTGCCGTATGTGATCTTCTTCTCGCGACGCGTTCCATCGCGGAGACGAGTAGTCATTGTATGACCAGGAGCAGCCGAAGACGACGGAGGTGCAGCTGCAGACCCAGTCGGAGGCGTGGTGGCCGGGGAGGACCCAGCAGCGGGCGACGCGGACTGGGCCGAGCCATCCGGCCCAGCGGACGGTGGCGTCGGAGGAGCGCCAGGCGAGGCGGGCTCCGAAGCGGGCGACGCCGAAGCGTGCGGCCCAGACGCGGGAGAAGGCGGCGTCTCGGGCGGCGTGGCATGCACATGCACGTCGATCGCAGGGTCGACGTAGGAGCTGGGAGCCGATGTAGGTACCTGCAGGGAAGGAGCATCGCCTGTGACAAGCACATCAGTAGACAAATAGGACATGTCATAATTTCGCACATGATACTCGTAGCCGGTTCGGAAGACGGAAAAGAGATGGACTGCTCAAGTGTGGAGATATCAACCGTGACACCGGGTGTAGCATAAGGAAAAACGGTCTCGTCAAAGACAACGTCACGAGAAATATAGATGCGCCCGGTGGACCGATCCAAATATTTATACCCCTTGTGCATAGGACTATACCCGAGGAAAACACACATTTTGGAACGAAACTCAAGTTTGTGTGTGTTGTACTTACGGAGACTAGGCCAGCAGGCACAGCCGAAAGTACGAAGGAACGAGTAGTTGGGGGCAATGTTAAAGAGACGCTGAATCGGTGTATCTTGTTTAGGAACAGGGGTCGGCATACAGTTGATGAGGTAGCATGCGGTCAAAAACGCTTCATCCCAGAAACGCAAAGGAAGAGAAGCATGTGCAAGCAATGCAAGGCCCGTTTCGACGAGATGGCGATGTTTACGTTCCGCAACACCATTCTGTTGGGACGTGTGAGGGCAGGACACGCGGTGAGAGATACCCGTGCGCTGAAAATATTGATGGAGCTTGTGGTATTCACCACCCCAATCGAACTGAACTGCCTTGATTTTATAATTCAGAAGGCGTTCGACATGAGCCTGGAAGTTATAGAAGACCTGTTCAACATCAGACTTGTGTTTGAGGAGATATATCCAACAAAAACGGGAATAATCGTCAATGAAACTAACATAATATTTAAAACCTCCAGAGGAGGCAACTGCAGGACCCCAAACATCGGAGTGAATTAATTCAAGAGGCATAGTAGACACACGATGAGAGGCACTATAAGATAATTGGCGACTTTTTCCTTGTTGACAAGCATCACAAACTAAGACAGTATTGTCTGAAGGCAAACACAAGAGATTATTTTTGCTAACAATGGATTTCACTACTTTATTGGTAGGATGACCAAGACACTGATGCCACTGCGTAGAGGCACCCGTGGTGGTGGAGAGAGCATGGCGACGCAACGAGGTAGACACTCGGCTAAACGGGACTGGATAAAGACCGCCATGGCTTCTACCGTGAAGAAGAACCCTCCTCGTGGCCTTGTCCTTAACACAGAAAAAACGACGGTGAAACTCAACAAACACGTCATTATCAGAAACGAGGCGATAAACGGAGAGGAGGTCTTTGCTAATATTTGGAACATGAAAAATATTTTTCAAGCGAAGAGATGAACCGGCTAAAGTCGAATGACCAATATGCGAAATAGACAAACCTGCACCATTGGCCACCTGGACTTGATCCTTCCCGCCGTAGGGCGCATGGAAGTGGAGACGGTCAAGCTGACTCGTCAGGTGATCGGTTGCCCCGGAGTCCATGACCCATGGAGCGGGGGTGTTGTTGGAGCTCGTCGATGCCGAGTTCCCGGAGCGCGAGTTGTTGTTGATGACGAACTCGGGGTTGAAGCGGTTCTTGCAGTCACCCGCCATGTGCCCCCAATAGGAGCAAATTTGGCAGCGAGGACGATTCTTGTTGCGACCGTTGCGGCCGTTGCCTCCGTTGCCGCCACCATTGCGGCCGGAGTTGTTGTCCTGGCGGCGGTCACCACCACCACCGCCGTAGTTGTCGTTGGGGCGGTAACCATTGTTGCCCTGCCCCTGCTGCGGGTAATGCCCCTGCTGCGGGTACCCAGCATAGGAAGATCCTCCGCCATCGACATGGGCAGCAGGACGCGGCGGGCCGTTGTTGATGTAGAGGCCAGGCCGCGATGCAGCGTTCACCGACGAGACCCAATCATTGGGTTGAGCTTGATGCGCACGGAGAGCCTCATAGCTGAGCACGTGCGAGTAGAAGTCGGAGAGGGAGACATCCGAGTTGTCCTTGATCATGGACGCCGCCAAAGGGTTGAAGTCGGGGCCGAGCCCAGCGAGCATGTGATCGATGATCTCATCGTCACCGAGAGGGGAACCCGCGGCGGCCATGGCGTCGGCGAGTACCTTGACCTTGTTCATGTACTCGGCGACGGGCATGTCCTCTTTGCGCAGCGCCTGGATCTGGCGTCGAAGATGACGCACGTTGGCCTTGTTCTGCGCACCGAACATGGAGTGCACCGCAGTCCATATGGACGCGGCGGTGTTCTTGCCGATCATCTGGCAAGCGATGTCCTCGCCCATCGAGTCGAGGAGGAGCCCGAGCACCCTCTGATCTTGCGTCCACCAAGTGGCGTACGCGGGGTTGGCGACGGTGGTTGCGGCGTCGCCGGTTCCCTGGGTGATGGTCTTCTCGGGCACCGCGGTGGTGCCGTCGAGGTGGCCGTGGAGCCCCGCCCCGGAGAACTTGGGGACGGTGAGAGCGCGCCAGAGCATGAAGTTGCTCTGGTTGAGGCGAACGGCAGAGGGAGCGATCGGCACGGCGGCGGATGCCGCGGGAACGGAGACGCTCGGGCCGAGGGTGGAGAGCTGCAGCGCCGAGGAAGTCATCTCGGCGGCGGCGGCGGCGACTCGGCGTGTGGCCTAGGGTTAGGCTCTGATACCAAGTTTGAGAATAGAATTAGGGTTGCGTGGGTCTAGCCTCCACGGTGATCAGTTTATATAGACTTCAGCAGGATACAATACATGGTATGTACACGTACACATACGTACGGTTACCTAATACAAAACCGTTTCTAACAGATGAGGGGTATAGTATCGGTAGGTATAGGCATAGCTGCTGTAACCTGGGCTTTGTGGAAGATAGGAATCCCGCAAGCTTCAGTAGAGTTTTCCCTTACGACCTTAGTGGAGTAATTGTACAAGCTGCTCACTGGCTAAATACTAGGGCTAATATACAGAGTCGAGGACTACAAGAACTGCAGCGCAGCGGATCAGCAGCGCTGCTGCGAGTTGCAGCTGAAATCTTCAGTAAAAGGCGAGGCTGATCTCCTCTTGTACTTAGGATCACTGGCTGAAAAAGGTACAGAGGGAGTTGCGGAGGATCAGGACAATGAAAAGTTCCAGAAGTTTAAGTTGTTTTGTAGTTTGGCAGAATTTCGTAGTCTTGTAAAAAGGCCATGAGTGATGTATGTACTGTTAAAAGTTTTCATGCGTGGAGCTAAGTTGTTCTGGATGGTTTTAAGTTGAATGGTAGCCAGGAGGGTAGTATGAGCAGATTGGTGGAAAAAGTTCAGCTGTTTGGAGTCGCTGTTCTTTTGCTTTTGTTTGGCTGGTGTGTGTGAAAACTTTAAACAGTCAGAGACTGATGTATTAATGGTTTTATTTTTTAAGTGAAATCTGGAGCGGAGTTCCTCAATTCGAAAAAAAAAGCACGGAAGCAGTATCTTTTTGTTTTGGTCGCCACAATCACTTAAGTAATTTTGCTTTTAGTGTCAAAATAATAGCAGTAAACTACCTTGATGAGCTTGCCATTGCGTGCACACCTCGACCACTCCACTACCAACACAGAAGTCAAGAATGGGTTGATCAACGTGTCAAATTATGAGTGAACTAAATCAAGGTCACTTTTTTCTGATCTGGTTTTTTTTTTCAGCATTTTTTTTATCTGATTTGATTTGCAGAAACGTAGACCAGACTTTTGATTCCGGCGACGTAGTGCCGAACGAGACAAGACGGTCACTCAATTCCGTCTCCGCTGCCTGCAGCCTCGTCATCGTGAGACGGATTTTGGCTTTTCATATGAATCTCGACGTGGGGCACCGTGGGGAATTTCGCAGGAGTAGAACTGTGTACGGCCTTGTTTGGCAGGCGAGTATGGGCCGGTTTTCCGGTGTAAATTCCCGACACAATCAAAGACACCAGAAAACACGGGAGCTCCTGTTCACCGCGTTTAGCGGCATGGGAGCGTCCCACATGATTATCGAATTTGAATGATTTTTCAATTTGAAAGATTTTTGAATTTGAACATTTTTTAATTTGAACGATTTTTTAATTTGAACGATTTTCGAATCTGAACAATTTTCGAGTATGAACAATTTTTAATTTTTGAACAAATTTTCAAGTTTGAACAAAATCCAAACTTGAACATTTTTCAAGTTCGAACAAATATCAAATTTGAATATTTTTCAAGAAAAACACTTTTTTTAAAAGAAACAGAAAATGGAAACAAAATAGAAAGGAAAAGGAGAAAAAAGTGAAATGGCCGGCCCAGTGCGACGCAGGGGTGTGCGGCGCGAGCCTCCCGCGCTGCAAAAGGCGGCAAATAGCATTTGCCAGAAAACACATCAAAATTGTTTGGCTGGCCGGGTTTGGTTGGGCCGAGCTCAGAAAAACCCGTCGAACCCCGTCGGGTTGGAGTGGAATCGAGACGCGAGGGGGACTCGCGTTTTCTGTTTTGCCGTGTCTCTGGCGGCGCAGCGCAGCGCGACCGATTCCTCCGCCGTCGCTCGTCCACTCCCCCGACGCCAGAGACACGACGCCGAAGCCTCCCTCCCTCCCTCCGCTCCTGGCGCCTCCCTCGCCGACGAGTTCTTCGATCCCGCCGCCGCCGAAGCTCCTGCCGCCGCAGCTCTCCTTCTCCGTCGCACTTCTTCGGGACTTCTATCAGGTACGTCTTCCCCTCCTCTCTTGATTTAGTTTTAGGTTATTAGCAGCAATTTTCTACTGCCTAGGGTTTCGATCTGAGTGTTTAGGATGAAAAAATTGAGTTCTTGATTCAGGGGACAATACAAACGATGAAGTGCTAGGCTGAGTAATAGAAGCAATTCATTTTCTTGCTCCTGTAGCTGCTAGCCTGCTCCTCCCGTAGCTGTGTATGTGCTAGTTTGTATGTCCTGTGATTTGCAAGATGCGTTGGTACAATGATGATTTGCATGTGCACTGATGGTCTGAGTGGAGTTCTCTGTGATAACTTAACATACTGATAATCTGTAACTCTGCTATCTCTGTCTGTCTTTATTAGCTGGGCTAACCTTGCAGATGACTAGTATGAACACATTGTTGTATCCAGCATTAGTTGTCTGATTATGATTGGTGAATATAATTGATGCTTACAACTACCTAATGCTTGGTTAGTTTCTTGCTTACTTGGAAATGATGTCAAAACCTATATATATCTCATCAGTTTGATCAATTTGAGCACTTCCTTTTTTTGTTGTAGTTTCTTGCTGTTAATAATCTAGCAATTACCTAGAAAAAACTCATTTAGAGCTGACAATTGAGATAGTTTGTTGTCACTAATTTGAGTGCAATTAGTGGCTGTCTTCACTGTAGGTGGCTGCTTGCGTTGCGTTGCAATACGATTTCCTGCTATTGCGTTGCAACTTGCTGCTTGTTATAAAGTACTACTGTAGGTGCATGAAATTTTAGCAGTTCAACATGCTGATTGGCGGTATTATGGTGTATCATGTGTTGTTAACTTGTTTAGCTACCTGATGCATGTAAAATGCATACATGAACTTTACATTTTATTACATGTTATTCCATGTTATTTGCATCATATAAGGGTTATATTCATGATTTATATTGAGTTTTGGGGATAATTAACAATTCCCCATTTTTCTGGAATTAACCCTGCACTGTCAGAAAACCCCTTTTTCTATATTTTTACGTTTCAGGGACCAAACGACGTCCAAATGACCTGACATTTTACGGGGATCACTTTTTTGGAAGGAACGAAACGTAGGCGCAAAGGAATCGAAAAACGGAGACCAGAAGGCCGAAAGGGGTGGGCCCACGCGGCCAGATTCCCTGACCGCGTGGGACCCACCAAATGGCCCTCGGGCCTCCGCTGCCGTCGATCTTTCTTCCCGAAGCTTCGTCTTGACCTAAAAACGACTATATATAGACCCCCCAGGGCTTTCGCGAAAGGGAGCGCCGCCGAAACACAGAAACCACGAAACAGAGACCTGGAGCTGAAGATTGGAGGGGGAAAACTCCGGCGGGGCGCTGCCGGTGTGGTCTCCTTCCCCTCCAACAACATCTCCACCGACACCATGATGAAGAGGGAGTAGTCCACCCCTGGACTATGGGTTTGTGGAAGTAACTTATGTATCTCTCCTCTCTATGAGCTTCACTAATTAGTACCGTATGAGCTGCTGAACATGATTACGGTCATCTATGTAATTCCTTTGTGGTGGATCTTTATTATGAGTTAATACATGTTTGAGATTGCAATGGTTTTGTTTCAGTTATGAAAGTAGATGCATATTATGTACCCCGTTCTTATTTACTTGTCATGATCAAGCATGTTTATGAGAGCATGTGAGGGGGAACGTGTGCATTAGTTGGAGTAACGGGGGGTGGCTAGTGCAGTGAACGTGACAGATAGTTCTGCGATCCACTTGGGTTTTCTACCTTACTTTGTTGCCTCACTAGGGATAAACAAAAATACCATGCTACCGGAGAGTGGATGTGACCTTGGCCACTACCTCCATGACTAGATCTAGCATGTTCTTATTTTAACTTCATGTCATTGAACTTATTGCTATGCTCTGATTTATCTTAATTACTAAGGTGTTATGATTTAGTTCGCATCTTGGTGGAGCATAAGAGAGAGAACAACTTATACTTGAGATCTCTATGTTAGGACGTGATGCCCATATTATTAATAACTTGTCAAACCATGTCTTGCCATCTTACATGTTAATTTTAGTGTTCCATTGTCTACCACGTTATCAAGAGAGAGTGCATTTGTGAAACCATGAACCCCGGTCCATTTTTAATCATAAGAAACACCTTTCCAACACTTTTATCACCACTTTTGTTTGCTGCCATTATTAAATCCGAAAATACAAAAACACTTTTACATCTTGCATTCATCATAAAAAACCCAAAAATATCATTTATCATTACCATCATCCTTGCATATTTATTTTACCATCATTGCATATTTACTATGTTTGCATATATTATTTTATTATCATTCTCACACCTTGTGCTTGACAACCACTTGGTGAGGTTGAGGGCACAAAACAATTTATTTTGTTGCAGGTTCTCAAGAGAAGGATAAGGAGATAACACCTGAAATACTGGTTCCCCGAGAGTTCGATATTAAACCCTCGAGTCACCCCTCGTGGGGAAAACTGTCTTCCACTACTACATACACTCTGCACTTGGAGTCTCAACCTAACCCATTTACTTTTCACGCAGGTAACCACGCCATCAAGACTGTTTTCTGGCGTTGTTAATACGTAGGGCCATCAAGACGTTTTCTGGCGCCGTTGCCGGGGAACCATAGCTGAAAGGTTTATCCAAGGATCACTCACATCAAGTCAACTTCATCACCAACTTGTGTAACAACCTAAGCTTGGGGAGGTTGCACCTACGTGAGCATCATCTTATCCATCTTTACCTACAATCATTTTATTTTGTTTTGTTCTTGTCTTGCATATCATCTTTATATTTCGGTTTGCATATTTATATTCAGTTTTGCATTTTTGTGTTGCATTTGTTATTTCGAGTTGCATTAGTGTCATTTTACTTTCAGTTTTGCATAAAAAATTAAAAACACATAAAAACTTGTTAAAATGGGAGATAGAACTAAATTGTGTGACTACACAAACACTCCTAATGATCAATTTATTGCTAAGCCTATCACCACACCTGAGATTACTGCTGAGAGCTATGAAGTTAGTCCTAGTTTGTTAAACTTGATAACTAGGGAACAATTTGGTGGTAGTGCTGTTGAGGATGCCTCTATGCATCTTCATGATTTTATTGAAATCTGTGACATGCAAAAGTTTAAAAATGTTGAAAGTAATGTCTTAAAACTGAAGTTATTTCCTTTCTCACTTAGAGGAAAAGCTAAAGAGTGGCTACATTCATTACCTACTGGTAGTATTAATTCTTGGGATGATTTAAAAGAAGCTTTCATTAAGAAATATTATCCCCCTGTTAAAATACTGCAAAATAGAAACAATATCCTCTCTTTTAGGCAAAATGAAAATGAACATGTTGCCATGGCTTGGGATAGGATTAAACTCATGCTTAGAACTTGTCCATCACATGGGGTTAATGAATGGACCATTTTACACTCTTTTTACAATGGTCTAAATTACATGTCTAGAAATATACTTGATTCAGCTGCTGGAGGTGCTTTCATGGGAAAAACTATATTAGAAGCTAAGAACATTTTGGAAAGTATCTTGCAAAATTATAGTCAATGGCATACTGATAGAGCACCTAGTTCATCTAAGAAAGTGAACTCTATAGAAGAAACAAATGATTTGTCATCTAAAATGGACACCATTCTTGCTTTTATTAATAAACAAAATTTTGAAAATATGCCTTTGCAAGAACTAGTTGGTAATAATCCTGAAAATGTTGATGTCAACTTCATTAGGAACTATGGTAATAATGGGTATGGTAACAACAATTATAACTCTTATAATAAGCCCCCATATGTTCCAAACAAATATACCACTAGTAGTAATGTTTCTAGTGATTTGGAAAACAAAGGAGCTCAATAAGGAGTTCATATCCAAATTCGAAAAACATGATATTTTGTTTGAAAGAGTAGATCAACTCACTAAGGAAGTTTCCTCATTAAAGAACATCATTATATCTCAAAAAGAAAAAAAGTTGAGGAAGTTAAAATGCTTAGTGAAGTTAAGGAACCATTTGTTGATTTAGAGAAGTGTAGCTTGCATGAATTAATTTCTATCTTACAAAAATTTGCAAGTGATCCTTCTGTTAATATTAACCAGGCTGGTTTTGGTTCCTATATTGCTAATCATGTCTTAAAAGAAAAGATTGCTAGGTACAATCAAGAAGCTATGATACCACCTAAGCTTGGGGATATCTGGATCCCTAAGGTACTAGTAACCATTGGAAAAGAGACACACCATGCCATTTTAGATCTAGGATCTAGTGTCTCTATATTATCTAAAGAACTATATGAAGTCCTTGAACTTAAAAATATTGAGAAATGCTCTATTGAACTTGCACTTGCTGATGATTCCATTAGACATGCTCTAGGAAAAGTAAGTGATGTTATGGTAGAGTTACACATGACTTTTGTGCCTGTTGATTTTCTAATCATGGACATGGGGAATAAAACCTCTAGTCCTATTATTTTGGGAAGACCTTTTCTTCGTACTACAGGTGCCATTATTGATTCAAAGGAAGGGAATGTGAAGTTTCAGTTTCCACACAAGAAGAGCATGGAACACTTCCCAAGGAAGAGGGACACACCAAGGTTCAAGCTCCCTCATGAGCTACGTCCCCTTTGATTATCAAGTAAGTAAGCCTAGCTATATGGCTATAAAGAAAGCGCTTTACGGGAGGCAACCCGGTTGTTTTTGTTTGAGATTTTCTTTGAGTCCTCTTGCTGTAACAAGAGAGTAGTTTGTTAGTTTTGTTTCTGGGATTTTTAATAAAGAACCAAGTTTTACCTATTTTGGGTTTGAAAAGTTGCTATTCATTTTCGGAGAGTTTTCTGCCTGCACGAAGTCTGTGCACGGTTTGATTTTTCATTTTTTATCTGTAACTCCGATTGAGCTGTAATTTGAACTGTAGCTTCAACTTTTCATCCTCTGTATACGTGATTTTTTCAGATTTTTCTGACGAGTTTAAGTAGGGTAGAAAAATGCGTTTTGCTGCTGCTGTTTTTCTGGACAGATTCTGTCTTGATATTGTTTGATGCATTCTTTGAGCTTTTTGCTTGAATCTTTTTGATTCAATTGAGTTTATGAGTAGGCATACAACATTATATACTCTCTGGACATTCATATGAATTTTTGCCTAAGGATTTTATGCAGCAAGGAACCTATTTGTTTATCACTACTAATATCACCCCACAGAAAAGAAATGGGAGAAACGGTGTTTTGAAGTTTTTTCACAGGGATTAGAGGAGCTGCACCAAGAGCTATCCAAGGATGGTGAAGACCATAAGCTTGGGGATGTCAAGACAACCCCACTGACCAACACACTCTCGGTTTGCACACGTCTAACTTCTGTTTTTCGATCAAAGCACTTTATCGTATAAACTTGGAGCGTCTGTTTTTTTTGCTTTTGTTATTTCGGTTTGTTAATAAGACCACCACTATCATTTATATATGAGAGAGCTACTGGAAGTTTGGGTTGAATTATGTTGGATGCTATTAAATATATTGGGATAGGGATGTTTGAGTTGATTTTAAAAGATACATATAGTTGCATAATTCATGTGCTTTGAATGAATGTTAATTTGCAAGTGTGTTGTCAAGAGCTATCTTTTACCATGTTTAGATGTTGAATTTTAACTTTACTTGGTTTAACATGGATTGATTAGTTCTATGGACACTTATGCATGCATTTAGATGGTCAACTTTCTCCCTATTGCTAGCCCAAAAATTACAACAAGTAAAAAGCTTGTTTCCCAACACCTTCAACCAAAGTTTTTCCAGTGAGTCCACCATATCTACCTATTAGCTTTATGCTATTCCAAGTATGTTTATCATGTGTTATCTACATTTCTGAATTTAAATGCTTATGTTATTGATTGTCATGGGAAAAATTGGTTAAAAGCTCTCACGAACTTGATGCACAATTTACTTTTATTGCATTTAATAAGCATGAACCATTGTGATTAAAATTATGAAGTTGTGGGCTTGACAATTGTTTTGGTTGGGAGTTAGCCCATATGTGCTGTCACATGGCAAGCTTTCAACATTGCACTTATTTATATTTAGTTGATGTCATGTACTTTTGTTTATGGATGCCTATCATGGGTGAAATGAATGTGGATACTTAGTAAGTTCAAAGAGTTTGTATAAATGGTTAGAGAAATGCCTGGGCCGCTAATCTAAGCCATGCATCATTCATGGTGGAAATTTACAGCATAACCATAATGTTCATTCAGTGATGCACCTCATAATAAAAAGCTATACCCATAGTAAATAAAAGAGTGCTGAGATTGTTCATTGTCTGTTTGTCTTGTTGTTTTGACATGGGCTTGTTCATGTCAAGGGGCAAGAGGTACCCCAGTGCAGTTCTTGATGATACTATTATTACTTGCAATGACCTTTATTTGAATTTACTTTGTGGACCAAAGTGAGTAACACATGGTGTAGGTACTTGTATTCAAGGGACATGAGACATTCAACCAATACATTGTCAAGCACACCACTCATATTTGCTTTCACTTTAAACATTAATCATTCAAGATGCTATGATAGGGGTAATGAGAGCTCCACACCAATGACTACCACATTGCAAGCATTAACTTAAGTAGAAGTGTTTGGAAGTTAGATGAAACTTATTCATGCTTTACCTCTACTTATTTATCTATCCAAAGTGTCCACCTTTTATATTCAGTTTTCATAAGAAGTACTCTATGACCACCATAGGATGTTTTTACTTTTCATTATGCATACATTTGGTCCATAGTACTTTCTTCTATGTTACACTTTGTGAATTTATCATTGAACATCTTTACATTGAGTATTTGATATCACTTCATAATTTATCTTGCATATTGTTATTCCTTTGAAGAATGAATCATTTGACTCTATGTAGCAATAGTAATCACCTTTGATATCCATTGATAGTATTAAAATGCAAAGTCCATGTTAGTTTTATCACCTTCATACTCGGGACGAGCATGGGTTAAGCTTGGGGATGTTGATGCATGTAAAATGCATACATGAACTTTACATTTTATTACATGTTATTCCATGTTATTTGCATCATATAAGGGTTATATTCATGATTTATATTGAGTTTTGGGGATAATTAACAACTTCCCCATTTTTCTGGAATTAACCCTGCGCTGTCAGAAAACCCCTTTTTCTATATTTTGTTTCAGGGACCCAAACGACGTCCAAATGACCTGAATTTTACGGGGATCACTTTTTTGGAAGGAACGAAACGTAGGCGCAAAGGAATCGAAGAAACGGAGACCAGAAGGCCGAAAGGGGTGGGCCCACGCGGCCAGATTCCCTGACCGCGTGGGACCCACCTGGCCCTCGGGCCTCCGCTGCCGTCGATCTTTCTTCCCGAAGCTTCGTCTTGACCTAAAAACGACTATATATAGACCCCCCAGGGCTTTCGCGAAAGGAGCGCCGCCGAAACACAGAAACCACGAAACAGAGACCTGGAGCTGAAGATTGGAGGGGGAAAACTCCGGCGGGGCGCTGCCGGTGTGGTCTCCTTCCCCTCCAACAACATCTCCACCGACACCATGATGAAGAGGGAGTAGTCCACCCCTGGACTATGGGTTTGTGGAAGTAACTTATGTATCTCTCCTCTCTATGAGCTTCACTAATTAGTACCGTATGAGCTGCTGAACATGATTACGGTCATCTATGTAATTCCTTTGTGGTGGATCTTTATTATGAGTTAATACATGTTTGAGATTGCAATGGTTTTGTTTCAGTTATGAAAGTAGATGCATATTATGTACCCCGTTCTTATTTACTTGTCATGATCAAGCATGTTTATGAGAGCATGTGAGGGGGAACGTGTGCATTAGTTGGAGTAACGGGGGGTGGCTAGTGCAGTGAACGTGACAGATAGTTCTGCGATCCACTTGGGTTTTCTACCTTACTTTGTTGCCTCACTAGGGATAAACAAAAATACCATGCTACCGGAGAGTGGATGTGACCTTGGCCACTACCTCCATGACTAGATCTAGCATGTTCTTATTTTAACTTCATGTCATTGAACTTATTGCTATGCTCTGATTTATCTTAATTACTAAGGTGTTATGATTTAGTTCGCATCTTGGTGGAGCATAAGAGAGAGAACAACTTATACTTGAGATCTCTATGTTAGGACGTGATGCCCATATTATTAATAACTTGTCAAACCATGTCTTGCCATCTTACATGTTAATTTTAGTGTTCCATTGTCTACCACGTTATCAAGAGAGAGTGCATTTGTGAAACCATGAACCCCGGTCCATTTTTAATCATAAGAAACACCTTTCCAACACTTTTATCACCACTTTTGTTTGCTGCCATTATTAAATCCGAAAATACAAAAACACTTTTACATCTTGCATTCATCATAAAAAACCCAAAAATATCATTTATCATTTTACCATCATCCTTGCATATTTATTTTACCATCATTGCATATTTACTATGTTTGCATTGCATATTATTTTATTATCATTCTCACACCTTGTGCTTGACAACCACTTGGTGAGGTTGAGGGCACAAAACAATTTATTTTGTTGCAGGTTCTCAAGAGAAGGATAAGGAGATAACACCTGAAATACTGGTTCCCCGAGAGTTCGATATTAAACCCTCGAGTCACCCCTCGTGGGGAAAACTGTCTTCCACTACTACATACACTCTGCACTTGGAGTCTCAACCTAACCCATATTCTTTTGACGCAGGTAACTCCACGCCATCAAGACCGTTTTCTGGCGTCCGTTATAATAGCATCATTGGGTATCACTACCTGCCACCAGTTCGTTATGTGTGTGCTTAATCATCGTGCTTCCTGTCTATGTGATATGCTGATTATTTCCTTATTGTATCCTTGTAGCTACCCGAACCTCCGATTCTAGTTGTGGTGGACGAGCCGCCTCCTTCGACCCCCGTGAGCACACCTGATTTCGATATGTCTATGTCCTCAGCTTTTCGGCATTTTTTAAAGTGTGAACATGCATGTTTGTGCCCTTTTACATTTTGCCAATGCTTATGCATTTTTATCTTACCAATGCATGGCCATTTTATCATATTAGTTTCTTAATTTATTGTACTTTAGTTCTGCAATGAATCAACGGAGACTAGAGGGTGCAAGCTTCTTGCTGCAAGCTTCTTTCTTCTTGTTTATGTGACCATCTTGTCAAATAATCTGGGATAAACCTGGAAAGTAAAATTATGTTCGTGAGAAGCATTCGATGACTTTTGATCAAATTTTGTTGTAATAACCTGGGATAAACCTGGGAAGCATGAATTATTGTTACTGATCTTATGAATTGATTAAACTGTGTGTCCCATGTGATGTGAAAAAATATCAGGTTTTTGTTGATGAAATGTGTGCTTACATGCTGTTCAAAAATATCAGGTTTTATTGATGACCAAAACGTGGCAATTTTGTAATTGTGTGCACTAGGTCTGTGAAAAAACACCTCTTTGCAAAACCTGTGTACCAAATGTAGAACCCCCACCTTTTAACAAAAGTTGGGATTCCCCGTGTAACGTGCTAGTCCCTGGATCGACTTGCTAGCACACACAGTTTGAGATGCAATACCATAACATTGTATCAAAGTATATTACACGATGATCCAGAATTTAAAAGATTCGATACAAGATGCATAGCCGAAGGCTAGCTCAAACCAAAGTAAACACACAGCGGAAAGCAAATGATACAGTGAGCCCATCATCTTCATGTGCCACAGGCAAGCATGTTGGTTGTAGACTCGAAACCCTGTCGCAACCTTACTCATCGTCTGACGGACCTGCAATGGTGAGTTACAACCCAACTATATGGGTCAGCACAATTGAATTGTGATGGCAAGATGACACTTATGTGGATATAAATGGCAACCTAAATTCTACATGAATATTTGGCTAAGTGGAGTTTTGAGGCTGATTTGCATAAAGCCAGTTTTATCCTATCATTTGTAAAACAATTTTCATCATAGACAAAGAGTACCACTGATAGAAAACAGTGAACACCTTTGACAACTACTCATGGCAAGCACCACTGATAGAACACAGTGAGCTCCCATCCCTTGTTCACCCTCAAGTTTTTAATTTAGAAATTGGGATGAGGAGATCTTCAACAGCTTCCCGGTCTAGTTGCTCAAAATTGTCCATAACCGGGGACACGGCTAAGTATACTCAGTTTTTACTCTCGAGAGGGTGTGCACTTTCACCACAAGACCCAATCATTCCCTCCTCCATTGCAACCAATTATGAAATGGAAAAGGAAAGACTGAGACGAGATTTTTCGGAAGAACTTTCCCACCCCATAATGGCCTGACGCGCCTCACCTATAAACCACTACCACCACCTGTCAAGCCGGATGAGTCCGCGCAACTTACTCCATCAAGACAGAGCCCATATGACATGTAGCTGCACTAGAAGCTACTGAACAAGGAGAGTCTACAATCTCTTTTAGCCTGGGTGACTTTCCACAAGTGTGCACTTCCACCAAGGGCAAATTACCATAGACATGAACCATAGACATGGACCCCCTGAGTAGTCACCCACCATGGTCCACCAACCAGCACCCAGGTAGTTCATTGATTAGTTATTAATTTTCATCACTATTGAACTAATCAAAACATTTTTCATAGCATGACTATACTAAGTTCCATACTACAAGCTCTGGGTGGGGGTTGGCTACACACTAATAGGAGCATAGCATAGCATAATATTCAGTAACAAGCCTATCATGCATACTACTGAAAACACTAGATGCATAGTAGTAAAAGTAGTAGGACTTTTATGGTGTCACTTGCCTTGGCCAACTGAAGAGTTGAAGTTACACTCTTCACAACACGTGAGACACTCCGCACAATCTAAAGGACAACAAACATACAACAATTCAATACACATGCACATCACAAAAACAATGCTATGCATGTAAGGATGCAAACAACATTATTAAAAGAGTAGTACACTTTATTAGTTCTCTGGTTTTTAGATGATGCATGATGAAATGAGCAAATTTTAATGCATTGTTATAATTTGAAAACATTTTTGAAACACTAGAGCATTTACAAGTAAATTTGATACCTTTGCGCTTCTATTAATAGATAAAATAGCGTGTTAGGCTCTCTGGACAGAGGAATTAATTTTTGACATTTATCAAAAGGATTCATTTCAAAATAATTTTTAAAACTCAAGTTTTGAATTAAATGGCCGAAATGTCCCTCTGTAATTTGATCAATTTTAATAGATGCAAAATGGAAAACTAATGTTTCTAAATTAAACTACAAGTTCATAGCTTTCCAACGGTATAAAGTTTGTTAAATTAGGACTTATGGTTTGAAAGTTATGAATTTTTGAAGTTTGAATGGTTTTCTGTTTTATTTATAAATTTTCAGACGGAATAAAAATAAACACGGCGACGTGGCGCAACGTGATTGGCCCATACCGGTTCGGTTAAGTGATCTAACCGTAGCCGTCCGATCGTGATTGGACGGTCGAGATCCTAGCGACCTAAACCGAGCGGTGCGTTTGCGTCGGCGCGGCTCCGGCGACGGTGGCGCCATGGCCGGCGTGCGCGAGCGTGACGGGGAAGAGGGGTACGGGTGCGGGATGCTCACCTTGGGACGGAGGAGGTCGAGTCGAGGTCGACCGCGTGGTCCAGGGCAGCGGGGGTGCTCCGGCGCGACGGCAATCCCTCGCCGGAGTCGAGGGGGCGGACGGTGGCGTCGTGTTGAGGACGGACTCGACGTCTCCATGGTCCTACGGTCACGCGAATGCGTCAGGGAGGTGCGCTGGAGGACGGCGAGGTCGAGGGGAGGGGCTCGAGGGCGTGGGGAGGGCGGTGCTCACCGGAATCGTCTGGCGACGGCGGCGACAGAGGCGGCTTCACAGCGACGGCCTGGCGGTGTGGGTGGTGCGCGCTTGTTGGGCAAAATGGAGAGGAGGGGCACGGGGTTTTAAAGGCGTCCGCGAGGGTGCCGTTGCGGCTCCGGGCGAGTGGGGAGCGTGGGCGAGGTGGTGCGGGTCGTGGCGCCGGCGGTTGCGGGCGGAGGTTGATGGTGAGGGGGATGACAGGTGGGTCCCATCGGTCGGCGAGAGAGGGATGGGGGCGGGCTGGGCCTCTACGTGCGGCGCGCGCGGTAGGTAGCGCTGGGCTCGGCCCAGTTAGCACTTTTTTGTTCTGTTCTTTTTCTTGTTTTCCTTTTCTGTTTTCTTGTTTCTTTTCTATCTTTTGTTTCAAAATTCCAAATCAAATCAAACCAGTTTCTATAGATTTGAAAAAACGAAGTCTTTCTTTTAAAACTTCGAACATCCTTTTCTAAATCTTTTCAAATTTGAAAATTTAAAATAATTCTTAAAGGTTTATTTGTAACTTTATGTCATTTTCAAAATAGATTTTTATAACTTCCTTTTGAACACAAATTCAAACCAAGGAAACATAGTAAGAGTAATATCATTCAACATGATAGACTCAACAAAAATAATTTGGTTCAAAGTATTTTTATTTACAAAGAGTTTGATAAGACATATTAGATACAAATAATCATTTAAAGTATCAAATAGATGTTTTACTTCAAAATCCTTAAATCTTAAAAAGAAGGTAAGGAATTATTTAAAATATATTTCCAAATCAGATTTCGAAAATATAGTATAATTGTTTGCTAAATTTTGAAAATGGGTTTAATAAAATCATTTGTGGTTTTAAAGGAAATCTAGGAAATTTACCTCAAATACATATTTTGAAAAAGACTTACCAAGAATCATTTCAAAATCATTTGGAAGAGTTAAAACTAATTTTTGAAAATAGAGTATGTCTAAATAACCCAAAACAATTTATAAATAGGGTTTATTAAGGAATTGGAAGTAATATATTGGATTCCACTTCAACTTCAACTAATTTTATTTTATTCCAACAGAAGTTTCAATTTTTAGTGATTTTTAAAACATTCCAAATTTCTGGGATGTTACAGACTACCACCCTTAAAAGGAATCTCATCCTCGAGATTCGGAGAGGCTAGCAAAAGGGATCGGTTCAAGGTATCTGGGTGGCTACCACCCTTAAAAGAAACTTTTGTGGGTTTTCTAACTCTCTCTTGTTTCCTTTGTCGAGGTATCTCAAGTGGGTCGTATCTTTAGTTGTGTGAGATATGCTTCATCATCATGGACCCATACATATAGCATGTACTAGTATTTGAAAATGAACATGTGCTGGAACAATTAATTGATTGGACTTACTGTTCACATATTCAAGCCCATTGTATACTTCTCCCACATTGACATGATTCACATGTCCTTTCTTGAATGGGTTTGGCTTAACTTGATCAGCTTTCTTCTCTGGGCATTCGTTGGAGTAGTGTCCCATCTTCTTACATGAGTAGCATTGCACCTGGCTGTTATCCCTTTTCTCTGATGGGTTGTGGCGATGTTGTCCATTGAGGTTATTATCTCCGTTGTGGTTGTCGCCTCTATATTCTCCATTATGGTGGTGGCCATGGTTGTGGTGACCGTTGCTTACATGTTGATGTACATTGTCTCCATGTTGATGCCCATTGCCACCATGCTTGTGAAATCCTGAACTACTAGTGCCATCATGGAAGCTACGCATCTTCTGAGGTGGTCCAGAGTGGTACTTGTCAAAGTTGTGCTTCCTTTTCCGGGTTGTAGCCTGCTTTTGTTTGTTCTCCAAGATAGTGGCCTTGTCAAGTAGTGACTGGTAGTTAGGTGTGTAGACAACCGACCGTTGAATGGCTAACTCATCATTTAGACCGTCCAAGAATTTCTCCCTTCTCTTGGCATCTGTGTCAATGTCATCTGGAGCATAGCGTGCCAGATTGTTGAATTCTTCTATGTACTCTGCAACTGTGTGGTTACCCTGACGCAGGTTGCGGAATTCTCTCTTCTTCAAGCTCATCACACCAGTGGATATGTGTGCAGTACGAAAACCTTCCTGAAATGACTCCCAAGTGACCCCCTCAATTGGGTGAGTGATCTGATAGTTGTCCCACCAGCTGGCTGCAGGTCCCTCTAAAAGATGTGCCGCAAACCTAACCTTCTCTTCATCCGTGCATCCTATGGTCACCAGATTCTTATTCACCGAGCGTAGCCAGTCATCAGCTACAACGGGTTCTGAGGCACTAGTGAATGTTGCTGGTCTCAGCCTCAGGAATCGGGTGAGCATGTCCACATGAGGGGGTGGTGGTGGCGGCGGGTTGTTGTTGTTGTTGTTTGCTATGAACTGTGTCATCACTTGCATGAGCTGAGCCATCGCTTGTTGTAGCCCATTGTTTTCCTCATTGTTATTGTTGTTGTCACGGCGAGGAGGCATCTGTGGGTTTAGCATAGATGAGAATCAAGATAGAAAGGTCTAAAGAGAATATTCCTACCCACCAGCAGATCAAGGCAACTCATATCAACCAACAACATCTAGCAAGCAACACAATCAAACAATCCTTTCCTTACAAAGACAAACTTTTGATAAATTTGATTTAAACAACTAAGGTGGTTTGGAAAATCAAACGTATCGACATCGCCATACCACAGGGGTTGGTATGGTCAATGTTCGAATCGTAATAAATACTAAATGATAAATGTTGGTCAACCTAATCTCGATAACACCTTCTAAGGTGCAGCTTTCTTGAATTGAGCAAGGTACTTCTTTGTACTGCCAGTCTTACGCTTCTTAATGGCTTCTAATTCTCCTTCCACTTCCTTCAGGCGGTCTTGAATTAAACGGAGTCTCGCATTTAGGACTGTTCCTAGAATACCAATCGCGTTCCATGATGCGCTCTTGCAGGAGTCGAAGAAACTGGGATAGTGTTCTGTAGCGGAGAAGATATGGTATCCTTTTCCCTTTGAGTCATCCTCCTTGCTTTTGTATAGGTGGGCTTGCACCATCCATACTTCTTGCCCTGCCTTCTTGTAGGGGTATCCCTTGTAGACGACTTCTCCCTCGAGGTCTAGGCTCCTCATGATGTTCTTTAGGGTCATGGGAAAATCAGTGTCACTCCCTAGCGTCATGGTCCTCGTAGGTCCTTTATGAAAAGAGTCGGTGAAACTAGTCATCTACAAAATATTTTGAAAGAATAGCAAGGAGATGAGTGTTATGAGAAGGAAAAGAAAAACTGAATAGATGCAAGGTAAACACTCTTAAATCAAGCAATTGTCACAACAATATGGTTCAACACACTAACTAGCAAACTAGTATCGCCATACCACATAGGTTGGTATGATCAATACACTAACACAACGTTGTTTCGAATAAAACTAATTTGGGGTCCAATCTAAGGTAACCAGGGTGATACACTTCCTTGCCAACTTGTTCTTCCTTGGCACACTCGATTGATTGTCCTTACTTCAATTCTCTTCACTTCATGGATGCAATCTGGGCATCCTTAGAATGAATCAGGTCTTCCTGATCGCAGAGTTCCAAAGCCATATTCACTATGTCAGTCTTCAACTGGTTCACAGTGGTCTTCAAGGCATTAGCACTCTCATTCTCCTTCTCAAGAAGATGGGTACACTGGCTTGCAGTTCGAGAATTTGTGCCTCCTGGTGTTCAATCTTGGCTTCCAACTTCATGTTGTCAATATCAAGTTTCATTTTGTCTTCGATGAGAGCATCCTTCTCCAAATTCATCTCTTGTTTCTGTGCGTCGATTTCCTCTCCTATCTCCTTGAGTTCATCGAGGTACTTCTGGGTGTTGTGAAGCCTAAACCGTAGTCTTTTTCCGAGACATTTGATAGCTTCCCAGGCTACACTCCTTGCTGAATCAAAGAAGGAAGTTCGGACTACGGGATTGGTGTACATGCAACATCCTTCGGTCTTGTGGTCATCGCCTTTGCTCTTGTATATGTGGAGTTGCACCCACCAGTACTCCTGACCTTCGCCCACAAAAGGGAAACCCTTGTACACTGCCTCACCTTCATAACCCAAGCTCTTCATGTTATCCTTCAGTACCCTTGGAAAATCAGTCTCACAATGGAGAGTCATGGTCATCAGTGGTCCTTTCTTGATGGATTCGATGAGGCTGGTCATCTAAAAAAAACAAAAGCAGGTACTTTCAGAAGTTAGATACTAGACGAGAGTACAAGAAGAGGTGAAATGAGTGTATATAAATTTTAGCAAATTGAATAAAAATAGATTTTCAATCCTATGGTCAAAAACCTATTTCTACCCAAACCTAGGGTCACGAATCTACAGGCAACACAGTGCTCTGATACCATCTGTAGAACCCCCACCTTTTAACAAAAGTTGGGATTCCCCGTGTAACGTGCTAGTCCCTAGATCGACTTGCTAGCACACACAGTTTGAGATGCAATACCATAACATTGTATCAAAGTATATTACACGATGATCCAAAATTTAAAAGATTCGATACAAGATGCATAGTCGAAGGCTAGCTCAAACCAAAGTAAACACACAGCGGAAAGCAAATGATACAGTGAGCCCATCTTCTTCATGTGCCACAGGCAAGCATGTTGGTTGTAGACTCGAAACCCTGTCGCAACCTTACTCATCGTCTGACGGACCTGCAACGGTGAGTTACAGCCCAACTATATGGGTCAGCACAATTGAATTGTGATGGCAAGATGACACTTATGTGGATATAAATGGCAACCTAAATTCTACATGAATATTTGGCTAAGTGGAGTTTTGAGGCTGATTTGCATAAAGCCAGTTTTATCCTATCATTTGTAAAACAATTTTCATCATAGACAAAGAGTACCACTGATAGAAAACAGTGAACACCTTTGACAACTACTCATGGCAAGCACCACTAATAGAACACAGTGAGCTCCCATCCCTTGTTCACCCTCAAGTTTTTAATTTAGAAATTGGGATGAGGAAATCTTCAACAGCTTCCCGGTCTAGTTGCTCAAAATTGTCCATAACCGGGACACGGCTAAGTATACACAGTTTTTACTCTCGAGAGGGTGTGCACTTTCACCACAAGACCCAATCATTCCCTCCTCCATTGCAACCAATTATGAAATGGAAAAGGAAAGACTGAGACGAGATTTTTCGGAAGAACTTTCCCACCCCATAATGGCCTGACGCGCCTCACCTATAAACCACTACCACCACCTGTCAAGCCGGGATGAGTCCGCGCAACTTACTCCATCAAGACAGAGCCCATATGACATGTGGCTGCACTAGAAGCTACTGAACAAGGAGAGTCTACAATCTCTTTTAGCCTGGGTGACTTTCCACAAGTGTGCACTTCCACCAAGGGCAAATTACCATAGACATGAACCATAGACATGGACCCCCTGAGTAGTCACCCACCATGGTCCACCAACCAGCACCCAGGTAGTTCATTGATTAGTTATTAATTTTCATCACTATTGAACTAATCAAAACATTTTTCATAGCATGACTATATTAAGTTCCATACTACAAGCTCTGGGTGGGGGTTGGCTACACACTAATAGGAGCATAGCATAGCATAATATTCAGTAACAAGCCTATCATGCATACTACTGAAAACACTAGATGCATAGTAGTAAAAGTAGTAGGACTTTTATGGTGTCACTTGCCTTGGCCAACTGAAGAGTTGAAGTTACACTCTTCACAACACGTGAGACACTCCGCACAATCTAAAGGACAACACACATACAACAATTCAATACACATGCACATCAACAAAACAATGCTATGCATGTAAGGATGCAAACAACATTATTAAAAGAGTAGTACACTTTATTAGTTCTCTGGTTTTTAGATGATGCATGATGAAATGAGCAAATTTTAATGCATTGTTATAATTTGAAAACATTTTTGAAACACTAGAGCGTTTACAAGTAAATTTGATACCTTTGCGCTTCTATTAATAGATAAAATAGCGTGTTAGGCTCTCTGGACAGAGGAGTTAATTTTGACATTTATCAAAAGGATTCATTTCAAAATAATTTTTAAAACTCAAGTTTTGAATTAAATGGCCGAAATGTCCCTCTGTAATTTGATCAATTTTAATAGATGCAAAATGGAAAACTAATGTTTCTAAATTAAACTACAAGTTCATAGCTTTCCAACGGTATAAAGTTTGTTAAATTTGGACTTATGGTTTGAAAGTTATGAATTTTTGAAGTTTGAATGGTTTTCTGTTTTATTTATAAATTTTCAGACGGAATAAAAATAAACACGGCAACGTGGCGCAACGTGATTGGCCCATACCGGTTCGGTTAAGTGATCTAACCGTAGCCGTCCGATCGTGATCGGACGGTCGAGATCCTAGCGACCTAAACCGAGCGGTGCGTTTGCGTCGGCGCGGCTCCGGCAACGGTGGCGCCATGGCCGGCGTGCACGAGCGTGATGGGGAAGAGGGGTACGGGGTGCGGGATGCTCACCTTGGGACGGAGGAGGTCGAGTCGAGGTCGACCGCGTGGTCCAGGGCAGCGGGGGTGCTCCGGCGCGACGGCAATCCCTCGCCGGAGTCGAGGGGGCGGACGGTGGCGTCGAGTCGAGGACGGACTCGATGTCTCCATGGTCCTGCGGTCACGCGAATGCGTCAGGGAGGTGCGCTGGAGGACGGCGAGGTCGAGGGGAGGGGCTCGAGGGCGTGGGGAGGGCGGTGCTCACCGGAATCGTCTGGCGACGGCGGCGACAGAGGCGGCTTCACGGCGACGGCCTGGCGGCGTGGGTGGTGCGCGCTTGCTGGGCAAAATGGAGAGGAGGGGCACGGGGTTTTAAAGGCGTCCGCGAGGGTGCCGTTGCGGCTCCGGGCGAGTGGGGAGCGTGGGCGAGGTGGTGCATGTCGTGGCGCCGGCGGTTGCGGGCGGAGGTTGATGGTGAGGGGGATGACAGGTGGGTCCCATCGGTCGGCGAGAGAGGGATGGGGGGCGGGCTGGGCCTCTACGTGCGGCGCGCGCGGTAGGTAGCGCTGGGCTCGGCCCAGTTAGCACTTTTTTTTTGTTCTGTTCTTTTTCTTGTTTTCCTTTTCTGTTTTCTTGTTTCTTTTCTATCTTTTGTTTCAAAATTCCAAATCAAATCAAACCAGTTTCTATAGATTTGAAAAATCGAAGTCTTTCTTTTAAAACTTCGAACATCCTTTTCTAAATCTTTTCAAATTTGAAAATTCAAAATAATGCTTAAAGGTTTATTTGTACCTTTATGTCATTTTCAAAATAGATTTTTATAACTTCCTTTTGAACACAAATTCAAACCAAGGAAACATAGTAAGAGTAATATCATTCAACATGATAGACTCAACAAAAATAATTTGGTTCAAAGTATTTTTATTTACAAAGAGTTTGATAAGACATATTAGATACAAATAATCATTTAAAGTATCAAATAGATGTTTTACTTCAAAATCCTTAAATCTTAAAAATAAGGTAAGGAATTATTTAAAATATATTTCCAAATCAGATTTCGAAAATATAGTATAATTGTTTGCTAAATTTTGAAAATGGGTTTAATAAAATCATTTGTGGTTTTAAAGGAAATCTAGGAAATTTACCTCAAATACATATTTTGAAAAAGACTTACCAAGAATCATTTCAAAATCATTTGGAAGAGTTAAAACTAATTTTTGAAAATAGAGTATGTCTAAATAACCCAAAACAATTTATAAATAGGGTTTATTAAGGAATTGGAAGTAATATATTGGATTCCACTTCGACTTCAACTAATTTTATTTTATTCCAACATAAGTTTCAATTTTTAGTATTTTTAAAACATTCCAAATTTCTGGGATGTTACGCCAAACAACGTGAAATGATGGGGGTTTTGGTGGAGAAGGGAATTGGGGGTTGGAGTGTTTTGACTGTGAGGATTGTTTTCACCCAAAACACTAGGTAATTTACACTAGAAAACACCCCAAAACTCCTGTGCCAAACAAGGCCTATGGGATTTTCTTCATGCGTGCTCTTGAGATCGTAGGAATTGTTTGCGAAATTTCTTTCTTCCACTTTTTAGCAAACCAAGAATAATACTAAAGCATTTGATGCAACTTGAGTTAATTGATGCTATTTTAGGACCAAGTTGAAATTGTTTAGGAATGATTGTTGATTGTTGAACCTATCAACATGAAAGACATATTTGGCAAAAAAGAATAAACACCAACCCATTGATCTGGAACTAACACTTCATTGATGTTTTGTGCATTCTAAAATATTCATTTTTATTTATCCCTTATATTTTCTTTCACATAAAAAGGATAATCATGCACTCTAGAAACCTCTATGTGATTTACAGCTGTCTACTTGGTATTTAAGGAAACTAGAAAAAATATGAACACAAACATGCATTTGCAGTTCATTTAAGCAACTTGCATTATTCTATAACGATTTCTGAACTTTTGTTCTTACAATTTTTTTGCTTTCTGTGGACTTTGGGTTAACAAAAGACTTAATGTCCCGAAAATGAAACAACTAACGTCATCCTCGCAATATATGATTGAAACTTAGTGTAGGGTGCATCTTCCATGGTCATGCTAAATCGTATAATATAATAATTTATATCTTATAACACCGTTAAATTTGCTAAGTACAATAATAAACTGCAGTGGTTAAGATATATGTCGAGAGAATTTATTATGTAATTATAAATAAGTAATAAAGTTTAGTATAAATAAATAACATTTATCTATCTTGACTTGTCGTGGTTCCACTAATATATTAGATGGTCCTGGCCACGGTATCAATAACGTCGAGATTTCTCATATGAGTCAACCTGGTATTTCTAATAAATGTATTAGTGCTAAAAATGGTGTGAATAACAGTTCTAACAACAATTGTATGGTACGTTAAATTGTATGGTAAGATTTATTTCACAATCTCCTATGGTACGTTAAATTAAAATTATAAATGGTGTAATGTGTGTGCTATAGTCATCGCAATTCACAAAAGGGGAAACATTGTTAAAGTGAGCTAATATTTATTAGAAAAGATAGTAGCAGATTAATGACTTTATTGTAATGTAAAACAATTGCATAGTGCCTAGTGATAGAGAAAAACCAAAATATGTACATCTTAGACCGCTAATGGAGCATATGACATGACATACCCACCAATTAGACTACTAATGGAACTAATGGAATGCATGACATGGCGAACCCACCTCTCTCCTTGTAGTTGGGTTGAGCCACCACCGCCTACCCATTCCGTCGCCGACTGTGTCCCTTAGTGCCCCTCACTAGCCGACACTCCTTTTGTTCTCCAGCCAGCCGTTAATCGCTTTGCGTTCCCCATTGACCCTCTATCGCCACCCCCTTCTTGTTCCTCGTCGAATAACCACACTCCTTGTTCCTACGCGGACTTTAGCTTGTCATGATAGCATTGTCATGCCCTTGCAATTTGTTAATTGCCAAGCTATAATTTGTTTACCCAGCATGTATGTTTATCTGTTTTATGGAGAGACACAACTAGTGAACTGTGGACCCCGGTCCATTCTTTTACACTGATAAAAACATTGTTTCCGCTGTTTCTCACCGTCATTTGCTCGTTGTTCATTTTTGCATTTACATTTATTTTCCACACCATACGTTTAATCCTTTGCTTTCAGCAAGCCAGGGAGATTGACAACCTTCCTATTTCGTTGGGGCAAAATAGTTTGATTGTGTTGTGTGTAGGTCCACGTTGATCTATAAGCACCATAGTAGATTGACACCGTGTTGAAGCTCTTCCAACTCCTATTGGATTGCTAACCTTGGTTTTTTTCTCAAGGAAAAACTGCTACCGTACTGCTTCATACCTTCCTCTTGGGGTTCCCAACGAACGTGTGTTATGCGTCATCAAGCTATTTTCTGGCGTCGTTGCCGGGAAGTTAAAAGCTCCAGCAAGGGGAGTTACATGCCACCATTCTCTTTACTTTGTGTTTGTCTTACTTAGTTTATTTTTGTTTAGTCTGGTTTGCTTTAAAAATTAAAAACTACAAAAAAAAATAGAATTTCAGCTTCTAGTCTTTTTCCTGTTTTGTTTTTCGGTTTGTTATTATGTCTAGTTCTTTACTTGCTATCAATGGTTAATTTCTATGAAACTATATCTTATTTGCTAAATTGGTTCACTGAGGATCAACAAAAATATTATAAGGAATACTGCTTGTCTCAAAAAGGGGGACACTTATGGGTACAAATAAGTAAATTGAATGGTTTTGCTAGAAACTTGTGCTATGAAATCCTGGTGCTTTAATGAATCTTTTTGCTGTAGGAGGCATAAACACCTCCCTTTCCAATGTGATTATAATGTTGATGAAACCTTGGCTTCTTATGCTAAAGGAAACTATGACTTTGATAATCTTGAACAAATTGAAGAATTTGTTGCTTTTAAGGGTGCCTATGAAATTGCTGCTTTGCTTACGAATATTAATGACGCTCCTTACAAATCTGAGAATTTTGCTATACTTGGATATTGCCTTAAGAATTATAGTGATAATCATTATATTACTGAATATCTTGAGAGAACCTATCCTTCAAAAGGAGAGACCGATGTCTCGTAGGAACCTATAGAAGAAGAAATTGCTGAAACTGAGGTCTCATTGGATGCAAAAGAGGAGGAGAGTAAAGGACAAAAGGAGGATCTACCTTCTAATGATAGTAACTCTTTAACTCTTACATTATATGATTACCCTCCTTGCATACCAAAGGAGGATGAATGCTATATTGATGAATGTTATGATTATGTGGATTATCTTGAAATATCTCGTTTTGATGAATTTGAGGTAACATCATCCTTGACTCAACAAAAGCAAAAAGAAACAGAATTACCAAATATTTTCCCTACTGTTGTTTATGATAATCCATGCTATTTTGATAAGTCTAATGATAATCCTCTATTTATGCCAACTATTGATATTCATAATAATGAGGAGGTTTGCTTAGAAAATTTATATGATAATGCTCTAGATGATGGTCCTATGTTGCTTGATATTAATGATACTATTATTGAAAATGGGATTGAAGATGCCTTGACTTTAGCTAGATGGAGTCCCATATCTTTTGAGAGTGATCAATCATCTTGTTATAATATTGCTAAAAGTGGGTATGGAGAGGTCATGATTTTAGTTAATTTTGGTCCCACAATTTTGGAGCTTAATACAAATTATGTGTTTGTAGATCATGAAAATCATGTGATAGCTATATTGTTGAGTTTGTTCATGATGCTACTGGAAATTATTATGAGAGAGGTAAAATGGTTGTAGAAATTTTCATGTCACTAAAACACCTCTCTTTTTGAAAGTTCTGAAGTTGCTCTTGTTTTACCTTCCTATGCTTGATACTTTGTTTTTCATGGATTTATTTGTTTACAAGATTCCTATGCATAGGAAGTGGGTTAGACTTAAATGTGTTTCATACTAGCTTCTTGATGCTCTCTTTTTGTTTCACCTCTTATTGTTATGAGAGCATCATTAAAACCATTGTGCCTAGCTAGAAAGGCATTAAAGAAAGCGCTTATGGGAGGCAACCCTTTTTATTTTTCTTGAGTCAAGGTGGCTGTTACCTTTGTAACATTCCTTTGTATCTTTTTGTTTTGGTTTTTTATTCCAAGAAGAGCCTCTAATGGTAAGAAACTGTTAAAGTTTGGTTTGCTGTCCAGAAACAGATTTCTGTGTCTCGCTGCAAAATTCGTTGAAAAATCCCAGAATTTCATTTTGATCTGATTTTTTGTGTGCGTGAACCTGAGCTTTATAGATATCTTTAATTAGTTTTAAGTTTACTGATTTGAGCAACTTCCTCTAACAATTTCATCTTTACGGGCTGTTCTGGTTTTGACAGATTCTGTCTTTATTTTGCATTCTCTTTTTACAAGTGTTGAGTGAGGTTCTCTCAGGGGGCAGAGCAGCACATAAGGCTAGTAGCTGTAGCTAATGTTTAAAATGAGTTCTTGAAATGCGTCTTTACAGAACCAAGTGGATTAATATTTTGATGTACTAACCCTCTAATGAAGTTTATGAGAAGTTTTGTGTGAAGGAAGTTTTCAAGTATTAAGAGAGAGGATGATGAAAGAAGATCAAGGAAGGATAAAAGCTTAAGCTTGGGGAGGCTCCCATGGACCTCCTCTGCAATTTTCAAGAAGACACAAGCATCTAAGCTCGGGGATGCCCAAGGCATCCCCTTCTTCATCAACAATTATCAGGTCATCTCTAGTGAGACTATATTTTTATTGCTTCACATATTAAGTGTTGTTCTTGGAGAGTCTGTGTGCTTTTATTTTTTTGTTTTGTTCTCTAGTCATAACTATGTTGGATCCTATCACTCTTGTTTGGGAGAGATACATGCTCCGTTTTTTCCTAGAATACTCCTGTTCTTCACTTATACTTGTTGAGTATTCAGTTTTCGTTCTGTTAGCTTCTAGCTATTGTTTTTTATGTATCTCTTGTTTAAAGCTATTAGTTTCTTTTGTAGAAAGTACTCTCTTGGTTCACTTATATTTGTTTGGAGAGTTGTTCAAATAAGTTGATTGGTGTTTGGTTGGAACAGAAAATGCTATGCATGTGGTAGTGGTATAAAGAAAAGCTTACATGTCTTGTATCATTTGTTTTGAAAAACTTGGTACTTGTCAATTGTTTTGACATATCAAGTAAGTAATGTTTAAACTGGTGTATCATGTAAGTAAAGGCTCACTAGTAAAGAACTACCGTTAAAGATTAAAGTTGTTTGGTTTGTTATACTTGGTAGTTCCAACATCTAGATATTTTCTCGTTAAAAGGATGTTTTGGCTAACAAGGAAGACAGTGTGGAGTCTTATGGTTTTTATTAATGTTCATCATGTGGTTATTCTTGTACCGGTTGACGTTATGTGTTTGTTTAAACATCTTGCTAGCCTAAACTCTGTACTAAGCGGGAATGCTGCTTGTGCATCCAAAACCTTGAGCCAAAATCCATGCCATATGTGTCCACCATACCTACCTATATGTGGTATTTTCCTGCCACTCCAAGTAAATTTATCATGTGCTACCTTAAAAAATATTCAAAATTGTCACTACTTTTGTTTTGTGTCTCTATTTCTAGCTCATGAGGAAGTGGTAGGTGGTCTTTGTTACGCTTGTTAAATAGACTTACCCTTAACTTGCATGCTTCATCTGCTTCTCTATAATTTTGCAAAAAGAGTTGGCAACGGGGTGCCTAACCCCATTAAAGATAATTTACAACATTCACCAAAAACTCTCCTCACATTTTGTTCCTGAGCATTCAGTCAAACATCTGCATGTGAAAACAAAAGAGATAAGAGGAATGATCTGCTTGCTGCAGAAATAACGTTCCTCAATGGGAGCCACTCTTAAAAAGTCTGTTTAGCTTGTGTAAGACTGTATTGCCTGCTACCATTCGTTGACCATAACATGCACCTCTGAATTTTTTTTATTTCTCTAGATGTTTTCAAAAACTAAAAAGTTCTAGCACATGATGTAATCCCTGCTTCCCTCTGCGAAGGGCCTTACATTTACTTTTATGTTGAGTCAGTTTTCCTATTCCTACCTTTTTCTCCACAAGCGAACACTACTGTCAACTTTGGTACAAGAATGGTTATATGCTAGCATTATGACTAACTATGATGCTTTGTGTTGACAATATCTGAGATAAATATATTGAAAGTTGAAGCAAATGCTGAAACTTAAATCTTCCTTTGTGTTGGTCAAACACATTTGATTGGAAAATGTTGCTTGGTGAGCTAAATTTTATGTCAAGTCTTGTAGCTCCTTGTCTCCAAAGTACAATTCTCGTGAAAAGTTTTTATTTGGATGATGCATTTTGATTTCTCATTGCTTACTTTATATCAACTATATACGATTGAATTGGATCACTTCATTCAGTTCATGTGCTTTACATTATTATTTGATCAAGATTGTGTTGGTAGCATGTCACTTAAAAAATTATTTTTGTTATCATTTACCTACTCGAGGACGAGCATGAATTAAGCTTGGGGATGTTGATACGTCTCAAACGTATCTATAATTTTTTATGTTCCATGCTTGTTTCGTAACAAATGCTAGATGTTTTTATAATAGTTTTATATCATTTTTATGCATTTTATGGGCTAACCTATTAACAAGATGCCCAGTGCCAGTTCCTGTTTTCTGCTGTCGTTTTGTTTCAGAAATCCTAGTTAGGAAATATTCTCCAAAAGCCCTGAAAATTTATGGGATATATTTTTGCGAAGGAACCAAGACACTGCCCGAAGAAGGTGTCCAGGGAGTGATGCATGTAAAATGCATACATGAACTTTACATTTTATTACATGTTATTCCATGTCATTTGCATCATATAAGGGTTATATTCATGATTTATATTAAGTTTTGGGGATAATTAAGAATGTCCCCATTTTTCTGGAATTAACCCTGCACTGTCAGAAAACCCCTTTTTCTATATTTTTACGTTTTAGGCGACCTAACGACGTCCAAATGACCTAAAATTTTACGGGGATCACTTTTTTTTTGGAAGGAACGAAACGTAGGCGCAAAGAAATCAAAGAAACGGAGACCAGAAGGCCAAAACAAGTGGGCCCATGCGGCCAGATTCCCTGACCACGTGGGACCCCTCATCCTGGCCCTCGGGCCTCCGCTGCCGTCGATCCTTCTTCCCGAAGCTTCGTCTTGACCTAAAAACGACTATATATAGACCCCCAGGGCTTTCACGAAAGAGAGCGCCGTCGAAACAGAGAAACCATGAAACATAGACCTGGAGCTGAAGATTGGAGGGGCAAAACTCTGGCGAGGCGCTGCCGGCGTTGTCTCCTTCCCCTCCAACAACATCTCCACCGAAACCATGATGAAGAGGGAGTAGTCCACCCCTGGACTATGGGTTTGTGGAAGTAACTTATGTATCTCTCCTCTCTATGAACTTCACTAATTAGTACTGTATGAGCTGCTGAACATGATTACGGTCATCTATGTAATTCCTTTGTGGTGGATCTTTATTATGAGTTAATACATGTTTGAGATTGCAATGGTTTTGTTTCAGTTATGAAAGTAGATGCATATTATGTACCCCGTTCTTATTTACTTGTCATGATCAAGCATGTTTATGAGAGCATGTGAGGGGGAACGTGTGCATTAGTTGGAGTAACGGGGGGTGGCTAGTGCAGTGAACGTGACAGATAGTTCTGCGACCCACTTGGGTTTTCTACCTTAGTTTGTTGCCTCACTAGGGATAAACAAAAATACCATGCTACCGGAGAGTTGATGTGACCTTGGCCACTACCTCCATGACTAGATCTAGCATGTTCTTATTTTAACTTCATGTCATTGAACTTATTGTTATGCTCTGATTTATCTTAATTACTAAGGTGTTATGATTTAGTTCGCATCTTGGTGGAGCATAAGAGAGAGAACAACGTATACTTGAGATCTCTATGTTAGGACGTGATGCCCATATTATTAATAACTTGTCAAACCATGTCTTGCCATCTTTCATGTTAATTTTAATGTTCCATTGTCCACCACGTTATCAAGAGAGAGTGCATTTGTGAAACCATGAACCCCGGTCCATTTTTAATCATAAGAAACACTTTTCTAACACTTTTATCACCACTTTTGTTTGCTGCCATTATTAAATCCGAAAATACAAAAATATGTTTACATCTTGCATTCATCATAAAAAAACCCAAAAATATCATTTACCATTGTTCCCATCATCCTTGCATATTTATTTACTATCATTGCATATTTATTTATTGTTTGCATTGCATATTATTTTATTATCATTCTCACACCTTGTGCTTCACAACCACTTGGTGAGGTTGAGGGCACAAAACAATTTATTTTGTTGCAGGTTCTCAAGAGAAGGATAAGGAGATAATACCTGAAATACTGGTTCACCGAGAGTTCGATATTAAACCCTCGAGTCACCCCTCACGGGGAAAACTGTCTTCCACTACTACATACACTCTGCACTTGAAGTCTCAACCTAACCCATATCCTTTTGACGCAGGTAACTTCACGCCATCAAGACTGTTTTCTGGCGTCCGTTATAATAGAATCATTGGGTATCAGGGACCCACCAGTGGAGCAGGCGGCCCCACGGCGCGGCCAAGGGGTGGCCCACGCCCCAAGGCCGTGTGGGACCCCTGGTGGTCGCCTGGCACCGCCTCTTCGTCTATAAATTGCCTCGTCCATGAAAACCCTAAATACGCGAACACAATTCCACGAAAAGTTTCGAGGCCGCCGCCGTTACCAACCCTAGTTTGGAAGGGTTCTGGAACTCTTCCCGGCCCCCTTGCCTATGAGGATATCATCATCGGAGGGCTCTACACCACCAGGCCTGCCTCCAGAGTGATGCGTGAGTAGTCTACCATTGGGCTGGTTGTCTCTTCTACTTGTGCTACCATGTTTAGATCTTGTGAGCTTCCTAACATGATCAATATCATCTTTATGTAATGCTACATGTTGTGTTTGCTGGGATTCGATGAATTGTGAAGTAATGATCAAGTTTGTTCATCTATTTATCTATATGTTTTATTTATGATCTTACATGCTCTCCGGTGCTAGTGGTTACTTTGGCCAAGTAGTTGCTAGTGTCTCCAAGAGGGGGTATTTATGCTAAATAGTGGGTTCATGCCTCCGGTTGTCTAGGATCGAGATGACAGAAACGACTAAAGCTCTAGATGTGTTGTTGCCACTAGGGAGAAAACAACGGTGCTATGTCTATGTGTCATTTGCATTGTTTACATTACACACTTTGCTTATTGCAATTATCTGTTGCTTGCAACTTAATACTTTCAGGAGACACGGATAGTTATCCCGGGGTGGATTATTAGTCATAAATGCAGCTAGCAAGCGGTCAATGTATTTTGTTGTAATACCCAATTAAATACTATAATGAACTTTATCTTGTCATGATAGCATTCTCATGCCCTTGCAATTTGTTAATTGCCCAGCTGTAATTTGTTTACCCAGCATGTTTGATTATCTGTTTTATGGAGAGACACCACTAGTGAACTGTGGACCCCGGTCTATTCTTTTACACTGATAAAAACACCGTTTCCAATGTTTACCACCATCATTTGCTCGTTGTTCATTTTTGCATTTACATTTATTTTCCACACCATACGTTTAATCCTTTGTTTTCAGTAAGCCAGGGAGATTGACAACCTTCCTATTTCGTTGGGGCAAAATATTTGATTGTGTTGTGTGTAGGTCCACGTCACCGTGTTGAAGCTCTTCTAACTCCTACTGGATTGATAACCTTGGTTTTGTTCTCATGGGAAAACTGATACCGTACTGCTTCATACCTTCCTTTTGGGTTCCCAACGAACGTGTGTTACGCATCATCACTCAAACACGGGATAGCGAGAATACATCAGCAAGTCCTTACCATTCTGGTATTTCTTGGTTCACATTGCATTATAGTATACACGTACTGTTTTTGAAATGGGGCAGGCGCTCTGCTTTTTTATTTATTAAGGAGTAAAACAGGGTGGCCTAAGCCAACGGAGAAAAAAAACGACCACATTACAATGTGGAAAATATCCAAAACGGCAGGCAAGGCCTTTCGACAGAGCAATCAAGGGACCAAGTGGGCGAAATGCTTAGCACCGGCGGTGATCTAGGCGAGGCCTTCTTATTTGATGCGAGCGATCATCATTGACGGCATAAAGGAGGTCTTGTTGAACACGCGTGCATATACACATTCTAAAAGTTTAGGAAATTCTTTGCTATGAAAACACATTTTTTATTTCTTATTTCCCGTAGTGGATAGTCATGTGTATTTGAGAGTGGGATTGGATTACCTAGCTCACGCTTGGTTGTTTCCCTTCAGCCACCATCGTGCTCGGTCGCTGGTGGCCCGAGATCTAAAGACACGACCATGGTGAGAGATAGAAACAAGATGGAGGGTTTGGTTTTCTAGGAGGGAGGTGAGCGATGGATAAAAGGGGAAAAACAAGATGGAGGGTTTGTCCTCAACCAGCAGTTTTGTGGCGGATGAGCTTAACAAGTTTTTAGAAGATATATTGTGAGAGTTTGGTTACTCTTGCTGCCCCTCTCATACCTGAACCAAACGGGTGGCAACCAACTAAAAATTGTCTATCGGTATCCCACGTAGGGATACCCAGTGGCCAAACACACCCTAAAAGTGTTTAGAAAGTGCGAAATTACTATATCTTCGGGTTCACAAGCACAATGGGTTGTATCTTGTCTTGCAGAGTAGTAGGAGTGAGGCGATATGACACGTGGGTATTGGAAATTTTCGGTTGTCAAATTTCTGCTTTCTGGTATGCCAGTGTCATGTATATTTTGCATATGTTAGAGAAAGTGTTTGCCCGACATTTTTTTGCAATGTCCAGCAACTATGTAGATGAAGGAGTCGATAAAATTTACCAATGGTACTTTGCCAAAGACAAGATTTAGTCAACTAACAGTACTATAAATCGGTACAAACTTCGAACGATATATTTGGAATCGAGATTCCATATGCAGTATTTGGAAACGACGAAACTTTGATGATAGATAAACAATTTTTCACTAAACCATGTGGGTGAGCTTTCTAGCACTAGTAGGGAAACCCTTAGTGGCAACATCGTGTTTGCGACGTGCGTTCGTACTTACACGTTGCCAGTACGCCTCTGCAACGCGTAAAAATAAAACGCGTTGCCACTAGTCGTGTATTGGCAACGTGTACTCTGTGGCAAGCGTGGCCAGTAACAATTTTCAGCCCGCGCGGCTCGGTAAAATGTAGTGGCAACGCGTGCCCCTAGGACACGTTGCCAGTATTACTCTAGTGGCAACGCGTCCTTAGGGTACGCGTTGCCAGTGGCAACGTGTGCTTCGTCCACACGTTGCCAGGTTGTTTCGTCCCCCCCGAATCAACACGCGCTGCAATTGTTTGCTCAAACACAGCAAACCGCCTGCGCCGCGCCGCCCTCTGTTCCACTCGCCTTGTCGTCGCCTTCCACACGCCTCACCGTCGCCGGCCACTTTGCTCGCCGTCGGCCTCCACTCGCGTCGCCGTCGCCTTCTATGTGCGCCGCTGCGCCCTGGTCCGAGAGCAAGGCCGAGATCTACGCCACGCATGCCCTCCCCGAGCTAGCTTCCTCCAACGCCGCCGGGTCCATCTCCTGGTGAGTATTTCCCTCCCTCCCTGCCGCCGTCGACTGGCTCGGATGCCCGTGCTCGCCGCCGGCCTCTCTCTGCTTTTGCCCGTAGTAGTATGTTCCCGCCTGCCCCGAAGGTGTTCGATGAAATGGCCAGCAGGATTTTTGTGTATGTGTGCTGCCATTTTGGTGTATCCGTGGTGCCATGTTGTTGTATAGGTTTGGTGCCGTTATAGATGCATAAAAGAAGAGGACTATTTTTGATGATTTGTGTATGTTTGCTGCCATTATAGATGCAAATGAGAAGTGTGCCATTTTGGTGCCATTTTTGGTATGTTTGCAGGTAATGAGGCCCTTGAGATTGCCAGAATGTTGATTAACTTCCGTTCCGGCAAATTCGGAAACTCCATATGTCCTAGTTTTAGCAAAGGTCATGCCGAATTTTTAATTGAATTTTGGCATATGACTATACTTGCTACAAATAAGACATATTTGAGTGCCCGAAATGTTAGTTGTAGAATTTTAGGTTTATAGGATCAACATATACTTGCATATTCGTCATATATTTGCCTAATTCTAGTTGCCTACTACGAGACTTCTAATTGTAGGATTCGGAAGATGGCCGACAACGATGAGGCCGGGTGTTCGGGTAGGTCATTTTATGATGTCCCGGAAGAAGAGCTTGCATTTTCGCAAGAGTACTGGGAGTTTATGATGGGCGGTGACCCCGCCAAGAAGATGACATTCAGCACGGCGTCAGCGTCGAGACCACGGATTACGGCGATAACACGTCAAACGCCGAGACAACTGATGGAGCCGGACATTGCACAGATGGTAGCAAATCCAGCGGAAAGCGAAAGAGGAAGCCAAATTCGGTCAGCACCCTGACGATTGAGGTCACTGAAGTCGACCCGGGCACCGGTTTGCCTGTACTTCCTCTTAAGGCTAAAAGAAGCTATGGTAACTCCGTAGGAACCATCCTCCGAGAGACCATATCCATCAACGAAACAAACATCCAGGATCCCCGCAAAAAACCTTTGCGTGATCTCCTCCTTCAGAGGTTGCACAATGTATACAAGTTCCCGGGATGTGATCCTGAAGAAGAGCCTCCCAATGACAAGAATTTCCAACTAGTTAACGAGAAAGCCATGGTCAAGTTCAGCAAGGCCTTGCCCAATGGAAACACAAGGTGAGAGTCAAGATCGATGGAGGTGCCACATACGAGGAAGTCCACAAGAAATGGCATAGTATTAATAGAGGCCAATTTGAAGCTTTCAAAAATAACATATTGGACCCTAATACCATTGCTTCGAGGGCTTGGGGGAAGGAACTGCAGAGCAAGAACATAGGTCCCCATCATCTCGGGAGCAATGGTTACCAAGGGAAGAAGCTCATGTGGGCAAAGGAGGATCTTGAATTTGCAAGATTGGGCATAGAGAACCCTTGGGACGTATTCGAAGACCCAATGGCCCGTGCCTTCATCAGGGCCGATACTATTGGTATCCAAAGAAGAAGGAATTTCGCACGAGCGATAAGGTTAAGGATCTCGAGAAAGAACTGGTAATTTACTTCACCAGCTTAATTAGCTTCTAGTCAGTTTTATTAAATTCTAGTAGTCACATTTCTAAATGGTTCATGTTCCTTCTGTAGCATGACCAACAAGCTCAAAGCAATTCATCTGAGTTGTTGGGCCCATGGGACGGTACTTTTAACCGGGCGATGAACAAGACCCTGGGAACTGGTCGTGTTCTCACGCGAGGAGTCGGTGCCACGTGGAAATACTTTTTCAATGAGGACCCCCAGAAACGAAAGAAGAGGAGGAAAACTGAGTACAACAAGTTCGAGCAAAAGATTAAAGAAGTGGAAAAAAGCCGTAATTGCGGCGAGAGAAGAATGTCAAGTCCAGATAAAAGCCCTTGTGCCTGCCATTGCTCAGTGGATAAAAGAACATCCTGGAGAAGAATTTCCTATTCTCAGCTTCAGCTCTAGCAACTCGATGAACATCCATGAGAAGGATGGAAATCCAGATGGTCGTGAGCCTCAGCATAGCAGCCCCTCCTCTGTCTCTGGCATGCTCGGCACCGGTGCGGCGACATTGGCTGAAATCGACGCCATCACGGTAACTAATTGAGCGTCAAGATATCTTTAATTCATTTCCTTTCCTTGCCTTGGTTGATCGGGTCACTAACGCCCTATATGTTCTCGCAGGCCGACAGGACCTCATGCATTCTATTGAACGAACATTTCGTCCCCGTTGCCAAGGGTGAGTTATGTAATCCAGCTGACCGCATCATGCATGGACTCTCAATCATGTCCCCTAACATGGTTAAGATAAACCTGGCTCGTGCCTTACCGGGTTACGAGCATATGCCTTCCCCTGAGCAACCTTCCAATGGCATAGAAGAGGCCCCCCAACGCTCACATGATGCAGGGGTTGGCTCCTTCTATGGCCGAAAACACAAATTCGTTTGGACTTGACCACCCCACAGACAACGCCAGGCGCCCAGACGCCGCCAAGCCTTGGTAGGACCACTCAACAACTACCACCATCTGTCTTGGGTCAAAGCAGACCCAAAATAGTAGGTCCAACCGTTGAGGAGGCTGCTGATCCGGCCAGGCCGTGGAAGAAGACCATGCTAATCAATACCTCTTTACCGGCGCCAATGACCTTGTGGGTGGTCAGCAAGATGATTCACCCTACCATGATCCCGATAATGAAATGTGTGAGGTCCTCCCGGAGGAACAACGACGTGAGTGTAAGAAGTCTCTGGAGTTTGTTGATTCTCAAGAAACTCAAGAAACGGCTCCAGCTGCCTTCACCCAACCGTCGCCCACCACCTTGATTAGCCCGGGCATATTGAGTAAGACGCTAAATGCGTCTCTATATGGTAAGGCGCCCATGCCCACCCAGAAGGAGGCATCCGTGCCCACCCAGAAGGAGGTGCCCGTGCCCAAGGAGAAAAAGGTGTGGAAAAAGTATAACAAGACCAAAGCTTACACCTCTAAGTCCCACAGCCAACCAGCTCCGCACACGGAACGGATTTATGATATGATGGCCAGGCCGAAAGTGCGACACTATCATATCGGGGGCCAACCAATGCTACCTCCCGGTATGCTGTCAACAATGGTTGGGGATGCAAAACACCTACATGAACGAGTTCTGTCCTATGAGACCCATCTTCTTACCCACCCAATACAGATAGACGCCCGCTTTTCGTGGCTAAGGTCCCACAGGGCTTCTCCTTTGTTGATACATTCCCCGCGGATCTTATCTTGCTGAGATTTGAGGATATCTTCGGCCTGTTTCATTTGCATCGCCTTTATTCGTCCTTGATCCGCTGTCATGCGCTTCACCAAGCATACATGATCTCAAAAGAGAGTAACTCAAAGATCGCGATAGCGGACCCCTATCCACTTGTATGAGAACATGTTGACAACCACACAAGGAACTGAATTGTTGGTGGAATACATCATCGACACGTTCATGCAACAAAATAGGCAAAAGGAAATCATGCTCCTTCCTTTCTCTCTCAAGTAAGTCATTTTCTGCTTTCGCAAATTTCCATCATTCCTTTGCACGTATGAAGGTGTATTTGAGGATGATGGTTGATTTCAATTCCTTTGGGCAGCGACCGCCACATCCTCATTATTCTGTGGCCGAATGTATCGCAAGCTTTGTATTTGGACTCGTACCCAAAGGCAAAAAAGGAGGACTACGAGTGAATCGAGAAGCTTCTGAATTCTTGTATCGCCATGTTCATCATGAGTGTGAAACGTTCTCTAAGTCAAAAAGCGCAAGTCATGCAGCTTAGCATTCATCCACCATACCAATTTTCCATGCCTCAAGCAAGCTGAGAACACTAAGCTTGATGCCTTCTACGTCATGCTTCAAATACAAGAGTTTGTAAGGGATCAAGAAAACCTTCGCATGCCATGTGACAAAGACCAATCTCATATCCACAAATGGTGCAATGACATGGCAAATGCTTCGCCTAAAATGGTTAGGAATAATCTGTGTCGCATCCAACAGGCGCTTGCGTCAAACATCTACACGGATGTCGTTCTACCCAACGGAATGTTCCACGCCAAGGAATTAACGAAGGCGGAGGTACAAGAACACTTAGAAGGACATGGCGACATGAGGCCATTTGCCCCATTAGGTGACATTCTTCCGGAGCGGCCGCCAAAGATATCAAACTAAAGTGCGAACTTTTTTTACTTTACAACATGAAATTCTTACGTTATGAATCAGGCATGCTTTTAAATATGTTTCATACTTTCCCTGACTATTCGTTATGACACATCTTTGTCACCCGCAGGTGCACAAGTTCCCGAGAAACATTCACAAGTCGTTCATAACCAAGCTACTTGGAGTCCTTAGCTAGAGGGAGGTGGTCATTTTGTTGAAGAACTTCATTACCGTTGTCTTGCTACTAGTCATTTTGTTTCTGTTGTATCTCATCATGGTTTAGATGATGAGCAAACTACTTGTACCTTAGGATGAAAACTCTTGATGTTTGTAAGCACATGGATGACTCAATTATGTACCTATGTGTGACTTTCGATGCCTAACTACTTATCTGTATCGTTGTATATATTACTGCTATTTTGTACACTTTATATGCTTATGTTAATTTACTGTGCAAATGCAGGAATTAAATAAATTATTTACAAATTATATATTCAAAAAATAAGTAGCAAGGTGCGCACATAAAGTACGTTGCCGCTACAAATGCACCCTGGCAACGTGTAACACATGCACGCGTTGCCGCTTTGTAGATAGTGGCAACGCGCTCGGTAAGCACGCGTTGCCAACGCTATGGACCTGCCAACGTGCACTAGTACACGTTGCCAGAAAAAATAGCAGCAGCGTGACACCGACAACGTGTGCCCACACGTTGCTATGTGCAAAAACGGCACGTTGCCAATTAGCTTTTTTGTACTAGTGTAGTTTTCGTACAAAGATGTAAGTGGGACATACATGGGATGACCATTTCCGAGCTGATCTTGCTCGCTAGGATTAAACGGTATAAACATGGGATCATGTAGCGGGATTCATGTGACCCGCACGAGCCCATGTAGCTGATTCACCGCAGCTGCGGAGGGACTGGCGAGGGTGGCCGGTATGGAGTTAATGGCACCCGCAGTCACGCAACTCGTCACGTATGTGCACTTAAGTCACACTTCTCCAGAACGTGATTTTTTGGTCACACATCTGGACAAGTGGGTGCACGCAGGTCTCTGGGCCCACGTGTCAGTCCGTTTTGGACGGTAAATTTTCAGAAAACCCCCTAGAGTAATATAATTTTACAAAATGGTACAAAATTAGAAGGACCATTTTGTAAAATAAGGAGGACCATTTTGCGAAATATCTAAAAATACAGGGGGTTTTCTACAAAATTACTTGTCCATGTCAGCACTCCCGCAACGGAAAACGGTCTGACACGTGGGCCCAGAGACCACCGTGCACCCACTTGTCCAGATGTGTGACCAAAAAATCACGTTCTGGAGAAGTGTGACTTAAGTGCACATACGTGACGAGTTGCGTGACTGCGGGTGCCATTAACTCGCCGGTATGAGCATATTTTCTATGGCGCTACTCTCGTTTAGTCAAGCGGGACAAACATGCGTGGATTTCTTCTCCACTCATGCAAACTCTTCTGGCAGAATACCCAGAGGGATAAGTGGCGCACTCGTCCCACCTTGAATTATTTCTTAGTTGTTCTACTTAATGATAGGTACTTCTCTTGCGATGTAAAATGAAAACGAAAACCGTATATCTAATTAGGAAAGGAAAATCCTAAATATGCATACACCTTATGATGAAATGACAATTCCTCTAAAGAAAACATTATGAAATGATTTGCTAGTTTTCTTAGTTGTTCTACTTAATGATAAGCAGTTCTCTTGCCATGTAAAGTTAAATCGAAAACCATATATGTAATTAGGAAAGGAAAATCCTAAATATACATACACACCTTACGAGGAAATGTCAATTCCTCTAAAGAAAACACTATGACACGAGCATGTTTGCGACGCCACTTGTTTTGGCGACACGTGTTCTGCTTTTTCTGAGTTATAAATCACCATCGACAAAAGACAACTACAACGCTGCTCTATTAAAAAAGTGTCCGTCTCGTTCTCCGTCTGGACATGAGACTCCATGGGTGGAACGTGGCGACCGGTCTTCTCCATCTGTTATCTTAGCTGATGATAGTCATTTAATTAGTGTTTAGAACACTTTAGTGTCGTTGGGTAATGTTACCCGATTAATGAGCCTTCTGCGTTTATTAGAAAGGACAACCGGCAACCGGCTATGAAGAAATCCAAGTAAGCTCGTGCCGCCACTTTCTATGATAATATTGGGTATGGGTAATGGTATCCATCAAGATTACCAATATTTTACATACTACTATTTTAAGGAAGCAATAAAAGTATATTGTCTTTTCACCACTGTGTTGTGATGCTATTCTTGTTTACTGCACTATTGTATTTTAGTTTCCATTCCAAGGTTGCTTAGTTTCCTTTTTTTTTAAATATTTTTTCAGTGTATTGCTACATTTTTTCTTCTATTACTGGTTCCGTGAACTACTCCATCCGTTCGGAAATAGATGTCTTAGCTATCTCAAAATTTACCAAATTTTGAGATAGCTAAGACATCTATTTCTAAACGGAGGAGTAGTATGCACCTCTCAAAAATTTATTTTTATGTCTCTATATATTTTCAAAAAACTAAAAGCTCTAATACACGATTAATCTCTGCTTCCCTCTGTGAAGGGTCTTTCTTTTACTTTTATGTTGAGTCAGTTTTTTTTTTCCAATCTTTATCTCTCAGGCAAACGCATAGTATCAATTGTGGTACAAGTCTACTACATTTTATCTTTACGTCTAACCATGAAAACTTTATGTTGACATTATCAGTTGATAAGTGCTCACTCCATTTTTAATATAAGATGTTCGCTCATTTTAGTGTGCATGTAGGCAACGTGTGCAATAGGTAAAACATCTTATATTCATGCACGGAGGGAGTATGTTACAAGTTGAAGCTTTTGCTGAAAACTTAAATCTTCCTCTGTGTTGGTTAAACACCTTTGACGAAAAAATGTTGCTTTGTGAGCTATCAAGCATGACGAGTTTTATAATTTTCAAGTCTCCAAAGTACTATCCATGAAAAATTCTTACTTAGATGTTACACTTGGTTGATCATTGTTTACTTTATGTCAACTATAGACCATTGTCTTAGATCACTTCATTCAGTTTATGTGCTTTACATTATTATTTGATCAAGATTGTATTGGTAGCATGTCACTACAAAAATTATTCTGTTATCATTTACCTACTTGGGGACGAGCAGGAATTAAGCTTGAAAATGCTGATACGTCTCAAACGTATCTATAAGTTTTGATGTTCCACGCTTGTTTTATAACATTGCCACATGTATTTATTATGTTTTATATCATTTTGGCACATTTCATTGGACTAACGTATTAACCCAGTGCTAGTTTCTCTTTATTATGTCTGTTCATTGCAGAAAGGGTCCAAAATCCAAAGTGTTCTGAAAAATCCGAAAATTTTACAAAAATTCTTTTTCGCCAGAAGACACCGGGAGCCAGAAGGACAAGTCTGGGGGAGGGACACATCGCCCAGACGACCCCCTGGCCGCGGTCCAGGGTGGGTCGCGCCTAGGTCCCACCTGGACAGCTCGTTCACCGCCTTAAGTCGCCTCTTCGCCCATAAATACCTCCCTGATCTAAAACTCACGCACGCCAATGAATTTCTATAGAAAAGTTTCAGAGCTCCGCCACCAAAAACCCTAATTCGGGGGACATAAGGTACTGTTTCGGCACCCTGTCAGGACGGGGAATTGCCCCTGGAGTCATTTTCATCGCCGTTGCTTCCTCTCACGATGAGAAGAGAGTAGTTCTTCATCGGGGCTGAGGGCTCTTGTTGTAGCTATGTGGTTATTTCTCTCCCATGGTGTGATCGTTATGTGATCATGAGCATTGTTAGTATCGCTAAATTCATATGATGTATATGCTACTCAATTGGTTTATCTAGTATAATTTTCGGAGTCACTTTTGACAACACAAAGCCTTGGTGATAGTGTGGGTGGCGTGTGTGACTCTTTGAATAATAGATTAGAAGGATACGTACAATTGATTATTATTTGTGAAATTGGGTGTTTGTTTACTCAGACTTTGAGGTGTGCTTTTGTAGCCCTACGCTTAGTACTCTTGTTTTATCAAGAAGAAGAATAGTTTCGAGTAGCACTTGCTTGCGTTCAGTTGTGCTAACGTGTTGAGAGAGACCACTAGTGAAAGTATAATCCCTAGGCCTTGTTTTCAATCATCGGAACATCGTTTTTAGACACTTTTGTTATATGTTTGCTTGCTGCCATTTTATTACAGATTATAAATACCACTTGTTACCATCCATATCACTTGCATTTTACTATCTATTCGCCGAACTAGTGCACATATACATCTAACAAGAGAATTGGGTGTGTTGGGGACACAATAGACTTCTTGTATCTTAATTGCAGGGTTGCTTGAGAGGAATACCTTTGACCTCTACCTCATTCAGTTCGATAAACCTTGTGTTACTCACTTAAGAAAAAATTGCTGTTGTCTTACAAACATCTGCACTTGGAGGCCCAACACTGTCTAAAGAATATAAACGTGTAGTAGACATAGGGGGGGTGGGGGGGGGGGGGGGTGGGGGGGGGGGGGGCAAGGGCCCCCTAGCTCCGCCACTGAATATTCACATACTAATGGTTTTAGAAATTATTTGCTACGAAAACATATATTTTTAAATTCTTATTTCCTGTAGTGAATGTCATGTCTGCTCGAGAGTGTGAATACTTACCTAGCTCAAATGTGCGTGTTACCTTTAGTCGTGCTGGTTCGGTGGTGAGTGGTGACCGCGATCTAAAGACGCAGCCAAGGTGAGAGAGAGAGAAAAATGGTTTCTTTTTCTAGAGAGAGGTGAGCGATCGATAAAATCAAAAGAAATGTTTCCATCGGTGTGACTAGCGCGCCGACCAAAGTAGTTGCCCTCAATCGATAGTTTTGTGGCGGATGAGCTGACCAATTTTTGGAGGAATATTGTGAATCTGGTTACCCTTGTCCCTTGCCCCTCTCATACTCTCAACCAAATGGGTGGCAACCAACTAAAAATTGGCTTACCACACGTAGGGATAGCCACTGAACCAAGCACACTAAATGTGTTTAGAAAGTGCGTAATTACTATACCTTCGGGTGCACACACATGAAGTAGAATGGGATTTATATTATCTTATAGAGTAGTACGAGTGAGGCGATTTGACACGTGGGTATTGGAAATTTCCATTAATTATGAAATACGCGTAGAATTCTATGCAATTTTAAACTTTCAAATACGCATGTCACATTTCGCGTCTCCTTCAGCTATACCACTACTGCTCGGTGATTGTTAGCTGACTGTCAAGTGTCTGCAGACATAGATTTGCATATGTCAGAGTAAGCTGACCGTCAAGTGTCAACTTTCTGGTATGCTAGTGTCAAGTATATTTGTATGCATGCATAGATTTGCATATATTTAATAACTTGGTCAAATGTACTCCTCCTCCCGTCTCTCTCTCCTTCCTTTTCCTTGAGAGTCGCCGGTGGCTTTCCGGCCCCTCTCCTCTCCCTCTCCGGCGGCTCGGCCGGCCGGAGTAGAGGGTGGAGAGGGTGCCCGGCGCCCTTGTTTATATTAGTTATAGTTTTGCCCGTGTGGCTGTTAGGCTATATGCCGTTTCGAGCTGCTTGCTTGCCGTCGCGCGGCGGTGGTTTGCGGCCAGAGCTCTCGGTCGTCGTCTCTCCGAGGTGGAGTTGGTGGCTGGCGGCGGGATCTGGTGAAGCTCTCTTGAATAAGCGCGGTGAGGCCCGGATTTGGTCTTCTCCCGTCCGATCTGGACGCCTTGGTGGCGTCGGGCGGTGGGGAAGGGCGGATCTGCTGCCTTGCTTGGTGGTCGTCAGGGTGTGCTCTCCTCCATCTTCGCTTCTCCGGCCGACCGTGGTGGTGAGGGGAGAAGGAGGTGGAGGTGGGCGTTCCGTTTTTGCTGGTGGTGTTGCAGGTGGTTTGCTCCGTTGGCTCTGCTCCGGCCGGCCGTGGTGGCGAGGGGAGTAGCGTCTGCTGGCGGAGGGGTGGTGATGGTGGTGGATTTGGGCGGTGCTGCGTCGGCGGGAAGGTGGGTGGTGCTCGGGAGCTGCTGCTGTGGCTGTGCTCGTTCAGCGAGTCCAGGTTCCGTCGCGTGGCGGCGGACGACTCTTGCAGCCGTCTACACCTTGTGGAGGTGGCCTCTCCCCGGCGGATGGTGGTACGGCGACGGCGGCGTCGGCTAGGTGCTCGGGAGCGTGGTGGTGGATCCGATCATGGTTCTTTCAGGGCTCTCAGGGGCTTTGTGCATTTTGCAGGGGTCTCTTTGTATTTTCTTTTCTTTGTTGGACCTGTTTGTAAGGTGCTCTGAGTTTCCTGAATATAAGTGTCGGATCCTTTCCTCAAAAAAAAAAAGATTTGCATATATTTGACAAAGTGTTTGCCCGACTTTTTTTGCAATGTCCAGCAACTCTGTAGATGGAGGAAGCGATAAAATTTTCCAATGGTAGTTTGGCAAATAAGTGAAAAAGACAAGATTTACTCCACTAACAATATAAATCGGTACAAACTTCGAATGGTATATTTGCAATCGAGATTCAGTATGCAGTATTTAGAAACGACAATTTTTTGATGATAGATGTGACCTGCAGGAGCCCATGCAGCTGATTCAGCTAATTTTTTTAAAATAATACACAAAAATTATTTAATTCTGAAAATAATACGCAAATTTTTTTTACAAAAATATTATCCAGTCGGTCTTTTCGTCCTTGGCGAAGCCGACTAGTGCCTTGTCGTCTTTGGGGAAGACGACTAGTGGCGCAGAGTGACAAAAAGACGCCACTGGTAATATTTACTAGTAGCGTGCACGAACATATACACGCCACTGATAACACATACACGCCACTGGTACGCCACCAAGGACTACAGGCACCTACTCGTCTTCGTCAACAACGACAGGCACCTGTCGGCTTCAGCAAAACCGATTGGAGAATATTTTTGAAAAAAATAAATTTTGCGTAATATTTCCAGAATTAAATAATTTTCGTGTATTATTTAAAAAAATTTACCGCTGATTCACCACAACTGCAGAGGGAGTGACGAGGGTGGCCGGTATGAGCATATTTTCTATGGCGCGACTATCGTTTAGTCAATCGGGCCAAACAGGCGTGGAATTCTTCTCCCGACTCTGACTCCCCCACTCCAGTCACAAACTCTCCTAGCGGAATACCCAGCGAGATAAGTGGCGCGCCCATCTGAATCATTATTATTTTCTTAGTTGTTCTACTTACTGATAGGTAGCTCTCTTGCCATATAAAATGAAAATGAAAACCGTATATCTAATTAGGAAAGGAAAATCCTAAATACGCATACACCTTAGGATGAAATGGCAATTCCTCTAAAGAAAACACTATGACATGAGCATGTTCTTCTAAAACACTATGAAATGATGAGCATGTTTGTTTCCTTTTATTATCTTAAATTGATTAGTTGAGTTTAAATCACTATGACCTGATGAGCATGTTTGCCACTCCACCTTGTTTTGGCGACACGTGCTCTGCTTTCTGAGTTAAATCACCATGGAGAAAAGACAACTACGACGATGCTCTGCTCAGTTCAGAAAGTGTCCGTCTCGTTCTCCGTCTGGACAGGGCAGGGCAGGCAGGGCAGGAGACTCCATGGGTGGAACGTGGCGACCGGTCTTCCTGCCCGATGCCGGCCGACGCGTCAGGCTCGAGGAGGAAGCCCAAAATATCCCCACCGCCGGCCGACCCGACCTAACCCACCCCGGCGCCAGTCCGAGCCCATGCCGGCCTGGCCCAAGTCAACCCGCCCGGGATCCCCTCAAAGCACGACACCGCCGGCACCGCCGCACCACCACCGACCCTAAACCAGATCGCCTTTCCCACCCTAGATCCCCAATCCCATCCCGATCCGCGCCGCCGCCATGGACGACGACGATGCATCCATGTCGCCCTCGCTCTCGCCGGCCTCCTCCTCGCCGCTCCCGATCGCCACCGCGCTCCCCGTCGCCGACCCCGTCACCGTCGCCTCGGCGCCGCCCGGCGGCCTCCTGGCCCTCGCGCTCCCGATCCAGAAACACAACTCCTACACCAGCCACGGCAGCAGCGGCGGCGGCGGGGGCAGGGAGGACGCGTGGAGCGAGGGCGCCACCTCCGCGCTCATCGACGCCTGGGGCGAGCGCTTCGTCGCGCTCGGCCGCGGCAGCCTCCGCCACCCGCAGTGGCAGGAGGTCGCCGAGTCCGTCTCCGCCCGCGACAACTACTCCAAGGCCCCCAAGTCCGACGCCCAGTGCAAGAACCGCATCGACACGCTCAAGAAGAAGTACAAGATCGAGAGGACCAAGCCGGTCTCCTCCTGGCAGTTCTTCGACCGCCTCGACGTGCTCCTCGCGCCCACCTACGCCAACAACCACAAGCCCGCTCACCCTAACGGGCGGAAAGCGGTGCCCACGGCGCTGCGCGTCGGCGGCTTCCCCCAGCGCAGCCGCACGCCGCTGATGCCCGCCGGCGCCGGCGCCGTCAAGCGGAGGGCGCCGTCTCCGGAGATGTCGGCGGCGTCGTCCGAGTCGTCCGACGGGTTCCCGCCGGAGGCCGTGCTCCCAACCGCGACCGCGAACGGGAAGAGGAGGAGGACGGACGAGGGGCGCGTGGACGGCGGCATCAGCAGCGGTGAGCGCACGCAGGGCATGCGGGAGCTAGCGCAGGCGATACGCCGTTTCGGTGAGGCCTACGAGCGCGTCGAGACGGCCAAGCTGGAGCAGACCGTCGAGATGGAGCGCCAGCGCCTGGACTTTGCGCGGGAGCTGGAATCGCAACGCGTGCAGTTCTTCCTCAATACGCAGATGGAGCTCTCACAGGCCAAGAACCACGCCTCTCCCGCTGTCGCTGCTTCCTCGGCCGGTGCCACAACTGCTAGGAGAATGGCATCGGTTCCAGACTCTACCTCTAGGAGAATGGCGTCGGTTCCAGATACCTCCTCTAGAAGAATGGCTCCAGTTCCTGATTCCTCTAGAAGAATGCCATCGTTTCCTGATGCCAGGACGAGCAGCAATCACCACGGCCGGTATCGCGGCAGCGACAGTAGCAGGCACCATCATCGTCCCGCTCCACGCCCGCACTATCAGTACCACGAGAACAATGTGGCCGACTCTGCAGCTGCCAGCGACAGCGAGCAGAACGACGATGGGGAGGAGGAGGAAGACGACGACAATGAGGAAGAGAGCCAGTGATGACCGACTGAATAACAAACCAAGGGATTGGTGATTCAACTCTCTGCATTGGTTCTATTATGTTAGTGTTGCATTGCGACAACTTAGCTTATATTGAATGCAAGCAGAAACTACTATGTCTAGGCATTACTTATTGGCAATTGTTTATCAAAGTGAGCAGTAGGAGTATTATTAGTAGGAAGGTAGCTATGATAAGCTCCCTCCCTGTACCATGTGTTAGACACATAATTCCATGTTTCTTTTATCTAGTTATTACAAGAACACCATAGTTTCTGATCTGATACCATTTGTGCCAAGAAGTATGACATATTGACATCTTTGCTGAATCGTGTTACCTGTCCTTGCCAATCCGTGTTCAGCATCGGCAGCCTGGGCTATGTGTTGAAAGTACACTTGTCATCAGCTTGTACTGTGTGCGAAGTATTTTCACCGTTAGAACTAACTGAACCGGCCGATGTTTGCAATGTCATGAACATTGCAATGTCTGGAGCTTTGTAGTCTGTACCCTGGTTTATGTGAGGCTTTCTCTTTCGGTTTCAGGTGGTGATGTCTCTTCTATCTTGATAGCGGCTGTGTGAATAATATGAACGGTTTATGCTATGCGAATGCGATCAATCATCCGTCGTAAAAAGGGAAAGGCTATTCTCGTGGAGGCAGGGAACTGGGAAGTGATGATTCCTTGGCTGATTGTTGATGGAGCCGCATATGGCCATGTCACTACCTGGACGAAATCAAACATGTTATTTTTTTCTTTTTTTGAAAGAGAGCCACCACTCGTTGGGCCCCTTCCCCAGTTGCACAGCATAGCGTGTATGCAACGACAGGCGCAGTATGCAAGCCGCTGTTTGGGGCATGGTGCCTCCAGAGTCCTGACAGAACAGCTACAAACAAATTGCATGCCAACGCGAGGCGTAGTAGACAGAACAGCTACAAACAAAGGTAGCTTGTTACTAAATTAAAATTTGACCTTTTTTATATAACAAATTAAAATTTGACCAAGGGCCTATATTTTACGAATCTGTATATGTTTGGCCAAATAGTCATAAAAATCTGCTTACATAACATGTCTTAAAATTACATCAGCTAATTCCTGCCAACATGATCTACCTGTAATGTATCATCTGTCTGGCAGCCGGCACTAGGGGCAAAGGTATGAAACCTGTCGATGCTCAAGTGCCGCGCCATTCAGCAAGAACTTGACTTGTGTCGAACTCGTCGAAAAAAGCGTGCGGGCGAGCATAGGTTTGCATATTTTGAACAATTTCTTTGTTGTTGGAAATTACTTCAACAAAGTGGGTCTGTAGGAAATAAGGGGCGAATGCTCATCAAATGATCAAGACTTGTTTTTTAGAGAAATCAAACAAACAAGAATTGAAGTTTTAAAGGAATAAGGAGGCAACAGACTTCTTGAAATTTTAGTGCGTGAATACTTTTACGCCCCGACCTTCTCCCTCAGCTCAGCCATGATCGATGGAAACTTCTGAACCAATTGCACATAACCATCGGTCAAAACGACCTTCTTGAAAATTTTCTCCTCCACAAAGAAGGCAATGCATTTGTCCTTGAGTTCCCGGCAGCTGTATGTTTCGGCACAACTTAAAGTTGCAGCAACTGTATCTACTGACATGTTATCCCATAGCTTATCGGCGCACATCAGCTTCAGTCTATCCATTGCGTACCTGTCTGCGGCGGCAAGCAGATGCCGATACATCTCAACGAGGGAGCCCGCGAGCTCGAGCTCGTCATCTGGAGGCAACTCATCAGTGTACATGAACCGAAGGAGGGCCTCAAAAACAGCGGGCTGAATGTCTTGCAGTGTGATCTGAGACATTGTAGCCTCCGCCATGGCGCCGAAGAGCTCTGCCTTGAAGTCTGGTGAACGGGCGGCGAGCACAGCCCGGTGAGCGGGGAACTTCTTGCCGTCGACGATGAAGGAGACATCGGAACCATCTGCGGAGTCTAACAGTTGGCCGAGATGATCCCTGATGTCAGAGGACGGCACGGGCAGAGGGTCATCACGCACAACTATGACCCCGGACATAATTGTGGCCCAACCATTTACGAGGCACAGAGCCCGGAGAACGATTCGCTTAAGAAACTTGGATGGATACACCACCTGGAGCTTTGGTCGGGTGGGTAAACCTGGATGCATCTTCTTGGGTTGGACTTGGACGAAGAAGGGTTACCGTACTTGTCCATCAAGAAGGACTCAAAGAAAGCCTTGACGCCAATGGACTTGCTCATGAGCTCGAGAACGAGGGCAATGTACTCACCCTTATAGGACGCATCGTACCCACGCGGGTAGCAGTTAATCCTCCATGAGTATCCACCGGCGAGATGAATTCGGAGCGGACGACGTCGCCGATGGCAAGGTTCTCCGTCCCTGAATAATGAAGTCTGAAGGACACGAAACCAGGTCGAACATGTTGGTATGTGCTACTGCTACTCCTTGCATGGTCACTTGGTCAGCGACTAGCTAGTGGAACGGTATATCAGGAGCATCGCCGGCGGTCCCTATATAAAGAGAGTGGCAACGCTAGGGGTTCCGAACCGAAATGTGAATCTTGAACGGCGCGGTTCCTTGGTTAACTAGATAGGACCAGCATCCGCTGCCTCTGCATCTGCACCAGCAGCGTCCTGTCATAGTTAACCACATAATGATGATTTTCTAAATCATTGAGGCGAAAATTAGAGCTTTTCGTTAGAACATTTTTCTAACTACATGACGAACATTTTTTAATACATGAGGGCAACTCACCCAAACGTTCATAAAATCTATTCACGATTTGTCCGTTTTGGTTGTCAAACGGATAACTATATTCTGGGTGTGTCCGCCGTGTCAACGAGTGCACCCAACGGCGCGACACAATTTAGGTTCTTTCATAGATAGGGATGGCCACAAATGGCTGATTTTTACACTAATAAAAATAAAAACTCTAATCCTAAGGTCATGACCATCGCCGGAGCCAATTTCTCGTCGTCGCCGATCGCCGGAGGCCTACTACTCGTCGTCACACGAATCGAGCATGACGTACTACGGAGCCTGTTAGAGGTGCACCGGTGGCGCCACCGTCGACCAGCGCGGAGGGGTGGCCGACCCCTGGTCCGACTCCGGGAGCAGGTCGCCGGCTACGACCAGGCTTGGCCATGCAACGCGTGAACCAGGCTGGCAACGCCTGCCGCTGCAAATGCTGCTGCTAGTGGTATTGCTCTTCGCCTTCGTGGCGGACTGGTGACCGAGCCAAGCCCTTGACCGCGGACCAGCTCGTCCGTGTGGACGGTGAGGAGGGACTTGGCCAGCACGGCCCTGTACTCGGGGCGGAAATAAAATTAATAGGATCGGTACACACAATGTACACCATCAACCCACAAAACTAAAAATAATCGCACTACAACTTAATGACCTAAAAAAGTTGTATTCCATAGTGTGTACAACGACCATTTAAGTGAGTTGTTGTTCAACGGATGAACTACACAACTCACTAACTACAAATTGTGCTCTATTAGTTTAGACATTTCAGTAAAAACTCAGATTATTTAGATTATAACCGTCGGATAATGCTAATTAATTTTTGGATAATTCATATTTGGATGCTATTTCCATACCATATCTTATACCGTATCCGGGTGTTCAGTTCGAAATCGGATATCCTTATCATCGGATTCTTTGAAACCGGATATGTATTCTTTAAAACGGATTCGGCGGTGGATTCGGTACAGAAATTATTCTATCCGTTTACAACCCCACCCAATGGGGACTATCCTCGGTGAAGGCCGGGTGGTTGACAAGAGAGATCCGTGCTCTGTTGACAAGAGAGATAAGTGACAAGATTGGATTGTTGGCAGAAAATATAGCTCATCATTGCATATGCCAAAATGCCTCGGTTCATTAAGACAACCAAAAAGGACGATATGTATGTAATGATTAGTGTCACCCCATATCACAAATGCCTCACCTGAATAAAGTGGAATACAATATCTTAAAAGCCCAAGCCTTGAAACTAGGGCCAAGCAAAACACCTATGCAGAGGGTGACCAATAAGAGAAGCTCAAGCTGACGTGTCGCCAACAGTAAGAAAATTGGGGCGACGTGGCCCATGTGGCTGCCCAGGGGGTGCCTCTGGCTTGTTAAGGGAAAAGATCATAAAAAGGCAATAACTATAACTGCATATTCTCACATGCCATAATTCAGAGAGAAAACATTATTTTTAGCATCATTGGCATTGAAATATGGTCAACACAAAAGGTAAAACAGCAATGGCATACAAATATGCTCATATTTACTAGATGTACCTCACCACATCATCAACAATGGCATATGCTCAGGCTATATACATAACACAACTGCACAAAAGCATAAACCTTGTACAACAACAGTATTTGCAGACAACAGTACATCCTGCAAACCAAAGGTAAACATGTGTTCCCCTTGCAAGAAAACAAACAGATGTATTGATCTGTTCATCTTGCGTAATAATAAATAGAGAGATGGGGATGGAGAGCAGGGACGAGCATGTGCGTTTTCTTGTACGAATGGAATCAATCCATCAAGCTCTAGTGCAGATCATAAGAGACACAGAGAGGAGACTGCAATAGGACCAACGAAGAAGAGACGGATGGGGGCCGTGCTAGTACTGCTGCTTTGGGGGGGGGGGGGGGGGGGGGGAGAGACAGGGAGCAAACCAGGCAGGCTCCAGCCAGAGGCGGTGACTGCGAGAGGGCCAGCTCCGGGCGCGGCCATCGGCGGGGTCTGCCCTCGGTACGCCGTGTCGAGGTGAGCCGGCCGCCAGGATCCAGTGGCACCACCACCCTGCCTGGCCGCAGTCCAAGAGAGGCGAGCTAGGAGGCCGCTGTGCCAGTGCATTGCCCACGCCGGGTCCCGGCCGATCCGGGGATGGCCGGCGACGAGAGCCAAAACCCTAGGCCAACGTCGTCATCGTGCCAGGGGCCGGCGGAGGGGGAGCTTGATACGGACATAGGGATGACCTTGGGGAGGAGGGTGAGAGGGCCGCCAGTGCGCCACTGTTGGAAATATGCCCTAGAGGCAATAATAAATAAATGTTATTATCATATTTCCGTGTTCATGATATATGTTTATTTCCATGCTATAATTGTATTAACCGGAAACATAATACATGTGTGGTTGCGTAAACAACATTGCGTCCCTAGTAAGCCTCTACTAGACTAGCTCGTTAATTAATGATGGTTATGGTTTCCCAACCATGAACATGAGTTGTTAATTAATTAACGGGATCATGTCATTAGAAGAATGACGTGATGGACAGACCCAACTAAGCATAACAATATTGATCGTTTCATTAAGTTTTTATTGTCATGCCTTTTATTGTCAAGTATCCTATTTCTTAGACCATGAGATCATGTTATTCCCGGGTACTGGAAGAATACTTTGGGGACATCAACCATCGCTTCGTGACAGGGTGATCATAAAGGTGTCTTACGGGTATCTCAGAAAGTGCTTGTTGAATTACATGAATCAAGACTGGGATTTGTCCCTCCGTGTTTCGGAGAGATATACTCTGGGCCCACTCGGTAGTGCACATTCGGTAAAGCTTGCAAGCACGTGACTAATGAGTTAGTCACAGAGAATGTTGTATTACGGAACGAGTAAAGAGTACTTACCAGTAACAAGATTTAACTAGGTATAGTGATACCGACGATCAAATCTTGGGTAAGTAAAATATCGCGTGACAAAGGAAATTGTATACGGATTATAGTAGTCCACGACATAGTGGTTCAACCGATAAAGATCTTCGTTGAATGTGTGGGAGTCATTATGGATATCCTGGTCCCTCTAATGGTTATTGATCGGAGAGGTGTCTCCATCATGTCTGCACGTTCTCGAACCCGTAGGGTCACACACTTAACGTTCGGTAACGCTAGAGTAGCTCTGGGATAATTTTGTTAATGGTGTCCGAATATTGTTCGGAGTCTCGGATGAGATCCTAGACATCACGAGGAGCTCCGGAAGAGTCCGGAGGTAAAGATTTATATATGGCAAGTTGATTTCAGGGTTCCGGAAAAGTTCGGGATTTTTCGGCAGAGTGTCGGAATGTTCTAGAAGGTTCCGGAGGGTCCCATAGTGGGGCCCACCTGTCCCCAACGACCAAGGGTGGCCCACTGGTCCATTTGACCAGTCCTACTTGGTCCATGCAGCCATTCAATGGGTAGCCCTTTAAAAGGGATGTTACCACTCTTGAAAGAGGGGGTTACCACCTTTTAAATGAGAAGGGGTTACCACTATTGAAAGAGGGAGTTTCTACTTTGGAAATAAAGTGGCTGCAGCCCCTTGCCTATATAAAGAAGAGGGAGAGGTGCACCAAGAGACAGAGGCTTGGCCGCATCACTGGCTTGCTGCTCCTCTACCTCCCGCGCACCGCTTGGCGAAGCCCTGCCCGCGGGAACTCTCCACCATATCCACCACCACGCCGTCGTGCTGCTGGAATCGATCCCACCTACTTCTCCCTCTAGCTTGCTGGATCAAGAAGAGGGAGACGTCATCGAGCTGTACGTGTGCAAGCCTCCGGAGGTGCTGCTCGTTTGCGGTGCTGATCGGATCGAACATCGTCAACAACTTCACCGAGCTGCGTTGAATTAAACGTTCAACGCGCGTGTTCTTCGAGGGTATGATGAACTACTCTCCCCGTTACTAGAATCTTCTAGATAGGATCTTGAGTGTTGCTTCCGCATGTGAGAGAAATTTTTTGTTTTCTATCGCGCAAACTCCTACAGTGGTATCAGAGCCGGATCTATGCGTAGATGTTTTGGTACGGGTAGAACACATATGTGTATGTGGGCGTTGATAATCTTTTTATTACTTCCTTTGTGTATTTTGAATCTTAGTGGCATAGTGGGATGAAGCGGCCCGGACTAACTTTACATGTCCACGTACATGAGACTTGTTCCACGACTGACATGCAACTTGTATTGCATAAGTGGCTTTGCGGGTGTCTGTCTCTCCCACTATAGTTAAGATTTAATCTACAACGGGTTGTTAATAATTTGTTTATCACCGTTGTGGTTTCATGTTCGTAGGTAAGAACGGTTCTTTCTTCGAAAGCCCTAAGCCACGTAAAATTTGCAAAGAATAAGGGAGAGGCGTCTAACTTGTTTTTGCAGGGGTGCTTGTGATATGGTATAGCCCAAACTGTTTCATATGATATATTTGTGATGTATGAGATGATCATGTTTTGTAATGTTTCACGACTTGCATGTCGATGAGTACGGCAACCGGCAGGAGCCATATGGTTGTCTTAATTATCAATTGTATGACCTGCGTGTCAACTTCAAACGCCATGTAATTGCATTATTTATCGCTATGAGTTAGCAATATATGGGATGCAACGTGGTGGAGACAACCAAGGCGCCACATGAACATGGCGCCATGATGGAGATCATGCCGGTGCGTTTAAGATGGAGATCAAGACGCAATAAAAGGGCTATACCATGTCACATATTTTTATGCATGTGATGTTTATCCTTTTATGCATCTTATTTTGCGTGTGCTCGACGGTAGCATTATAAGATGATCCCTCACACAATATCAAGATAAAGTGTTCTCCCTTAGTATGCACCGTCGCGAAAGTTCGTCGTTTTGAAGCATCTCGTGATGATCGGATGTGGTAAACTCTACGTTCACATACGACGGGTGTAAGCCAGTTTTACACATGCGGAAATACTTTGGTTAACTTGACGAGCCTAGCATGTACAGACATGGACTCGGAACACGACGAACCGAAAGGTTAAACACGAGTCATATGAATGATATGATCAACATTTCGATGTTCACCATTGAAACTACATCTTCTCTCGTGAAGATCGGACTTGGTGTAGTGGATTTGGATCGTGTACCACTAGACAACTATGAGGGATGTTGTTTTAAGTGGGAGTTCGTTAGTAATTTGATTAAAATGAACTCTTTATCATGAACATAGTCTAAAGATGTCTTTGCTAAAATGTTGTAGATCATGGCCCGCAACGTAGCTCAGTTCAACTTCAGCGCATTCCTTGAGAAAGAAAAACTGAAATCATCTGGTTCAAACTTCACTGACTGGCACCGCAACCTGAGGATTATCCTCACTGGGTGTAAGAAGCATTATGTGCTCGATGCTGCGCTAGGTGACCCACCTGCAGACAATGCGCCTGAAGCAGAACAAAATGTCTTTGAGACGCGCAGAGATGACCACATTATAGTTGCCTGTGCCATCCTTACATCTCTGGACACTGATCTCCAGAAACGTTTTGAACATCACGGCGCCTATGAGATGGTTGAAGAGCTGAAAACCATGTTTCAGACTCAGACCCGCGCTGAGAGATATGAGATCTCTGATAAGTTCTATACATGTAAGATGGAGGAGCACAGCTCTGTCAGTGAACATGTTGTCACCATGGGAGGCTATATCCAACGCCTAATTCAGCTGGGATGTGTGATCCCGGATGAGTTAATCACTGACAGGGTGCTGCAGTCGCTCCCTCCGAGCTACAAAGGCTTTGTGCTGAACTATAACATGCAAGGCATGAATAAGACTCTTAATGAGCTCTTTGCGATGCTGAAATCTGCAGAAGTGGACATCAAGAAAGAACATCAAGTGTTGATGGTCAATAAGACCACCAGTTTCAAGAAGGTTAAGGCCAAAAAGGGTCACTTCAAGAAGAGTGGCAAATCTGTTGCTGCTCAGGGCGGCAAACCTGTTGCCACACCTGTGAAACCCAAGGCTGGTCCTAAGCCGGACACTGTGTGTTTCTACTGCAAGGGAGACGGTCACTGGAAGCGTAACTGCGCCAAATACTTGGCGGATAAGAAGGCTGGCAACGTCAAAGGTATATTTGATATACATGTTATTGATGTGTACCTTACTAGTTCTCGTAGTAGTGCCTGGGTATTTGATACTGGTTCGGTTGCTCATATTTGCAACTCGAAACAGGAGCTGCAGAATAAACGGAGACTGGCGAGGGATGAGGTGACGATGCGCGTCGGGAATGGATCGAAGGTCGATGTCATCGCCGTCGGGACACTACCTCTTCATCTACCTTCGGGATTAGTTTTAAACCTGAATAATTGTTATTTGGTGCCTGCGTTAAGCATGAACATTATATCTGGATCTTGTTTATTGCGAGACGGTTACTCATTTAAATCAGAGAATAAAGGTTGTTCTATTTCTATGAGTAATATCTTTTATGGTCATGCACCCAACGTAAATGGTTTATTCTTGTTGGATCTCGATAGTAGTACTTCACACATCCATAACATTGATGCTAAAAGATGCAAAGCGAATAATGATAGTACCACATACTTGTGGCACTGCCGTTTAGGTCATATTGGTGTAAAGCGCATGAAGAAACTCCATTCTGATGGACTTTTTCAATCACTTGACTTTGAATCATTTGATACGTGCGAACCATGCCTCATGGGTAAGATGACTAAGACACCGTTTTCCGGTACGATGGAACGGGCGAGTGATTTGTTGGAAATCATACATACTGATGTGTGTGGACCAATGAGCATTCCAACACGTGGTGGATATCGTTACTTCCTAACTTTCACTGATGATTTGAGTAGATATGGGTATATTTACTTAATGAAACACAAGTCTGAAACATTTGAAAAGTTCAAAGAATTTCAGAGTGAAGTAGAAAATCATCGTAACAGGAAGATCAAATTTCTACGATCTGATCGTGGAGGGGAATATCTGAGTTACGAGTTTGGCATGCACTTGAAAAATTGTGGAATTGTTTCCCAACTCACGCCACCTGGAACACCACAGCGTAATGGTGTGTCTGAACGTCGTAATCGTACTTTATTAGATATGGTGCGTTCTATGATGTCTGTATCCGATCTGCCAATGTCATTTTGGGGGTATGCATTAGAGACAGCCGCATTCACTTTAAATAGGGCACCATCTAAATCCGTTGAGACGACACCATATGAGTTGTGGTTTGGTAAGAAGCCAAAATTATCGTTTCTTAAAATTTGGGGATGCGAGGCTTATGTCAAAAGATTACAACCTGATAAGCTCGAACCCAAAGCGGAAAAATGCGTCTTCATAGGATATCCAAAGGAAACCATTGGGTATACCTTCTATCACAGATCCGAAGGCAAAGTTTTTGTTGCTAAGAATGGATCCTTTCTTGAGAAGGAGTTTCTTTCGAAAGGAGTGAGTGGGAGGAAAATAGAACTAGACGAGGTTATTGAACCTTCTCCCGAATTGGAGAGCAGCGCAGCGCAGGAAGATTTGGATCTTCAGGCACCGCCTTCACCAGCTAGAGAGAAAGAAGCTGATGATAGTGATCATGCAGCTTCGGTCAAAGTTCCCGTTCGCAGGTCGACAAGGTTACGTACTGCTCCTGAATGGTACGGTAATCCTGTCTTGAACATTTTATTGTTAGACAATGATGAACCTATGAACTATGAGGAAGCGATGATGAGCCCAGACTCTGGAAAATGGCAAGACGCCATGAACTCTGAAATGGAATCCATGAAGGAAAACCAAGTGTGGACTTTGGTTGACCTTCCTGATAGCCGTAAGGCTGTTGAATGTAAATGGATTTTCAAGAAGAAAACAGACGCTGACGGTAATGTCACCGTATATAAAGCTCGACTTGTCGCAAAAGGTTTTCGACAAATTCAAGGAGTTGACTACGATGAGACCTTCTCACCCGTAGCGATGCTAAAGTCTGTTAGGGTTCTACTAGCAATTGCTGCTTATTTCGATTATGAAATTTGGCAGATGGATGTCAAAACTGCGTTCCTCAACGGAAACGTTGAAGAAGAGTTGTACATGGTACAACCTGAAGGTTTTGTCGATCCTAAGGATGCTGATAAAGTGTGCAAACTTCAGCGATCCATCTATGGACTGAAGCAAGCATCCCGGAGTTGGAATCTTCGATTTGATGAGGTGATCAAAGGTTTTGGATTTGTCCAAAATTATAAAGAAGCTTGTGTTTACAAGAAAGTGAGTGGGAGCTCGGTTGCATTCCTGGTTTTATATGTAGATGACATATTACTTATTGGGAATGATGTGGAGCTGCTTAACAGTGTGAAAGATTATTTGAATAATAGTTTTTCAATGAAAGATCTTGGTGAAGCTGCATACATATTGGGCATAAAGATCTATAGAGATAGATCAAGACGCTTAATAGCACTTAGTCAAAGTAAATACCTTGAGAAGATAGTGAAGAAATTCAATATGCAGGATGCAAAGAAAGGTTCTTTGCCCATGTTACAAGGTAAGCCATTGAGTATGACTCAGTGTCCAACTACGGCAACAGAAATAGAAAGGATGAAGAAAATCCCCTATGCCTCGGCCATAGGTTCTATTATGTATGCCATGTTGTGTACTAGACCGGATGTGTCCCATGCTCTTAGTTTGACGAGCAGGTACCAGAGTGATCCTGGAGAGGCTCACTGGACAGCAGTTAAAAATATCCTTAAGTACCTAAAAAGGACTAAGGACATGTTTCTTGTCTATGGTGGTGATGAAGAGCTCTCCGTAAAAGGTTACGTTGATGCTAGCTTCGATACTGATCCAGATGACTCGAAATCTCAAACAGGGTATGTCTTTATCTTGAATGGAGCTGCGGTTAGCTGGAGGAGTTCCAAGCAAACCGTCATTGCGGCATCTACATTAGAGGCGGAGTATATGGCCGCTTCTGAAGCAGCGAAAGAAGGGATATGGCTGAAGGAGTTCGTCACTGAACTCGGCGTTGTTCCGAGCGCACTGGATCCCATGGAGATTTTTTGTGACAACACTGGTGCCATTGCTCTAGCCAAGGAACCAAGATGTCACAAGAGTTCCAAGCATATCAAACGCCGGTTTCATCAAATTCGTGAGCATGTCAATGAAGGAGATATTACCATTAGCAAAGTACATACGAATCAAAATATCGCTGATCCGTTGACTAAAGTTCTTCCACAGACAAAACATGATCAACACCAGAAGGCCATGGGTGTTAGATTTTTACCAATGTAAACTAGATTATTGACTCTAGTGCAAGTGGGAGACTGTTGGAAATATGCCCTAGAGGCAATAATAAATAAATGTTATTATCATATTTCCGTGTTCATGATATATGTTTATTTCCATGCTATAATTGTATTAACCGGAAACATAATACATGTGTGGTTGCGTAAACAACATTGCGTCCCTAGTAAGCCTCTACTAGACTAGCTCGTTAATTAATGATGGTTATGGTTTCCCAACCATGAACATGAGTTGTTAATTAATTAACGGGATCATGTCATTAGAAGAATGACGTGATGGACAGACCCAACTAAGCATAACAATATTGATCGTTTCATTAAGTTTTTATTGTCATGCCTTTTATTGTCAAGTATCCTATTTCTTAGACCATGAGATCATGTTATTCCCGGGTACTGGAAGAATACTTTGGGGACATCAACCATCGCTTCGTGACAGGGTGATCATAAAGGTGTCTTACGGGTATCTCAGAAAGTGCTTGTTGAATTACATGAATCAAGACTGGGATTTGTCCCTCCGTGTTTCGGAGAGATATACTCTGGGCCCACTCGGTAGTGCACATTCGGTAAAGCTTGCAAGCACGTGACTAATGAGTTAGTCACAGAGAATGTTGTATTACGGAACGAGTAAAGAGTACTTACCAGTAACAAGATTTAACTAGGTATAGTGATACCGACGATCAAATCTTGGGTAAGTAAAATATCGCGTGACAAAGGAAATTGTATACGGATTATAGTAGTCCACGACATAGTGGTTCAACCGATAAAGATCTTCGTTGAATGTGTGGGAGTCATTATGGATATCCTGGTCCCTCTAATGGTTATTGATCGGAGAGGTGTCTCCATCATGTCTGCACGTTCTCGAACCCGTAGGGTCACACACTTAACGTTCGGTAACGCTAGAGTAGCTCTGGGATAATTTTGTTAATGGTGTCCGAATATTGTTCGGAGTCTCGGATGAGATCCTAGACATCACGAGGAGCTCCGGAAGAGTCCGGAGGTAAAGATTTATATATGGCAAGTTGATTTCAGGGTTCCGGAAAAGTTCGGGATTTTTCGGCAGAGTGTCGGAATGTTCTAGAAGGTTCCGGAGGGTCCCATAGTGGGGCCCACCTGTCCCCAACGACCAAGGGTGGCCCACTGGTCCATTTGACCAGTCCTACTTGGTCCATGCAGCCATTCAATGGGTAGCCCTTTAAAAGGGATGTTACCACTCTTGAAAGAGGGGGTTACCACCTTTTAAATGAGAAGGGGTTACCACTATTGAAAGAGGGAGTTTCTACTTTGGAAATAAAGTGGCTGCAGCCCCTTGCCTATATAAAGAAGAGGGAGAGGTGCACCAAGAGACAGAGGCTTGGCCGCATCACTGGCTTGCTGCTCCTCTACCTCCCGCGCACCGCTTGGCGAAGCCCTGCCCGCGGGAACTCTCCACCATATCCACCACCACGCCGTCGTGCTGCTGGAATCGATCCCACCTACTTCTCCCTCTAGCTTGCTGGATCAAGAAGAGGGAGACGTCATCGAGCTGTACGTGTGCAAGCCTCCGGAGGTGCTGCTCGTTTGCGGTGCTGATCGGATCGAACATCGTCAACAACTTCACCGAGCTGCGTTGAATTAAACGTTCAACGCGCGTGTTCTTCGAGGGTATGATGAACTACTCTCCCCGTTACTAGAATCTTCTAGATAGGATCTTGAGTGTTGCTTCCGCATGTGAGAGAAATTTTTTGTTTTCTATCGCGCAAACTCCTACAGTGGTATCAGAGCCGGATCTATGCGTAGATGTTTTGGTACGGGTAGAACACATATGTGTATGTGGGCGTTGATAATCTTTTTATTACTTCCTTTGTGTATTTTGAATCTTAGTGGCATAGTGGGATGAAGCGGCCCGGACTAACTTTACATGTCCACGTACATGAGACTTGTTCCACGACTGACATGCAACTTGTATTGCATAAGTGGCTTTGCGGGTGTCTGTCTCTCCCACTATAGTTAAGATTTAATCTACAACAGGTTGTTAATAATTTGTTTATCACCGTTGTGGTTTCATGTTCGTAGGTAAGAACGGTTCTTCTTCGAAAGCCCTAAGCCACGTAAAATTTGCAAAGAATAAGGGAGAGGCGTCTAACTTGTTTTTGCAGGGGTGCTTGTGATATGGTATAGCCCAAACTGTTTCATATGATATATTTGTGATGTATGAGATGATCATGTTTTGTAATGTTTCACGACTTGCATGTCGATGAGTACGGCAACCGGCAGGAGCCATATGGTTGTCTTAATTATCAATTGTATGGCCTGCGTGTCAACTTCAAACGCCATGTAATTGCATTATTTATCGCTATGAGTTAGCAATATATGGGATGCAACGTGGTGGAGACAACCAAGGCGCCACATGAACATGGCGCCATGATGGAGATCATGCCGGTGCGTTTAAGATGGAGATCAAGACGCAATAAAAGGGCTATACCATGTCACATATTTTTATGCATGTGATGTTTATCCTTTTATGCATCTTATTTTGCGTGTGCTCGATGGTAGCATTATAAGATGATCCCTCACACAATATCAAGATAAAGTGTTCTCCCTTAGTATGCACCGTCGCGAAAGTTCGTCGTTTTGAAGCATCTCGTGATGATCGGATGTGGTAAACAGATTGATCCTATCATGTCACGGGTCCTATCTGGAAACAGATTGATTTATCTGGAATTTAGAGTCAATATAAAAGTCACATCCTCTAGCCTCAATATGTATTGTGAGCGGCACCACCGATAAGGCAGACTAATAAAGGGTAGGCCGAAATTGTTCCAACCCTAATTTTTTTAAAAGGGAGCCACGAGGACAGAGCCGATGGGGCAAGTGAGAGACGGTGGTAGCAGCGAAGAAACGAAGAAGTCGAAGGCAGCAGTACTGAGGAAGATATTTTGGCGGCGGCGCGACATACACATGGACAGAGTTTTTTAGACGACGTGGAGAAACCAGGGCCAAGCAAATAGCTGTGCAGAGGTGGACCAATAAGAAAATCCCAAACTGACGTGTCGCTGAAGTGGACCAGTAATTTTTTTTGGGGCGACGTGTTCCCTTTGCCTGCACGGCGTGAACCTGCAGTTTGTAAAGGTAAATTATGATGAAATTTTAGTGAGGAAGCAAATCGTATCACAGAAGAGCGCTATATGCATAGTCATGGATCATTAGTGACAGACAAAGAATTTCGATTTTGTTCTTTATCGCCATTGAATGCTTCTCTGCGGCTTCAAGAAATATGTCCACTTCTTGTCACAAACTTGGCTTCCACCTTAAAGAGCCATACATCAATGACTTCCTGTACTCCATCATTTTCTACAAAGATGAACAAAGCAAAAAAAAAGACAAAGTTAGGCATAAGAATAATTAATAAACCAAAAGTATATAATAATTAGTATGTAACAATATAATTATAGATAATATTGTTCAACTTTTTTCATCATATTATTGTCGTCAAACACACATAAAAGCGCTACATATTCTTCATGCAAGAGATTAAAACAACTTTGCTAACAAACTAATGTACCACTAAACTAGTATTTTCTTTACTTTTGTTAATTGATAATCAATTTCAAATAAATGAATTAGCACCAATTAATATTTCACTCGTTATTGTTCATGTAAACTTAATCCCATATATTAAATAAAAAATAATGTGAATGTTAGCAATAAAAAAATAATCCCCAACCCTAGTTCTAGATCTAGATGGAAACCAATCCCTCTCCAAAAACTATTAAATAGATCACTAAAATGAAGACATGGCCGCTAAATTATGGTAAAATTTTATTCCCCTACTAAACATACCCTATCACCTCCAAAGATTTGATATAAATGCATCCACAAGTTCGTCAACCATCACGAAAGAGATAGAAAATGAGAACCCTAATTACACACTAGTCTATCACTAAAACTTCAAAAAAGGGGCTTGGATTAGCATCTACTTATCTTTTAAAGCCCCCTCTACCAAAGGAATAAAAAAAAACCTCTTCCTTCATCCTCTGTCTATAGTAAAAGTCCCGAGAAGAAAGGAGGGTTGCTATTTATACACTGGACCATTTGTAGAGACGACTTAGAGGTGGCTCAAACCCCAGCTGCCTCTACAAATTTTTCTTAAGAGGCGGTTGTTGTCACCAACTTTCTCTCAAAATCCCCTATTATTAGAGATGGCGGTTGGCAACAATCGCCTCTGAATTGGAGCCGCCTCTCTAAATCATTTTAGAAACGGCTTGTAAAGGCCGCTCAATCAGGAGTTATCTCTGCACAAAATGACCTCCGGTCTCTGAAAATTGATTTTGTAATGTTGTGTTTTATATAGACAAGAAGTATAGAGTACCTTTCGTAACCGAAACTTTGCTGACCGGAGGGGGTGTAACTACTAGTAGCGTGCAACCGATCAGAATTGTGTCTCCTATTTTGCTTAGAATGTACCTCCAATGTTGCTTAGGATCCATTGATATGGACATAAAACTTTATTAAGTGCAAGGCTAATAATACAGCCGGTTTGCTGGCTATAAAGTTCTTTAACGCCTTCTCTCAGTCCATCCATATAGCAGTGAGCTCTTTACTGTTAATAAATTAACCACTTGTCTCTCTCACAGAGTTTTTTGGTTCTTGTGCCCAAGCCAGTTGTAAGCTTACGGCCCGCTTCTCTTCTCTCTCCTCATTTTTTTTCCCTTCGCCTCGGTATTTAGCCGGCTTATAGCCTGTTATTATACTTGCTTTGCTCTAAGGGCACATGCTGATGCAGGATCCTGTGGCTGGCATGCATGCTCTGTGGATTACAGTCCTAATCTGTGATCGATTGTAGGGGAGAGGCGGTGCAGTAACTTTCCTGCACTCGACTACACTACTACTGCATGCAATGCCCTATGAATGTGAAGTACAGTAATCGAACCACTCTCATGATCTGAGCCGGCCATATCATCACTCATCAAACCACAGCCATCTGCAACCGTCAATGCTCCGACGCAGTTGGTAGCAGCAGTACCATCCATGCTGCTGGGGTGAGTGACACCTCGAACGCGCAACAGGCCCATGGCGGAACCTGCGAGGAGGCGCTCATGTAACGTGGCCCAATGAAAAAAGAAATGAAAAACTGATATATAAACAAAGTAAGCCTTTGTTTCTTTTGGACCTTCCTGTAAAAGTGTGGTGAGCTTCTTGAATATATGCGTCGGATCCTCCTAAAAAAAAAGTAAGCCTTTGTTGCTAACTTGTCTTGGAGCCTAGCATTTAATTTTACTGTCTCGTAGTGGTGTAAACGGATCGGATTTTGCCTCTACCATATCCTTCACCATATTATTTTCTCGGATTCGGATCGGATCGGATCGGATAATAAACTGTTGCGGATTCGGGGGCGGATAGATATAATCACGGATTCGGAACGGAAACGGAGCGGATTCGGGCGGAAAAAAATTAGTCGGATCGGTATGCGCAATGTACATCATCAACCCACATAACCAAAAACAATAGCTCAACAACGTAATAATCTAACAAAGTTGTACTCTATTAGTTTAGGCAAATAGAACTAACTACAAATTATGCTCCACAAATGAACTTCACAACTCAATAACTACAAATTGTGCTCTATTAGTTTAGACATTTCGATAGAAAATCGGATTATTCGGATTATAACCATCGGATAATCCTAATTAATATTCGGATAATCCATATTCGGATGCTATTTCACATACCATATCCTATACCGTATCCGGGTGCTCAGTTCGGAATCGGATATCCTTATCCGACAGATTCTTCGGAACCGGATATGGATTCTTTAAAACGGATTCGGCGACGGATTCGGTACGGAAATTATCCTATCCATTTACACCCCTACTGTCTCGTGAGGAATGAGGTGTTAATGTATCAACCTATTTCATTCGACGAACCAAATAAAAAAAAGTAAAAAATAATAAGTAGATGATGGACGATTAACTCATTTCTCAAACCAAACACTCTTGCCCTTCGTATAAACAAACCTATTTCAGAAGATCATGAAGGATGTGGCATCTGATGGGTTCACCTATGAATCAGAAGCCATAAGGCATTGGCTTGATCGTGGGAACAGTAGGTCTCCGATGACGAAACTCGCCCTTCCAAACCGAGATATTTCCCTAATCACGCCCTTCGGTCTTGCATCGAAGAGTACCTTGAGTTTCAGAGGCAACAAGGACAGAATCTGGACCCCTAAAGTACTCTGCCATAGAACTTGCTGCGTTTAGGTACATAGCTTGACTATGTTAATTCGATCCTAGGTGGATTTTAGATGCCAAGAAAAATCTGTATCCTTGCGGTGGTAGCCATCTGCAAGCGACATAACAACGTCGATCAGTAGACGTGTGTTGAATCATGGATGACATTCTAGGATTTTATTTTTTTATTTTAACCTTTTGTAATCAATATATCTTAATACTTAATAAACTCTCCTAACCTTTTTTTAAAACTAACCCTTGAATCATGGTGCCATACCGCCGTCTTGTTCATCATTGTTGCCACGCCGATGCCCCTTGCCGCCGGTCATGGTCCTCCATCCTTTTTGCAGGTGAACGCCCTGTCAGGTGAATTCGATCGTACCAAGAGTAGGTAGAACAGCAGCGCACTGTGGCGCTCTGGTCTGTGACGTGGCGCGTGACTTGCACGGGTCACATCTCGGTGTTCCCACGTCCCTTGAAGGTCGAAGTTATCCCCCAAGGAGTCGTGGGCTCCGGCCGTGGGCCCCTATCCTAGGGACTGAACGCTCGCCCAACGCCGAGGGGAGTGGAGCTTCCGCCTTAGGCTATGTTTGTTTCTAGAGTTTTTTTTAGGGATTGGTGGGGATAATCCTCTAATGTATTGGGTGAAACCCCAAACTTTACCCAATCCGCTAGGGATTGGTGGGGATAATCCACTAGGTAGGGGTAGTGTATTGAATCCCCTAGGGGATTGAGAAAAATGAATTAGAGTTTGGTAATTTGTGGGGAAAGATGGGGATAAAACCTGTCCAATACTCTAGAAACAAACGATGTTTTAGTATATGTGGGGATTTGTGGGGAAAGGTGGAGATAAAACCTGTCCAATACTCTAGAAACAAACGATGTTTTGATATATGAGGGGATTTGGGGGTTTGACCGAGATAATCCTCACCAATCACTAAAAAAACTCTAAAAACAAACATAGCCTGAGCTTTCGCGGGGACGGGGACGGGAAAAATCATGCCCCGCGGGGACGGGGATGGGGAGACGAAACCCGACAGGGAATTCCCCGTTGCCATCTTTATGCGCGATCCTGCAGAGGCGGGTGCGCTTAACTGCACGAAGACATCGCTGCCGACCAGTGCTGCCGACCAGTCGGACCCAATCCCTGCGCCGACCCCCTCCTACCGCAGCAGCAATTAAATCAACGGCCAAAACCGCCTAGGTCCACGCGCTGCAAGCTTACGCGCGGACCCATTTCACCAGCGAGCACGGCCCACCTACGCGGGCGCTGCGAGCCACAGAAGCGCACTAGCGTTTCCAACCCGGTGCATGCGTGATTCTCTTTTGTTATATTATAGTCCTTTTTCTTTTTCTTTTTTGTCTTTTTCTTTTTCTTTTCTCTTTTCTGTGCCTCTTTATTCTTCTTCTATGACGCATACGATTTTCACACACAGCTGTACTTCTATGACGCACCGCAAGGCTAGTTTTCTCTTTTTATTTTTTCTTTTCCTTTCTTGTATTTTCTTTTATTTGTTTTTCTTTTCTAATTATTATTTTTCTCTGTTTCATGTTCTTCATGTTCATTCCAAGTTCTGGTTGGTGAGTTTCTCTTTTTTTCCTTTTTTTTATTTTCCTTTTCTTTTGATGTTTTATTGTTATTGTTATTTTTTATTTTCTTTCTTTCTTTTTTGTTGTTGTGCGTTTTTTTATTTCCATTCGTTCCTTTCTTTTTCATTTGTTCTTTTATGTGCCCATTTATTCTTCTTTTCATCTTTTATTCTTTTATTCTTTTTCTTTTCTTTTCTTATATTCCTTTTTCTTTTGCTTATTGTTTTATGTTTTTGGTGTTTTTCTTATTTTTATTTCACTCCAATTATTTTTTTCCCATACGTTCTATTTAGTCTTTTACTAATCCCCCTATGTTCCATTTCATATGTTACATGCGACTCATGTCATATTTGCGTATTATATATGTGATATTTTTAATTTAATTTTTCCTTTTCTTATTTAAGTTATTTGATTGTTCTATATATTTAGCATTTGTTATTTATTCTTTTAATTTTAATTTTGATATTTACTCTAATTAATTACTTTAATAATTTTATCTTTTACTATTTTTATTTTTTTCACGTACATGTGATGTTCTCATAGTATACGTGTAATGTTCTATGATGTATTTTTCAACGTTCGCGAATAGAAATGTGATGTTCTATGATGTATTTGTGATGTTCAATAAGCATATATTGATGTTCTAGGATATATTTGTGATGTTCGGTAGCATTTTTCTTTTTTTATTTGACTCTATTTAATTACTTAACTAATTTAATTATTTTATTTTATATTTTCATGATATTTGTGATGTTCATGTAGTATACATATGATGTTCTATGCTATATTTAATAATGTTCGTGTAGTGTTAACGTGATGTTCTACGATGTATTTGTGACGTTTGTAGCATTTTTCTTCTTTTATTTGACTATAATTAATTACTTCACTAATTTTTTTATTTTTTATATTTTATGATATATATGATGTTCATGTAGTATACATATGTATTTTTTGTGATGTTCGTGTAGTGTTAATGTGATGTTTGACGATTATCTTCAAATACATGTTTATCACGAGATAAATATTCGTTGAATTTTTTTATCGAAATATATCCATGTGGGGTCTTGTTTTGAAGAGTTTATTGCAAAGAACATGAGGGTACAATCGAATTTTAATTAGAATACTTAATTTAGGAGTTATGACTTTTTTATTATAAAAAGCATGGGGTAGGTGATGATATCAACAATTTTGGCTTTTACTGTCTGACTGGTGTTTGGTATGCTGTCTGGCCAAACAAGTGAGGGACGGAATTTTTTTGAGGGGAGGGGGTCAGCGCGATGCTGTTTTGCCGACCCAGTCGGCTCCTGGGCAGCCCCTTAACTGCCGCATATTGTTCCTGTTAGGTGCCGCTAACATATATTTTTTATTGTAGATTGAAATTTTAGAGGCGCTTATGATATGATATTTTTCTCTCTCCCTTCAACTACTCTATAAGCCCCCTATGCATTGAACATGCCCTAATACTCCCACCTGCCCTCTCGTCGTCCGTTGCTTTGCCGGCGCCTTCACACGAGTAGAGAAAAGACTTTCGATTCATCACATTAATCTCGGCTAGAATTGAACCTGGGACTAATATGAGCATTAGTCACAGGTCTAAGTTTCTTAGATATCTGAGAACATTTAGTTGGTAACACCAACTTGGACTAAAGGGTCTACATTGTAGCTGTGACTGAGGATCGAGCTGCGCGCATCATGTTCGATGGATTGTGTGAACCGGATTTGCAGAGAATGCGGTAGGATGGTGGATGGTCTGCATATGTTTTTCTGTAATGTGGAGAGCTAGAGAGCAGATGGACGTGCGTACGCCATCTCTCTGCTTCCTTATACCATTATACAAGTGCCAGACCCATGTCGATTGTAGGGGCGCACGGCGAAACAGTGTCGACGAAAGTGCTTTCAGCATTTTGGTTGTAGAGATTAGTTATGTGTTTGCGCCTCGCCCCACCTAAATTTTCGATCCAGCTCCGCCACTGCGCTGACGTGAGGAGAAGCATGTGAGCCGGAGCTGAGAGGGGAGCTTTCAGCTTAGCACGCTGCGCGTCTTTGGATGTGGGTGCGGGGTACACGCGTCTCCATTCGACGTCCAGGGAGACGTTCCGTACTGAATTTGCTTCCTGTCTTCTATTAGCCGTTTGTCCCAGCTACCCACACGATGACACACGCTTGCCTTGTACAAAAAAAAAAAAGATGACACACGCTTGCATGCATGCCACTCGTTCCAGCAACCTCCTGCCGCTGCGATCTCACTTTTCTGAGCCTTGGACCTTTAGTTGCTGGCTAATGTTACTAACTCAGATTTAGTCTTGGTGTTACCGACCAAACTAAATGTCCTCCGACGGGTTAGTTAAAAAGAAAAACATTCTATCTAAAGATAAATGTTACTAGATGAGGTGAAAAGGCACGTACGAGACAATGTATGAGATTTTAGGTTCGAATCCCACACGAGACAAGATGCATTATTTTTTGGATCGGTCTAGGCAGCGCCTAGGCGCCGGATGGTTGGGTCGGACGCCCAGCTTTTTTTGGAAAGAATTTGTCCCCCACGTGCTACGTACGAACAATAAAGCGCTCACGTGAAATGGAAAGGAGTACCCCGTGAGCTGGACTCTATAAATACTAGCCAAGTTCACGTTCATTGACGTAGTTCTTTGATTTTTTTTTTAAGCCGTAACTTTTACACCAAGTATTGAAATTAAAATCCGTTTTCATTGTTAGGGTTATGTCGACGATTTCTTTAAAAGTAGACCTCATTTGATACGTTTCATCGAACTTTTTTTAGAAGCAACTTTTGTGAGCGACGAAACAACTTAGGTGTGCTACGAAGCAATTTTATGCGCGGCGATGAAACTAGTTTCAGAACGGCATTGGCAACACCCTAACCAGTCGTCCCCGTTAGGTTGTTGTAGTTGCTAACATTTGTGGGCGCCGAAACAACATTTGTGTATGCCGAAACAACTTTTGTGGGTGACGAAGCAACTTTTTTGGGCGCCGAAGCAAGTTTTGTGGGCGTCGAAGCAACTTTTGTGTGCGATGAAGCAACTTTTCTGGACGCCAAAGCAACTTTTGTCGGCAACAAAGCAAGTTCTATGTGTGACGAAGCAACTTTGGTAGGCGGTGAAGCAACTTTGTGTGCGCTGAAGCAACTTTTGTGGGTGATGGAGCAACTTTTGTGTGCGACAAAGCAACTTTTCTAGGCGCCGAAGCAACTTTTGTCGGCGACGAAGCAAGTTCTGTGTGTGACGAAGCAACTTTGGTAGGCGGCAAAGCAACTTTTGTTTGCGCTGAAGCAACTTTTGTGGGCGACGGAGCAACTTTTGTTTGCGATGAAGCGACTTTTCTGGGCATCGAAGAAACTTTTCTGGGTGACGAAGCAAGTTTTGTGGTGTCAAAGCAACTTTTGTGAGCGACGGAGCAAGTTCTGTGGGTGCCGAAGCAACTTTTGTAGGCAACGAAGCAACAATTTGTGGGTGACGAAGCAAGTTTTGTGGGCGCCGAAGTATCTTTTGTGGGCGACGAAGGAACTTTTGTGGGCGACGAAGCAATATTTGTGGGCGCCTAAGGAACTTTTGTGGGTGCCGAGCAACTTTTCTGTGCGACGAAGCAAGTTTTGTGGGCACTGAAGCAACTTTTATAGGCGACGAAGCAATATTTGTGGGCGACGAAACAACTTTTGGGGGCGGCAAAGCAACATTCGTGGGACGAAGCAACTTTTGTGGACGCCGAAGCAATTTTTATGAGCGGTGAAGCAACTTTTGTAGGTGACAACATTTTTGGGCGACGAAGCCAGTTTTGTGTGCACCGTAGCAAATTTTGTGGTCGCCGAAACAACATTTATTGGCGACGAAGCAAGAAATGGAAAAGGAAAATAGAATTGCTTGGATTAATTTTGTTGTCATCATCCAGCCCATCGGTCAATTGCCAAAGGAAAAAGGTCCAAGTAATCAATGGGAAAAAAGGCCAGGCCCAGCCCACTACCAAAGCATTGTAATCTCTCGCTGAACTATAGTACATGAGAAAGTTCGCATCTCTGGTTTCTCTAGGAGATGGACGCGCCGCCGCTGCCAAGGCCATCGTGCCTTCTTCCGCCCGTGATGCTTTCCTCTGCCTTCTACCGGACTGATCTCTCTCCCTGCCGCAGCTACCGTGGCGCCGGTCTCCTGTCGAGGAACCGCTCCTTGCCGTACACCCTGGTATTCGTGCTCTGGCACTCCACGGCTGCCCCTTGCGGCGCCGGCGATGAGGAGGTCCCGGGCTGCGGAACGAGGAGGTCTCAGGCTGCGCAGAGAGCAGCACCTTCAAGCTCGGTGGAATGGGGGCTGGCCCGATTGGGGAGGACGAGTGTCAGGTCATCAGGATACTTGTTTGGGGCCGACGAGTGCGATGATGTTTGTCGTGTAGAGTGAGCGTTCGATTCAACGAAATAGCGCAGCTGCGCTTTCTGGCATTTACCTTATTTTGGATCGGTCAAAGCAGCGCCTAGGCGCCGGATGGTTGGGTCGGACGCCCAGCTTTTTTGGAAAGAATTTGTCCCCCACGTGCTACGTACGAACAATAAAGCGCTCACCTGAAATGGAAAGGAGGACCCCCGTGAGCTGGACTCCATAAATACTAGCCAAGTTCACGTTCATTGATGTAGTTCTTTGATTTTTTTTAAGCCGTAACTTTTACACCAAGCATTGAAATTAAAATCCGTTTTCATTGTTAGGGTTATGTCGACGAGTTCTTTAAAAGTAGACCTCATTTGATACGTGATGTCTACGCACGCTTCTATTCTTGTAGACAGTGTTGGGCCTCCAAGAGCAGAGGTTTGTAGAACGGCAGCAAGTTTCCCCTAAGTGAATCACCCAAGGTTTATCGAACTCAGGGAGGTAGAGGTCAAAGATATCCCTCTCAAGCAACCCTGCAATTAATATACAAGAAGTCTCTTGTGTCCCCAACACACCCAATACACTTGTCAGATGTATATGTGCACTAGTTCGGCGAAGAGATAGTGAAATACAAGTAATATGGATAATTATAAGTAGTAACTACAATCTGAAATAAATATGGCAGCACGCAAACATGTAGCAGAACTTGATGTAAACGGTGTTTCAATGCTTAGAAATAAGGCCTAGGGAACATACTTTCACTAGTGGACACTCTCAACAATGATCTCATAACTGAATAAATAAAACCTACTCTTAAACACTCTCTTGTTGGATAACAAACACCATTCATTGTGTAGGGCTACAAAAGCACACCTCAAGCCGGAGTAAACAAGCGCCACAACGTCATAAAGGAGTCACACACGGTGCACACACTATCACCGTTACACCGTGGAGAGTACCGGAGTTCATATTAAAGTAACATATAGAGTGCATAATAGATAAAGAGTTACATCTACATATTCAACTAGATTGGCACAACTGAACACAAGTAAATACTACTCGGGATTATTCTCTTTCTTGATGAAGCAAGAGTACTATGCGTAGGGCTGCAAGAGCACACCTCAAAGTCTGAGTAAACAAACACCACAATTCTCAAGAATAAGCCATGATAAATGTCTAAATTATTCATAGAGGCACACAAGTACCCACACTGTCACCTTGATACCGTGTTGTCACAATGACTCCAGAAACTAGACAAAATCACTTGAGTAGCATAAACATTATTAATGTATTCATCGATACTAGCAATACACATGATCACATAAAGATCACACCATGTGAGAGAGAGATGAACCACATAGCTACCGGTAGAGCCCTCAGCCTCGGGGGAGAACTACTCCCTCCTCATCATGGGAGTCAGCAGCGGCGATGAAGATGGCGATGGAGTTGATGGAGATGGCTCCGGGGGCAATTCCCCGTCCCGGCAGCGTGCCGGAACAGAGACTTCTGTCCCTCGAAACTTGTCGTCGATGGCGGCGGCGCTGCGGAACTCTTCTGGAAATATGACTTGGTTCTTTAGGGTTTACGCCTCGGGGGGAATAAATAGGTGAAGGGGCAATGCCGGTGGAGCCCGAGGTGGGCCTCCTCACCAGCTGGCGCGGCAGAAGGGGGCCGCGCCGCCAGGTGGTTTGGCCACCTCGTGGCTCCCCTTCGTCTCTCCTTCGGACTCCGTGTACGTGTTGGAAAAATAGGGACTTGGCCTTTTGTTTCGTGCAATTCCGAGAATATTTGCAGAAGTAGTTTTCTGGAATCAAAAATAGCAGAAAACAGGGAACTGGCACTTCGGCATCTTGTTAATAGGTTAGTCCCACAAAATGCATAAAAGTGATATGAAGTGTATATAAAATATGTAGCAATTGGTATAATATAGGCATGGAACATCAGAAATTATGGATACGTTGGAGACGTATCAAGCATCCCCAAGCTTAGTTCTACTCGTCCTCGAGTAGGTAAAACGATAACAACAAATAATTTCTGAGGAGACATGCTTTCACACAATCTTGATCATAATATTGCTAGGCTCATGTCATGAATGAAGTGACTCAAACAATGGTCTATAGTTTGCTAACAGATAGATAAAGAGTAAACAATGAATCATATAAGAAAAAAACTTTTCATGAATAGTACTTTCAAGACAAGCATCAAAAAGTTTTGCATAAGAGGTAACTCATAAAGCAATAGATTCAAAGTAAAAGGCATTGAAGCAACACAAAGAATGATTAAGTTTCACCAATTGCTTTCAACTTGTAACATGCATATCTTATGGATAGTTGTCAACATAAAGCAATATAACAAGTGCAATAAGTAAACATGTAAGAATCAATTCACACAAAGTTGACCCTAGTGTTTGCTTCTGAGATAGAAAGGAGTTGGTAAACTGACTCAACAATAAAGTAAAAGATAGGCCCTTCGCAGAGGGAAGCAGTGATTAAATCATGTGCTAGAGCTTTTTAAGTTTTCGAAAGCATATAGAGAGCACAAAATAAGTATTTGAGAGGTGTTTGTTGTTGTCAACGAATGGTAGTGGGCACTCTAACCCCCTTGTCAACCAGACTTTCAAGAGCGGCTCCCATGAAGGACGTTATCTCTATCACAAGGTAGATCATCCCTCTTCTCTTTTGTTTACACATGTATTTTAGTTTCTTTATAGTTGACACTCCTCCCAACCTTTGCTTACACAAGCCATGGCTAACCGAATCCTCGGGTGCCTTCCAACAATCACATACCATGGAGGAGTGTCTATTTGCAATTTAAGCTGCTTACTGATAAATCAGGGCAAAACATGTGAAGAGAATTATTAATGAAAGTTGTAATTAATTGGGGCTGGGCACCCCGTTGCCAGCTCTTTTTGCAAATTATTGGATAAGCGGTGTATATGCCACTAGTCCATTGGTGAAAGTCTGTCAGAAGTAAATGACAAGATTGAAAGATAAAACATCGCATACTTCCTCATGAGTTATAAAACATTGACACAAATAAGGAGTAATAAAGTTTTGAATAGTTTAAAGGTAGCACATGAAGTATTTACTTGGAATGGCAGGAAATACCATATAGTAGGTAGGTATGGTGGACACAAATGGCATGGGTTTTGGCTCAAGGTTTGGATGCACGAGAAGCATTCCTCTCAGTACAGAGTTTAGGCTAGCAAGGTTGTTTGAAGCGAACACAAGTATAAACCGGTACACAAGACTTAAATAAAAACATATTGCAAGTATTATAAAACTCTACACTGTCTTCATTGTTGCTCAAACATTTTACCAGAAAATATCTAGACCTTAGAGAAAACAAATATGCAACCCAAGTCTCAACAAGCTCTACGGTAGTTCTCCACTACTAGGCTTTAACTACATGATGCAAGAGCTTAAACATGATCTACTTGAGAGCTCAAAACAATTGAAAAGTGTCAAAACAAACAAGACAAAACAGCCATCAACTAGTACATGTACTAGTAGCAAGAGTGAACATATCTTTTTCCAATACCAACTACCACATGTAGCATTTTCTTTCTTCCAAACAAACACCAATCAGTTTATTTAAACATAAACTCTCCAAATGATAATATAATGCAGCAAGAGAGTATTTAGAAACAAGTGCTAACAGCTCGAAGAGATGCATGAAAAACAGAAGCTAAAAGCACTGCAGTAGCTAGTTAAGAATACTTAACAAATATAAGTGAAGAACATGAGTATTCACATGAAAAAGCGGAGCGTGTCTCTCTCCCACACAAGGATTGCTAGGATCCAAATTTATTCAAAACAAAAACAAACAAATGAAAATAAAAGCACACAGACGCTCCAAGTAAAGCGCATAAGATGTGAAAGAATTAAAATATAGTTTCACTAGAGATGACCTGATAAGTTGTTGATGAAGAAGGGGATGCCTTGGGCATCCCCAAGCTTAGACGCTTGAGTCTTCTTGGAATATGCAGGGATGAACCACGGGGGCATCCCCAAGCTTAGGCTTTTCACTCTTCTTGATCACATAATATCACCCTTCTCGCTTGATCCTTGAAAACTTCCTTCACACCAAACTCGAAACAGTTCTCATTAGAGGGTTAGTGCATGATCAAAAATTCTCATATTCTGTAATGATACAATCATTCCCAAAGCTTCTGGACATTAGCTACAGCCACTGATGTTTTGTGGAGCAAAGAAATCCACTCAAATATCGTAAAAGAGCGAATGCAAAACAAAAGGCAGAATCTGTCAAAAACAGAATAGTCTGTGAAGACGAATTTTTTCGAGGCACTTAAGTTGCTCATATAGAACAGGTCCAGTTTAATGAAAGTTGCGTACATATCTGAGGAAGATGCGTGATGTTTTACAGAATTTTTCGATTTTTCTGCAGAGATAAAAGCTCAAATTTGTGACAGCTAAAAATCTGTTTCTGCGAAGAAATCCAAATCTTGCATCAACTTTCAATAAAAGACTTTACTTGGCACAACAATGCAATAAAATAAAGATAAACATGAGTTGCTACAGAAGTAACAAGCACCTTGACTCAAAACAAAAAGAAAAGCAAAAATAACAGAAAATAAAAACAATGGGTTGTCTCCCATAAGCGCTTTTCTTTAACGCCTTTTAGCTAGGCATAGTGATTTTGATAATGCTCTCATATGTATAAGAGTTGAATATAGGAGAGCATCAAAAAGCAAATACCAAACACATTTAAGTCTAACCCACTTCCTATGCAAAGGAATCTTGTAAGAAAACAAATTATTGAAACATGAAGCTACTAGCATAGAAAGACAAAACAAGTGCAACTTCAAAATTTTCAACAAAAAGAGAGGAGACTTGATATTATTGAGATATATGAATCCATGTCTCCCTCTCTCATAAAAACTTTCAGTAGCATCATTGATAAAATCCACAATATACCATCACATGAAACATTCTTACCATGATTCATATGCACAAAAGTATCAATATTTTCCACACAAGAAAAGTTCTTCTCCTTAATAACAATGGGAGCAGGATCATCATAAAGAACTCTAACATGATAGACACGTTGTATATTAAAGGGATGGTTTTGGGTAATCCCTCCATAACTATGACAAGTTTCATGAGGATGATTGTAATTATAACCTATGTCATAGCATTCTTTATAATAATTATCAAAGACTGGAGGCATAGTATCATCATAAGCAATAGAATAGTTATCTTCCAAAGTGTGTTCATCTGTAAACATATCATCACTTTTCCTAGAAGGAGATGTATCAAACATATAATCATCAGTAGCAAAAGGATTTTCAAACACATCACTAGGAGGAGAGGTCTCAGATATATAATTATTATTAGCAAAAGGATTTTCAAACACCTCATCCCCAAGCTTAGAGCTTTCTATATCATCATGGAAGAAACATGGATAGTACTAATAGTATAGCAATTATTAACATCATCATTTTCAGAATTAGTGTCCCAGAGATCTTCAATATCAAAAGAAGTGTGCTTTTCCCAATCAAGATCACTAATATAAATAACAGGCATAGGTTCATCATCAAGTTCAGAATCATCGAATTCAGAATTAAAAGTACCAATTGTAACAGGAGCAACAAGTTTGGGAGAAGATACCGTTTCCTCTCTCCTTTTACTCCTCTTCTTCTTCCTCGTTCCCTTTTTCTTCTTCTTTTCCTCTTTAGGAGGGAGAGGCTTGAAAGGAAGCTTCTCCACATAACCTAGTTTAGTATTAGAGACAATGGAAGAAACTTGGGGGGATTCCTCTCTTTCAGTAATGAGAAAAAAACACACATTAGTCCTGTCATACATTGGTAAAGTCTCATCCTTTATAATATTTTGTATGTAGGTGTTAGCATGGCAATTATTAACACAATAGAGATAACATCCATGCAACACACTATTCATATCAAGATCACTCATATCTAACAAGGAAGTTTTTCTTGATAACTCTTCACACCCCAAAAATAAAGTAAGTTCATCATGTTGATTAGGAGTGATCATGTCATCACAATATAAACTCGAAGTACTCATAGGATTTGAAATACTATTATCATAGCACGAGCATTGAAAATTTAAATGACCCACTTCATAGCAAAGTTCACAAATAAAAGGATAGAGGGCACAAACTTTTTCACACAAGGTCTATGCATTCCACAAAAATTAACATGCTTATAAGAAATAGTATTTTCAGAAGTTTGAGCATGTTTATTGCAATCATTAACAACAATTTCATTTTCCATGCAAGTGTCTTTGAAAGGTTCATGATACACGTCCCAATTTTCTTTAGGAACATTAATATGAGAAGCAAAGGTTCTAAAACAATCAACAATAATTTGAGAATCAAGACCATATTTAGCACTAAGCTTTTGAAAACCAGCAGTTTCAACGAAAGACTTAATGCATTCATATTCATAGTTTATACCTGATCCTTTACCTTTGTCGTTCTCCCAATCCTCAGCATTGTTTTGAATTCTTTCAAGAAGGTCCCATCTAGCTTCAACCTTCTTGCTTGTGAAAGAACCATGTGAACATGCATCTACATAATCCTTGTAATGACCTGAAAGTCTTGCATAAAAATTAGTAACAATTATTTCCTCAGAAAGCTCGTGGTTAGGACATTTGAGTATTAATGTTTTCAGCCTTCCCCAAGCTTGAGCAATGCTTTCTCCATCATGAGGGTAAAAATTATAAATGTAATTCCTATCTAGATGCACTTCATGAAGAGGATAAAATTTAGAGTAAAAGAGAGATTCAAGCTGTTTCCAATTCGAAGGTTGTTCATCCAGCAGCCTATACCATTCCTTTGCTTTGTCCTTAAGTGACAATGGAAATAGTTTCCTCATGACATTTTCTCTTGATAAACCTGCAACCTTAAATAACTCACAAAGTTCTGTAAGTTTCGACAAGTGAACACTTGGATGGATTGATCCACCCCCTGCATACTGATCATTTATAACCCTTTCAACAATTTTCATAGGTATTTTAAAAGAAATACTTTCAACGGGTGGATTTGGAATATCACAAACATCATTAGAATTATCACATATTGGAGACAAAGCATTATCAAGGCAAAATAATTCCTCCATAGCTGAGGAGCAAAAAAGATTATTTCCATATAAACTAGCTTCCCCAAGCTTAGTCTTTTCCACAGCCTTAGCAATAATGGTGTCCAAATAATTTATACTAATAACATTACTACCACTATTATGCAAACAAGCCTCCATAGGTTTTTTAATTTTCTCTTCAAAAGCATCATGTCCTAATTCAATATAAAGTTCATAAAGATCTCTAATTTTTTTGTTGTTTTCCATTAAGCCTAACTAGTGAAAATAAAAACAAGAAACAAAAAGAAATAATTGCAGAATCTAAAGGAGATACCTTCCAACACTTACCTCCCCGGCAACGGCGCCAGAAAATAGCTTGATGTCTACGCACGCTTCTATTCTTGTAGATAGTGTTGGGCCTCCAAGAGCAGAGGTTTGTAGAACAGCAGCAAGTTTCCCTTAAGTGAATCACCCAAGGTTTATCGAACTCAGGGAGGTAGAGGTCAAAGATATCCCTCTCAAGCAACCCTGCAATTAATATACAAGAAGTCTCTTGTGTCCCCAACACACCCAATACACTTGTCAGATGTATAGGTGCACTAGTTCGGCGAAGAGATAGTGAAATACAAGTAATATGGATGATTATAAGTAGTAACTGCAGTCTGAAATAAAGATGGCAGCACGCAAACATATAGCAGAACTTGATGTAAACGGTGTTTCAATGCTTAGAAACAAGCCCTAGGGATCATACTTTCATTAGTGGACACTCTCAACAATGATCTCATGACTGAATAAATAAAAGCTACTCTTAAACACTCTCTTGTTGGATAACAAACACCATTCATTGTGTAAGGCTACAAAAGCACACCTCAAGCCGGAGTAAACAAGCGCCACAACGTCATAAAGGAGTCACACACGGTGCACACACTGTCACCGTTACACCGTGGAGAGTACCGGAGTTCATATTAAAGTAACATATAGAGTGCATAATAGATAAAGAGTAACATCTACATATTCAACTAGATTAGCACAACTGAACACAAGTAAATACTACTCGGGATTATTCTCCTTCTTGATGAAGCAAGAGTACTATGCGTAGGGCTGCAAGAGCACACCTCAAAGTCTGAGTAAACAAACACCACAATTCCCAAGAATAAGCCATGATAAATGTCTAAATTATTCATAGAGTCACACAAGTACCCACACTGTCACCTTGATACCGTGTTGTCACAATGACTCCAGAAACTAGACAAAATCACTTGAGTAGCATAAACATTATTAATGTATTCAGCGATACTATCAATACACATGATCACATAAAGATCACACCATGTGAGAGAGAGATGAACCACATAGCTACCGGTAGAGCCCTCAACCTCGGGGGAGAACTACTCCCTCCTCATCATGGGAGTCAGCAGCGGCGATGAAGATGGCGATGGAGTTGATGGAGATGGCTCCGGGGGCAATTCCCCATCCCGGCAGCGTGTCGGAACAGAGACTTCTGTCCCCCGAAACTTGTTGTCGATGGCGGCAGCGCTGCGGAACTCTTCTGGAAATATGACTTGGTTCTTTAGGGTTTACGCCTCGGGGGAATAAATAGGCGAAGGGGCAACGTCGGTGGAGCCCGAGGTGGCCTCCTCACCAGCTGGCGCGGCAGAAGGGGGTCGCGCCACCAGGTGGTTTGGCCACCTCGTGGCTCCCCTTCGTCTCTCCTTCGGACTCCGTGTACGTGTTGGAAAAATAGGGACTTGGCCTTTTGTTTCGTGCAATTCCGAGAATATTCGCAGAAGTAGTTTTCTGGAATCAAAAACAGCAGAAAACAGGGAACTGGCACTTCGGCATCTTGTTAATAGGTTAGTCCCAGAAAATGCATAAAAGTGATATGAAGTGTATATAAAACATGTAGAAATTGGTATAATATAGGCATGGAACATCAGAAATTATGGATACGTTGGAGACGTATCAATACGTTTCATTGAACTTTTTTTAGAAGCAACTTTTGTGAGCGACGAAACAACTTAGGTGTGCTACGAAGCAATTTTATGCGCGGCGATGAAACTAGTTTCAGAATGGCATTGGCAACACCCTAACCAGTCGTCCCCGTTAGGTTGTTGTAGTTGCTCACATTTGTGGGCGCCGAAACAACATTTGTGTATGCCGAAGCAACTTTTGTGGGCGACGAAGCAACTTTTGTGGGCGACGAAGCAACTTTTCTAGGCTCCGAAGCAAGTTTTGTGGGCGCCGAAGCAACTTTTGTGTGCGATAAAGCAACTTTTCTGGACGCCGAAGCAACTTTTATCGGCAACAAAGCAAGTTCTATGTGTGACGAAGCAACTTTGGTAGGCGGCGAAGCAACTTTTGTTTGCGCTGAAGCAACTTTTGTGGGTGATGGAGCAACTTTTGTGTGCGACAAAGCAACTTTTCTAGGCGCCGAATCAACTTTTGTCGGCGACGATGCAAGTTCTATGTGTGACGAAGCAACTTTGGTAGGCGGCGAAGCAACTTTTGTGTGCGCTAAAGCAACTTTTGTGGGTGATGGATCAACTTTTGTGTGCGACAAAGCAACTTTTCTAGGCGCCGAAGCAACTTTTGTCGGCGACGATGCAAGTTCTATGTGTGACGAAGCAACTTTGGTAGGCGGCGAATCAACTTTTGTGTGCGTTAAAGCAACTTTTGTGGGTGACGGAGGAACTTTTGTGTGCGAAGAAACAAATTTTTTGGGCACCGAAGCAACTTTTGTCGGCGACAAAGCAAGTTCTGTGTGTGACGAAGCAACTTTGGTAGGCGGCAAAGCAACTTTTGTTTGCGCTGAAGCAACTTTTGTGGGCGACAGAGCAACTTTTGTTTGCGATGAAGCAACTTTTCTGGGCATCGAAGCAACTTTTCTGGGTGACAAAGCAAGTTTTGTGGGTGTCAAAGCAACTTTTGTGAGCGACGGAGCAAGTTCTGTGGGTGCCGAAGCAACTTTTGTAGGCAACGAAGCAACAATTTCTGGGCGACGAAGCAAGTTTTGTGGGCGACGAAGGAACTTTTGTGGGCGACGAAGCAATATTTGTGGGCGCCTAAGGAACTTTTGTGGGTGCCGAGCAACTTTTGTGTGCGACGAAGCAAGTTTTGTGGGCACTGAAGCAACTTTTATAGGCGACGAAGCAATATTTGTAGGTGACGAAGCAACTTTTGGGGGCGGCAAAGCAACATTCGTGGGACGAAGCAACTTTTGTGGATGCCGAAGCAACTTTTATGAGCGATGAAGCAACTTTTGTAGGTGACAACATTTTTGGGCGACGAAGCCAGTTTTGTGTGCACCGTATCAAATTTTGTGGTCACCGAAACAACATTTATTGGTGACGAAGCAAGAAATGGAAAAGGAAAATAGAATTGCTTGGATTAATTTTGTTGTCATCATCCAGCCCATCGGTCAATTGCCGAAGGAAAAGGTCCAAGTAATCAATGGGGAAAAAAGGCCAGGCCCAGCCCACTACCAAAGCATTGTAATCTCTCGCTGAACTATAGTACACGAGAAAGTTCGCATCTCTGGTTTCTCCAGGAGATGGACGCGCCGCCGCTGCCAAGGCCATCGCGCCTTCTTCCGCCCATGATGCTTTCCTCTGCCTTCTACCGGACTGATCTCTCTCCCTGCCGCAGTGATACGTCTCGAACGTATCTATAATTTTTGATGTTCCATGCATGTTTTATATCAATTGCCACATGTTTTATATGCACTTTATATCATATTATGACATTTATTGGACTAACCTATTAACAAGATGCCACAGTGCCAGTTTCTGTTTATTATGTCTGTGCATTGCAGAAAAGTCCAAAAATAGAAGTGCTCAGAAAAATCTGAAAAAATTACAGAAATTCTAAAACGCCAGAAGACTCCGGGAGGCAGAAGGACAAGTCTGGGGGAGGCCCACAGCCTCCACACCATGCCTCGGCGCGTTTGGGCCTTGCCGCCCCAGGGGTGGTGTCGCCACCTCGTGCACCGTCTCGCGATGCCCTTTGGACTATATATTGCCCCTAACCTAAAACTAACAGAAGAATCGACGATTTCCCCAGAAAAGTTCCAGAGCTCCGCCGCCATCCGAAACCCTAATTCGGGGGACAGAAGTCTCTGTTTCGGCACCTGGCCGGGACGGGAAATTGCCCCCGAAGCCATCTCCATCTACGCCACCGCCTCCATCATCGCCGTTGCTGACTCCCATGATGAGGAAGTAGTTCTTCATCGGGGCTGAGGGCTCTACCGGTAGCTATGTGGTTTATCTCTCTCTCCCATGGTGTGATCTTTATGTGATCATGAGCTTTGTAATCTAGTTGAATCCATAGATGTTACTCTTCATTATCTTATATGCTACTCAAGTGGTTTTATTAATGTAATCTCCGGAGTCACCTTTGTCCCACGGTGCGAAGTTGACAGTGTGCGCCCCGTGTGTGGCTCTTAGGCTAAAGATAACAGGAATACTTATCATGAGTTATTATTTGCGTTGGATGTCTCTATGAAATTGCGGTGTTTGTCTAGTACTATTTAGGGCGCTCAAGTTGACAGTGTGGGGTTCCCTAGATGTGGAATGCGACTTTAAGGTGTGCTGTTATAGCCCTACGCAGTGGATTGGTGTTCGTTATCCAACGAGAGAATAATTCAGAGTAGCATAGTGAAGAGGAAATATCTATGTATTCAATTATATTATTATTGTTGAGAGTGTCCACTAGTGAAAGTATGATCCCTAGGCCTTGTTTCTAAGCATTGAAACACCGTTTACAACCAGTTCTGCTACATGTTTGCTTGCTGCCATTTTTATTTCAGATTGCAATTACCACTTATAATCATCCATATTACTTGTATTTTAATATCTCTTCGCCGAACTAGTGCACCTATACACCTGACAAGTGTATTGGGTGTGTTGGGGACACAAGAGACTTCTTGTATCTTAATTGCAGGGTTGCTTGAGAGGGATATCTTTGACCTCTACCTCCCTGAGTTCGATAAACCTTGGGTGATTCACTTAAGGGAAACTTGCTTGTTCTACAAACCTCTGCACTTGGAGGCCCAACACTGTCTACAAGAATAGAAGCGTGCGTAGACATCAAGCTATTTTCTGGCGCCGTTGCCGGGGAGGTAAGGTAAAAGGTACTCACATCCTCCAGCTACTTAGCTATTTTCTAGCACTGTTGTGACGTGTGAGTGCTCGAAGGTATTTCCTTTAGATTCTGCAATTATATCTTTTTGTTTCTTGTTTTTATTTTACTAGTTAGGCTTAATGGAAAACAACAAAAAAATTAGAGATCTTTATGAAATTTATATTGAATTAGGACATGATGTTTTTGAAGAGAAAATTAAAAAACCTATGGAAATTTGTTTGCATAATAGTGGTAACAATGTTATTAGCATGAATTCTTTGAACACCATTATTGCTAATGCTATGGAAAAGTCTAAGCTTGGGGAAGCTAGTTTTGATAAATGATCTTTTTAGTTCCCCAGCTTTGGAGGAGAAAATTTGCTTTGATAATACTTTGTCTCCTATACGTGATAATTCTAATGATGCTTGTGATATTCTAAATCCACCTACTGAAAGTATTCCTTTTGAAATACCTATGGAAATTGTTGAAAAGGTTATGGATGAACGTTATGCAGGGGATGGAACAGTCCATCCACGTGATCACTTGTTGAAACTTACAGAACTTTGTGAGTTGTTTAAGGTTGCAGGTTTATCAAGGGAAAATGCCATGAAGAAATTATTTCCATTGTCACTTAAGGACAAAGCTAGGGAGTGGTATGATCTACTGGATGATCCTCATCATTCGGAGTGGAAGGAGCTTGAATTTCTCTTTGACTCTAAATTTTATCCTCCTTATGAAATGCATTTAGATAGGAATTACATTTATAATTTTTGTCCTCGTGATGGAGAAAGCATTGCTCAAGCTTGGGAAAGACTGAAAACATTAATACTCAAATGTCCTAACCATGGGCTTCCTGAGGAAATAATTGTTACTAATTTTTATGCAAGGCTTTCAGGTCATTACAAGGATTATCTAGATGCCTGTTCAGAGGGTTCTTTCACAAGTAAGAAGGTTGAAGCTAAATGGGATCTTCTTGAAACAATTCAAGGCAATACTGAAGATTGGGAGAACGACAAAGGTAAAGAATCAGGTATAAACTATGAGTATGATTGCATTAAGTCTTTCGCTGAAACTGCTAGTTTTCATGAGCTTAGTGCTAAATATGGTCTTGATTCTCAAATTATTGTTGATTGTTGTAGAGCCTTTGCTTCTCATATTAATATTCCTAAAGAAAATTGGGACATGTATCATGAACCTTTCAAAGACACTTGCATGGAAAATGAAATTGTTACTAATGATTGCAAAAAACATGCTCAAACTTCTGAAAATACTATTTCTTATAAGCATGTTAATTTTTGTGGAGCACTTAGACCTTGTGAAAAGAATCAAATCGAAGAAGAATATTGTATCCATCATAGGAATGAAAAAACTAGAACGTGGCGCAGGGCTCTAGATCTTGGAAAAAAGTTTGTGCCCTCTATCCTTTTATTTGTGAACTTTGCTATAAAGTGGGACATTTCAATTCAATGCTCAGGCTATGATAATAGTATTTCGAATCCAATGAGTACTGCGAGTTTGTATTGTGATACATGACCACTCCTAATCAGCATGATGAACTTACATTATTTTTGGGGTGTGAAGAGTTATCAAGAAAAACTTCTTTGTAGATATGAGTGCTTTTGATATGAATAGCGTTGCATGGATGTCATCTTATTGTGTTGATAATTGCCATGCAATACTTACATACAAAATATTATAAAAGATGGGACTTTACCAAAATATGAAAGGACTAATATGTGTTTTTTCTTATTAATGAAAGAGAGGAATCCTCCCAAGCTTCTTCTATTGTTTCTAACAATAAACCAGGGTATGTGGTGAAGCCTCCTTTCAAGCCTCTCCCTCCTAAAGAGGGAAAGAAGAAGAAGAAGAGGAGGAGTAAAAGGAGAGAGGAAACGGTATCTTCCCCTAAGCATATTGCTCCTATTATAGTTGTTGCTGATGAGTCTGAATTCGATGATGATCCTATGCCTGTTACTTATAGTAGTGATCATGATTGGGAAAAGCACACTACTTTTGGTATTGAAAATCTTTTGGGTACCAATTCTGAAAATGATGATGTTAATAATTGCTATACTATTAGTACTATCCATGTTCCTTCCAATGATGATATAGGAAGCATTAAGCTTGGGGATGAGGTGTTTGAAAATCCTTTTGCTAGTAATAATTATATTTTTGAAACCTCTCCTCCTATGATGTTTTTGAAAATCCTTTTGCTACTGATGATTATATAGTTGAGACCTCTCCTTCTAGTAAAAATGATGATGATATGTTTACAAATGAACACACTTTGGAAGATAACTATTCTATTGTTTATGATGATACTATGCCTCCAGTCTTTGATAATTATTATAAAGATAACTATGACATAGGTTATAATTACAATCATCCTCATGAAACTTGTCATAATTATGGAGGGATTTCTCAAAACCATCCCTCTAATATACAACTTGTCTATCATGTTCGAGTTCTTTATGATGATCCTACTCCCATTGTTATTAATAAGAAGGATTTTGCTTATGTGGAAAATATTGATACCTTTATGCATATGGGTCATGATAAGAATGTTTCATGTGATGGTTATATTGTGGATTTTATCAATGATGCTACTGAAGTTATTATGAGAGAGGGAGACATGGATTCATACATCACAATAATATTAAGTCTCCTCTCTTTATGTTGAAAGTTTTGATGTTGCACTTGTTTTGCCTTCCTATGCTAGTCACTTTGTGCTTTATTGATTTATTTTCTTACAAGATTCCTTTGCATAGGAAGTGGGTTAGACTTAAATGTGTTTGATATTTGCTTCTTGATGCTCTTTCATATTCACCTCTTATACATATGAGAGCATCATCAAAATTATCATGCCTAGCTAAAAGGCTTTAAAGAAAAGCGCTTATGGAGGCAACCCATTATTTTTATTTCTGCAATTTTTCTTTATTTGAGTCAAGGAGTGTTTACTTCTGTAGCAACTCCTTTGTATCTTTATTTTCTTGCATTGTTGTGCCAAGAGTAGCCTCTAATGTTAAGATGATGCTAAATTTTGATTGCTGCGCAGAAACAGATTTTTGCTGTTCACTGTACGAAATTCCTAAAATCACCAGATTGTTAATTAAATCTGAAATTTTTTGCGTAATCTTTATGAATGTCTGAATCTTTCATTAGTTCAAAGTTTTTCGATCTGAGCGCGTAAGTGCCTCGAAAAAATTCGTCTTTGCGGACTGTTCTGTTTTAGACAGATTATGCCTTTTTATTTTGCATTCTCTCTTTTACTAGTGTTGAGTGAAATTCTTTTTTGGGTGGAAGAGCTTCACATAACATCAGTGGCAGTAGCTAATGTTTAAAGTAACAAGTCATATTGCGTCTTTATAGAACATGTGAATTTTTGATTATGCACTAACCCTCTAATGAGATTTACTTTGAGTTTGGTGTGACGGAAGTTTTCAAGGGTCAAGAGAGAAGGATGATATAATAGGATCAAGAAGAGTGAAGAGCTTAAGCTTGGGGAGGCTCCCATGGATCTCCCCAGCATATTTCAAGAAGACTCAAGCGTCTAAGCTTGGGGATGCCCAAGGCATCCCCTTCTTCATCGGCAAAATTATCAGGTCATCTCTAGTGAAACTATATTTTAATTCTTTCACATCATATGTGCTTTTCTTGGAGCGTCTGTGTGCTTTTATTTTCAGTATTGTACTTTTATTTTCAATAAGCTTGACTGGACCCTAGCATTCTTGATTGGGAGAGAGACACGCTCCGCTTTTTCATGAGAATACTCCTATTCTTCACTTATATTTGTTGAGTATTCATATCTAGCGCTGTTCAGCTTTTAGCTCTTGTTTTCATGTATCTCTTGTCAGAGCTATTAGCTTTCTTTTGTAGAAAGTACTCTCTTGCTTCACTTATATTTGTTTGGAGAGTTGATTAAATAAATTGATTGGTGTTTGGTTGGTTCAGAAAATGTTGCATGTGGTAATTGGTATAAGGAAAAACTTGCTTAATCTTGTAGATCACTAATTTGGATAACTTGATGCTTGTCAATTGTTTTGAGTTAACAAGTAGATCATGATTAAATTTGTGCATCACATGAGTTAAGCCTATTAGTGAAGAACTACCGTAAAGCTTGTTGAAAATTTGGTTTGCATCGGTGGTATCTCTAAGGTCTAGATATTTTCTAATAACAGGGTTTGGTTAACAAGGAAGACGGTATGAAGTCTTATAACGTTTGCAATATGTTTGTCATATAAAACTTGGTGTACGGGTTGATATTCTTGTTTGCTTACATAAACCTTGCTAGCCTAAACTCTGTACTGAGAGGGAATGCTTCTCGTGCATCCAAATCCTTGAGCCAAAATCCATGCCATTTGTGTCCACCATAACTACCTATATGTGGTATTTCCTTGCCACTCCAAGTAAATTTTTCATGTGCTACCTTTAAATTATTCAAAATGTTATTATTCCCTTTTTGTGTCAATGTTTACTAGCTCATGAGGAATTAGTGTGGTTATTCTTTATTCTATTTGTCAAATGGACTTTTACACCTGGACTAGGCGGCATATACATCCGCTTATCCTAATTTTGCAAAAAAGCTGGCAACGGGGTGCCCAGTCCCAATTAATTACAACTTTAACCAATTAATTCTCTTCACACTTTTGCCCTGATTCATCAGTAAGCAATGACAAACAGTGAAATACCGTGTGTAAACCAAAGAGAAAGAGGGATGATCTGCCTTGCTGGTAGAAATAACGTCCTTCATGGGAGCCGCTCTTAAAAGTCTGTTTGACAGGTAGAATACTGTTCTCACCCGCTACCATTCGTTGACAATTAACAAACACCTCTCAAAAATAGATACTCCTCCATGGTATGTGATTGATGGAAGGCACCCGAGGATTCGGTTAGCCATGGCTTGTGTTAGCAAGGTTGGGAGGAGTATCAAATATTTTATGCAATCTCTATATGATTTCAAAAACCTAAAAGCTCTAGCACATGATTTAATCCCTGCTTCCCTCTGCGAAGGGCCTTTCTTTTACTTTTATGTTGAGTCAGTTTTCCTATTCTTTCTGTCTTCCACAAGCAAACACTAGTGTCAACTTTGTTACAACATGTTATATGCTACGTATTGGACTTGTTATACTACTTTGTGTTGACAATATCCATGAGATAAATATGTTGAAAGTTGAAGCAAATGCTGAAACTTAATTCTTCCTTTGTGTTGATTAAATACCTTTTATTAGAAACTATTGCTTTATGAGTTAACTCTTATGCAAAACTGTTTGATGCTTGTCTCGAAAGTACTATTCATGAAAACGTTTAGCTTGTGTGATTCATTGTTTACTCATTATCTATTTGGTAGCAAACTATAGACCATTGACTTGGATCACTTCATTCATTTACATGTGCCTTACAATATTATGTGATCAAATTATGATGGTAGCATGTCACCTCAAAAATTATTTTGTTTTTATCGTTTACCTACTCGAGGACGAGCAGGAACTAAGCTTGGGGATGCTGATACGTCTCAAACGTATCTATAATTTTTGATGTTCCATGCATGTTTTATATCAATTGCCACATGTTTTATATGCACTTTATATCATATTATGACATTTATTGGACTAACCTATTAACAAGATGCCACAGTGCCAGTTTCTGTTTATTATGTCTGTGCATTGCAGAAAAGGTCCAAAAAATGGAAGTGCTCAGAAAAATCTGAAAAAATTACAGAAATTCTAAAACGCCAGAAGACTCCGGGAGCCAGAAGGACAAGTCTGGGGGAGGCCCACAGCCTCCACACCATGCCTCGGCGTTTGGGCCTTGGCCGCCCCCAGGGGCGGTGTCGCCACCTCGTGCACCGTCTCGCGACGCCCTTTGGACTATATATTGCCCCTGACCTAAAACTCACAGAAGAATCGACGATTTCCCAGAAAAGTTCCAGAGCTCCGCCGCCATCCGAAACCCTAATTCGGGGGACAGAAGTCTCTGTTTCGGCACCTTGCCGGGACGGGGAATTGCCCCCGGAGCCATCTCCATCGACGCCACCGCCTCCATCATCGCCGTTGCTGACTCCCATGATGAGAAGGGAGTAGTTCTTCATCGGGGCTGAGGGCTCTACCTGTAGCTATGTGGTTTATCTCTCTCTCCCATGGTGTGATTTTATGTGATCATGAGCTTTGTAATCTAGTTGAATCATAGATGTTACTCTTCATTATATTATATGCTACTCAAGTGGTTTTATTAATGTAATCTCCGGAGTCACCTTTGTCCACGGTGCGAAGTTGACAGTGTGCGCCCCGTGTGTGTCTCTTAGGCTAAAGATAACAGGAATACTTATCATGAGTTATTATTTGCGTTGGATGTCTCTATGAAATTGCGGTGTTTGTCTAGTACTATTTAGGGCGCTCAAGTTGACAGTGTGGGGTTCCCTAGATGTGGAATGCGACTTTAAGGTGTGCTGTTATAGCCCTACGCAGTGGATTGGTGTTCGTTATCCAACGAGAGAATAATTCAGAGTAGCATAGTGAAGAGGAAATATCTATATATTCAATTATATTATTATTGTTGAGAGTGTCCACTAGTGAAAGTATGATCCCTGGCCTTGTTTCTAAGCATTGAAACACCGTTTACAACCAGTTCTGCTACATGTTTGCTTGCTGCCATTTTTATTTCAGATTGCAATTACTACTTATAATCATCCATATTACTTGTATTTTAATATCTCTTTGCCGAACTAGTGCACCTATACACCTGACAAGTGTATTGGGTGTGTTGGGGACACAAGAGACTTCTTGTATCTTAATTGCAGGGTTGCTTGAGAGGGATATCTTTGACCTCTACCTCCCTGAGTTCGATAAACCTTGGTGATTCACTTAAGGGAAACTTGCTGCTGTTCCACAAACCTCTGCACTTGGAGGCCCAACACTGTCTACAAGAATAGAAGCGTGCGTAGACATCACGCAGCTACCGTGGCGCCGGTCTCCCGTCGAGGAACCGCTCCTTGCCATACACCCTGGTATTCATGCTCTGGCACTCCACGGCTGCCCCTTGCGGCGCCGGCGACGAGGAGGTCCCGGGCTGCGGAACGAGGAGGTCTCAGGCTGCGCAGAGAGCAGCACCTTCAAGCTCGGTGGAATGGGGGCTGGCCCGATTGGGGAGGACGAGTGTCAGGTCATCAGGATACTTGTTTGGGGCCGACGAGTGCGATGATGTTTGTCGTGTAGAGTGAGCGTTCGATTCAACGAAATAGCGCAGCTGCGCTTTCTGGCATTTACCTTATTTTGGATCAGTCTAGCAGCGCCTAGGCGCCGGATGGTTGGGTCGGACGCCCAGCTTTTTTGGAAAGAATTTGCCCCCCACGTGCTACGTACGAACAATAAAGCGCTCACCTGAAATGGAAAGGAGGACCCCCGTGAGCTGGACTCTATATACTAGCCAAGTTCACGTTCATTGATGTAGTTCTTTGATTTTTTTAAGCCGTAACTTTTACAACAAGTATTGTAATTAAAATCCGTTTTCATTGTTAGGGTTATGTCGACGAGTTCTTTAAAAGTAGACCTCATTTGATACGTTTCATTGAACTTTTTTTAGAAGCAACTTTTGTGAGCGACGAAACAACTTAGGTGTGCTACGAAACAACTCTTGTGAGCGACGAAACAACTTGTCTTAGGACAAGTGAAGTCTGAATGTTTGTAAAGCTCTTTCCCTGCCCCTTCTTCTCCCCCTTGTAAAACCATACAGCCATTTTGGGCTTCTACACATATATGAAAAATTCAGGTGGGGTTTTATACCCGGTGAAAATTCAAAAAAAAAAACTAAATGTCCTCCGACGGGTTAGTTAAAAAAAAATCTATCTAAAGTTAAATGTTAGATGAGGTGAAAAGGTACGTACGAGACAATGCATGAGATTTTAGGTTCGAATCCCACACGAGACAAGATGCATTATTTTTTATATCTTCAGAGGACCTAGTCGGAACGAGATCGTCTGCAGTTGACAAATACAACTTGTCTCGCAGTTCTCATCCAAGCCGTTGAAACTAGATCCAAGCGTGAGCTTCAGGAAACTAATTTAATAGGCCTCCAACCGGCCCATGTGAGCCCATCCCGCACTCCTAATTATCCCCTCGCGATTCCAATCTCCGCCGCCGTAATCGCTCGCTCATTCCCCAGGCCGCGCGGCTCCTCCGTCTTCACCGGGCACATCACCGAAGCGCCCCGGTGCTCCCGTCCTCTTCTGGCGCCACACCGGTTCGGGCGCTGTCGTCCTCGCTAGGCGCGGCGCGCGCGTCGCTGGTGCCGTCCGTCGTTCCTTTGACGCCGTTGCAGGCACTAGATCGGTGCAGCGGCTCCATCCTCGCCAGGTGCGTCACCGGAGCGGCGCGGCGCTCTCGACCTCTCGTCACCAGATCGGTGCAGCACTCGACCGGCAGTGCCGTCCTGGCCAGGGGCGCGCGAGGTGTCGGCGCTCGTCTCCCCGCCACCACGAACGAGCCTCATTGCTGACAAAGCTGCTGCGCCGTGTCTGGTCTTGTGACACCGTTCCTCACCACGCCGGCATTTACCTTCCTGTCACCGCGACGCTCAGCATAGTGGCCGCAGATGTTGCGCCTCATGGCTAGCCGCTCGTGGTGGTCAGGACTCAGGAAGATGTTTATCACTGTAAAATGTGCTTCAAAGTGTTTCTTACTGTAAAATGTGCTTCAAGGTGTATCTGTAAATCTTTCAGGTGCTACCATGCTGTAAATGTTAGCAAAATGTAAATTGTCACTCAATAGGAATTGACACTCGTTGTAAGATGACATTGGTTTATACATAAATGTTCTGGAATGCATTTGTCAATGCAATGAACAAAAGTTGTTGCTGACTATGTTTTTGTCATCGAGCCTGAAACAACATTGTCACAAAAGCTGCTAGCAAACTGCTGATGGTTGCTGACTATACGAACATGATGGCATTGCTGTTGGTGAGCCATATATTCCATGGATGATCTGTACTACTAGAATTCACCAACAACACCATCTGTCATTGATCCCTGCAAAATAAAAGAACAATCATTCAACATCATAGCCATGTATGGTTCAGAGAAAAGGTTTAGTACTTGAAATATTACCGTCAATAGTTGAGAGAAGGAATTAATGGCCATGTAGCGGCTCCCACGTGAGTGGGGTCTGGGGAAGGGAAAAACCGAGGCAAGCCTTCCCCCCGCAAAATCTGCGGAGAGGCTGCTTCAACCCATGACCTGGTGACTCAGTGAGAGCTCTCACCACTGCACTAGGTCATGTATTTTTCAGAAATCCCTTCCTCAGGCAAAGATGACATTTGTACTGTTGCGCCATCATTGACAGTCACTTGTATAGTTTCTTGCTCCTTCGGATAAAAGAGAATCAAATAGTTAAATACAATTGAAACTTTTTGCAGTGCATACAACTAGAATCTGATATGTTTTGTGTCGTCGCATACCTTTGAACATTTTTCTTTTTTCTTATCACGGACCTTAAAACTTTTTTCTTTTTTCTTGTCACACACATTTGAACTTTTTTCTATTCGTGTTGCCTTCCTTTTTTGTAAACTTCTGCTTCTTGTCAAGCCAAGTTCTTTTACGCTTTGAGGTTTTTGTTTCCACCTCCTTTTTCTTTAGGCTTGCTGAACTCAACAATTCAATGGGCAGAATAACATTGGTGGGAGTGATGACATGATCCAAAGGACTTGCAACACCATTGATTTCTTCTTCAACTTGCTTGCTGAGAATGTCAAGTGCATTATTTACTAATAAGGTGCACTTTGAATGGCTGGCAACTCGATTGCCAAATGGAGAAATTTGCGAGTCATATCTTTATAGCGAAGCATATCATTTAATTTTGGATTTTCTATTATGTCTCAGCCTTGGTTGTCCTGTACTGTTCCGCTGCGTGCTTCCCGTGTCCATCTCTTCAGTACATATTGTGAGGGAAGTGTTTTGATATTCATCAAATCAAGGACTTTTAGAGCATGGCCACGTAGTATTCCGATTCTATTGAATTGCCCACAGCTGCATGTATTGGTTTGCTTTAAAGGACCACCAATAACCTTGTACTCCTTCTAGAAGGTAAAATTTTCATCAAAGACTCCCAATTGTTACAAGATATTCATTTTCGCATTCTAATGTTGTGGTGCAAGCTACCATTGACCTCTCATACTCACCTTGAAAAGCTTCAAAAATAGGTGATGTGTATAGCTTGCTAGCTTGAATTAACATAGGTGTCCTCATTTTTTTTTTTGATTTTTCAGTATAAATTAGCAAGAATAAACATTCGTACATTCACGTTCAGCCCGTTCCGGCAGGAAATTTGGAACTTGACCAAACAACATCCCATTGCCTAACTCTATTTGCAAATCTTGCAATCTCATGAGCTAGGAAATTAGCTTCCCTCTTGCGGTACTCCAGCTTGACTCTCTTCCCTTGAGGAATCAAGCTCTGAAAGTCGTGCGCTATGAGTCTGATCTCTGAACGATCATTACCCTTCAGATCAAACGCTTGTATGAGGAAGAGCAATCTGTCTCCACAGTGATCTCAATACAATTGACCTGGATGGCCAGTTTGAGCCCCTCATAGCACGCAATCGCTTCACAGACCTGTGCCGATTGCCCATAAGGGATTTTCCCCCAGGCAGAGGAAATGACCTCCCCGTTGCAGTTCCTGACAACAGCTCCCCATGTTCCTCATTTTGATTCTAGGTAATTTTTTCCTTGATTCAAATTCAGATTGCAGTTCTTTCTTTCTTTTATATTCCACAACCCTTTCAAAATGCTTAAGAAATCGGATTATATCAAAATCTGATTTGAAATGTCGCTTCAGGTCACTATTTAGACTCTCACTGAGTTGTGTACTTCTCATCCCTAATATGAACACATCCTTCATATAACATTCAACCTATTTTTCTCTTACCTTGTATATACTATTCAACCAAGTTTGCTTTTTTGCCTTTGACCTCATTACGTTAAATGCATCTTGAAATGTTGCTTCATCTTCATACTCATACGTACATGGACTAAAATCTGATAGAATACTTGGTTCTTTATTGCTGTCTTCTACTTCCTGATTGGGAGAAGCACCTGATTCTTCATCATTGGTTCAGCGAGATGCTTGACAACATTCTGTATAATGTGAAAAGTGCACAGACCATGCCATGCTTCTAAAAATACTTCCTTAACTGCTTTTTCCATTGCATAATCTTGATCAGTATATATTGTTTTAGGTTGCTTGTCATTATGAGCTCTCAGGAAGATCTCAAATAGCCACTTGAAAGATTCAAATGTCTCATCGTACATGAGAACTACACCAAAAACCACTGTTTCCCTGAAATGATTGAACCCAACAAATACGCCAGAAGGCCTACTCTCCTTGTTAGTACCAAAAGTAGTATCGAACCTGACAATATCACCAGAATATGCATAGTCAATGAGCATTTTAGCATCAACCCAGAATATGTTTGCAATTTGTTCTTCTCGGGCCATCCGCAATGCATATTGAAATGATGGGTTCTCAGCAATTTTTTCCTGAAAATACATAAGCATGCTTTCTGCTTGACCATATACCATCTCCCGTTGCCGCTTGCCCCATAAATAGTTCTTGTGGTCCTGAAGTGTATAACTGAGATTAACTAAACCCCTAACTTGGATGCAAGCCAACTCATGAGCAGCTTTGGGCCCAATTCCAGCATCATCAGCGGTCTCAATTTCAAAACCTTGTTACTCTGAAATTTTTCTTTGGGACACCATCAAGTGTGAGGTTTGTGGCAGCTGAAGGGTATGATTGTGTTCCAAAAACAGACGGTCACTTTATAATTTTTCTTATTCTTGTCCATTATAAGTCCCATGCGAACTTGACAGTTGGTCCTAGTTTTAGCTCTTGGACACTTTGTTAGATAATCTCTTTTATCTGGCTTTCTCTGACCCTCGTTTGCACAAACAAATCTGCAGGAACTAACCTTTCTATCTAACTTTTCCTCACCTCAAAGCTTTTCTGACCTCTATAGCTAATCCAAAACATCCAAGCCTCATCTATAGTACTGAACTCCATGTCAATATGAGGTAAAACATTAGGAAGCAAGCCCTCCCTACAAGAAAACAGAAAAAAGATGACATGATATTAGGTGGCGAACTGAACAACTACAATCCATCCCTAAATTAGTTGGACCACAAAAAACAATCATGGCGTTACACACCTATTTTCTTCCATGTTAAATATGCAAATTTTGTTTTCATTCAAGCAAGTTGATGTTCCCTTCAAGCTTCCATATCAGATCTCCTTCAATCTATCAATTCCAGCAAAATCCAGTGAGGGAGGACAAAAAAAATCAAATTAGAACAACACGTCACAGCAAAGGGATGTAGGACGGGGAATCGACGGATCTGTGCATATGTGTATTAGGTGTGAGTTGGGTTTCGGCCGGCGGCGCCATGGCGGAGGAGGCGCGGTCGGTCTCGTTTTGCAGGTGGTGGTCCTCTTCCTCGACGGTGGCGCTCCGTGGAGCTCCGGCGTCGACCTGCCGCCTACAGCGAGTCCGCGGCTCTGTGGAGCTGTTCGGCTCGTCTTCCCCCTCGCCGGAGGCCGTGAGATGGCGGATCTGGCGCAGGAACATCGGATGGATGCAGAGGTGCAGCGGCGTGACGACGACGGCGTCTTCAGGCGTAGATCCTTCGTGATCGATGCTCGGCGACTTCCCGTCTGCTTAGGGGGGCTCCGGATCCAAGGTGTCAAGCGGAGCTTGAGCAGCGGCGCGCCACCGACAGCGCTCGTCGTCTCCGGCGTCGTCGAGTTGCAAGGGGGCTGGTTTGTAATTCCTTTTCTTATGAGGGCCTTCTTGTAATTTGTCGCTGTATTTCTGTGTTTGTCTTCGCAAAAAAAAAAGGGATGACGTGAGTGCAGAAGTCCACCTGCTTACTGATCGAGAGCACCACAGCAGCAGCAGTCCGATCCCGGCGCCCGCCCTTTCCTTTCTCGCGCCAAAAACGCAGTCCCGGCGCCAAAGTATCGAGTAATCGCGCCAGAACCAAAATACAGCTGCTCTGTTGTACAGTTTTTTTTTTCGAGTGGACGCGGCTCTGTTGTTTGGGCCGAATCCCAGCTAGCTGAGGGGGGCAGCACTTATGCTCTGGCCACCGTTAGATATGAATGAACGCCCAGATGTTCAGCAACCGTAGAGAGAAGTCATTTGGCCAACTGCAGAGGATCTCATTCCCTTCCCCTTTAGTCCGGGTCAAGGCAACCGGTGTCCGGGACTAAAATCCATCTGTCCACTACTGCGGCGTCCTCGAGGCTTCGCCGACACCACGACTCACCGCTCGCACCATGTAGCGTCCACCTTCCGGTTGCTCCCGAGGTCGTAGCCGCCGCCAAGAAGGCCTCCACAGTCATACCACCGCCAGTTGCTTGTCGACAGGTATCGTCTTCTTCCCGCGTTCGCTTCTTTCCCTTCCGGCATCCATGGGCGATCCGCATTGCAAAAACAGTGTAGTGCCAGGAGGCGGCAAACTACTGCTGATTGATACCTCGCTAGGTTACGTAGATCCGAATTCGTGACCAAATCTAATCCATTTCTTAGCGAATCAATCATCCGTCTGCTTCGTTCTTCAGATCTGTTTTGTACGTTGTGAGTTGTGACCAAGTGGTTGCTTTTTTCTTTTACATTTCTTTGATATTTTTTCCTTTTACTTTTCCCTTTTCTTTTCCTTCATTTTTATGTTTGTATTTGGATTAACCTATGCTAGGCTAAAGTGCTAGAAATATTCTGCTTCCCCTCATTAGTGCATCGAGTTAATAGCCCTATCCTCCACTTCTTGGCATCATGTGATTGCAGAAAATTGTGGGTAAAATACTTGAGTCACGCTAGGAATTGAGCTTATTTTTGCCACTGAGGTGATGTTGGAATAATGGAATTAGAAAGAAAATATATGGTTACAAGCTCACAGTGTTGTCAAGATGAACGTTGCTGAAAAGATGAGGTCGAAGGGTCGATGTAAAAAGAACAGTTAGAAACAGCAATTAAAAGTAGTCATGTGTCCGCGGTAGCCTTCTCCTTAAACCTTGGACAAAAATAGTGTAACAAATGTAATAATGCTGAACAATAGAGATATTAACTCGAGGTAATGAAAACATAAAATTTAAGCTTTTAAGCTTTTTTAAACATACAAAGTATGAACTAATATTCCAGGGTATGGTTTCCAGTCATCTTATATATGAAATTAGAAATAAATTCTAATTATAGCTTGGATCTAATCTTTCACACTAAATTTTTTCCATACAAAACTATATAATTTGGGAACACCTATGCCGGGTGTTAACGGCTAGTAAGACTAAACTGACCGTGTCTAAGTGGTTCACAACCAGTTTTCCCCAAACTGTATATCTTTGGTGCTGTTAGCAATGTATTGGACTGCTCATTTAAATTTTGTTTAATTCTACCTGTCATGTTAATTGGTAATCTAACGTTGCAGTATCTATGTCAGTCAGATGACGCAACACTTGGTTTCAAAAAAGATGACGCAACACTTCTCTGTCCGGAATGTCACCAATGCCGCCATGGCGTGGGCGGCCAGCCCGGTGGGCCTCTTGGTCCGCATGGAGGCGCTGGTCACAGTCAGCTGTGCCCTGCTTGCGATGCTCGTCTTCCTTGGCTCCGGCCGCCGCACCAGCCGCAGCGCTGCCTTCCGCTTCATTGTCTGGTTGGCGCTGATGCTGTGCTACCCGGCGGTGTCCTACACCATTGGGCTCATGCAGTCCAGTTCCTTCCAAAACAACCTGGTCGTCGTGTGGGCCTGCTTCCTTCTTGGCTGTGCCGACGGCATCTTTGCATCCAGCGTCGACGACTCCGACCAGCAGGCCCGCACCATGCTCAACCAGGCCACGCAAGTCATCTACGTGCTGCTTCTCCTCCTTTCATACATCAATTCTCTGGAGCTGCAGCTGATAATACTCCTGCTGCTGCACTGGGCTCTGAACGTCGCCAAGCTCGGGATGCGCCTATGGGACCGGCTCTTAGCTGGCCGGGAGCGTGTCCTCACCGCCAACAACTGGCTCATCTCCAAGCACATGGGGCACGAGGATGTGAGAAGCATCTGGGATTTCGATCCTGCCACCATGAAGGGATACAAGTACGTGGTAATCGGCGAGAAGGACGTGGAGGACGGCTGCGCAGAGTACAAGCTTGCAAATGACCTCATCACGGTGGATAGAGTCTGGCAACACGAGGGGAATGGGAACCTGCTAAGCAAGGACAGCACTTTCTCACGCACGCTCAAGGATCGGTGCCTTTCCTTTGCACTGTTCAAGCTGCTCCGGCGACGCCTCAGCCCGAACCCACTCCAGGAGTGTGATGACATCAGGACACTGGTCTTTGTCCGAAGGGGCCTCGCCGGCGGGGATTCAAGCGAAGATTTTGAGAGGATGTACCGGGTGATCGAAGTGGAGCTAGGTTTTCTCTTCGACTTCTTCTACGCACGGTACCCATCGCCAAAGCAGTCTCTGATCCCAGAAACAGTCACCTTTGTGGTGGCCGTGGCGCTGAGCCTGTCCACTCTCTTGTCCCCGGCATTGCTGCGCTACCATAACTCCCAGGCGGGCAACAGGAGCTTGGTCACAACAGGCGTCGACATCTGGCTGACAGGATTTGTGATAGCCTTGTTCATGATCCTGCAGTTATTTCAGTACTTGTCACTGATTTTGTCTGACTGGCACAAAGTGAAGATGTTATGCCGGTACCTACGCAAACCTTCGTGGCAAGGGCACCCCATTTGGGAGAGGCTTCTGTGGCTCATGTTCCGTGCGACGCTGACAACAAGTTACTGGAGCAACTCATTGGGGCAGTACTCCCTCTTACATGCCTGTCTTGAGAATGAACGCTCCTGCCTCGCACACATGCCGCTGCACAAATGGATCAAGGGTTCCCTGAACCGAGCAAGGACGGTGAGTCACCGGAACCTGCCTGTCACTGTGAAGCGTGCCATCCACCTGTTACTCCGGTCGGAGTGGCTGACCAATCTCAAGTACGGCGACCGCACGCTGCAGAGGAACAACATGCTACAGGACCTGGATTGGTCGACCTCAAGGTACCAGTACGACGCCGTGGGAAGCATCCTTGTTTGGCACATCGCAACCACAATTTGCAGCGCCAAGATGCTGTCCCAGCAGCTGGCCACCACCAGTAGTGGCCAGTCACAACGCCCTACAGACAATGACAGCCGCCGCCGCACCATCGCCGAGAACCACGAGGTGGCCACCACGCTCTCCAACTACTGTGCCTACCTGCTGTTCCAAGCGCCGGAGCTGGTGACAGACCAGATATATGATGCACGGCTATTGATGGAAGCCCTGCAGCTAAGAGTGCATAAATTCCTTAAAAACAATGGCTGCCGTTCCAAGGATGACATGTTCGACAAGTTGTCCAGGTCCGAATCCCTCGACCTGGACCTGGAGAGTGGGCATGAAAAGACGGCTGTCCTGGTCGATGGCATAAAGCTTGGTGATCAACTATCAAACATGGTGGCGGATGAGGTAGCGCGGTGGAAATTGATATCCGAGATGTGGGTAGAGTTGCTGTTGAGTGTTGCTCCCTCGGATAACGTGACGGCGCACGTCAAGAAGCTGGCCACCGGTGGTGAATTTATCACACACCTCTGGGCTTTATTGACACACGGGGGAATGATCCAGAAGCCAACAAAACCGTCCTATGATTTATGAAAGGTACTGCGTATGCGTTCATAAGGCATTCCCAATACATAAACCATCATAGTTTCTATGCACATTAATTGTACTGCCATCTAAGCGCTTTGCTAATGTGGCGAGGTAGTTATTGAAGAGAGAGCAAAAATCATAGAAACCGGATCTAAGTTAGAAACCATGTCTACACGAGAACCAAGACATGAAAGGATGTGATTTGTTGAGAATAGAGAGAGAATATATGTGATTGGATAAAAATTTGTTCCATAAAAACTATGCATTGGAACCATGGTTTCTATATATAATGTCTATAAAAATTAATAGATATAGAAACTACATGTAATTTCTAGCATGAGACTGCCCTAAGTTTACTACCATTTTTTACACTCCATTTAGTCCAACAAAAATGTAACTTTGATTTCTGCTATTAAGTGAGATTGGTGATGTGAAGTCGTTACCGTAAAATTAGCTGTGTAAAGTAGTATTTCAACTAGAATAGTGCTAAGTGTTGAATATTGGAAACTGCACCCATTGTAAAATGTTAAAGTGCACCTTCCATGCCGAATATACTCGTTGTTAGATGCATGCAAAATTTAGTTGTTGCATTTGGGTACAAGGCGAGAATGCAACATTTATTAATTGGCCCCAGCTAATTTCTTGGTCTACCTGGAAACCTATATTTTTTACGATAAATATATAAACAAAATAAAATACCTTTATTTGATATACTACCTCTGTTCATAAACATAAGGACTTCTGCCTAGGCTGGTCTTATCGTGTAAAAGAATGTTGTTTTAGCTAGTTGTATATCTATAAAAAATTGTATAAAGAAAAATAGAAAATCGTGCAGTGATTTGCTAAACAGATAAGGGAGCGACTTTGTATGTGTAAATGATACAGAAAGATTCTTCTTCAGGTATGGCTTGAAGTAGTTAGTAGAACAGTCCAAGTTCTACTGTTCAATTTTGAAGAAGGGGCACCGTATGTATCTCCTCTGAGAAGAGCCATAGAAATTAATTTAGATTAGAGTCCCCTTTTCTTAGTACGAACCCTTCCTCTCTTCTCTGTCTTAACACAAAGTTGTAAAAATCCAAGAGAATATCAAAAGAAATCCATGCATGAGTCACAATAATCGTGTTGTGTTAACTCTGAAATATTTTCTTGACGAACCAAACTGAACCCACATACTTGAACCTGTAAATGGTTACAAAGCTTTCCTTTCGGTTGTCCAGATGATGGTTTTTGACCATTGGTACATTACAACCTCGTCTGAAGAACCTGTAGCTTTGATGTTATTATAGCTTGATGTTTTCTCAACTGGTAAGATACCGCCGTTTTGCAAATCCTTACTTGTTTCCACGTTAGTCCTCAAGGTACACTAATACAAGATCAACCACGCTTTTGTGGCATGATGCTTAACATCTGCATCCAGATATGAATTAGCAAAAAGCAGGCTCTAGTATATAGGATAAAGTACAAAACAAGTGTAAAAATGCATAGCTTAAGAGGGCTATTCTGGAATAGTGAGGGTTTTCGTGACCCTGGAAAACACTTGTTTGTTCAAGAATCTATTCGGGAGAGAAAATTAGACTTCTTAGCGTTATCGGAGACCGGGAGATCTAATTTTGCTACTCCCTTTTTGAGTCATTTAGCGGCTGGTCAAGATTTTAGTTGGTTCTGTTTACCGCCTAGAGGTAGATCGGGTGGGATGCTTCTAGGGGTAAACGTAGGCACGCTTCAAGTTACAAATGTCTAAGTCGGAGATTTCTGTGTTAAACTATTTCTGAAATCTAGAAGTGATGGGTTCCAGTGGGTTTTAGTGTCGGTGTATGGGGCTGCTCAGGATGAACACAAACCCCAATTCTTATCAGAGTTAGTTCGATTATGTGAAAATGAACCATTACCAATGATGGTGGGTGGGGATTTTAATATAATTCGAAAACCTGAAGAAAAGAACAATGCTAATTATAACCCGAGGTGGCCAATCATGTTTAATGCGATAATTCAGAGTCTTGAACTGAGAGAACTCGAGCTCTCGGGCAGGCAATATACGTGGGCTACTAGGCGAGAAAATCCTACTTTTGAGAAGCTCGATAGAATTCTTACGACTACTGAGTGGGAACAAAAATACCCTCTAGTTACGGTACAGGCTTTAACTAGGGTGGGTTCGGACCATACCCCATTGTTTGTCGATTCGGGAGGACACGCACATGTCGGAAACACCGCTCGCTTCTCATTTGAGCTTTCGTGGCTGAGAATGGAAGGATTTTATGAGATGGTGGCAGCCGAGTGGGCTGCGCCGGCTAGGGGCGATTCACCCATTGAGGTATGGCAGAATAAAATAAGACATTTGAGACGTTTTCTTAAAGGTTGGGCTAAAAATCAAAGTGGAAAATATAAAAAGGAGAAAGAAAGACTGTTAAAAATTATTGATGACCTTGATATCAAGGCTGAAACTAATCCTTTATCGGTATATGAGCGAGATACGTTGAGGGAAGCAAATGAGAGGATTTGTTGCCTCCGGAGATGAGGAAACTAAATGGGCACAACGGGCCAAAGTGAAACACATCCAGGAAGGTGGAAACAATACAAAATATTTCCACCTTATTGCTAATGGTAAGCATAGGAAAAAAAAATATTTCAATTAGAGCAAGATGAAGGAACAATTTTTGGGCAGGAAAATTTAAAACATTACATTTCGGAATATTACAAGAAGCTATTCGGCCCCTCTCTGCCAAGTGATGTTATCATGGACGAAAGTAATACACATGATATACCGCAATTATCATTAGAAGAAAATAATATCCTTACAGCCGATTTCTTAGTGAAAGAGGTGTATGATGCTATTTCTCAAATGGAGCTGAATAAGGCGCCCGGACCTGATGGTTTCCCGGCCGAGTTCTATAAAACCTTTTGGGAGGTTATTAGGAACGATTTAATGGCTTTATTTGTTCAGTTAAAACAAGGAAATTTGTCCTTGTTCAAACTAAACTTTGGAGTTATTACTCTGCTCCCCAAGAAAGATAATGCGGTTCAGATACAGCAATATAGACCAATATGTCTTCTCAATGTCAGTTTTAAAATATTCACAAAAGTAGGTACTAATCGAATTACTGAAATTGCGCAAAAAATCATTAGGCCGACACAGTCGGCCTTTATGCCTGGACGCCACATTTTAGAGGGTGTGGTGGTCTTACACGAAACTGTCCATGAGCTTCAAAGGAAGAAGATGGATGGAGTTATTTTTAAAATTGACTTTGAGAAAGCATATGATAAAGTTAAATGTCCCTTCCTTCAGCAAGCTTTGCGTACGAAAGGCTTTGCACAGGAATGGTGCAACTGGATTACACAATTTGTTCAGGGAGGAAGTGTCGGGATACGGGTAAATGATGACATCGGTCATTATTTCCAAACAAAAAAAGGTCTCCGACAAGGTGATCCGTTGTCTCCTATGTTGTTTAATATAGTGGCGGATATGCTGGCCATTCTTATCGCAAGGGCGAAGGAGGATGGCCAAATAGGTGGTCTGATCCCTCATTTAGTAGAAGGGGGCCTATCTATCTTACAATATGCAGATGATACTATATTGTTCATGGAACATGATTTGGACATGGTTGTGAACATGAAACTTATATTATGCATATTTGAACAATTGTCGGGGCTTAAAATCAACTTTCATAAGAGTGAAATTTTTTGTTTTGGAAAGGCAAAAGAGGTAGAAGATCAATACAAACAAATCTTCGGATGCGAGTCTGGTTCTCTCCCCGTTAAATATCTAGGTGTGCCGATCCACTATAGGAAACTTCGGAATTCTGAGTGGTACCCAGTGGAAAGCCGTTTCGAAGGCAAGTTGGGGTGTTGGAAGGGTAAGATGCTATCCTACGGGGATCGCCTTGTCCTGGCCAATTCGGTTCTAACAAGTCTACCAATGTTTATGCTGTCTTTCCTGGAAATACCAAAAGGGGTACGTAAAAGATTGGATTTTTATAGATCTCGATTCTTTTGGCAGAGTGACGAAAATAAGCGAAAATATAGATTGACAAGATGGAACATCATATGTAGACCGAAAGATCAGGGTGGTCTAGGGGTGGAAGTGCTTGAACTAAAGAATAAGTGTTTACTCAGTAAATGGCTGTTTAAACTTTTAAATGAAGAGGGGGTTTGGCAAGAATTGTTGCAAAACAAGTATCTTCATAGTAAAACTTTAGCTCAGGTGGAAGCACAACCATCCGATTCACCTTTTTGGAAGGGTCTTATGAGAGTGAAAGAAGACTTCTTTAGTAGAGGGTCATTTCAGGTTGGTAATGGGGAAACCACAAGGTTTTGGGAAGACACTTGGCTAGGTAATTCTCCATTGAAAAATCAATATCCATTGTTATACAACATTGTGCAACAGCAACATGTTTCGGTTCATGATGTATTTCACAATGGGCCACCTTTAAACATAACCTTTCGTAGGGCTTTAGTTGGAAACAAGTGGGATATGTGGTCTCATTTATGTGTTAGACTAATGGATATTACTCTCAATGATGTTTCGGATAGCTTCACTTGGAAATTGACACAAAACGGGTATTTAGAGTTAAATCTATGTATGAAGACTTAATGAATGATCATACTAGATTCTTACAAACATACTTGTGGAAATTGAAAATTCCGCTGAAAATTAAGGTCTTTATGTGGTTCCTTCATAAAAAAGTTGTGCTTACTAAAGATAATTTAGCGAAACGAAATTGGAAAGGTGACTCTCGTTGTTCCTTTTGTGGGAATAACGAAACTGTTCAACATTTATTTATTTCCTGCCAATTTGCACAACTGATTTGGAGAGTTGTTTTCTGTACCTACAATATTCTCCCCCACCAATATTACTAATATGTTTGGGAATTGGCTGAATGGGGTAGATAAAAAGACCAAAGATAGGATACGTATCGGCGTTTCTCCTATTTGTTGGTCGATTTGGAATTGTAGGAACAATCTTGTTTTTAACAGGAAAGAATCTTTTCATGTCTTACAGGTTATCCATATGGCGGTGCACTGGATCCAACTATGGGCCTTCTTGCTATCTACGGACCAGCGAGACCTTATGGTGGCTGGATGCACGCGACTCCTGTTGGTGGCACAGGAGTTTTTCTACCGGCATACGTGGCAGCATACTAGTTTACTTTCGTAGTGCGCTAGAGGCTTTGCTTTTATCCGGTTGAGGCTTGTCTCAATCTTCTTTGTGATTGTTTGAGATGTAAAACTATAATTGACATAAACTTGGTAATAAATGGCTGTGTGCATCACTCGATGCAGAGCCCGGGACATCCCCATTTCTAAAAAAAAGTATATAGGATAAAGTAGTGTTTTATTCTTTAAAGCGAAGCCTGTTCATTGTGGGCACGGAAAATGAACCTAGACGGTTTCGGCTTATTATTCCCATCATCATTCTAAATTCGACACCGGTACCCCCCCCTCCCCCCTCCCCCCAAGTAAATGCAACAAAAAATCATTATATTATTAATACAAAAACAGATCCTCTGAACATTTGATTAACCAAATATGCAATGAAGCATTATCCACCCATTAGTTCCACAGGGCATTTTGCATACCAAGCCGGGTCATGTGAAATGGGCATGCATGGGATAGACGCAGGTAGAGAAGTGTGTCCTGCTCGCAGTAATAAAAACCATAGAGAACAAATTTAGTTACAAGCGACCAAACAAACTCAAGCAGCCCTCTATTTGATATCTTCCTAATATCCTTAAAAATTGGTCAGTTGTCCAAGCATTTTTTTAAACGAAATTGTTCAACCAATTATAGTTCTTCAACTCCTCTGGTCCTGTCACACTAAGTTTTAAAAATAAAACCAGATGTACACCATATATGTGTCTAGGAAATCAAATTACACATATATCGATAAACTACAATAGTACCAAGGGACAATACTTTATTATATAACAAAAATAATATTATATAAAGACAAGATATTTGTCGGAGTAGCAGACACATTCTAATCTTGAAGTGAAGCCTCCAAGAGCCACAGGGATGGCTGACTAGAGGTAACGTACGCCTATCACTTCGTCAGTCTCGTGAGAACCCTTAATGTCTTCTTCAATATTCTGAGCAACTTTGACCGAAGGCTGGGAGTGTGGGAGAAGTAACAAGGGCGAACACATGTCGTACTCAACAAATATAACATGGGCGAATGAAGGCTCAAAAGGCTAGACACTATTGAACTGTGGTAGGCATTTTTAGTAGAGCAAGTTTTAATATTAAAGCCTGAGTTGCTAAGTTGTGCTTCAGCTCCAATTCCTATATGATCATAAGTAATAGCAATAATACTCATGCAATTAAACATGCTGATTTTTTCGCAACGAATGGACCCAATCCACAATTGGACCCAAAATCATGTTTGCTGGGTTTTTGGCAGTTTTCGTTGCCGTCAGAACATAGTTGCAAAACTCGGCCGGGAGGCCCGTTCTTGCCACTGATGCACAAAAACTTGCAATAAAAAAAACTCATGTTTGGTGGGTTTTGGGCAGGTTTCGTTGCCATTGGAACAGAGGAACTCGCACAGAAGGGCCGTTCTGGCCACTGATGCATCAAAAAACTTGCAGTTGAATTTTTCGCAATGAACACACCCAATCCACTTCGTCCAGCACTCATGTTCGGTGCGTTTTCGGCAGTTTTCGTTGCCATTGGAACAATGGCTCGAAACTCGCCGAGAAGGTCGTTCTGATCAGTTTTGCACCAAAAAATTGGCTATTGAATTTTTGGCATCGAACGCAACCAATCTACTCCGTTGGACACAAAACTCACTTTTGGTGGGTTTTCGGCAGTTTTCGTTGCCATCGGAACACCGGTGCGAAACTCGTTCAGGAGAGCTGTTCTGGCCACTTTTGCCAAAAAAAAAACATGCAGCTAATTTTTTTTTCAATGAACGTGTAAGGAAAATTGACCCTAAGCCCATTTACTTTGGATTTTGGTGTTTGATGATCAACAATACCAAATTGGACTAATGTGTTTACGAGTAATTGTTTTGTAGTTCAATAGGGTGCAAGGCGTGGCTTGGACGAAGACAACAAGGTGATCCGATGATCAACACCTCAAGCAAGACCTAAAGTAGCACAAAATAAGACCCAAGATATCAAGCAAAGTCCAAGCACGAAGATGGGAACCAAGCCAGGCGCAAAGATCACGAAGAAACAAGTCAAGGAAGGGTTCAGAGGCGACCGGACGCTGTGACCGCATGCCCCGACCGAACGCGACCGGACGCGTCCGGTAGCAAACCCTAGCGCAGATGCTCCTGTCCGTGTGACCGAACGCTGAGGCGGCCGAGGACCGGACGCGTCAGGTCCACTGTTCATCGTCGCAACAACGACACAGTGTGAACCGGACGCTGGCAGAAGATCGACTGGACGCGGGAACAGAAGCGTCCGATCGAGTCCAAGAGGTTCCAGAGAGGCGCAGTTGCGACCGGACGCGTCCGGTGGCATATGACCGGACGCGCTCAGCGTCCGATCAGTTGATCACGCCGAAGGCCAGGTGACCGTTGTGAGTGACCGTACGCGTCCGGTCAATACGAAGACCGCGTCCGGTCGTTGTCAGAAAAGCTGCATTTGATCCCAACGGCTACCTTCTCACTTGGGGGCTATAAATACCACCCCAACCGGCCAAGACAAGGATGGAGACTTGAGGAAACATACCAAGGGTGTTGTTACACCATTTTAGTGATCTCCACATGCATAGTGCTTAGTGATTCATTAGGTGATTAGCGTAGGTGCTTTGCGAAGTGCTTAGGTTGATTAGACCACCGCTTATGCGCTTGCTCTAGGTTTAGGCCTAGTGTTTAGTGAGGTTTGCATACCTCTTATCATTTGGTGCTTGCGCGCACCGTTGTTGTACATCAGAGGGGCTTGTAGTCTTGCGAGATCACACCAACCGCGTTTGTGGTGTGGCCGTCACCGTGTATCGAAGGGAACAAGGCCCGCGGCGGTTCGGCCGGAAGCTTGATAGTGAAGACGGCGGGGAGCGGTCCGGGAGAGGCTTGCCGGAAGGCACACCGGAGACCCACTTGCGCGTGGGGAAGGCCCGAGCTATCCACGGAGTTACCCGACCGGGAGCTTGGCCGTTGCGTGGGATCCTTGCGAGGGGCTCCAACGAGGACTAGGGGGAAGCTCGAGCGCTTCTCGATACCTCGGTAAAAATACCGGAGTCGTCGACGGGAGTTTGCATCTCTACCTCATCTTTACCTTCCGCATTTACATTGTTACCTAGGTTGTGTGCTTTACTTTCCTAGCTTAGTTGATAGGATTAGAACCTAGGTTGCATAACTCTTTTGCGGTAGAGATAGCAACACATTAGCAAAACCGTAGTTGCACATCTAGATAGATCACTTTCTTGCATAGGTTTTGCTAAGGTGAAATTAGAGGCCAAAAGTTCAGAGAGTAGAATATTTAAGTTGCCTAATTCACCCCCCTCTTAGACGTCACAAGTTCCTTCAATTGGTATCAGAGCCGGTTGGCTCAATTTGGATTTTTGGCTTAACCGCCGTTGAGCCGACGCTACTAAGAGTGGTAGGGATGGATACCTCTAGGCCTCCACACTTTGACGGCACTAACTTCCCCTACTACAAAGCTAGAATGGCTTGTCACCTTGAGGCGGTTGACTTAGATGTTTGGAGAGTCATTCGTGATGGAATGAAACTCATTAAGAATCCCGATAAACCCATAAAGAGTGAAGAAAAAGAAATTCATTTCAATGCTAGAGCTAAAAATTGCTTGTTTGAATCTTTTAGCATGGATGTGTTTAACCAAGTGTTCACTCTAAATACGGCTCATGAAATTTGGTTAAAATTACAAGAGCTCCATGACGGCACAAGTAATGTCCGTGAGCAAAAACATTGCCTAGCTCAACAAAGTTATGATTATTTTGAAATGAATAATGATGAGCTTGTTCATGATATGTATTCTCGTTTGAATCTAATTATCAATGAGCTCAATTCTATAGGATTGACAAAGCTAGGTGATGCGGACATCGTGAGGAAGATCATCTCCGTGCCACCCCAAAAGAAATATGCAAGCATCATCACCATCCTCCACAACTTGGAGGACTTGAGCACCATGACCCCCGCCATTGTGATTGGCAAAATTGTGGCATTTGAGATGTCATGCAAATTGGGTCAAGAAGAAGCCTCTTCATCAAGCAAAGGCAAAGCTCTCGCATGTAGCGAGAAAAAGAAGATGAAGGGCAAGCAAGTAGATACAAGCTCAAGCTCCTCAAGTGAGGATAAAGAAGAAGATGAAGATGAGGATGATGATGATGAAGAATCAAGTGATGATGATCAATCTTCCTCCTCCACCTCCGACCTTGATGAAGAATCAATTAAACTTATCAACAAGCTGGAGAAGATGATCCAAAAGCTCAATACCAAGGGTGTGCCCATCCAAATTCAAGATTTCATTTTCACCAATCAAAGAAATGAGCAAACAAAGAAAGGATGCTATGGATGCAGCAAGTTGGGGCACTTTGTGGAAATTTGTCCAAACAAGCCCACACCCAAGATAAACAAGAAGGCGTGCTAGGACAAAGCCCTCACATCAATAAGGTCATGGGATAATTCTTCAAGTGAAGAAGAAGACCATCACAAGAGGCGCGGGCACAAGCATTCATCATCAAGCACTTCACGTGTGCGCCTTATGGCACGAGGTAGCAAAAAGCCTATCCCTAGTGATAGTGACAATGATAGTGATAGTGATGATGAGCTACCTTCTTATGATGAAATTGTGCAAGAAAATCTTAACTTTGCTAAGGTTTGCACTAATCAACAAAACAAGCTTGAAAAATTGAAAGAAACATTAGATAGCTCACAACAAGCTTATGCTACCATGCTTGAACAAAATGAAACATTTGCCAATCTTAATGTGGATCTATCTACTAAAATTGAGCAACTTGAGGCTAGTGCAAACACAAATAATTGCACAATCAATGATGAGCAACTTGTAAAAAAAAATAAAAAGTTAAAAGAAAAGTTAGCTTACTCACAAGATGCTTATAAAAGTTTGCTTGCTAAAATGGAAACCATGTGCAAACATTGTGATGAGCTAACTAATAAAGTTGCTAATCTTGAAGCCGTTGGTACAACCCCCACCGAGGCACCTAAAAAGAATAGTTCAATTTTTGACATGCCTAAAAGGGATGCTTGTACTTCTTGTAATGATTTATGTTTAGACTCATCCTTGTGCAACCAAGTTTGTGTTGAGAAAGTTATTGTAGAAACATGCACACAAGAAGTCGCAATAGAGAATGAGAAGCTCAAGCAAGAAGTGGCTCGCCTCACCAAGGACTTGACTCAAGTGAAAGGCATGATGGAGCAAGCCCAACTTCATCAAGATAACACCATCAAGGGAGTGAAGAAGCTTGATGAAGGACAAACCGTGGTTTGCTACGTATGTCATAAGGAAGGCCACAAGTCCTATGAGTGCAAGGTGAAGAATGGGGAAGAAGCTAAGAAGAAAGAGAAAAACAAAAAGCAAATAAGTAAGCTCTCCAACACCTACACCAACAAGGTGGATAAGAAGGCCTCCACACCTTATCTCTTGAAGAAGAAGAAGAATGACAAGGTGGTGGCCATCAAGGTGAACAAGCAAGCCAACAATGGGGCCAAACGCATTTGGGTGCCTAAGGAGATCATTTCCAACATGAAGAGCACCAAAAAGGTTTGGATCCTGAAGGGGAAGTGAGAAGTCCAATGGACTTCGGAGAATTTGGAGACTTGGCAAAGTTTTGGATGCATTTCATGGGATGCATCACATTGGATCATGTAATTACCAAGTGGGTTAGTGAACACTATGGACCCAAATTCCCCTTCCCATGGTAGGTAACTAGATTTAATTTCTTGCAATCTCAATTAGCATCTAGTTCCTTTTCGTACCTAGGTTTGCATTTGCATATTTAATCTTTTATCATGCATACACTAGGTAAATCATATGGTGGGCTTGCTCGGTATCACTCTTACCCTTGGAGCAAACCTACATGGTTTAATTTGTTTAGGAGCACGACACATAGCTTGTCTAACAATTATTTATCTAATATGTGCCAAAGTCCAAATTGTAGATAATTTCCCCAATTATCACTTTTAAAATGATCCTCACATTTATGTGATATCATCCTTCAAGTGGTGTCTTTGATTCTAAAATCAATGTGCATGTCTCCTATAAGTATTCCATGCTTGTGTGCACAAATTTAGGGGGAGGTTACTCTACAAGTTGGATACTTTGAGACTAGCATCCTTTCAAGATTATCATATGTGTAGTAGTCTCATTGCAAGGAAAATGGAGTCCCCGGAGATAAGCATCAAAATTCAAATGACCACCGTCCATTTCAAGTGGTGCCATTCAAATTGGTTTCTTCATGTGGTATTCTAACCGATATCATTATGTTGACTTCAATTTGATATTTATATGCTTTTTCCATACATTATATAGATTAAACTCCCTTGTGCATTAATTTGCCGATTATGCATATATTTCACCATCCATCATATGTATGCATATACTTAGGGGGAGCTTAGTCTATGTAATGTGAGAGTCAAGTTTTGTGATCTATTTCACTCCACTTTCAAAGGATCACAAAATTTGACCCTCCCTTGTGCTACTAATTTCTTCCTTTTCAGTGTTTGATTCCAAAGGGGGAGAATTTGTAGGACCAAAAGCAAGCCCGATCATAATAATTTACAAGTGGTAATGGTCCGAGAAAGGGAGGATAGTGGATTATGGAGTTAGGGGGAGGCTTAAATCCATAATGCCACATGGGGACATTTGCAAGGGCAAGATAAGTTTCCAAAGATGTTTACATGTGGTATCTTTTAGCTTCATATAACCTTGCCCTTTGCATTGCATCCTAGCAAGTAGATAGTTTTTCATTTCCAATTTTTATTTTATTTGCTTGCTTTGGTCGTGTTGTCATCAATCACCAAAAAGGGGGAGATTGTAAGGAAAACGGACGCTAGGCCCGTTTACTTTGGATTTTGGTGTTTGATGATCAACAATACCATATTGGACTAATGTGTTTGCGAGTAATTGTTTTGTAGTTCAATATGGTGCAAGACGTGACTTGGACGAAGGCGACGAGGTGATCCGATGATCAACACCTCAAGCAAGACCTAAAGTAGCACAAAAGAAGACCCAAGATATCAAGCAAAGTCCAATCACGAAGATGGGAACCAAGCCAGGCGCAAAGATCGCGAAGAAACAAGTCAAGGAAGGGTTCAGAGGCGACCGGACGCTGTGACCAGACGCCGCGACGGAACGCGACCGGACACGTCCGGTAGCAAACCCTAGCGCAGATGCGCCTGTCCGTGTGACCGGACGCTGAGGCGGCCAAGGACTGGACGCGTCAGGTCCACTGTCCAACGTCGCAACAACGACACAATGTGGACCAGACGCTGGCAGAAGATCGAACGAACGCGGGAACTGAAGCATCCGATCGAGCGGACGCGTCCGGTGGCATGTGACCGGATGCGCTCAGCGTCTGATCAGTTGATCACGCTAAAGGCCAGGTGACCGTTGTGAGTGACCGGACGCGTCCGGTCAATACGACGACCGCGTCCGGTCGTTGTAAAAAAACCTGCATTTGATCCCAACGGCTACCTTCTCACTTGGGGGCTATAAATACCACCCCAACCGGCCAAGACAAGGATGGAGACTTGAGGAAACATACCAAGGGTGTTGTTACACCATTTTAGTGATCTCCACATGCATAATGCTTAGTGATTCATTAGGTGATTAGCGTAGGTGCTTTGCGAAGTGCTTAGATTGATTAGACCACCACTTATGCGCTTGCTCTAGGTTTAGGCCTAGTGTTTAGTGAGGTTTGCATACCTCTTATCATTTTGTGATTGCGCGCACCGTTGTTGTACATTGGAGGGGCTTGTAGTCTTGCGAGATCACAGCAACCGCGTTTGTGGTGTGGCCGCCACCGTGTACCGAAGGGAACAAGGCCCGCGGCGGTTCGGCCGGAAGCTTGATAGTGAAGACGGCGGGGAGCGGTATGGGAGAGGCTTGCCGGAAGGCACACCGGAGACCCACTTGCGCGTGGGGAAGGCCCGGAGCTATCAACGGAGTTACCCGACCGAGAGCTTGGCCCTTGCGTGGGATTCCTTGCGAGGGGCTCCAACGAGGACTAGGGGGAAGTTCGACCGCTTCTCGATACCTCGGTAAAAATACCGAATTCGTCGACGGGAGTTTGCATCTCTACCTCATCTTTACCTTCCGCATTTACATTGTTACCTAGGTTGTGTGCTTTACTTTCCTAGCTTAGTTGATAGGATTAGAACCTAGGTTGCATAACTCTTTTGCGGTAGAGATAGCAACACATTAGCAAAACCGTAGTTGCACATCTAGATAGATCACTTTCTTGCATAGGTTTTGCTAAGGTGAAATTAGAGGCCAAAAGTTCAGAGAGTAGAATATTTAAGTTGCCTAATTCATCCTCCCTCTTAGGCGTCACAAGTTCCTTCAGAACGCACCCAATCTACTCCGTTGGACAAAAAAACTATGTTTGGTGTGTTTTCAACGGGTTTCATTGTCATCCGAACAGAGGAACTCGGCCAGGAGGGCCGTTCTAGCCACTGATGCATAAAAAAACTTGCAGTTGATTTTTTCACAACGAACGCACCCAATCCACTCCGCCCAACAGTGGGTTTTCGGCAGTTTTTCGTTGCCACTGGAACACTGATGCGAAACTTGCCCAAGAGGGGCGTTCTGATCACTTTTGCACCAAAAAACTTGTTGATTTTTTGGCAATGGATGCAAATCTACTTCGTTGGACACAAAACTCATGTTTTGTGGGGTTTCAACAACTTTCGTTGCCATAAGAACACAGGTGCGAAACTTGTGGCAGAACCGACCAATTCATACAGGCTTAAGTAAGAAAACCACCTGCCGACGCAGATAAATTAACGTACTTAAGTCCATACAAACCCGGTAGTCCGTGAAATCACACGGGATTTCAAACCATCCAACATACAAGCCAAGATCGTACAAGTTTAGCAGCCACCATTCATATGTTACATAAAGTTCGCAACATCATCTTGAATACATCGGAGTTTAGAACATAAAGTTATTACAAACCAAGTTCATCATAAGTAGCGGAAGCAATTAGTTTTGAAACCACATACGCACACATAGTTTAATACAGTGGCAGATAATGATCAAGTTCCACAAAACAGTAGATAAGACATAAGGAGTGACCATGCCCTTGGTCCTAATTATCGCCCATCGCTGGATAGAGACACTTGATGCAATAACCGTAGTACATATCTGACCATCTGCAACAACAATGGGAACAAAGCCCTGAGTACGAGAAGGTACTCAGCCAGACTTACCCGACTTAAACAGAAATAAAACGACACCAAGGAGCATGCAAAGCTTTCTTTATGGAGCTAGCTCGACTCATTTGCGAAAAGCATATGTTACCATGAATAAATCATTTTAAGTACTTTGGCATCATCTTTATTATAACATGTTAATCTAGGTAAGCACCTATGCTAGAGCAATCACTTGATTAACCATTAATATCAAGTTACCATCTCAGGTTTAGCATTTCCAACCTAATCCACATAACCATTCCTGTTCCATCATCATTACTACGATGCCGTAGCTCGAGTCAAGTGCTCACTGTCCAGGAGCGATGGCGATTCGAATCGATTCCTAACCAGCTAGTGATTTATTCCTCACACAAACCACACTCACCGATCAAGTGAGCTACAGGTCCCCAATGACACTATTTCGGTAAACGTCGCGGGACAATCTGGAGCCACGGTACCCAGGGACCGCCCGACTGCCAGGAATCAGGGCGCACACTCACTCTTCGCGCCCCTGTCATACCCCCTGCAGCACCAATACGCGCACCCGTGTAGATCCCGGCCTGAATAGTGCCACTGGCTTCGCGGTCGGAACGACTTATCCGGCCAGCTAAATGTGAGGCATGCGTTCAACATGACAAGAGGGACGAGCAACGATCGGTCCTTAACCGACACAGGCGGAAACTACGAGCACCCCAGAACCCTGTCTGGTTGCCCACTACACATTCCGCCCGGTCTCCATTTATCCTTCAACACTTGGTTATTTCCATGATAGTATCCATAGCTAAGTATTCAGGTAACCACCTACAGTTGCCGGTGACCGGAAATCACCGACTGCTACCGGTCTAAGCAGGGCTAAGCATTTAACTCGGTCCTAGACCTAGCAGGGTAAGTTATATTAAGGTAGACAAGGGTATAATATATATGCATCAACGGTTTCATTCAACTCCTATAACTTAGTGCAACAATATATATACTAATAACAACTATATAAAAGCTAGGCAAAACGGCGGCCTCTCCGCGATCGGGCACTGTAGATGCTACTGTTCATCTACAGTGTTCTACAGTGCCTCGCATCCGCGCCGATCGAACGGACCGACCAGCACGCCCGTGACAGTTTTCCAAAAACATCCTCCACAAAAACAGAAATTGGTCCGCTATCCAATATTTCTGAACAGAAGGACCTACCCGCAAATTAAAGAAACATGAGGGACTTCTTCGCAAACATGCCAACACATCCCCTTCGCCCTTCTCTCTCCCGTGCCGGCCTGTGGTCGCCGGCGCCGCCGCCGCGCCGCGCCGCCCCGCCGCTCCTCCTCTCACGAATCGAAGCTCACGGCCGGCTCCGCCGTCCTCTCCTCTCCTTTCTGGCCGCGGATCGCGTGCTCGAACGTCACATGCGCGCCGGAATCATCATCCCCGAGCTCGCCGTCCTCCGCCGCGAAAAAGGTCACCGCCGGTGGCTCCGGCGACCAAACGGTCCGCCGCGCCTCCTGTCCGGCTCCCCTCCGCCTCCTCTGCCGGGTTCGCGCGGCCACGGCTTCACGCGCGTGCGCCGCTGCGCGAGCGCGCGCTCCGCATCGCCGCCGTCTCCGCCGCCGGCTGACGTCACATGACGACGTCAGCACGGCCCCACACGTCAGCCTCCACGTAGAGATTTTCTATAAAAACTGACGCACGGGTCCCCCTGTCAGCACTAAAAAAATTGCAGAAAATAATTAAAACTGTAAAATCCGTAACTTCCAAACCGTAATTCAAAAAATACAAATAAAATACCAAAATTTGCAGCGAAAAAATATCTTTACAACTAACACATATCTATGCATGCTTAAACAACTTTGCTAAAATTTAATTACAAAAAAATAATATAACTTTTCCATATGAACTGTTTGCAGGGAAAAAATATCCTTACAACTAACACATATCTATGCATGATTAAACAACTTTGCTAAAATTTAACTACTAAAAAATAATATAGCTTTTCCATATTAATTGCCAGCTTATATGGAAAAACAATTTAGACAGCTCAATATTCAGAGATATTCAACATAACAAATTCTATTTCAGTTAAAACCAATTTAATTACAATAACTAACATAACTTTTATATTAATTATAGAGCTTACATAAAACTATTTTAAAATTGCTGTATTTTTGCAAATACTCAGAATAACAACTTCTAATTTAGTATAAAAATATATTCTTTCAAGTCTTCCATAGTGCATTACTCGATTCTTTCCTCAAATACATTTCACGTTGAATCTGTAAAATACTATTTCGATTCAAAACTTAATTAAAACAACAATTTCTCACAAAGATACGACAGTATTTCTTTTTCTAACGACAGTTTAGTCATTACTTTTCACGCTGACGAACAAAGCTAACAATCACACTCCAGCGACGTCGAACTACAAACATATTTGACACCGTTGACTTTTGACATGATGTTTGACCTTCATGCATTGTCGTACATTAATTTAGAATCAATACAATGAAAAGATACATATATGCCCGTCTATAGGCGATTTTTACAAGGAAAAGATACATATATGCCCGTCTATAGGCAATTTTTGTTTATAATGTGCGCATAACAAGTGGATATAAGAGACGACATTGTGAAAGCAAACAAAACTAGAAAATTAATTAACTTGTGCCGCTTCTTCTGTAATATTCTTCGGAGGTCCTTCTAAGCCCAAAGATTTGAATGGAAACCATACCAGCGATCCTGCCAATGAAATCATTTCTGCAAATGGTGAGGTCGTCATTTGTAGTCTTTCTCGTTTTTTGAGTGGCAGTCATAGGTATAGAAAACCTGCGTGGATCACTCGCTGGTGATGGGAACAATCTTCCAGACGGTTAAATTGTAAGCTTCCTTTTGCGACCGTGAGTACCTGATGAGACCAACTTCCGTCCCTTCCCCGTAATAATCACCATCGCTGATGGTTTTTTTTTTTTTGAGGGCCAGCGGTGATATTTCTGTCCATGTTACTGATATCTCTTATTTCGCTAAAGCCATCATCGAACTGCACGCTCAGCGACCACACCATGGAGATCTTCACGCCATCATGGCCTTTATAGGGAGCCAGCTGCAGTTCCTGCCTGTGGTGCACCAGGGCTTTTCCTGTGGCCACATTCACGAGTGCAAATGCCCTGCGACCCTGATTATCGGTCAGTCTCCCGACGTTGTCGTGGTCCTGGATCCAGCGCTATTCACATGCGAAAAAGAAACAAAACAAGAAAAAAGCAATCCTTTTTATAATCCTTGGAAAGGCATCAAAATTTTGCTACCTTAATTAGGTACCAAATTATAACTTCAGTTTGGTATCAGAGGCACCAAGTTACTTTGCAAGGACTGTAAATAAGCTCCCCCAAGAATATCTATTAAATAAGTTCTGTTTATTATTAGGCTACTAAGCGAAAAAGTGTTTAAAATAAAAAAAATGAAGAAAAAAAATGCCAAGTTGAAGTTGTTTAAGCCCTTGGCGCAACCTAAAATAATAGCAAAGAATGTTGCAAGTGCAAAAGGTTTGCCGAAGTCGATCGCGAGATAGATCTACTGATCCACGCTCTGATCATGTGATTTTTTACTCACCACATCCGTGCACCCACCATCGCCCAATTTGTCATCGTTTGCCCGGCTCGTCGGCGGACCCCGGCCCGGATCCGCGCTGCCTCCGGCCGGAGGCGGAAGATCCCGTCGTAGCTGTTGAGGGGAGGGAGACCAATTGTTTGGGGAGCTAGCTAGCGGAGCGGATCGAGAAAATCGATGCGGCCATATGAGGGAGGAGCTGCTGCCTGCTTCTGATTCGCAGCTACTGCTGGTGGCGAGCAGATCTGGCAGAACGAAGCTTAAGCTGGACTACATGCAAGCGCTCTTGGAAGGTGCGTTGGTTCCGCCAGGCCCGAGGGCTCGTCAGCGACGAGTCCCAGGCAAGAGCGGCAGGCCAAGCTGATTAGCAGAATCAAGCAACCAAACAGATTCCTCCCAGTGAAACCCACGGATCTGTCAATCTGTACGTACGCTACTGGCTAGCTAGGGCGATACACGAGATCATTACCTGGGACTCGTCGCTGGGGTCAGCACGGACAAGAACCACCTTATCACCACGGACGGCCGCGCTCAACCTTGGGTTCAGCTTGCAGATCATCCGCATCGGCTGCCCCGATAGAATGGTTGGCCGGCTAATCTTCGCTGCTACCTTACCTGATTCGTTGCCCGCCTCACTCCCTAGCCAGCCCCGTTTTATGCGGTACTAGGATCGGATCGGATCGGATCGGCGTGCTCCGCCGTGCTGGTCCCCACAATAGGGGTCATCGGCATCATAGATTTTTTTTTAGGTAAAAACTGTTTCCGGACAATTATTTGAGTCTCAAAAAGAAATAGTTCCAGCTTTAAATATTCTTTAAAAAAATTCATCGGAACATGGTCAAGCGTGATCTTGTTTCTAAACCTTCATCACAGCTAGGGCTGGACTAACGAGCTGCTCGGATCGTTAAGGCTCGGCTCGTTATAGTTCGTGATCGTTAAGGCTCGGATCATTAAGCTCACTAAGGATAACGAGCTAAATTCAAAGATCGGCTCGGTTCGTTATCTGTTCGCGAGCCTCACGAACAGATCGTTAAACTCGTTAAGGAGATGTATTAAAATAGTCAACTACTTAAAATGCATCAAGCATCACCCGGACATGAGTAAAATATAACATATTAACTTATATAGAAGTACTTGAACAATGAAACATCGATCAGCGAGCTAAAATTCTTCGTGAAACATCGACGGCGAGCTAAAATTCTTCGTGAAACATCGACATCAAGCATCACCGAGGCTATGCAGGAAATATTGGCGAGCTTAACGAGTTGTTCGTGAAACTCGTTAGTTCGTTTGTTTAACTCGTTAGTGTTAGCGAGCTAAAATTCAAAGTCAGCTCGGTTCATTAACAAAACGAGTCGAGTTCAAACGAGCCGAGCTGACGAGTGTTCAATAAGCTTAACGAAAATCGAGCTTTATGTCCAGCCCTAATCACAGCACAGCAGATGGGGAATTTTTCTTTTTAGAATTCTAGGGTCGAGCCCCGTCTTTTAGCTATTGCCAAAAGACACAGTGTAGCAGTTTATAGCACAGTAGATGGGAAAGACCATATATTCACTTAGGTGACGTTTGGATACCGAGACACAGGGAGTGGGATAGGGAAAGAAAAATGGATGAATGGCTAGGATTAAATGAAGCGTAAAAAATGGAGGATTAGAATACAATATTACCTTTTAGAGGGTGGGATTTCCCTATCACTGTCCCCGTCCCAATCTACATCCAAACGCCATCTTAGAGCATCTTCAAGAGAAATGGTATCTAATTTGCTATTACAGTACTTTTTTTTTACCAAGGGTCTAGAAAACTAGCCTCCAACGGACTAGAAAATCCGACTGCTATCCTATTTGACATACTATCTCGTAAGCCTCGGTAGCCAAATTTGACTAGCCGACGTGCCTTGCTATCTTGGTGTACGTGAGACTAATAAGGCCCTATTCTTTTCAGCTTATTTTCCAGATTCTCATAGAAGCTACCCTATATCAGCTTCTCCAAGAATCTCGTTTTTTAAATTTGTTTAAACTTCTAAATAAGTATTGGGAAGACAAATTTACAAGTTTAAACAAATTTTAAAAACGAGATTCTGGGAGAAGCTGATGGAGGGTAGGTTCTGGGAGAATCTGGAAAATAAGCTGAAAAGAAGGGGCCTAAGTAGTGCCATGTTTGCGTTGCTCCAAACTCTATTCCTTTCTCTTATGCCCTGTTTGGTTGCGCAGAATTTGCCGCGGAATTGAATTGTCAATGGAATACAAAATCAACGATTTCAATGGAATTCCAGTTTTGCTGTTTGGATGCGCATAGTATTCGTCCGTAGAATCAAGCATGGAATGGAATTCCAAATCCTGCTTGGATGTACATCATGTGGAATTGAATTTTTTTGGACTTTGAACAATATAACATTTGATAGCAAAAACAAACACAAACACAAACAAACAAACAATACAATCAACACTTCCTATTCTTCTCAACTCTGCAATTTGATAGCAAAAACAAACACAAATTAGCTACCCCTGTCTCAATTACAAGAACAAGAACCACACGAAGCTGCCGGTGAGGACGAGCGACACGGCCGCCGGAACGCCCAGCGCCACCACCCGCGACGCGCCACGGCAGACTCCATGCGCGCCGGTGGTGGGCAAGGTGGACGGCGCTCTGGGATTGAGCTTGGCGCGAGCAGCAGTTCGACACTGTTCTACCCTACGCCGCCGCCGCCGCCGTGCTAAAAAAAATCAACCCAGCCGCCGCCGCCGTGCTACCCTGCCACCGCCGCCGTGCTACCCTGCGTCCGCCACCGTTCGACACTGCCGGCGCCAGCCGTTAGACCCAACAGCCGTCACGAGATGGGGAGAGGGCGGCCGTGATGTGTGGAGAGGCCGGCAGCTAGATGGGGAGAGGGCGGCCGGGAGTCGGGAGAGGGCGTCCAGGGGCCGCCGCCGTGCTACCCTGCTACCGCCGCCGGTCGAAGCTTTCTCCCCTTCCACCGCGCCGCGACATGGGGAGAGGGCCGCCGGGAGTCGGGGAGAGGGCGGCGGCCAGGGCATGGCCGAGATGTGGAGAGGACGGGAAGAGGAGGATGCGGTGGAGGAGCACCTGCGGCCGCCGGCGTCGAGCTCCCGTCGGGGCGCACGGACTCGGGCTGACGCTGCAGTCCGTGGTCGCGCGAGGAGAGGAGACGTGATTCCAGGACTTTCCGAGGTCACGAGCTCGGAAACGTCGGGGCGTTTTTACTCGCTAGGTACCCCTCCGCAGAATTAAGCGACCAATTCCACGAATCAATTCTTAGCGCAACCAAACAGCGGAATTAACCCTTCAATTCTAGATTCTCCAATTCAGCGGCGAATTCTGCGCAACCAAACAGGGCATTAGAGATATAGCTAGTCTATTGAAATGTGTTGAAGAAAGAATTTTTACAAAGTGGATAGCTAAATAAAGATATGGAATATGAAATTTAAAATGTCTCTTGGAGATACTCTTACAGCATTGTGGGAGGTACGACCCCGGATACCCACGGCCGACCACATGGGCTACGCTCCCAGGGGCAGCCCAGCCCACAAGACGAAGCTTTATGGGGCACGATGCTGCTCGGCGTGTCCCGCAAGACATCTGGAAGATATCCTGAAGATACTACGAGATCTGTTAGGATACGTATGATCCTATGATTCCTGTATCCTGTTATTACTTTCCGGTTATCTCCTAGATCTAACTGATTTGTAACCCTACCCCCGGACTATATAAGGCGGGTAGGGGACCCCCTCAAAAGACACGCAATATCATACGATAGCTAATACAAACCAATAGACCACAGGAGTAGGGTATTACGTCGTGCTGACGGCCCAAACCTGTCTAACTCTTGCGTCTCTGTTGCCTTCTTGTTCTTGGTCTCGCGCATCCCTCCGATCAATCTACCATCGTGGGGATCCCCCTCGGTGGACTGCCGAGCATATTTAGTCGACAGTTGGAGCGCCAGGTAGGGGTGTGCGTGCTGATTGCCATGGCGAACAAGATGGTACATCTTCCGAGCTCTTCGTCCTCTCCAAAGCCCGGCCAGATCTTCACGGTCGGATCGATCTCTTGGATCATCAACGCTGTCGGAGACGGGGAGATCATCGAGCCGACGCAGATCGATTCTGCGTCGATCACATCAGCACCTGCAGCAGCATATCCGATCTTGGAACCACTTCGAAGGTTGCCTTCGTCAACAACTCGTCACTCGCTTCCTCTCTACCAGAGGAGGCAGATCAATGACGACGATCTGATCGATTCAATCGATCGGGTTGGTATGAAGCTCGTCGATTGCCTCTCCATCACCGAATCGGCCCTGGACACTCTGGACCAGCGCCGACCATCCACCGATTTGGATTTATCGGAGGCTATGCGGAGGAATCCAGGGCCACAACCTTACCCTTTGGGATCACCAGCGCCGCCGCCGTTTGCTTTTCTCTCAGGGAGTCATCTCCGTCCACTTCGGTTCATCGCCGACCACCTCTCGGTTCTGATCTATCGGAAGCCGATCAGGAAATCCCGGGGATGTGGCAGCCGTTCATCAAGATGCCCTAAGGGGCAAACTCGCCGACCAGCCTGGGGATATCTATCCTCTCGCCGACCACGTCGCCGACCAGTACTCGCCGGCTGTCAACATGCTGCAGATCGGTCAACATCATGAAGGTTTTCTCCGCACGATCCCGGAGGATAGTCCGGACTCCGAGTCTCAAGGCTCTACTGAAGTTATCACCGACATCACCGCCGTCCGATCTCCTTTCCCACATTTCCGTGGAGGCGTGATCTTCAACGTCAACATCGATAGTCCTTCACAGGATGGAGAAAACGAGGAGGACCGCGTGGCTCGCATCAATAGGAACGCCAACCGCGCTCAACGCTGAGAGAACGAGGCCGCCATCGGGCTTGCCGAATCCGTTCACAATGGGGAACATCACGATTCGCAAGGTTGACCACGCCTTCTCCAGCGCAACCTCGACAACGATTTCGTTCGTGTCGACGGCCACGACGTGTACAAGACTCCAAGCGCCAACTTTGCCGTGGCTGCCAATGAGCTTGCTCGGCTCGAGCAAACACCGGAGGTCGCCAGGGTCGCCGCGATGCTCAAAGCGACGCACTGTCAAGTCAACGAGATCCGCCAGGATCAGGGACCTTCCCACTCGACAAGCTCATGAGTCAACCGCCACCCTGGCAGGAGTCGTTTCGCCGACCAACATCACGATGGAGGACAATTCCTCCAGGGTGGAGTTAGGGGGAACGTCGTCAACAACCCTCCTCATTGCATCAACGCCGCAGCCGACCAGGAAGTCGAGCAAGACGTCCGAGGACACCTCGACAATCTCCGAGATGTACGACACCGTATTGATGGGTGCCGTTTCTCCCGGCATGAAGATGAAGTACGCCGGCGTGAAGAGTACGAGCAAGAATTTGGTAATCCGGATGCGGCCCTCCAGCCACTCAACGCCGGCAATGTTGCCAACCCCAACGGTGACGATCCCGAGGGGCCCCAAGCTTTCACTTGAGCACTCCGAACACTTCAGTGGCCCCGTGGCTTCAAAATCACCGGGGCCGAACCCTACGAGGGGCGGATGAATCCCACCTAGTGGCTTCAGGCTTACGCCACAGCCGTACGCGCCGCCGGAGGAGATACCAGCGTCATGGCGAACTATCTCCCTGTCATGCTCACTCCGCCCGCGATGAATTGGCTCACGAGCCTCGCTCCAGATTCCATCGGATCCAGGGAACAGCTAAAGAAGTTTTTCACCGACAACTACATGGCTACATGTACTCGGCCAAGCACCAAGCACGATTTGAATCACATTTATCAAAAGCCGTCCGAGCTTCTTCGTAGTTACATCAGGCATTTTTCTGAGATGCGGAATTCTATTCCCAACATCACAGAAGCTGAAGTTATCACCGCCTTCGTCCGAGGACTCCATCACCGTGACCTCCGCCCCAAGTTTAATCGCAAGCCGCCGAAGGGTATCGGCGAGATGATCACCACCGTCGACCAGTACGCCGACGCCGAGGAGGCCGAAGTCCGTCTCAACGAAGATGCGGGCACTCACCGCCCCACCCGACGCAATGATGATCGCCCCGACGAGCGACGCTATAACGACCGCCGCTATGATGACCGTGGTCACCACCACGATAGTGGTCGGGATCGGCCGGAAGGATCCAGAGCTGCCCTGTATCGCCGTCGTCGACCAGACAACATCGTCGCCACAGTCGACGAGCCCCGTGCCAAGCGAAACTACGACGATCAGTACAAGAAGATCCTCGAAGGACCTTGCCCCCTCCACAAGAACAGCAAGCATAAGATGAAGGACTGCCTTGGTTTGGCCAAGGAGTTCCAGACAAAGAAAAAGGAAGACGACAACGACAAGGGCGCCAGAGGTCGCCGACCACCCGGGACAACGACAGCGCCTTCCAGAACCACGACAAAGTGGTCGCTACCATTTTCGGGGGCCTCACCACCTCCAAAAGTAGAAGGGACCGTAAGCTCACCGCCCGTCGAGTGCTCGCCGTCAATGCAAGTGACACCATCGCCGACCCCAGCTATCGCCCCTGGTCTGAGGTCCCCATCACTTTCAGTAGGACCGACCAGTGGGCGGACATCCCTTACACAGGACGTTTCCCCCTGGTTCTTGACGCAACCATCGAGAAAATACTCTTCAGAAAGATTCTCATCGACGGAGGAAGTGCCCTGAACCTGCTCTTCGTCGGAGCCCTGAAGGAGTTGGGTTTCGGGATACAAGATCTCACTCCGACCGACTCCTCCTTCTGGGGCGTCCCAACCACTTGGCGAGATCTCCCTCCCGGTACAGTGCGGCACGGCCAGTAATTTCCGTGTCGAACACATCAACTTCTATGTCACCGACTTCGACACCGCCTACCACGCTATACTTGGTCGGCCAGCTCTGGCCAAGTTTATGGCCGTACCCCCATTACGCCTACCTGGTGTTGAAGATGCCTGCTCCCACTAGGGTTTTGGCTTTGCAGGCTAATCTCTCCATTGCATACGCATGCGAGACAGAGAGTATCTCTCTCGCCGAAGACACCGACCTCTCCATCCAGATGAAAAGCATGATTGCCGACGCCAAGATGGTGCCAGCCGACGACCAGGTGATCCCAGATGTGGAACCTCCCCGCTCCTCCGCCAAGTCCAGGGACACGAAGGAAATCAGCCTCGGCGTCGACGACCCCGCGAAGACCGTCAAGATCGGGCACTACTAGGAGAAGGGTTATAGGTGGGTTTGTATTCTGTGGTGCACCCTTAATTGGTGCGCCACAGAAATATTTCTGTGGCGCATGGCAGAAGGTGCGCCACATAAATTTTGGCCTTTCTGTGGCGCATCTCACAGAAATGCGCCACAGAATGTCATATTTCTGTGGCGCATGCCCACCCATGCGCCACAGAAATAGCGTGGGTCCCACGTTCCAATTATTGGGCCAGGTCCATCTGGGGAGATTCTGTGGCGCACGTGGCCCAGTGCGCCACAGAAAGTTCATATTTGTGGCGCACCAGCCGCCATGCGCCACAGAATCTTAGCTTTCTGTGGCGCACCCAACACCGTGCGCCACAGAAAGTTGACATTCTGTGGCGCACCGAGCTGCGTGCGCCACAGAATGTTGGCCCAGATCCACAAAAAGGTGGCAGCACCCACTTTCCCCATGTGACCTTCTTCATTCTCCCCCATGCATCTAGCTCGAGCTCCTCCTCTCTCCCATGGCATTTTGACCATCCTATTATCCATTATTTGTTGTTAAACTACTTTGTTTGACATAGAATTGGTGAGGGCTTGGGGAAAGCCTCCATATATATTCTCCTCCTCTCTTTTTGTCCACTATTTTCCCTCCATCACCACACACTCTCTCATCGATCACGGTCACGTCTCGGGAACGGATCTAGATCTACTAGGTGGGTATTGTTGGATGGGTGTTTGTTAAAGGCATGAGAAACTTGTCGGCGGGCGATTGTGTGTGTGGTTTGCATGAAGCAAACTATTTGTTGAACGGATCTATGCATGAAACTTGTGTGTGTGGTTTGCATGAATCTTTGCATGTTGTTCTTGCGCCGGCGTGGTGCATGGATGTTTGCCGAAATGTTGATTCATTTCCATTTCGGTAAATTTTTGCACCACATATGTCCTACTTCTAGGGGAAGTCATGCCGAATTTTTTCGTCGAACATTTCCGACTTAATAACACATACTCTATATGTATACCGCGTAGGCGACCATGGTCATGAAGATGAGCTCCAGTCGAATCAACAACTACAAGGAAGAAGCGAAGGCGGAAATGATTCGGTGCAACAAGCGCCACATACGATGTCCGTGTAGAAGTTGCAAATTTGTGAGATGGATCGACCCTGATTCCGGACTATTGGAGGAACACCTGCTCAGGCGCGGTTTCATGGAAGGCTTCAATGAAGCGCCGACAGCAAATGTTGCGCCTGAAGACGAGGGCGGGCATGATGATCGTGACGAAGGAGATGCCGACGGAAATGGTCATGATGAAGGAGTAGATGGTGGTGGAGAAGACGCGAACACGCCGCAGAGCTCGCTAATGTCGGCCTTGATGGAGTCTCATGTTCAAGAACTGCTCCTTAAGGAGGCGAGGACCGTTAGAGAGAAAGCCAAGCTGGCGCAAATGGAGATAGACGGGAAGACTCCGTTGTATCCAGGGTGCCGGCCACAGGATACGCGCTTGCAAGTAACGCTTGATGCTCTGGAGATGAAGTCAGGAAACAAATGGACCGACGTGAGCTTCAACAAGAACATGAAATTCTTCCACGAGCGTCTTCCCGAGGGGAACACATTGCCAACTAGTATCGAGGAGGCCAAGAAAGTCGTGTGCCCTCTTGACCTACCGCACGTTAAATACCACGCCTGCATCAATGATTGCGCAATTTATCGGGGCGAGTACGAGGACAGAACCACATGTCCGGTGTGCGGCCAAGGACGGTACAAGAGCCGTGGGAAGAAAGGTCCTCACAAAGTGGTATGGTACTTTCCTATCACTCCCCGTCTGCAGCGGTACTTCGTGGACCCTAAGGAAGCAAAGCTCATGCAATGGCACGCGGAAAGGGAGAAGCCTGAAGAAGATCCGGAGAAGGGCAGGATCCTTACACACCCTTCAGACGCTAGCCAGTGGCAAGAGTTGGACGCCGTCGGAAATTTCGGAGGCGACGCAAGGAACGTCAGGCTCGGTATGAGCACCGATGGACTCAATCCGTTCGGCAACCAGAGTAGCACGCATAGCACCTGGCCCGTGTTTGTATGGCCTTACAACCTTCCCCCGTGGTTGTGCACGAAGCAAAGGTATATACACATGAGTCTTCTCATTCAGGGGCCGAAACAAGCAGGTGTCCACATACATATATCTCGCGCTGTTGGAAGAGGAGTTAGCCACGTTGTGGGCGACCCCAGCCCGTACGTGGGATGCCTACACTGGAGATTATTTCCCATGAGAGCCGCGCTGCTCACGACGGTGCAGGACTATCCTGGTTGCTCATATGTATCGGCCCAGGTAAGCCACGGATTCTGCGCATGTGTCAGGTGCATGGATAACCCCGCATCTCCAGCTACCAAGGAATCCAGGGTCTTCGAAAACCGTGTACCCAGGGGCTCGAAGGTGGCTTCGCATGGATCACCCGTGGAGGAAACGCGGTGACCTGTTTAATGGTAAGGACGAGCCCGAAGGACCCCCGATCCCGAGGAGCGGCACAGAAATCGACGAGCTGTTGAATAATTGGAAGGAGTGCCCTGCGCCGGGAAAGAAACGACCGAAGGTAGATCCGCTGCTGGGTGTATGGAAAGCGAGGGCTGTTTTCCACAACTTGCCCTACTGGAAGGTCCTCAAGACGCCACATAGCCTCGATATGATGCACATTACGAAGAATGTCACCGAGAGTCTGCTTGGCACTCTTTCCAACATGCCGGAAAAGACCAAGGATGGGACGAAAGCAAGATACGATCTGAAATGGCTTGGTGTCAGGAAAGATCTTCAGGCCCCCGATAGCGATGACGATGATGATGATGATGATCAGACGGAAGGGACTCAAGGTCGCCGCAAAAGGGTAAAGAAGAACACTGTGGTGCTTCCCGCTACGTGCTTCACTATGAGTCCGGAGGAGCTCGAGCAATTCTACAGGTGTCTTCTAGGAGTCAAATTTCCGAATGGTTACGCGGGCAGATAAGCAGATATCTGGACGGAAAGAAGAAGAGGTTTAGCGGGATGAAGTCTCACGACTGTCACGTGTTGTTGACGCAGATACTTCCCGTTGCGATTCGAGGGATAATGGACGAGCACGTCCGTGATACGCTGCTTGCCCTTTGCAACTTTGTCGACGTCATCAACAGGAAGTCGATCGGGGTGAAGCAGCTCGACAGGCTACAAGAAGAGATCGAGCTGGTACTATGCGAGCTCGAGATTTACTTCCCGCCAGCATTCTTTGATATATGCGTGCATCTCCTTCTCCATGTCGTTGATGACATCAGGCAGCTAGGGCCAACGTTCATGCACTACATGATGCCGTTCGAAAGGATGAACGGTGTCATGAAAGGATACGTTCGCAACAGGGCCCGTCCAGACGCAAGCATGGCCAAGGGCTTTCTAACCTACGAGTGCATCTCCTTCTGCCAGAATTATCTAAGCACCGAGAACCAGGATGTAGGTCTGCCCACGAGGAAACACTTCGACAGGCTCAATGGATATGGTCACCGAGAGGGCGCCAGCAACTCTTTGTCAGCATGCAGGGTCGAAAGGACGACTTCGACAGGGCTCACCGGGTCGCGCTACAACACTTACAGTTGATCGAAACTTGTGGAACAGCACAAATGCTTACTCGAGCAACATTACATCAAACTGGGCCGGCCGAGGAAGAAGGGAGACGTAACCAGAGAGCACAACGCCAGCTTCACGCGTTGGTTCAAGCAAAATCAAATGGAGCTAGCAAAGAGGAAACCGCCATCTACGGAAGATGAACAACTCATATTCTCCTTATCACGGGGTCCCTCGCACAACGTAAAGACCTATCAGGTACGACATCAACGGCTACAGATTCTACACCGAGGAAAAGGACAAGATGTCGGAATATCAAAACTCAGGAGTAACTATGCTATCCTACGGCGATGAGGAGGCTACTGTCAAGGAAAGATACTTCGGAAGGATTGAGGACATATGGGAGCTCAACTACTGTGGAGAGGTGGTGCCAATGTTCCGTGTAAGATGGGCCAAGGACGTCGTCAAAGAAGGCCGGTATTTCACCACCATGGTAATACCCGATGCCAAATCGAAGAACGCCTCCGCGAAAAATGAGCCATGGGTACTCGCTAGCCAAGTTGAGCAATGCTTCTTCATTACCGACCCGTCAAAGCCTAGCCGTGTTGTCGTGAGGAGGGGCAAGAGGAGCATCATCGGAATGGAAGGAGGCGCCACCGAGCAAGACTTGGACAACGAGCCAAAGATCGAGGAGGAATTCGACAAGTTCTTCGACATGCCTACTACTAGTACACAAAGAAGGAAGACCTCCCTACCTAAAAGGTTGTCCGTTCACGCGAAGAAATCTCAAGGTGACCGGCCTAAAGTTTTCAACCGCGAAGAAGGGAAAGAAGAGAAGCTAACTCGCGGAACCGAGACGAAGAAGAGACTTTTTTGGTGTATTTAATTTGCGTGTGTGTGTGAGCATACATATGTATCATCATTAATATGTATGACACATTGTGTGTGATACAATGCACGACGATATATATGTATTTAGTGAATTCAATATGTACCAAAGACATTAATTATGTGTAGTTTTTGTGAACCAAAATTAACCAAAAATATTTGAAAAGAAAAAAAATAAAAAAGTGAGCAGCTAGGATTTGAACCTGGGTTGCCCAAGTTAACTGACGTGGTTGGAACCACTGGGCTATGTGTGTGTTTGTGTTATGTCATAGCAGCACAGCCTTTTATTTTAGAGGCTAGCTATTTCTGTGGCGCATCCGCCCAAACGATGCGCCACAGAAATCTTGGAAATTCTGCGCGGGGATGCGCCACAGAAATGCTGGGCACCCACTTACATGTGGGCCCTCGCCGCGCTGCCTCTTTCCTTCCCCAATTTCGCTAACTTCAAACTGCTCCCCGTGCTGTGCCTCGTCCCGACGCCGGCGACCTCATCCCCTGCGCCCGACGCCGCCTCAACTCGCCGCCCACCCTGTGCGCCACCCACCCTCGTCGCCGGCGACCTCGTCCCCTGCGCCCCGGCCGCCCCCGCCTGAGCCGCACCGCACACTGCGCCCCGCGACCTCTGCCGTCATTGCCCGCGGCGCGCCGGCGACCTCCCCTGCGCCCGCGGCCGTCCCCTCCCTCCCCCTCCCCTTCCCTGCCCGGTACGCTTCCCCTTTCTTCCTTCTCCTTCCCCTCCCGAAACCTGTGTACGTAACGTGTTCGACAAAAATCCTAGCTAGGATCAGTGCAGAACCATCTTGATTTTTTACAGAATTTGTTAGATTTTTTTGTTGATTGCTTGCTGCAAGTAGTTGCCATCACCATTTAGTAAAAGTTGCCATCACCATTTAGTAAAAGTTTTGAAATTTTGCTAAGTTAAAAAATGTTAGTGCATGCATTAGATGTTTAGGTTAGTGCTAGGTGCTTGATATATGTTGTTATATGGAAAAATGCAGTAGATGTTTTAGTGTTCTAGGTTCTAGGTGCTTGCAAAACCACATTTATCCCCTTGTTAATTTTGTAACCACATTTATGTGCTAAGATAGATAAAATATGTGAAGTAATAGTGCATAGTTGCTTGCTGCCACACTACTTTGAAGATGCATTTTTAGTTGCTGCTATAGCTGCTTTTGTGACATGATCCTTTTTTTGGTTGTGCAGGGTGTAGAGGTGCTTGTGTGTACTAGGCAAGAAGACGTTCGTGGAATCGATTTGGTGAGCTTCGGTGACCATCGTGTCGTGGTTCTTTGTTGTGATGCTGTGGCCGGCCAGCTATGCCGGCGGGATATGTGTTGGTTGTCATGCTGTTGCCGGCCAGCTATGCCGGCGGGATATTTTTTGTGAAATGCTTGCAGGTACCCCGTGAGGCCCTTGAGATTGCCGGAACGTCGATTAACTTCCGTTCCGGCAAATTCGGGTACTCCATATGTCCTATTTTTAGCAAAGGTCATGCCAAAAAATTTCGTGAAATTTAGCATGACTTTGCTAAAAATAGGACATATGGGGTATTGCGGCTAATGCAAGGGCCGGGGTATCTTAGTACTAAATTAAGTGATGCTTTGTTATATTTGTTGTACTAATTATTTTTGCCTCTTTTTAATGTAGTGCAAACATGTCCTCCGAGGCCGGCCCTTCTGAAAGCACATGAGCGTCGACGAAGAAGCTAGAAAAAGAACATCGTTCTGGGAATTGAACCCGAGATGGAGGAGACGGAGGCCGCCGCACTGGCTCGTGACGGCGATGGGACTTTCAGTTAGAGGAGGCCGAAGCCACCACCACCGATGGAGAACCCACCACACGGATGTCGGGGGTGGCGACCACACGGATGGCGGGTGGTGGTAGTAACCCGCCGGCCGCTAAGAGGCTTAAGAAGCCGAGGAAGGACCGGACACCGCAAGCGGTCGGCATCGTCACAGACACGTTCACTAAGGTCTCCGTAAGTGGCCAACCACTGGAGCCTAGGGACATCGCAAAAGGGTACGGCATGCAACTAGGGTGCATCCTCCGGAGCATGCATCGATCAACACGTATGACCTCAGGAATCCGGAGAATGAGGCTTTGCGCAATGACCTCCTCAAGAAGCTTCACAACGATATATTTTCCCGGCTGATGGAAACAAAAAGGTGGACAACTTCGCCATCACGAAGATGAACACCGCCTTGACAAGCTGGAGAGGCCGGGTGAAGGCGAAGATTCTTAAAAAGGGTCTTAGCTGGGAGGAGATCAGTGCCAAAGAGCCGTACCTCGAGAAAGACGAGTTCGATATATTCAAGGCATCCTTGTCATCTCCGGAGGCTGAAAAATGGACCGAGTGGGGGAAGAACATGCGGGCACTGAACTTAGGTAACCACCATTTGGGAAGCGGCGGTTACGCAGGAAAAAAGCCCGTTTGGGACAAGGAGGATGCCGAGGTTGCGAGACTTGGGAAAGAGAACCCGTGGCATAAATTCACGGACGAGCAAGTTAGGAACTTTGTTCGGTCCCGCTACTATCTGAAGCCGGGGACGGGGGAATTCGTTACCGACTATGAAGATGTGTTGGAATTCGAGAAAAAGCTGGTAAGGAACTTAATTACCATTTGCGTTGATTTCTACATGGGTTCACGTTTATTTCCTTTGTCCGCAGGCGGCTGAGTTGGAGATTGAGGCTGAGGCCGGCCCGTCGTCCCAGGAGCCTCCGGCCGGCCCGTGGGACACGACTTTCAACCGGGTGATGAACGTTTACAAGGGGAGGGACAAGTCAAAGCCGCCGACGTCAGCTGGCCGTGTGACCGGCTTTGGTACGGCGATGAAGTTCACCGAGTACTACAGCACGGACACCGAGAAGAAAAAGGAGAGGAGGAAGCCGGCTAAAGATAGAGCCGAGGTTCTCGAGCTAAGGAAGAAGCTGGACGCACTAGAGGCCGAGAAGGTGGACTCCAGCGTGGTGGACAAGCTAGTGGCCGAGAAGGTGGAAGAGAAGCTCCGGGCTTTGTTACCCGATGCATTGGTGCAGGGGATAACTGCTTGGCATGCGGGAGGTCAACAGGGGCCGATACACGTGCCCAGCTTCGCCGGCAGCACCTCCAGCAATAACGTGTCGCCGGTCCTGCCGACCCCACCGGTGCCCCCTGCCGTGGAGCAACATACACCAACGCCGGAGAATAATGATAATGCACACGAGCGGCCGGAGATTGATAGGCCGGCCGCCGGCACCGGCGCCCTTGTCTCGACATTAGCCGAGCTCAACGCCGTCACCAAGGTAACTAATTAGTATGTGTGTGTGAGGCAATGGAAACATATATATGTATGATCATGAATATGTATGATACATTGTGTGTGAGACTATATATGCCTTATCTCATGGTGCCCGCTATGTGTTGACTCCCAGGACATGCCTTGCATACTCCTGCATAGGGTGGGGGCCGACGGCGAGTTGAAGGAAGTCGCAAGGGCCTCGACCGTACAACCTTTGACCCGCGATATCCACAACGTCCGAATGAGCGAGCTCGTGATGAAAGTAAATGTGAAGGAGGTACTGCCTGAGTTCTGTGACATCGACCCCCCTAAGCAACCTCAGGGAGCCGAGAAACACATGAAGCTTGGCGAATGCGGGCAGTGGATGCTGGAATGGCCGAAGACCCAAATTCGTCTTGGGGATGTTCTTCATGGGGCCAGGCGCACCGGCGGCGCCACCTCGAGGCCCCGAGCCCCGATCGTTCGGCCCCCGCCGAGGCGGACAAAAAAAGATGCTGCGGATGAACCGGCGCCACAAGCAGCCGTCACCACCACCCAGACGGAACCGCCGGTCGCCGCCACCGCCGGCCGGAAGCTACCGCCGGTCGCCCCCACCGCCGGCCGGAAGCTACCGCCGCCGGTCATCGCCGCCACCAACCGCCACAAACAGTTGTTGGGAACGTCTTCCCCGCAACCGTCCAAGGTTAGTTCTGACTTTCCGAATTCCCCGACTTTCCGACTTTCCCGACTAACGGATGTGCTATTGTTTATGTTTTAGGACAAAGCCGTTGCACCTCAACTTGGTGGCAACGACGACAATGTTGAGGAGGATGATGATAATGATGTAAACGTCGATGACTACATCAACACTGGCGCCGCCGCGGATGATATGTTCATGCCTCTTATGGATGAAGAACCCTTCCGCGACCACCACATTCAACCTGCTCGTCCCACTTCATGCACACAGCGCCTGGCCTTCACCGACACGCCTCCGGATGCCGGCGATCATCAAGCTCAACCGGGTAACATTTTCAGCCCTACCACACTGAAAGAAACAGTTAAAGCGGGGTTCACTGCACCCCCACAATCCCCAGAGAAGAAGAAAAAGAGTCATCAAAGGAAGAGAAAAGCATCCTCTGCGAGCCAGCAAGATCCTAAGATCCGGGGTCCTGAAGACACGAATCCACAAGGCTACTCCGAGTTCATGAAGCTGGTAAATCTATCTTGTCCGGGGACATGCTCCGCCTTGCAGAAGGACCCATGATTACTTTGCAGAATAATATCTTGTATCTAGAGGAGACCCTTCTTAAAGAGAAGAACCCAGGTTACCCGGCGTTCTCGGTCAAGGTGCCAAAAGAGTTGGTGGACTTCGTCCAGGAAGACCCCGCAGATGTGTTCTTCATAGCGTACGAGGACATCTTCAACCTGTATCACTCCAAACGGCTGGACTATAACATGGTCCGCCTATATGCGCTCGATGCGGCGATGAAGATCAGGAGAGATGATACCCCGTACATCGCGATAGTGGATCCCTACTACATGCGCGACAGCCATCTGGTGGAAGGATCAACAACACGGGAAACGGCCAAGGAGTACCTCGTTAGGGTCTTCCTGGCCAACAAGGAGAAGACCGCCCTTCTTCTGCCTTACTTTTTCGAGTAAGTACACATCTGCTCGCCACCGTCCTATCTTATGTCTTCTTGTACATTTCTTCCATCGCTGATCCTTTGTCCAACATTCTGCTTCAATTGTGTTGAGCAGGGACAAGTACTGCGCACTCATCCACGTATCCCCGAGGTGGTCCGTTGCCACTTATTTGGACTCGGGGAATAAATCCCAGCCGAGATCATACAACAGAATAAAGGGTGTTCTCGATGACGCTCTCGAGGCCTATGCCAAAAAGGGCGGCCCCTTCCATAAGAAGTCGGAATTTTTCACGGAGGACGACAACACACACAAGTTCTTGCATGGGACCGGATTCCATTGCGTCAAGCAACTGGATGGCAGTGTGATGGAGGCCTACTATGCCCTCCGTCACCTTAAAACGATTGTCCGGGATTGCGAGAAAACGAAGATTGCATCTAATCTCGCAGAATACACCAAAATGGCGGAAGGTCTCACCGATGCTGATTATAGACAAGACTTCCATCGCATCCGGCTGCAGTTAACAAATATCATCCTCGACGATGTCATGCACGCCTCAGGGTCCTTCCACTTCCGCTTCGGTACGTAGGATGTATTATAAAAGATAGCCTTGCTAAGCATTACTAGCTAGTGTGTACTTTTTTGTAGAAGTGCATGTGTAGGGTTATATATTATATATATGCTATGCTATGAAACCCAAATAGGATAGCCATATGATTTCCAACCATGACAACATTGATTGATCGTCTTGCCTCTATACTTAGATGAACAAATTATACTCTATGTATATCACTAACCAATATATATCCCAATCCATCTTCAGCGTTGTCTCAGAAGGAAATGGAAGAACGACTAGCGGCGCAGAATGACACCAGGGAGTGGAGGACGAAAGGGGGCATTCTACCGTTCCCGGCGCCGCTCAAGAAGAGGAAGCCATGATCATGCTCCATCATCGCGGCGGTGACAACTTCATTTGTACTAAGACTTGTGTGTGACATGAGATGAACCTTTGTACCAATTAAGACTTGTGTGACATGATCGAGATGGAACTTTTGTAGACTTGTGCTTTGGCACTTGTCACTATATGCATGTATGTATCTTGGGCTCTAAGTGTTTGTCATGACATAGTAATGTGTTTGTTTTCATATACCGTGTCAAAATATATTATTGTTTCTATTATTCCTATATTTCCTTTAATATACCTGTATTTGTACAGGAAAATAAGAATTTCTGTATTTCTGGAAAAAAACTTTTGTGGCGCATCATTTATTTTTTTGTGGCGCACCACTTTCTGTGGCGCACCAGCAAAAGGTGCGCTACAGAATTCCTCTGCATGTGGCCTACCCAGATATTTCTGTCGCGCACACTTCTGGTGCGCCACAAAAAGTTGGTTTCTGTGGCGCATGCACGCGGTGCGCCACAGAAATAAATATTTTAGTGGCGAGTATTCTATGGCGCATCCAGGAATTCTACGGATGCGCCACAGAATTAGATTTTGGTGCGCCGAAATAAAACAGCTCCTAGCAGCCGGCTTTATTAAGGAAGTGTATCATCCTGATTGGTTAGCAAATCATGTTCTCGTTCAGAAAAAGAATAAAGAATGGAGAATGTGCGTTGATTACACCGATCTCAACAAACACTGCCCTAAACATCCCTTCGGTTTGCCTAGAATAGACAAGGTCGTAGACTCCACCGCCAGATGTGAACTTCTCTCCTTCCTCGACTGTTACTCCGGCTATCACCAGATATCCCTCAAAAAGGACGACCAGATCAGGACTTCGTTCATCACGCCTTTCGAGGCATACTGCTACACCATCATGTCCTTCGGACTCAAAAACGCCGGGGCAACCTACCAGAGAGCCATCCAGGCGTGCCTCGACCAACAGATAGGCCGCAATGTTGAATCTTACATTGATAACGTGGTCGTCAAGTCAAAAACCGCCGGCAATCTAATCTCCGATCTCCAAGAAACGTTCGCCAACCTGAAGAAATATCGATGGAAGCTGAACCGTTCAAAGTGCATCTTTGGAGTTCCATCCGGTATACTCCTGGGCTACATAGTCAGCACTCGCGGCATTGAACCTAACCTCGAGAAGGTATCTGCCATCACCAACATGAAACGGCCGACCAGCGTGAAGGATATCCAGAAGCTCACAGGGTGCATGGCTGCTCTCAGCCGATTTATATCTCGCCTTGGTGAAAAAGGACTCCCGTTCTTTAAATTGCTCACAGCCTCCGAGCATTTCTCTTGGTCGGAGGAAGCCGACACGGCCTTTGAGCAGCTCAAGACGTTCCTAACAAAGCCTCCGATCATGATGACGCCTAGAGCTGGTGAAACCCTATTGATTTACATCGCCGCTACTTCCCGCGTCGTTAGCACTGCTATCATCGTCGAACGCGAGGAAGCTGGACACGCCTACAAGGTGCAACACCCGGTTTACTTCATTAGCGAAGTTTTGAACGAGTCCAAGACTCGTTATCCTCAGGTCCAGAAGCTGTTGTACACCATCCTGGTCACGTCGCGCAAGCTCCGCCATTACTTCGAGTACTACAAGATCGCCGTGGTCACCGAGTTTCCCTAGGGGACATTCTCCGTAACAAGGAAGCCAACGGCCGCATCATCAAGTGGGCAGTTGAACTTGGCACTTACTCCATAGAATTCAAGGGCAGGCCAACTATTAAGGCGCAAGCATTGGCTGACTTCGTCGCCGAGTGGACCGAGCTCCAAGAGCCCATCTCCGATGCTTGCCCCGAGCACTGGGTGATGTATTTCGACGGTGCTCTTAATATCAACGGCGCTGGTGTTGGCGTTTTGTTCCTTACTCCGACTAAGGACAAGCTTCCATTCGTCCTCCGACTACATTTTCCAGCATCCAATAACGCCGCTGAATACGAAGCATGTCTCCATGGACTTCGTATAGCTGTTGAGCTCGGCATCAAACGCCTCATTGTCTACGGAGACTCCGCGCTGGTCATCAATCATGTCAACAAACATTGGTCCTGTTCCAGCGACAAGATGGACGCATACTGCGCCGAGATCCGGAAACTCGAAGGAAAATTCTACGGTATCGAGTACTACCACGTGGTACGAGATCAAAATCAGCTCGCCGACCACCTATCCAAGATAGGCTCTTCCCGTGCTGCGGTCCCGCCAGGGTTTTTTGTTCAAGACCTCTTTACGCCATCTATCAAGGAGGAAAAGGAAGTTCAAGACGTTCCCCCCGCCGGGCAACTGGTGCTGGCAGTATCCCCACCGGTCGACGATTGGAGGGAACCGTTCATCAAATACCTTACCAGCGCCGATGTGCCCGTCGACAAGACTGAAACTGAGCAACTTATCCGCCGCAGCAAGCTTTACATACTGACAGACGGAATGCTGATGAGAAAGAGTGCCAAGGAAGGGATACTGCAAAAATGCATCACCCAAGCATAGGGAGTGAAATTACTTCTTGAAATTCACTCTGGTTCCTGTGGAAATCATGCGGCCTCTAGAACACTGGTCGGTAAGGCTTTCAGAGCTGATTTTTATGGCCCACGGCCATCTCCGACGCAGAAGACCTTGTACGACATTGTGAAGGGTGTCAATTTTTCGCCAAGCAAATACACGTGCCGGCGCAGGAACTTCAGACCATCCCAGCCTCCTGGCCTTTCGCATGGTGGGGACTGGACATGATTGGACCTTTCAAGGCTGCACCAGGTGGTTTTCGGTACGTCTACATCGCCATCGATAAGTTCTCCAAGTGGATCGAGTACAAGCCACTTGTTTCGGCTACAGCAAAGAAAGCAGTTGATCTCTTCAAGGATATCATCCACAGATTCGGTCTGCCGAACACCATTAGCACCGACCTCGGCACTACTTTCACCGGTCACCACTTTTGGGATTTCTGCGCGGATCGATGCATCTCCGTCAAGTATGTCTCCGTCACCCATCCTAGAGCCAACGGCCAGGTTGAGTGGGCGAACGGCATGATCCGCGACGCCCTCAAAAAGAGATTATATCAGAAAGAGGAGAAGCATCACGGCAGATGGATCAAAGAACTTCCAGCCGTGGTCTGGGGACTGCGTACTCAAGCTAGTCGCAACACTGGTGCATCTCCGTATTTTCTGGTCTATGGATCGGAAGCCGTGCTTCCTGCGGACATTGCCTTCCGAGCACCCAGGGTTGAGCACTACAATGAAGAGCGAGCCGCAGCTGCTCGGACAGAAGACGTCGACAGAGCCGAAGAAGAACGCCTGATCACTTGTCTCCGCACGGCCAAGTACCTGGAAGGTCTGCATCGATATTACAATCGCAACATCAAAGGTCGTTCGTTTGCGGTCGGTGACCTCGTTCTACGCCGAAAACAGAAAACCGATGGAATGCACAAGCTCTCCTCCCCCTGGGAGGGGCCTTACGAGGTCAAGGCGGTTACCCGACCAGGGTCTTACCGGTTGTGTGACATGGAGGGAGTTGACATCCCCAACTCATGGCACATCGATCACCTTATACGTTTCTACCCCTGAAACGCTCCAGATATGTATATTTTACTCCATATTGAATAAAGTGTTTTTCGCCATAATTTGTCTCCATTACTTTTCCACTCCAGTTTAGTCTCCATTTATGACTACTAGCTCCAAGTTACTCCGGCACGAACTCCGTTAAGTATACGTGATCTCCATAAACGTATCGCCCAGTTTCTCCGTATTTGATATTTCGTCCATCGCCGAGTAGTCGGCATTCCGCTCTATGCTCTTTGGAGAAAACCCTGTCCTCGATCTCTCCCTACACGTGCTATGAGCTCCAGCGCTCTGCGTTATGGGTGGTCGGCTGCGGTTCCTTGGTCACGCCTGTTTCTCCTACACGTGCACGGGCTCCGCGCTCAACGTTATGGGCTATGGGCTAGCCAAGGCCAGGAGTGTAGTAACGAAACAACTGCTCGGACGCCACTTATACTACGTATACTAGCTAAATGCCCGTGCGTTGCAACGGGGATTTGGATAATACATTATTGAGAAGCATATTTCCGTGCTCTTCACTTCGAAAGAATAAATTGATGGCGGCGACCATGTTGTAGGTTACATGTGAGAATTTTCTGAATATGAATACTTGTACTGCCACAGGCTTAAAATTATTTGTCAAATCTTTTTTTCTCATTTGATAAATTATTTGCCAACCCATCTGACATCGGAATTTAGTGATCCTTGTTGCGTTGTAAACATGAAATCAAAAATCATCTACTAAAAATGAAAATAAAAAATAAAAATATATGTACAACCAAATTACGAATATTATTCACCGTTCATACCACACTTCCCTTAAGTGAGTTTTGTACTTCCTAAATTACATATGTGTACTTGTAGGCGGGATATTTTACCGTTTCACTAAACTTCTTGGTGGTATTTGAAATTCTCTAACAAAATATCTGCACTTCCCTGGAAACGTACTTAAACTTCTTAGTTGATGCGCGTGTACTGTCGACAGGACATTTTCACGATTAGTGGTCCATAATTCAGCGACAAATTTCTCATACGGTGCCCATTTCAGGTGTATGACCACCCAAAACGTTCTGTCAGATAAGACACATCTATTAAATTTACCGGTAAAACCAGTAATGAAAGTCTCAAAAATTGATATCTAAGTGGGATTTTTTGCGGTCAAATCGATTTTTGCGATCAAATCGATTATTTAGCAACCGATCCGACCTCGGAAGTGAGTGATTCTTGCTGCGTTGGAAAGATGAACTCAGTGACTATTTAATAAAAATTAAAAATTAGAATATACGTATAATAGAATTGCGAGTATTATTTACTAAAAATATTCATTCACTAAAATCAGTTCATGTTTCACTTGTACTTCTCATATGTGTAGTGTACTTCTTGACTGTTTTATTTATACTTCTTGATACTACTATGTTTACTGTCCAAAAATGGAAAACGTCTCTGAGAGACACACTTGGGATGGTACTGCCGAATTCGCAAAACACACACACACACACAATTTACCGTGCCCTTGGCCAAGGGAAGATGGACAAGTCGAAAAGCTGATATTCTTACCCATACGAAAGCTGCCTCCGACTACGCCCGAGCGAATGCCATATTTTTCTTTCATCCGTATACAGCAATGCATCTATGAAAGCGTTCACTTCCTTTTTTCAATGATGTTTCGTTATTAGTTGTGTAATATATGATCAACAGTCTGCTGATTGATTTTTTGCACTGCCGTGCTGAACCAGCCACTGTTGACATTGATACTTTTCCACTGGTCATTGAAATCATGCCAAACTTAATACTAAAAGAAGATTGGTCGCTGCCGGCACTGTGAATGACTGAAGAAAATGCAAGTCGAGGTTCCCTTTATACCGCATGGATGGACTGCACCTCACCACCGCTACAGTATTGGACTGATTGAATGGATGTTACTTGAACAGCAAAGGCCGTTTATAGACAGGCAAACTTCCAGAACACCTGTACTTCCTTTAGGTGTGGCGTCGCTGCAATTTTCTACATGAACAATTCCCAGGTTTGGCCAATCTAATCTAAAATTGATTAAATCAGCTGAATGGATCGAATTTTTAGTAACGACAGCTCAAGTACTGTACAAGAGAAAAATGAGGCCTCTAGCTCGAGGAGCAACAGAGAGCACAACTCGTCACAAAGAACAGGCAAAATCGACTAATGTTCGTCCGCGTTAAGAAATTATCCGCGCACTCCACGAAGTAATACCAGGGAGGCACAACTAAGGCAGAAAAAGGGCGTCACAATTTCTAAACTTATGCTAACCTGCACTGCCTCTATTAGCATAGTTTGTACTGCTGTAAAAAAGAGAAACAGAGGAAGCTAGTAGAGAAGAACATCAGAATGTCGAACATCAGAGCCGTGCGACCATCTGGTAGAGGAGGAACTCGCCCTTACACATGAGCTAGCTCGGGACGGCGACGAGACGTTGCAACGTGCGGATCCAGGTCGACCGGACTGCAGTGAGCTGGTGGCGGCGAGTTGCCGCGGGAGCTGGGACGGCGGTGGTGGATGCCAGGTCCGCAGCAGGGAGCGGCCAGTGGGCGAACGCGCATCAGGAGTTCCGGCGACCGGCGGCGAGCTTGAGGACCTGTCCTGGGCTGCAGCGACAGGGAAATCGAGCACAGCGGCGAGGCTGGGGTGGAGCAGGGACCTCCTGGTGGCGGGGAAGGCATGGCGGCCGGCGGCCTGCGGCAGACGCGGGAGACTTGGGCGGCGCCGGATTCGGCGGAGATGGAGCTTGTGGGGACCCACGGCGGCAGTGCTGCGAGCTGTTCCTGCAGGAGCCAGGCCAGCGGCGGTAATCCCGGCGGGCCGGCGGCGGAAGGGATGGGGTGCGGGCCGCCGGCGGGATGAGGATGGGGCGCAGGCGGCGCCGACCCTCGGCCAGCGCGGCGGCGGTGCGGTACTCTGACGGGCAGCGCGTGGTTGGTGGGAGGTCGTGGGTGTGGGTCGGGTGGGGTGGGCTTTTCTTTCCCAAAGGAACAACGAAACGGTACATCTCATTTAGGGGTGGCAGGTGGTGTAATACTTTCTAATACTTAGGGGTAAAATTGGCAATGTAAAAAACGTACCAACACCTCCTCAGACCATATTATATAGTAGAGATCTCCAAGATCATGTCGGCAACCGCCGAGCAGCATGTCCCACTCTGTGTACTTTGGAAAAGACCATGTCTCTGATCCCTCTACGCGTGCTACGAGCTCCGCGCTCTGCGACTTGGGGGTCAGCCGCGGTTCCTCGGTCACGCCTGTTCTTCCTACACGTGCACGGGCTCCGCGCCCCACGTTATGGAATATGGGCTAGCTGAGGCCAAGTACGCAGTAACGAATTAACTACTCGGACGCTACTTATACCATGTATAAAACGCGTTATGGTTAACTACACATCTTTTTCACCGCCACCGATAACAAGTCGCCCATGCGCGCATACGATGTCTACTTTCGACATTTATACAACTAATATAAATGTTTTCTCCGACCACGATATATTTGATTCTTCGGTCAGGCTATTACATTCAGGTCTACCTGTATTGGCTACGGGGCTTGGTCATCACCGCTCATCTCGCCAAACAGGTCGACGTCTCCGGCTAGTTTCTTCGCCGCATCCTCCACCACATCGCTCAGCTGCTCCTCCTCCGTCATGCTTGTCCCTCTGGCAAATCTGGCACCTATTGCTTCAAGGTTGATCGCTGGATAATGGGATCAAACCACCGACAAGACGTGGGTCGCGACAGAGACTGCGGCGTCGCGATGGAAGCTTTTAAAGTTTGCCCATGCCGCCTTGCATCTGTCAATGATGGCGTTTGGGCGTGGTGGCCGGTCGTCGGATACTACCTCCATATCTATACAGTTTAGCAATGGATTCACTCCGGCCACCACGGCATCGAATTTGCCTCTTTGGATCTGAAGCTCGAGCTCCAGCGCGTCGAACTGTCCTTTGGTTCTCTGGCGATATTCTGCAAGCACCGAAGGGAGTCATTACATGGAATCAACCCTCTCACAATAACTCCGACCATGATAAGTTCACCTTTCAGTTCTTTGGCCAGCTTTTCTGATCGTCCTAGCTCCTCCTTCTTCTCCGTTCGGAGCTGCTCGACTTCTTGACGTAACTGGTCGAGCTCAGTTTCTTGTTCTACAATCATAACAGGCCATGACAAGGTCATGTTTGTTCGGCAACGTATATAAAATACACCGATTGGCGATACCTTTTTCTGCTCGGAGACGCTCCTCAGCTGCTCGAAGGCGTTTCCTAGTTGCTCGGAGGTGCGCCCTAGTTGTTCGGAGACGGTTTTCAACTGCTCGGAGAGGACGCCTTTCTTTTTTTTTGCTAAACACAGTACAACGCAGACGCTCACATACATGTGCACACAATCATCTCTATGAACGCACGCACGCACACCCTACCCCTATGAGCACCTACGAAATACTGAGCCGGCGGTCGGGTCTTGAGATTGACGAAGTTACCACAGGCGCCTCGCTGTCGACGGGAACGTCGCCTCCCACTGAAGAATATTCTGCCTAAATAAGATACACCAATGTCAAAATATAGGATTTGAACTCTGGTGGGTTAGGGATACAACCACCCTCCTAACCATCTTGACACAGGCAAGTTCTCGAGAGGACGCCTTTCTGGTACTCTAGATCCTGCGCGTTGGATTCGGAAAGACTACGTTCGCGCCGGTACCTCTGGACGTTTTTCTCCATGAGTTTCACCGCCTCTTTCAGTTTTTCGTTCTCCTCGGCAAGGGGCTCCATCCTTTTGATAAGCTGCTACCGGTGTTCGGCAGTCCGCGCAATGCTCTGCACCAACATCAAAGATTATAGGGGACCACATCCCTCAACGCCGAAGATAGACAGTGCTGACATGATGCTAACCTCAATTTGGCTCATGGCCATGGTAAGGACGGACCGCAGTCTCTTCACCTCTCGGGGGGTGTCTTCCTCCTCCACAACCACTACTTCCTCCCGACGTTTGCGGAAGATTCGGACAGTCTGCGGTTGCGTTTCCTCACCTTGGATTTCTTTGACTTCGTCTTCTTCCTCCGCGGATGGCTGCGCTCCTTGGGGACTCGGTGGCTGCACTGAGCATCCGACCACTCCATGCGTGGATTTTGGGCGGGTCGCTTGTTCTTCTGACGCTGCCGGCTCCTGTACTGCGGGTCTTGGTATTTCTCCGGCAGCATCCGCCCCTGCACTCGACGACTGGATAGGATCTGCGGTTTCTCCGGGCGTTTTCGATGTTTCGCCTATTGTCGCCGCCGGTTGGTCGTCACCGCTTACTTCGCCGCCAGCGGTGGTCGGATCCCCCGCACTGCCGAGCACCCGGAGAATGTAGAACGGACTCTGTCTGCTCCGTCTCAGCTCCATGGCTAACACCCGGTTGCTCGCCAATCTGACTGGGGGGATTCATATCTTCAGCTCTTCCCGTCCTGCATTATATTTGATCATCAAATCGCCAGAAGATAAGGATACGACAACACAGTAACTCCAAGGCAAGGAACTTACGTGTCAGCTAGCCGATATACTTTTCTGAATCGACGTTGTCTAACCGAACATCCAGGTGCGCCCCTGGGGTTGACTCCCACACCCTGGGATGGAGGTCCCCCGGTCTCTGCCGTTGGCCTCTCCTCCGCCCATGGCTCCGAGCTCCCCTTCTCCTGGGGCTCGGGGACTCCCTTCGCCTGTTGCTCGGGGACTCCTTTCGCCTGCTGCTCGGGGACTGATTCCATTCTTTTTGATTGCATCTCCGCGCGCATATTGCGCGGAGGCGCTCTAGTGCTCGGTGGAGGAGCTCCTGGAGCATCATCGTCGTCCGACCACTCAGATATCGCCGAACTCTGCGTCCGAGTGGTCTGGTCATCGCCAATTGCTATGCCGCCCGGTTTGCGGGGGGCGACGTCCGTTGTTCTCCTCCTTTTCTGGGCAGGCTCATCAACCGCCGCCCTTTTACCCTGACTTTCTCGGTTACGGGGGGGGGGCTGTCGGTCTTACCAGCGTCTGCGCTCCTGGACTCCAACGAGACGCTGGTGGCATCCTCCTCAAGATCTGTTGTTTGTCGGGCGTCTACTGCCCTCGGCCAATCGCTCCTGGGCACGTCCGAGAAGTACGCCGCTCGTTCCTGCGAATGGATCTTTCCACAAGGCAATCAATTCACTGCACGGCAACACAACAGGTTGATCTGGTTGCTATTCCGGGGCGGCGGCCCCGGTACATGGTGGTTTTGGTGCCAACCTGGATGAAGACTGCGTGGGCAGAGGGTTCGTCGACCATGACTAGATCACTTTTGGGCAATGCGAAAGTTGATCTGGTTGTTACGCCGGGGCGGCAGCCCCAGAGCTGGTGGTGTGTTTTGTGGCGTTTGTTCGACTTGGGTCTTGTGGCGGCGGGTCGCCTCGTCTTTATCATTCTTTTGTATAGCATGTATGGTTTTTGGACCCGGTTTCCCTATAAACTGGGTCAACTCTTTCTATCTATTCGGGCGGTGGATACGACCACCTTATACCTAAAAAAAAAACTGAACAAGGCACGAACAAACAAAGTTTTTACCTGAGGAGGGGGATTCGAACAGTTGAAGGCTCTGGTCTGCTTCGATACACTGAAAGAGGCGCTTGGAGCGAACAGCTCTGTTGCTCGCCTTATTACTTCATTTTTCGTCAGCCTCTCCACCCTCTCCCGGGTACCGTCCGTGTCCTCTTTGAAGTCAAATCCTGCGTGGGCCCTTTCTTTGCAAGGCTGCACGCGGCGCACTATGAAACTCGCCACCACCAGTTTACCATTTATCTCCACGCCCTTTATTAGGCCGAGGAGCTCCTTCACTTGCTCCATGTCGGCAACGCTTGGTTTCTCCGACCAGCTTTTCTGGTTCTCCGGAACGTGGTCGACGTCGCAGCGGATGGCGGGATGGCTCTGCTTCATGTAAAACCACCTGGCATTCCACCCCTTCAGCGAGGTATTCAGAGGGACAGTGATGTACTCACCTGCCATTCCGTCGCGGAGTTGAAGATAAACGCCGCCGACCACTTTGGAACCGCCGCCTCCTTTTTTCTTCAACCAGAATAGATAACGGAAGAGGTTGAAGTGGGGAAGAATTCCGAGATACGCCTCACAGAAATGGATAAAGATTGAGATGTGCAGAATAGTGTTGGGATGCAGGTTGCACAGACTAACTCTCCAGAAATCTAACAAATCCATCAAGAAGGGATGAACGGGAAATCCTAACCCGCGCCAGAAATAGTCTTCAAAGACAACCACTTCGTCGGTGTGTGGCATTGGATATGGGTCACCGTTGGCTGGCCGCCATCCGGCGGTGACATGGTCGGAGAGGACGCCCGCTTCCACCATCTTGTTTATTGCCGCCTCCCCCATGTTTGATGTCACCCACTCGTTGTCGCGGCGGGTTCCGGTGGTCGCCTTCTTCGGGTTTGCAGCTCCTTTCTTTGGTGCCATCTCTTAGATCTAGTTTTGGATTGGTGGCGGAAGTGTGTGAGAATGTGGATCGGAAAGTGCGAGGGCTGAGGAGGAAGATGAAATGGCAGAGTAGCGAAGGTGGGAATGTAGGGTGCGGCGGCAGAAGTTATAAATCACTTCTCCAACCTTTCGCGTTCCAGGGTTTTTGGGAAACCACCCCGTAATTGACGCCTCTTTGGATTCTTCGACACAGCATGGTGGGCTGTTACCTGGGCCTTTGCACAACTGCAGCCCGTTTTGCCCATTAGTCGCTGTGATTCGTAATAGCTCACCTAATTTTCGCCGACTTCTCCGCCATCTGTTACGGCTCAGTAATTTCTACTGTACAACTGCTACTCCGGAATTTTCTCCATGATTTGTTTTCTCCAAGATTTTCACCTGTGGCTCGGGGACTATGTTCCTTGTCACACTGTGAGAAATTTTCGTTTCACGGTTGTTTCTGACCCTGGCACCACGTGACTACGTCACCTACTGTCAGGCTCGGGGACTAAGTGGGCACACTTCACCATGCGGTGAATGTGCTTTTCTCGTTTCGGATTTATATTCAGAGACTGGTTGCATGCACGGCTGGTTTTCTGCTTTTTTCTTCAATTTTGGACCCTGGCACCACGAGACTACGTCACCTACTGTCAGGCTCGGGGACTAAGTGGGCACACTTCACCTCGCGGTGAGTGTGTTTGCTTTTTTCTAGAATACTCCGTGCTTCCTGATGTTGAAGAAGATTGTTTCCTATGCAAAAGGTCGTAGGTTCGGCCCCTACCTAAGTGGGCACACTTGGTCCACTGCGGGGTAAATTTGTGATTCTGAACTTGAGCTCCTTACATCCTTATGGCAAGCCTTACTTGGGATGTGCTGCTCGGCAACAATTTGTAACTGCTTGGTGACGGTTTGCAACTGCTCGGCAACTCATCACGGTGGTCGGACCATGAGTCTGACTGCTCGGCTTTGTTTGCACCTGCTCGGACAAGGTCAAGACGACGTTGCACAACAGATACAAGGTGCTCGGGGACTAGCTGTGGGGGGTACGACCCCGGATACCCACGGCCGACCACATGGGCGACGCTCCCAGGGGCAGCCCAGCCCACAAGACGAAGCTTTATGGGGCACGATGCTGCTCGGCGTGTCCCGCAAGACATCTGGAAGATATCCTGAAGATACTACGAGATCTGTTAGGATACGTATGATCCTATGATTCCTGTATTCTGTTATTACTTTTCGGTTATCTCCTAGATCTAACCGATTTGTAACCCTACCCCCGGACTATATAAGGCGGGTAGGGCACCCCCTCAAAAGACACGCAATATCATACGATAGCTAACACTCCCTCCATCCCATTTTATAAGGCGTCTAAGCACCTCTAATTTTTCCCAAAATACAAGGCGTGTAAGCCTTTTTTTGTGATGTTTCTTCCGATTGTACCCCCGCCTGCATGCAGCCTTGCGCTCGTCTCTCCACAAAATAATATTTAAGCGATAGTTTCCTTAGAAAGTGGATGTTAATTGATTCATCACGAAGCGTGATTCACTATTGGAGGTAGCGATGGATTGGTTCCATATCTGCGCCATAATTACCGTGATTGCATGGATGGAAATAAATCCCCAGATTTACGTTTGTTTCCTCACAAGCCTGTATCGCTAATAAATAGTGGCAGGGTGATGCATGTAAAATGCATACATGAACTTTGCACTTTATTTACTCATATTCCAATCATATTTGCATCAATAAGGGTTATATCAATGTTTTATCATGATTTTGGAAATATCTTAATGATTTCCTATTTTTATGGAATTAACCCTGCACAGGCAGAAAACCCTAGTTTTGTATTTTAATGTTTCAGGGACCCAAACGTCGTCCAAATCACCTGCAAATTTAGGGGCGTCATTTTTTGGAAGGAAGAAGACCTGTGGGCGAAGGAAGCAAGCAAACGGAGGCCTGAGGCCCAAAAGGGGGTGGCCCACACGGCCATAGTACCTGGCCGCGTGGGGCCCACTCTTTTCCCTCGAGGCTCCGTTGCCGTTGATCTTTGCTCCACCGACTCCGTCTTGACCTAAAAACGCCTATAAAAAAGGTCCCCCGACGTTCTCTGGAAGGAGGCGGGGAGAAACACAGAACCACGAAACAGAGAGTCAGAAGGCTGCCGCCGGAGAAGATCGGAGGGGGGAAACGCCGCCGGAGTCACCTCCGGAGGGCTCCACCCCCCTCCGGCGTGTTCATCATCAACATCTACAGCAAGAACTTCTCCACCATCATCACCATGATGAAGGGGGAGTAGTCCACCCCCTGGACTAGGGTTTGTGGTGGTAACTTTTGTATCTCTCCTCTCTCTTGAGCTTCACTAATTAGTACCGTATGAGCTGCAAACATGATTACGGTCATCTATGTAATACCTTTGTGGTGAATATTGTGGTGTGAGATGATTTGTTATGCATTTACCGTTGTGTTGGAGCTTTTGTGATTTGTCATACTTTGAAGTATGATGTATGTGGGTACGGGATGGCCGATGTGACACGGCATAGGTATTGAGTGACACAGTACCGCCCAACATCCTTTATCTGGGGGTAAAAAGAAAGAGTATGATGTGGGAGTGAGAGAAACCACGCTAGCCTTACGAGGGTGACCTAGCAACACAAATGAGTATTTCTTTCAACTATGTGTTTTAGGACATATAGCCGTCATAAAAGCTACCATTAAAACATGACAATTGTGTGTACTTTATCTATAACATGATGATCACCGTAGATGAGGAGAGAGGATTAAGTGAACCCATGAACCATGTCCATTGTTCCTATAAGAAACTCACACTTGAGCTTGTCCTCTTGCTACATAGAGGATTGGGCTTTCTCTCTTTGAGAGCTTTTGCTTGCTACCTTTGTCTTGTCCTCTTGCAGAAGAGGATTGGGACACTTTTACATCCTTTTACTTCCATCCAACCACCTTGTTCTCCAAACTTGTTTAGTGCATAATCAACTAAAACTTGTGACACTTTAGTTGTAGGGAATAGATAACTTTTCCTTCTTGCTCCTGCGGATCGATACCTTACTTCCACATTGAGAGGTGCTACAGTGATCCCTTGCTCTTGGGGGTTATCAAGTACTTTTCTGGCGCCGTTGCCGGGGAGCGTAGCGCTTAAGTTTCTATTCTTGTGTGCACTAGACTAAGCTTGGGGAGGTTTCTTTATCTTGCAATCATCTAAGCTTGGGGAGGTTCTTTGACTTGTTTGATGATACTATGTCTCCTATTTATGATGATGAATATGATATTTTCAGTCCACCCACTATTGAGTATAAAGTTTATTGTGATTATGATATGCCTCCTATATATGATGATTACAATGATTATTATGAATGTTTTACTCCCACTATTCCTAATGAAACTGTTTATGCTTATGTGGAGAGTAATGATACTTTTATGCATATGGATCATGATAAGAATGTTTCATGTGATAGCTATATTGTTGAGTTTATCAATGATGCTACTGAAAGTTTTTATGAGAGAGGGAGACATGATTTCATATATCTCAAAAATATTAAGTCTTCTCTCTTTTTGTTGAAAATTTTGAAGTTGCACTTGCTTTGCCTTCCTATGCTAGTCACTTTGTGCTTTATTGATTTATTTTCTTACAAGATCCCAATGCATAGGAAGTGGGTTAGACTTAAATGTGTTTCATATTTTTCTTGATGCTCTCTTTTGCATTTCAATTCTTATTCCTATGTGAGCATCATTAAAACTATCAAGCCTAGCTATATGGCTATAAAGAAAGCGCTTTGCGGGAGGCAACCCGGTTATTTTTTGTGTGATTTTCTTTGTGTCCTCTTGCTGTACCAAGAGACTTTGTTTATAGTTTAGGTTCTGGAATTTTCAATAAAGTGCCAAGTTTTACCCTTTTTGGTTTGAAAAAGTTGCTTATAGCGTTCGGAGATTTTATTCCTGCACGAGTCAGTGCACGGTATGATTTTTAATTCTTATTCTGTAACTCCGAATGAGCTCATATTTGAACTGTAGTTGCAACTTTTCATCCTCTGTATGCATGAATTTTTTCGGAATTTTTCGAGAAAGTTTGGTAGGGTAGAAAAATACGTTTTGCTGCTGCTTTTTTCTGGACAGATTCTGTCCCATTTTGTTTGATGCATGCTTTGAGCTTTTAAGTTGAATCTTTTTGATCCAATTGAGTTTATGAGTAGGCATACAACATTATACACTTTCTGGACATCTCATATGAATTTTTGTTCAAGGATTATATGCAGCAAGAACCTATTTGTTTATCACTATTAATGCACCCCACAGAAAAGAAATGGGAGAAACGGTGTTTTGAAGTTTTTTCACAGGGATTGGAGGAGATGCACCAAGAGCTATCCAAGGATGGTGAAGACCATAAGCTTGGGGATGTGAAGACAACCCCGCTGGACCTACACACTCTCGGTTTGCACACGTCCAACTTCTGTTTTTCGATCGAAACACTTTATCGCATAAACTTGGAGCGTCTTTTTGTTTGTTTTTGGTTTGATTTGTTTTGAGAGACCACCACACTATCATTTATATATGAGAGAGCTACTGGAAATATGGGTTGAAATATGTTGGATGCTTTTATAAGATTGGGAAAAGGGATGTTTGAGTTGATTTTTAATGATACATATAGTTGCATGATTCATGAGCTTGTTTATGAGTAATAGTTTGCAAATTCTTTTTAGAGCTATCACTTATTCATGTTTTGGTGCTGATTGTTATTTTACTTGGTTTAACATGGATTAGTTAGTTCTATGGACACTCATGCATGCATCTAGATGGTCAACTTTCTCCCTTTTGCTAGCCCAAAAATTCCAACAAGTAAAAACTTGTTTCCAACACCTTCAACCAAAGTTATTCCAGTGAGTCCACCATATCTACCTATTAGCTTTATGCTATTCCGAGTATGTTTAACATGTTGTTTGTGTTATCTTACCTCTGAATGAAAATGTTTATGTTATTGATTGCATGGAAAAAGTTGGTTATATAGCTCTCACGAACTTGATGCACAATTTCTTTTATTGCATAATAAAACATGACCCATTGTGATTAAGATTATGATGTTAGTGGCTTGATAAATGTTTGGGTTGGAGTTAGCCCATATGTGCTGTCACATGGCAAGCTTTCAACATGCTCTTCATCTCATTTAGTTGATATCATGTACTTTTGTTATGGATGCTTATCATGTGAAATAAATGTGGAAATAAAGAGTTTAAATGAGTTTGTATAAATGGTTAGAGAGACGCCTGGGCCGCTAATCTAAGCCATGCATCATTCATGGTGGAAATTTACTTACATACTATGGTGAACCTTCTGTGATACACCTTACAATAAAAAGCTATTCCAATGGTAAATAAAAAGGGTGTTGAGATTGTTCATTTTGTTTGTTTGTCTTGTCATTTTGATATGGGCTTGTTCCATATCTTGGGACAAGAGGTACCCCAGTTGACGCTCTTGATGATACTATTATTACTTACAATGATATTTAACTTGAACTTGCTTTGTTTCCCAAGTTGAGTAACACATGGTGTAAGTACTTGTATTCAAGGGGCATGAGACATTCAACCTTTACTTTGTCAAGCACACTACTCATATTTGCTTTCACATTAAACTTAATCATTCAAGATGCTATGATAGGGGCAATGAGAGCTTGACACCAATGAATACCATATTGCAATCATTAACTTAAGTAGAAGAGTTTGGAAGTTGGATGAAACTTATGCATGCTTTACCTCTACTCACATATACATCTTTCCAAAGTGTCCACCTTATATTCAGATTTTCATCTACACTCTATGACCAATGTAGGATGTTCTACTTATCATTATGCATACATGTGTCCATATTACTTGCTTCTATGTTACACTTTGTGAACTATCAATGAACATCCTTGTCTTGAATACTTGATATCACTTCATAAACTATTTGCATATTGCTACTCCTTTGAAGAATGAATCATTTGACTTTATGTAGCAATTGTAATCATCTTTGATATCCATTGTTAGTATTAAATTGCAAAGTCCATGTTAGTTTTATCACCTTCATACTCGAGGACGAGCATGGGTTAAGCTTGGGGATGTTGATGCATGTAAAATGCATACATGAACTTTGCACTTTATTTACTCATATTCCAATCATATTTGCATCATATAAGGGTTATATCAATGTTTTATCATGATTTTGGAAATATCTTAATGATTTCCTATTTTTATGGAATTAACCCTGCACAGGCAGAAAACCCTAGTTTTGTATTTTAATGTTTCAGGGACCCAAACGTCGTCCAAATCACCTGCAAATTTAGGGGCGTCATTTTTTGGAAGGAAGAAGACCTGTGGGCGAAGGAAGCAAGCAAACGGAGGCCTGAGGCCCAAAAGGGGGTGGCCCACGCGGCCACAGTACCTGGCCGCGTGGGGCCCACTCTTTGGCCCTCGAGGCTCCGTTGCCGTTGATCTTTGCTCCACCGACTCCGTCTTGACCTAAAAACGCCTATAAAAAAGGTCCCCCGACGTTCTCTGGAAGGAGGCGGCGGAGAAACACAGAACCACGAAACAGAGAGTCAGAAGGCTGCCGCCGGAGAAGATCGGAGGGGGGAAACGCCGCCGGAGTCACCTCCGGAGGGCTCCACCCCCCTCCGGTGTTCATCATCAACATCTACAGCAAGAACTTCTCCACCATCATCACCATGATGAAGGGGGAGTAGTCCACCCCCTGGACTAGGGTTTGTGGTGGTAACTTTTGTATCTCTCCTCTCTCTTGAGCTTCACTAATTAGTACCGTATGAGCTGCAAACATGATTACGGTCATCTATGTAATACCTTTGTGGTGAATATTGTGGTGTGAGATGATTTGTTATGCATTTACCGTTGTGTTGGAGCTTTTGTGATTTGTCATACTTTGAAGTATGATGTATGTGGGTACGGGATGGCCGATGTGACACGGCATAGGTATTGAGTGACACAGTACCGCCCAACATCCTTTATCTGGGGTAAAAAGAAAGAGTATGATGTGGGAGTGAGAGCAACCACGCTAGCCTTACGAGGGTGACCTAGCAACACAAATGAGTATTTCTTTCAACTATGTGTTTTAGGACATATAGCCATTATAAAAGCTACCATTAAAACATGACAATTGTGTGTACTTTATCTATAACATGATAATCACCGTAGATGAGGAGAGAGAGGATTAAGTGAACCCATGTCCATTGTTCCTATAAGAAACTCACACTTGAGCTTGTCCTCTTGCTGCATAGAGGATTGGGCTTTCTCTCTCTTTGAGAGCTTTTGCTTGCTACCATTTGTCTTGTCCTCTTGCATTGAAGAGGATTGGGACACTTTTACATTCTTGCTTGGTTACTTCCATCCATCAACCACCTTGTTCTCCAAACTTGTTTAGTGCATAATCAACTAAAACTTGTGACACTTTAGTTGTAGGGAATAGATAACTTTTCCTTCTTGCTCCTGCGGATCGATACCTTACTTCCACATTGAGAGGTGCTACAGTGATCCCTTGCTCTTGGGGGTTATCACAGGGGTAGTAGGGTCCAAATTAGCGTGCGCTAATTTTCGTGCAGAATTGCTTACATTCCTTGTATTTTGAGACGGAGGGAGTACAAACCAACAAACCACAGGAGTAGCGTATTACGTCGTGCTGACGGCCCGAACCTGTCTAACTCTTGTGTCTCTGTTGCCTTCTTGTTCTTGGTCTCGCGCATCCCTCCAATCAATCTGCCATCGTGGGGATCCCCCTCGGTGGACTGCCGAGCATATTTAGTCGACAAGCATAAACGCCAGAAAATTAAGAACTAGAACTCCACCCAAATCTGAGGACGACAACAAAACAAAAACTAGTAAAAGCAAAGAAAAACAGGGCCGCCCCATCTTTTGGGGTCAGCTACAGTGCTTCCACCATCTTGGAACCAGCTTCAGATCATCAGGGTATTGCCATCAGTGTCCAGCAAACTTTCCTAGCCACTCCAAAGCCTGTCCAAATTTTGCTTCTAGTCCGGCAGCCACAACACTTAGGTAGCAGCTTCCTTGATTTGAACAACTTTCACTTGCAGGGTACCTTTCTTCTCCTCTGGGCATATAATGTCCCATTTTTGAACCAACGAAGTCTTTCTGTAGATCCATACTTCTCCACGAGAGGTTCTGAAAAAAAATTCATTTCAGAGTTTCCAAAGGTTCCAAATTGCAGCAGATGTAACAGTATTTAAAATGTCATTTCTCTTATTACTAAGCCAGAATTTTCCAGTAGTATCTAATGAGTCTCCTAGATAAACATAAAAAATCTTTGATAAAATGCACCATAATTGTCTAGCTATTGTACAGTCAAAAAAATAGATGAAAGGCTAATTCATCATCATCACAGAATACACATCTAGGATCCTTTACCTTTCTCCTCTTACTCAAATCATCTCTGGTTAGAATTTTGTTCTTGCAAAGGAGCCAAAGGAAATAATGAACTCTTGGGGATCTTAATGTCCCAAACAGCAGAAATGAGAACTGGTTTTATTGCTCTGAAATTAATTATCTTATAAAGAGACTGGTTGCAGCAAATACCATTACTAGTGAACTGCCACACAAGTGAGTCTTCCTCCTTAGTATAACTAACTGTTGAAGCTAATTGACAAGCTTCCTCGGCTTTCATCACCTATCCTCCTAAAAGTACATTTGAGGTTCCTCCCATCCCAGCAGATTTATTTTTCTCATTAACTATTTTATGCAACTTCCAATACTAGATAGACAAACTAAAACTACCTATCTAGTTGTCTTCTCAGAACCTCACTTTCTCACCATTACATATCACCCATCTAAACCCCATTTTGGCTGCTTGAATAGCCCACATAAAGCCTTTGAAAAGGAGTGTTAGTTTAGCCAACAAAATTAAAAGGACGAATAGTGAAAGAGCAAATGAGAGAGAGAGGAAAGAACGGATTGATCAGCTTCCTCTCCCCCCTCTCCTGAAAGTGCATCTAGCCCTTTAGTGGGTTTTGGTGAATTGAATGACAACACCATTAAAGGTCTAATAAGTTTGCTAAGTGTTGAACATGAAATTGAGTTTATTGCATACACCTGTGAATTGTGAAATGAGAAGTGTATACAGGTTCAATAGGAAGTCAAATTTGATGATATTCCACATAATGTTCAAATCAAGGCTAAAGTTATGTATTGTTGTATTGGAAGATCTTAGAAACAATCTAGTTCAAGCAAAAAGACAACAATGCAAATAAAATCAATGCAATGGCTTCTATGTTGTGGAATATCATAGCATCATATGAAAACAAGCATATTTAGCAAATAGGAAATGAGACATGAGTTGATGATTTTGGATTGGTCTCAATAATGGCTTATTTTGCATGAACAAGAAGAGTTTGATAGTGGATTAGCTTTGATCAAGTATTGAAGAATGAATCAAGAATGCATAAGTGAAGAAATACCAAGCAAAGGTCTAATGACAAAGGACACAACTCATATTTTATATATATAAGTCAGTCTCTATGTTGGTTTGCTTGTATGGATAAAGATTTTCAAAATCACTTTGCATTAATATGATCAAGCTAGAAGTATGAAGATAGAGATTGAAGTGAGTATTAGAAATGTCAAGACAAAATGAAGATGATATAAGGAATCATGAATTGGCTTGACCATATTGATGTTGATCCATATATGTCTCTATGTGAATCAAACCAAAGCTTGATTGATATTAACATTCATATCTACAAGATGTTCAAGCAAGGATTATAATATTGAAGATATTGTTTTTAAATGGATGCTTAATATGATGTGACTTGAGTATGGCTCGATAAGGTAAAGATAGCAAGGAACGAGTTTTTCGAGACTAAGCGAAGGTGAAGGACAAGCAATGGCTTTTGGACCGAGGTACCATGGCTAAGGTGAAGAAGAGAGTACTTGCACTGAGTCGAGGAACTAATCGAGCTATAAGGAGTCATATTGTGTTGAGGATCAAATCATTAGTAGAAGTGACTTGAAGCTATGAGATGAACTCATATATATGAAAATGGTTCAAGTCACATGCTCAAGGTATGTTCGCTCAATGAGAGGAGATAAAGTTGAATGCAACCCCTCATAAAGTGATATCTATTATATTATTAAGACAACAAACAATAGACGGTGCAGATTGATCCACCTAAATTTAGCACATACCAACGATTGGGATCTATTGACTTAAAAGACACGCAAAGACACACACATAAATAGGATATGCTACTTCGTGCAACCAATGGAAACGTACTCATCGAGATCTTTGTACAGAGTACGTCCTAGACTACATATAGGAAACAAAAAATCCCATCCAATTGACGACTACTAGGGTTCGTGTCCAAGCAACAACGGCGGCAGAAATCGGGAGGCGACGGATCGTCTAGCGAGATCTCAAGCGGCCAATGGCGTCATTGAGATCAGAGAAGCCGACGCGAGTCGCGACGCCACCGGTCACCAAGAAGCTGTCACCGGCGCCACACCCACCTGGTCACCTGCAGCGTGAAGCTTGCATGTCAATGGCCATGCTGCATGGAAGCCTATAAGACGAGCTAACATGACCAGGAAGAAGCTTCCCCTTGAGGAAGACTTCTCAAGAGGATGTCAACTTTTCTACATGCGCGTGCCCGGAGGAGTTACGATTGATCTCCGGGAAATTGACTAGCTTCAAGAAAGGCGCAAGGCCGTGATGCCGGCGGCCTCGCTCCGCCACAACTTTCCACGCATCAGGATAGTTTTGTTTGTCATCTACAATTCTAGGTTCCTCTCGCCGGCGGCCGGAGGTGCGATTTCTTTTGAGGCAATCTTGCTAGCACTAAAAAAGAGCAACTCTGATACCTGTAGACAACAAGTTTGGGGCTTCCGTTGTACTGCACAAGCTCGGAAACTGGTACTGCAGTTGTTTCATGCATGATGCAAGAATTTATTCTGAGGTAATAAGCTGTACAAATTTCATTCATATTATGGCGCCCCGTTCGTGACAAGAATTTTGCAGGGAACACTTAAAAAAAGAATTTTGCAGGGATGGATACGCATTCACACGTGCCGGCAGATTGCATGAATCCTGATGCTTCGTCTAGATCAACCCTCGGCATTTGCTGGGATGAATATGTATTCGCACGTGTCGTGTCGGCAGATTGCATGAATCTCGATGATTCGTCTAAATCAACCCTCGGCAAACACGTCTGCAACCTGTGCACGAGGGAGGAATCCTAGAGCTCTATGGTCGTTCAGTCTGTTTCTCTCGTACCGGAGAAACACGCATCACATTATGTGCAACAAAAATCACAGCAGTCGTCGAGTGAATCTTCAAACGGCAGTGTTCAATGTAACGCATAAATAGTCTCCGATGAGTTTCCGCAGCCGACAGCAAGCCTTCTGATCGAGTTTACGGCAAGGTGTAGGACGAGACAGCCATGGCGATATCCATCCGGCTGGAGGCGAAGTGGCGGCTAGGATCGATGGCAACTCCAGACGACAGAAGTATCACGACCGCTCAATCCATCGATAATATCGTTCGAACTGACCGCTCAATCCATCAAGCATACAAGTAGCCTATTTCTTCTGTTGGCTCCTTGAACTAACATTCAGTGCATGCATTGTGCAGACAGACTATTTGACAAAGGTAGGTAAGATCACACGAGAGCTTGGATCCAACGTAAGGAAAATAGAGTAAAGCTCCGAGGAAGAAATCCATCCCATGTGATAATTAAGGATGAAAGAAGCGCACTGGCTGACCGAGCCATTACATACGCCTCAGTTGTATCTATCGTACGTGTTATACCAAGACCACACTCACGATCTCGAACAACGTAACAAGGAGTAGGACGTGATACGATCGGAAAGACCCTCGGTAGAGGTAGAGAGCTGAGGGAGCTGAGGGCATGAGGCAGAGCAGCTGGATCAGAGGCGTTTGGTGGTGAGCACAATGCTCTACGGGTGCCAATCCGTTATATTCTAGGTTCGATGAAATTCACTGAACACATTAACATGCCATATGAATATGGTCAACGGATATAACCAAGCTGGACCAGTGGACCTGATGACCAAGCTGAGTATTCAATTCATAAATGTTATTTGTGATCCTCATGCAGGTAACTTTATGCTATACTATCAGATATTTCCTACTCCCTCCGTTCGGAAAAGGATGTTATAGACCATATCCTTTTCCGAACGGAGAGAGTACATATTTATTCTGCAAAGATTTAGGTGTAAGGAAGTCAGTGTCTAAAGTATACTGAAAACTACGAGCAGATTGATTTAAGTCATGTAGTATTTCTTCTTCTTTTTTAAACAAGGGTCATGTAGTATTTCCAAGGTAAAGGTCTGATTTTTTTTTAGTGTCGTTTCTTCAGAAAATAACATAAAGTGTATTGAAAGCTCTTCATTGCTATGCAGACAACCATTCTTTGACTGCTGAGCACTACGAGCAGAGTGCTGGGTTGTCGTCGAAATACCTCTCCGCGACGCTTGCTCGGACTTTGAATTGGTAGTCCAACTCTTGCAAAGTTGGATTCAAGGTCCTCAAGGACCAAGCTGGTAAGATCTCTGGATCCATGGATAAAGGTCCCTCTTTTGTTTAATAACTTTTGATTACTATTTGACTTATCTTTGAAATGAAGTTTCTTATATTGCAATTTATTTTAAAAATAATATTAGTTTTTATAACTGTCATCTCAAACATGATGTACATACAACATGTGTAAATGGAACGTTCTTTAAAATTTGAAAGCTTCTTAGTGTACATGAATACTGTTGTTACTGTCATATAACATTTACATGTACATATGTTTTATCATATCTCGAAACGTGCAAATAGTGGAAAGCTAAAAAAGTGAGTATCATAAATCATTCTAAACTTTTATGCATTATATATATTTTAAATATAGTATCAAGGAGAAGAATGATACATTACATATAAGAGTTCCATTATATATCATCACTAGCCACGCAATTGCGCGGGCCACCCAGCTAGTTGAGAAGAAATGACATACGAAGACATTGAAGACTCAAGTGGTTAAAATGGTTATATTCTCTTGATCTTGAGTATAGGTATGTCGTACTATTAAGGGGCATGCAATACAAATCATAGACAAGTCTCAAGTGCTCAAACTAACCGAACTCAAGTGCTAACATGAGAGAAAACACTTAGTACTGCACCTGCACTTATTGATCTTGGGGCTTGTTCTCTGTAGGGTTGGATAGCCCTCGAAACAAGCTTTCCGGAAAGTCTAAGATCACTAAAATTGGAGTTCGGAATAAAAAGTTATGGCCTTTTCCGTGAGGTGATCTGTGCTATTTCAGAGAGTTGCGGCAGTGCCACGCGTCAAGTGCGGCAGTGCAGCACCTTACAGACTGTAACGGCTAGTTTTCGAATTCTAATGGCTAGTTTGTTTGGGGTGGGTATAAATACCCATCCCACGTGCTCCTGGTGAGGCTGCTGATGCTCAGATCACTCACAACCTTTCCCAAGGCATTTGTGAGCTCTCTCTAACCCTCTCTTTGTGAGAGTGAGTAATTAGTGTGTGATTAAGAGTTAGAGAGCATATTAGAGCAAGCTAAATCATGAGCACTTGTCCGCTTCGTCAATCTTTGTTGTGCATTTGTTACTCTTGGAGGTGAAGCCTCCTAGACGGCTAGGCGTCGTCCGACAAGCTCCCGTGCTTGTGATGAGTTGCGAGAAAGTTTATAATCATCTCTTGCAGCTAGTGAAATCACCCATCATCTTAAGAGTCCATTCTCTTGACTTGAGAACGAGGAAGGGTTGCAAAGCCCTAAACCTTAGTGGCAAGCCTCACAATGTGGACATAGACAAGCCTTGGTGGCGAGCTGAACCACGGGATAAATCTTATGTCTTATGTTTTGCGGCAGCGGCGGCGGCGCCCCTTCCATGGGTCTGAGTTGGCCCGTTTTCTCCGCCGACGAGTACGGCCCATGTTGGACGTGTGACAGAATCTTTAACACTATGTTCAATAAAGCGGGAAAACCTCTTTTTCTAAAAAAAAAGCTCCTTATTGCTATTTTGAATGACATTTCGTTGCAGTCAATGAACCCGTTAAATGCTTAGTAGAAAAAAACGTGAATGAATTAACAAAGGTAGAAAATAGATCTAACGAAACTCAAGTGCACAACTATGACTCTCTCTGGATTTGCTATGCTTAATATAATAATAACATGGTAGGGCACAGCAGCCAAACATTACCTTGCCCTGTGCATTATTTAGCCAAACTATACTGCGATCTGAAAACAAATAATTATTTCAAGATCAGGACAATCTAGAGACCGGAGAATCAAATGAAACAAGTACGCTGACACACGAAAGGTGAAGGGTTGAGACACAGGTCAGTTGCATATTGGCGTCTCAGGCAGCACACACACGGTGTCGTCGTATCGACATCTGAGATAAGAGACGGGGTCCTTCTAGTCGAGGGTGAACGTAGGGCAAGAAGGTGGACGTCGTCAAGGTCAGGATTGTACACAGCAGTTTACCCAGCTTCAGGCTCCACGGCGGTGGCGGAGCCCTACGTGCTTCTATAACTCACTATATGGCAATCGCCGTGTTACAGGTTACAATGAGCTATGAGATTGCTATATCGTAGAATAGTTGCCCTAAAGGCGTCCCGAGGTCAGCTTATATAGGCGGCTGGACCTAGGGTTACAAGGGTTGATCGTGTCCGGCAAGACTACAGAGTCGTAAACCTATCCGGCAAGCTACCGCCTTCCGTCTTGATCCTTCAGGCGAAATGGGCTTCAGTCTTGGGCCTCCGTCTTGCTATCCTCCATCTGCCTTGTTTGCCGGCTATCTGGGCCGCCCGGCCGGCTAAAGCCTTAGCCACCACTTTGGGCCACCCTGGACTAGCCGGATTGATCCATGTCAGTGATACCCTATTAGGTATATCCCCAACATTAGCCCCCGGAAGGGTTGAAGTTCTCCAGGCGCTATCTTCTTTTGTCGACCTCGTCCGCCTTGTTCCTGTTGTAGTAGGCGGCTGAAGAGCTTGAATCCTTCCGCAGTTGAAATAGGCGGTTGTCCGTCTAAAGTAGTCAGACGCCATTGCCGCCAACACGGGAAAGACGGCCTGACCTCCAGCGACTCTGACTAGTGTCGTCAAATGTTGACGGATGACGCTGCACAGTCCACGACAGTTTGAATCTGTGCACTCGTCATGATGAATTTCCCACTACGCGCGGAACCGAGGAGACGGCAGCGCGCACCGCTGCCACGATGTGCTCATCGTGGGCACGTGGTGGAGATCGTGGCCCTAACCGTTTACGCACGAATCGCAAAGCAGGGGGGATAAATACCTAGATCTCCACAGAGAGATCTTACCCTAGCACATTCGCATTCTTCACCGCAGCCGTTCCAACTCCCCAGAGCTCTCCTCGTGACCACAAAACTCCGACGAACTCATCCCGAAGCGCAGCGCTTGTCGTGGTGGGATCACGGCAGATGCCATGGGTATGGCTTAGTTGGGGCCGAATGGTCGTTGGGGGAATCCGGGGAGGGTTTATGCACTCAAGATGTGCACAAGCAAGAACATGCAAGAAACCACAAGAACATGAACAAGAACCAAGAAAGCCAACAACTCAAAAGACACCACGATGTACCCAGGTTCGGGGCCTTCGTGAGGAAGTAAAACCCCTACTCCTGCCTTTCCTCTCTCAATATATCAGTGTAGTTCTCGGGTACAAGGTGCTCCTCGAGCTGTATGATGCTGCTCAAGTGAGAGCTCTAGATGGAAGATGAAACTATGAAGGGGGAAATGAGCTAGGGTTTCGCCGTCCTCCTCCCTGGAGGTAGAGATGCCGCATATATACACAGGCCGAAGTACATTTTTACCCCTGCCTACAACTGACAATGGCATGGCCAAAAGGTAGAAGACAAGCCTCTGCCTCCTGCCAGCTCAACGGCCGAACTGTCAGGCCAGCCAGGCCTAGCTTTCCTCTTCCGGTCATACTTCAGTAGCCTGCCGAGGTCTAGCCTGTAGACCTTTCCCGAAATAGCCGAGTCAGCTCCTAGGCCCCCGAGCTTCCGGGAAACCCGTGGACGGACCTCGCCGTCCTCTGACCTGGGGCTACGGCTCTGCGGCCCCGTGACTCCTCTGACATGCCTCGATACTTGCTGCTAACCTCGGCTGGCCGGTCACTTATACGTCGGGCCACGCTTCATCTTGGCTCGGGATACTCCGGATCCTACCTCGGTAGATAACACCTTGTCTTGTGGTAACTAGCTGACTGCCCCAAGGTTCATACCTCGGAGGCATACCTCGGATGATTCCTCCGACGTACACCTTACGTCGGATGACGCCTCCTGCGTCTTTGCTTAATTGCTACCTCGGACGGCTTACAGCCTTAACCTTACATGTCTTTACCTCATCTTTAGCCTACCCGGGGGTAACCCCCGACAGTAGTCCCCGAAGCTGATGTGGTCTTGCAGCCTCGGATGAAAGGCCGCATCAGGTTCAACCCGAAACCACATGCGCTACAATGTTTGCAGGTTACCGAACCAATACTCCGAGAAATCCATCTACTGCTTTTCCGAAGTATCCGCCGAGATCTCGGACGTCAACCCCTCGATTTCTGCATCCTTACTGACTTCGGTCAGAGAACACTGTTCACGTGTCCCATCCGTCACTTCCTGGTCCACGATAGTCAAAGCACTCGAGTGCTTTCCACCACGCGGCCCACGTCAGCGGAGGTTTCCCGCTGCGCCGCTTCACTCTCCAGTAACCGCGCCGCACGACGGTTTGCCTCCTGCAACCGATCCTGTGGCCTGCTTGTCCACCGCTATCTTCGTGCCACGTGGGCATTTGTGCACAAACGATCCCACTCGCCGCTCCGATAACCGCGCGGTAGTGCGCAGTTACCGCCCGCGGTTATAAATACGGGCCCAGGGCAGTGCTTCCCTCTTCTTCCTCATTCACTCGCCGTCTCGCCTCCATCGCAACCAGCGCCGCCGCTTCCCGTTGAGAAGAAACGCGTTCCCGCCGCCGCCGACGAGCAGTTCCTTCCTCGCCGCTGCGACCGCGTCACCGGCGCCGCTCCTCAGCACCTCGTTTTCACGGTATGTACTCCCTTTCTTGATACCCTAGGCATTGCTCTAGGTTTCTTCCTCTTCGCGTTTGGTTCTTCATATGTTCTTGAATAAAACTCTATTTACCCCTCCGGCAGATCTTACTCGCATACTCTTTTGGGTAGAAATGGTTTCATGCCTCGGATAGATGTTCGCCTAGCATAGATATGCCTCTATGCACATAAGATAGCCACCAAACTCCTCCTGAGTTAGCCAAATATTGTACTAGATTCCAGATTCCCTTTTTCCTTTGCTAAACTTCTGCGCATTCTCTGCAGATTGACTCTGCCGAGATGTCTCCTCCTGAGACTTCGGAACAAACCGAGGTTCCAGACCTCGAACTGGAGGTCGGAGAACGAGCCGGCTGGGAAGGTTCGGATGTAACTCCGGACGAAATCCAGTGGCTCAGGGCGACTCGGCGGATTCCCGCCGGGGTAGAGTGTCGCCTGCCAGAGGGCGAACTCGAGCCTCAAGTCAGCAAGGGGAACGGGTGGTCTTCGTCGCGCACTTTCAGCGCGGCTTCGGACTGCCCGTTAGTAACTTCTTCCGGAGTTTCTCGACAAGTTCGGACTCCAGGTTCATCATCTCCCCGCCAACGCCATCACCACTCTCTCCTGCATCGTTTCCTTCTCTGAGGGATACCTCGGCCTCGAAGCCACGGTAGACCTCTTTTCTCGCTACTTCCAACTCAAGCGGCAAGTGATCCCGGATCCAAAGAACAAGGATCTGCCCAAGCAATTAACCGCCTGCGGAGCTGCCACCATAGCTCCTCGCCGAAACTCCATCTTCCCACGTATCACTACTCCGGACACCGTTCGCAAGTGGCTCCGGACGTGGTTTTACGTGAAGAACTCCGGCGAAGAGGACCTCCTCAACCTGCCGGCGTTTAACCTCAGCCCTCCTACAGAACAGCTCAACTGGGACTACACTCCCCCTCACACCGGCGAACTCAAGCCATCCATGGGTATATTGCGAAATGGCAGGACCCGGAAGACCCCGGGAACGACGGGAAAGTCCTGACGGCCGACGACCTGGCCTGCACATTCGTGAAGCGCAGGGTCTCCCCTCTTCAGGCGAGGTCTCACAAGATCTGCCACATGAGCGGTCTTTATGACCCCACCCGTCATACGCACGTTGCACTGGACAACGCCGCGGTAGCTCGGCGAGTCCGAGCTATCACCAAGTCCAAGATCTCCGACGCTTGGACATGGGGAAGGGAACCCCACTACCGGACCAATCCAGCGAAACAGGTACGCTATTCCGACGTTTTCTTCGATACTTCTTTACCACCGAGGTCTTGCTACCGACGTTCACCTTGACAATTTTTCTTCCTAACTCCTTTTCATATGTCTGCCATACAGCTGTTCGCCCGCCAACCGCCGAGGATGGAGTCCATCCTGGACCACTTCGGCAAGGATCTCCCTGTCGAGGACCCACCATCCAACGTGGACCCTGACGACGAGGATTATATGCCCATTGCCTCGGCCCGCATCACCACCGCGGGTAAGCCTCAAGCACAAGCTTCAGTTCAAGAGATTTCGGATGACGAGGAGGGGTTCCTCGTCATGGAACCAATAAACGCGGTACCTCTCTCCCGCCTTCCTCACCTTCCGAACTTTACTCCAGCAACCAGCCGGAAACGCGCTGGTGCCGCAACTTCGGCCGCCGAACCATCCGCCACTGGAGCCTCCGGACCCACTGAGGCTCCGGTCAAGAGACGCCGGCTGAAGAAGTCCGGACTTCCTCCTCATGCCCGGGGGGGCAAGAGGTTTCCTACCTCGGATGGGTAATGCTTTGCTTCTATAGCCAACAATGTTTGTTGTTTAAACATATTATCTCGGTATTAACACTTGACCTTCCTCTTTTCGTTGCAGTGCCCCCATAGACGTGGATCAGGAGGTATCCTCCATGACTGCACCCGTTGGTGCCTCTGAAGCCACGACCACCCCGACGAACTCTCGCCCAGGATCTCCACCGAGGTCTGGCCCGGCCTTGGGGAAATCTGCCCCCACCCGGGTCAGACTTCTCCGCGTCCTCAAACGGATGCCAATCGCGCCAGAACTCCGGCTACCGCCTTGCCGGAGCCTCGACTCTCCCCCAGCCAGACTGCCCGCAACCAACAGCAGCAACAGCAGAAGCAACAGCCCAAGCAGCAGCCCCAAAAACCAGTTCGCCAGACTACCTTGCCGTTGGAGAAGGGCAAGGAGAAAGAAAAAGAGACGGTGAAGTCTAAGGTCACCCCCAAACCAACATCTGGGTCTGGCACCCTGACTATTCTTCTCCCTCAAGGATGCAACCGAGGTCTCCTCCCCCGGCGACACGCCGAATTCCTCCATTCGCCGCACCCATTGATGAGACTGCCCCTCCGGCCGAAGAATATGCTCGGAGGGCATCTCTTATATTGGATAACCGGCCTGCTTCAAGCTCCGAGGCTACTTTGGCCTTGGAGGCCTCGGTTAGGGGCATCGAGCAGGGCGGACCGTGGGGATTTCCTCCTCTGCGCACTGATAGTGACCAGAGCCTCGGCTCCTTGGAACACTACAATGCAGACTGGAATTCTGCAGACATGGACGAGGTCTCTTCTGCCTCCTTGACCGCCCAAGGGGACGAGCATCCTGCGGGGAGCAGCACCTGCGCCCGACGCATGCTTGAAATGCAAACTTCTGCTTTGCTTGCTACTCGAGCTGTCAACGTAAGTTCCACTTTCTTTACTTTCATGCAGTATTCTCTAATATCCACCATCTCCAGTCCCCGAGATTCGAGGTAAACTATTGACGCTCCGCCGGAGTTAAAATTGTTTGGCTTGAATCTTAACTCTCCATTTTCATCCGACGTATCCAATCCATTTTTATCTCACTTTAGCATGCACCTCGGGTACGAGTCCCCGAGACTCCTGTCGAGGCATACCCCGGCAACATTTTCCCAAAGAGTTGACTCCGAGTCCCCGAGACTCTTGTCGAGGTATAGCCTTTCTAACCGAGCTATATTTTTCTTCCTTGCAGAATGCTATGAACGTTCGCACGGATATCTTCCATACCCTCTGTTTGACCACAAGAAACTCCACGACGAGCACAAGGCCGTCCTTGCAGCGAAGAAAACTTCGGATGACCAGCTAGCGCAAGAGAAAGCCGAGGTAGCTCGTCTGGTAAAGGAACTGAAGCGCATCACTGAGCTGCGGACGTCTGAAAAGAGCAGCTGCAGGCGGAAAAGGCCAGTGTTGTTGAAACAGAGAAGAAACTTCGGGAGGATGCCGCCAAGGAACATGAGAATGCGCTCCAGTTAGCCGAGGCCCGCGCCACCTCGGCCACCGAGGCTTATGAAGCCCTTCAAGCTTCGGTTAACCAGCTCCTCCCGACGCTGGAACGCATCAACCAAGAAATGGACAGTAAGCTTCTTGCCCCCCTTATCCTTGCTTTGTCCTCAACAGTACTGGCTCTTTGCCGAACTGTTTCTTTCATTATTAACAGGCTATCCTTCTGCAGAGCACTTCACCTACACCCAAATCTCGGCCCGCAATATCACTGCTCAGCACAGGAAGAGGCGTAACGAGACGAACCCCGTCTGGACCGTTGAGGACCACATCGTGGCCATCAAAGCTCGGATCCATCCCTTGAAAACCATTGGGTCCGAACTCCTCGACGCAGGTCTGTCTGCTTTCCGAGCCTTATGGCCTCTTGCCGATGCTCCCAATACTACGCCCGAGCTCGCCGCCAAGCTTCGTGAAGCCGAACAAAGACTCCGAGAGTGGCGTTCATCTTCAGCTCGCGCTGGAGCTGATGCCGCTCTCAAATTCATCATGACTTGGTGCGAGAAGATCGACCTCGAAAAGATGGACACTCTTCGCCGAGGCTCGCCCTGGTCCTCGGACCCAATTCTCATCAAGCGCCGCGAAAAGATGGCTGCCTTCTTCGCTGGATATGCCAACACAAGAACTTGAGCGAAGGAGACACCTACTCCGACGCCGAGGATTACGAGCCAGAAGAGGAGGAATACGAAACAGAATCCGACGTCGAGGCCGAGCAAGGTGACGACGGTGAAACCCGCGAAGCAGAAACCGAGGCTTCTCCACAACCTGACGCCGAGGTTACTGCCGACGTTGCCAGCACTTCCCAGGCTACCTCGGCTCCGGACGAAATCCCTGCTGCCTCGGCTGTTGCCGACGTAATTCCTGATGCCTCGACCTGAACTTATGCTTGGCCAAAAAACTTCATTAAATCCCC